>BQMF02000208.1:0-701849 GCA_027922465.2 Turritopsis dohrnii | reverse complement strand
CAAAAAAAAGTTCACCCGTCTCAGACAGTCAGGCAAGAGATAGTGGCAAATCGCACATGCTGCCACGTTCTGCCACTGCTGCTTTTTGTCCAAAATGTTTAATCAGTTAGTTTCTTTGTACTTAGTTGATGTACTGTTTTCAAAGCCAAGTCAACGTGTGGAATATAAAACTAACAATAATGATAAAAACAAAACGTTATTCCTATTAGTTCATCAGCCAAAAAAAGTCACGTTCGATTGGGGTTGCAATGTATTTGCTTCGAACTCACGTCGCACACAAAAAAAGAAATAATTTCGCTCACAACTCAATCTACCATTTTGCGTGACAGACAAACAAACAGACAAACAGAGAATCGGCTATTAATATATAGACTAGCCGCCAAGGCGGCGTCGCTCGCCGCCCATGTCCACCTGCTCTGTATCACTGTATCAATAAACGTCAGTTGGCTCGTACAACTTGTGTTCAACCAGAAGCAGATTCGAAGTCACAACCTCTGGTAAAACCAATCTTTTATCAGTGTAACAATACACTCAAAACGTATAGAGAGAAAATTTCAACTTTTTATTAACTTTTGTTTTAAAAAAGGTTACGCGCTCTAACATGGGTGCTATCAAACGTAAGGGGGAAATGGTTTCTCTTCTTAAAAATTTCACACGGAGGAGAGAAAAAAAGGCACGTGCTAAATGAATAAATAGAATAAAAAAACGTTCGATCAGAACGTTTAACAATTAAAAGAAGAAATTAATTTATTAAAAGAAAAGCAAAAAAAAAAAATTTGTTTTGATATGATACTCTTTTTTTACCTATCGCTTATTAAACATTTTGATTGCTCAAAAAAAGTTCACCCGTCTCAGACAGTCAGGCAAGAGTTAGTGGCAAACCGAACATATGCTGCCACGTTCTGCCACTGCTGCTTTTTGTCCAAAATGTTTAATCAGTTAGTTTCTTTGTATTTAGTTGATGTACTGTTTTCAAAGCCAAGTCAACGTGCAATATAAAACTAACAATAATGATAAAAACAAAACGTTATTCCTATTAGTTCATCAGCCAAAAAAAGTCACGTTCGATTGGGGTCGCAATGTATTTGCTTCGAACTCACGTCGCAGACAAAGAAAGAAATAATTTCGCTCACAACTGAATCTACCATTTTGCGTGACTTACAAACAAACAAGCAAACAGACAGACAGACAGACAGACAGACAGAGAATCGGCTATTAATATATAGACTAGCCGCCAAGGCAGCGTCGCTCGCCGCCCATGTCCACCTGCTCTGTATAACTGTATCAATAAACGTCAAATTTCCTTATAAACGGCTCGTACAATTTGTGTTCAACCAGAAGCAGATTCGAAGTCACAACCTCTGGTAAAACCAATCTTTTATCAGTGTAACAATACACTCAAAACGTATAAAGAGAAAACTTCAACTTTTTATTAGCTTTTGTTTTAAAAAAAGTTACGCGCTCTAACATGGGTGCTATCAAACGTAACGGGGAAATCGTTTCTCTTCTTAAAAAAATCACACAGGAGGAGAGAAAAAAGGCACGTGCTAAATGAATAAAGTGAATAATAAAAAAAACGTTCGATCTGAAGCGCATAACAATTAAAATAAGAAATTTAATTATTAAAAGGAAAACAAAAAAATATTTCGTTTCGTTTTTTACCAATCGGTTTTTAAACATTTTGATTGCTCGAAAAAAAAGTTTACCCGTCTCAGACAGTCAAGGATACGTTAGGATTCACTGGCAAACCAAACATGCTGCCACGTTCTGCCACTGCTGCTTTTTGTCCAAAATGTTTAATCAGTTAGTTTCTTTGTATTTAGTTGATGTATTGTTTTCAAAGCCAAGTCAACGTGGAATATAAAAGTAACAATAATGATAAAAACGAAACGTTATTCCTATTAATTCATCAGCCAAAAAAAGTCAGGCTCGATTGGGGTTGCAATGTATATGTTTCGAACTCACGTCGCACACAAAAAAAGAAATAATTTCGCTCACAACTCAATCTACCATTTTGCGTGACTTACAAACAAACAAACAAACAAACAAACAAACAGACAGACAGACAGAGAATCGGCTATTAATATATAGATAACTTTTTAAGAAAAGTAACACAAAGAGGAGATTTTAAGATGGGTTTGAAATCTTTCTAACAAAGTGAAAAAGACGGACAGCTGTTGAAATAATTTCCTAACCAGTTATAAATTCTTTTGATTTTGACTCATTTGAAAAACAATCTCGGTAACTAAACAACAAAATGAGATGCACGTGAATGATGTAATGGAATAAAAACAAACAAATAAAATAACTTCAGAATATTGCTGACTAGACATAAAATGACTGCGCTTACTGGGTAATTGGGTGGTAGTTAATACTCCTACTTAATAATTTATCCATTGTAGCAGCTGTCACCTCGTTTTCATTTTGAGTATTGATAACAACAAGTAATGTTATGTGGGAGAAAAGGAGACTTTTACTTTGAAGAATTACGTAGTAATTTTCATGATAATAGTTAGAGAGCCATTGACGGATTTGTTCAACCCATTTTCCTAAGATGTGCTAACTTTGCTCGAGTTTAACAGGTTTTATGAGCATCTTCTTCGTGATTTTGGAGGGGAAGATTATGCAGATGTAAATGCTAGTTAACAAAAACTAGAGGAACGAATACAAAAAAACTTTCCAGAAAAAGATATCAGTTTTATCCAGTACCTTGAAAAGAGTAAACATCGTTTTCTCTTCATCTATTTCTGTTCCGGATGCTGTTCTTAAACTTGACACCAACGTTTTTGATATCAAAGCAAACAAACTAAAATCTGCCTTGGTGCATCGAGAAGTGATATCTAAAGCAAGTCATTGTATTTAGCCCACAAATCTGAAGCTAGAAGGAGAAGTGCAAGCACCAGAGTTACTGAGGTATTTTTTAAAAATCTTTTGGAAGGTCCAGATGCAATTAGGCAATTAGGAGCGAAGCAATAGCAGCTATAAAGAAACCAATAAAGCATTTGGTTCTTGGAATGGCGTTGAAGATCCTGACAGGTAGTACATGTCATGGAAGTCATCAACAAACTGGGCCATTCTACTAGTTACACCATTCAAGACATGGAGACTGAAATTACATTTGAAGCCAATAAGAATGACAGCGCAACTCTACATGGTATGGCACTTGATCCTACGTTAGACACTGGCGTCGCCTGGGACAATTTTGACAGGTTTGTGGAAACACTCACTGGTAAAGATACCCTGCACCACACAATGGGTATAACTTACCAAGCAGTCAACAAGAAGGATAAGGAAAAGATAAATGAATCATCGCTGCCAGAACCGTCACAACCATTTCCTGAACAAGCCCTCTCAAGTAAAAGCTCTCTAAGTATAGGATTCAAGAAGAGGCGACGAAGGACATATGAAGCAACTGGATTAAAGTTTGCGCCTTACAGAAAGAAGCCCAAGCTTGTTGCTTCGGATCTTCTTGATAAGGATATATAGAAAATATGAGTCAGTCGTTGGTGAAAGCGTAGTTAGTTGGAAGAAAGATATATTGTGGATGACCAAGTTCATTGTGAGTGCCATTGGAACAGTTTCAGAAGTTTTTAGATAATTTGGATAAGAAAGATGAAGTTATTGCAGTGAATGCCTCTGCGCTTAAAATGCGATATGAGGAAAACAATTTTCTGTTGTCCAGTGAAATGGAAGAGATGTTAACTAAGTACAAATACTTCGCACTGATGATACTGATTGCCTTCTTATTTCAATTGGATGCATTCACCTGTTTGATGCAAGAGAGAAAGTTTGGCTTGAGGTAGAAAAGGAAAGACAAAACAATCAGCGATACGTTAGTGTCAATCAGCTGCATGAAAAACTTGGACGGGAGTTATGCAAGGCATTGTCTAGCTACTATGCATTCACAGGCTGTGATTATTCTGCATCATTTAACAGACAGGGCAAAGTGAAGCCTTTCAAAGTACTCTCCAAAAATGAAAGATTTCTTGAAGCATTTTCCAAAATTTGCGAAGAGGAAGAATTGCGAAGTGACATCCATGAGGCAGAAGACAGATATGTTTGTGATGTGTATGGAAGAAGAAGAAGAATGGGAAGAGTCAATGACGTTTGAATTCAAGTGTTCACAGAAAAATATCGTAAGAAAGATTTGAATGAAAGGGTAGAATTTGTTAAGAACTTTGATGGAAGTCTTATCCCGCCCTGCAAAAAAGTCTTGGAGGAAAAGATCAAAAGAATTCAATTCATAGCACGTTGATGGAGATCTGCAACAATATCGCAAGAACCCTACAAATCTGCTGAGGAAAATGGGTGGCTGCTAGAAGATGGTATCTACAGAATTAAAATGTTTGATGGAGAAGCAACTCCAAGTCTACTGCATTTTGTGGTTGAAGATGACATGGATGCTGATAATCATGATGGAAATGATGATGCGGAAGGTATTCCATCTTTTAAAGAATTAGGTTTTAATAATTTCATTAAGAGGCATGTAAAGGTTTCCTTTTGTATGGATACAGATGACGTAGGTGATATCGGGGAAAATGGTTGGCAGCTCCAGTGAAGATAGCAATGAAGGATCTGATTTGGATGACGATTAGGTAACATTTCTTTAGTTGTCAAACTAATGTTCACTTTCCGCACTTCCTTTTCACTCATAAGTCCTTCAATGTCCATTTATACCTACCTATTTCTTATCGATTGTACACATTGGTATTATTGAACATTATTGTTCTTATTTTAGATTGGTTTGCCTTAAATCGTTTTAAAAAGAGTTATGTTCATCTGATGAAGTTTGGATGGATTAAAAATAATCATCGAAAGTTATAGTGCTGAACTTAACCGTTTTTAATTAACCGTTTTGTCTACTTTCTTTACCTGGATCAACTAATAAATCGGATAGAAAGTAACGTTAAGTCAACAGTATATCATCGATTTTTCAAATCGAAAGTGCAATTTATATTTCTCGCAAGTCAACCAGTTCAAGTTCAACAAAAGTGCTTTATTAAGTCCAGCATGGTTGTAGCTATACAATTCTTCATCATATGCTGTAGCCTTTTCCTGGTCAGTCCATGGCAGTTTATAAGTTTGAAGTGGTTGTTTTAAAAACTGATTTTGAGCAAGCACTGAATTTAATGCAAAGATTAGGTATGCCGTAAACAAGTAGAATTATGATAGTTCCAGTTGAACCCCCTACCTGCTGAAGTAAATGCAGTTAGATAATATATTAACCTCGAACCCAGGGTCTCTTGCCTTTTCGATATACGGATAGCGGCAAAGAAGACCGTGGCAAAAGCTACTGAATTAACGAATTCTATTGGCCGAAAATATTACAACGACCGCAGGATTTTTGAGCAAAAAGAAGAAATCATCCGAGTTACTGCTGAGGAAGATATGAATTAGAGTCTGAAAATTTAATTATTCAAAATAACATTATTTTAGCTATCATTTCATTTCACAAAGCACTGATATGGTAGCATTATGTATTTACAATGAGAAAGGCTAACAACAAAAAGTTCTTATAATAATCAACAAGTGAACAAAATCAATTTTCATGCTGTTTGGCTGATAAAACAACAGAATAGTGATGAATTATGGCAGTCTTTTTTAGAAGAATATAGTTTCTAAGAACTTTTGTAGGCTCACACACATGTGCTTAAATTTAAGAGCATATTCAGAGATATGAGGATGAGCATCTTCAATCATTTTTTGGAGGAAAAAAAGAATTTTTTTTGACACAATTTTTGAATATTATCAACAATAAAACTAGCATGTAGCTTTAGCTAAAAATGCCCCCGCGCTCAAGCATTCCAATTTGTACAAACAGCAAGCTATACATTAACAACAGAAACAAAAACAAGTTTTTGGCCGAACAAAAAATGTTTTGCTTGATTTGGGACCTCATATGAGGCAAAGTTATATGCTTAAATATTTCTACAAAATCAGTTTTTAGGGAGCCTAGCGGCATTTCAAAACCAACTTGCAATATGCAAACCAAATATATCTACACTTAAACAGATGAAAATCTGCACAAAACTTTGTTACATTTTGTTATCTCTTAGACCTAAGTCACACTGATGCTAATATACCTTTCAAGAAGTGTAAATACGGCTTAACAAGTAATATCAGAAAGTATTTGCTACAAACACAAGAAATGTGTGAACTGAAACCATGGATACGTATTTTATAATTAAAATAAGATTTGTTAAAAACATTCTGTAAGAGCCAAAAGAAAAAAAACAAACATTTTCAAAAAAAAAAAATTAAAGCGAAAAATCCATTACAAGTCTGCGTTTCAAACTTTGATTTAAAACAGTAAGTAGTCAAAGTTTACAGAAAAAACAAGAAAAAAATATAAGAAGGTTTTATTAATCATGATCACGCAAGGTTTAGAAGACAGTCAAAGAAGAAAAACATCAAGAACGACAATTTATTGTAATAGGTCTTTCTTGTATACACAGAAATCTTAAAGGCAAGATCCGCCAAAAATCAGTGTATTGAATAAAATTTATTGAATGAAAGATTTAGAGCTAAAGCATATGCAAAAATAAAATGTATGGTTGGCAAAATTGCGGATTTCAAGCTGTGCTTCAAAATCCTTGTCGTTCACTTCACTAAAACAACAGAAACGTAACATGAAAAATGTCTAAGCAATTTTAGCATTCGAACTTCCTAAATAACATAGCATAATATAATAGTAAATTAGGAAACAAATACGAGAAAACACTCTGTCTTCCACTTACAAGACCATGCTTTGAAACAGGAAAAAAGCGAAGTCAGCTAATAATCGTATACCACCGTGTAACGTCAACACGAAAGTTGGAAGATGATGATGATGATGAACAAAATCGGAAACTGACATTCGCCTATCTCGTGAAACTACTATGCCCCCTCGCTCGCTTACGCTCGCTGCGGGGGCAACTACAGAAATCACAATTACTTGCAAATACATAGCTGAAACATTATTTCTTGATCACAGATTGACCTATATTTCCATATTTAAATATCATAGAATCATGAAATTTATGTAGCTAATTTCCATTCACTCAGAATATAAATCACAACGTTTCTGAAGCAAATTTGTTCAATATGTGGGTCTAAACAAAGCGTTGCAATCCAGAAATGGAATCAAAAACTAAAACAAGCATGTATACATACATAGAATGAAAATGTAATCTAATTTTTACTTTACGGTATATGACAATTTGTAGGATTTTCATAACAAGGTATACATTGACTTAAGAATTTTATATCTTGAGCTGCATCGTTTAGCAAAATACATAACAGGATAAAGGTAAACTTTACACTTAACAACAATATAGCGTTTACTCAAAACTAAACCATCTGCCATTATGGATTCAAGATTCCATGACATGACTTAAAACTATATACGTCACATAGCGTGGTTATAAAAATCCTGCAAATTGTCATTTATTAAGTACCTTCAGAGAGAGAAGAATGGGCTGACAAGAATGACTGAGACGATTTAAGGGAAGATAATCTAAAAAGCAATTTGAAATTTGAAATATCGGTATTCATACAGAATACCATCCTGTTTTCGATCATATAGTAACCTTGAAACTAACACAACAAATTATATATGTTAAAATCTGGTTAAAATCCTGACAGGATCCTACACAAGATCCTACAAGAATTCATAATAAAAATAATTCTTTTCAGTATAATAATAAAGGTAGTGAACATAATACAACAAACATAATTTTTAAGTATACTAATAAGTATATATTAACACTTGAGAAAGACTTCATAGGTTAAAGAAGAGTGAACATTTTATAAGTTGTGTTTTTCTGTCTTCATTTGTGTTGTGACAGACGTATACTCAATAATACTTAGGACACTTACAAGAAGAAGTTATAGAGCTTTATCGAAATAGACATACATCTACTGACCAGTGAACTTAGTGAATTTTGATATAAATAACAATGTTGAATCATTTAATACATTTGAATAAGTTCTTCACCCCAAACATTATTTAATGAGAATATTCTCTCACCACTGCACGTTGTTGCTTATGATGTATTATCTTCATAGTTTGTTTTTACTTTTTGTGTGCCTTTATTGGTTATTTATATTTTCTTTTGTGGAAGATTGAACCTCATACATTCAAGTTTTAATTTTCTGTTCATTTTTTTACTTTTGTCCACTCTATACATGGTTTCTGTGTGTCTCTAAAATAAACACCACAGCTCGTTACAAAGATAAAATCCACACAACACCACACGAATTTTGCAATCTCCATTTTATCATTCAAGGCTTTCGAATGTAATAACCTTGATAAGGAATAAAATCTTTATCAAATCAGAAACACCGTTTTTCCAGAATAATGTTGAACTCTTGGAAATATGTAAACAACTTTAAAGTTTTGCAGATAAGCTCGAGTGAACTTGACGAATTATATTTGGTCTCTATATTGGTTGTAATGTGATTATGTAAAAAACTGAATGCACGAGACAAAATTTCTTCGGGCCACCTCTTATAAAAATTACACAGATTTTGTGTAATTTTCATGTCACGTGACCAGCGTTCGCCAGGGTCTTCTTTGCCGCCATCCGTATATCGAAAAGGCAAGAGACTCTGGGTTCGAGGTTGGATAATATATAACAAAACTTGTTCTTGTAACATATGGTTTGGACATTGGCATTCTCACGTAACAGCTCCAAACGTTTCGTGTTTTTTTCCAGTATTTTGTGTGCCTTTAAACAATACATTCTGTCCGTGTTAGATAATATAGATGTATTAACGGTCATTCCGAGTTTCTGGAACACCTGGAAAAATGGCCGTCTGACCAGCATGTTTTTGTAAAGCAGAACATTTGAGTAAACAAATAGAAAAAATTGAACCATGTAGCTTATAGGGTGAGAACAGCGAAAATTTGGGTCACTTTGTTGCTGGTCTGACCCCATCTTCGTCCCAGAAATTTTGGTAAGTTTTCCATATATTGGAGTCCACATATATAGTAGCATCCAACCTCAAAAATCAAGCATGTAATTTTTGGGGTAAATTGAAGACAAATTTGGGAATTTTCTACTTGGGCTTTTAACTATACCCCTCAGTGACGTCATGGCTGACCAGTTTAAAATCACTTACAATCATCCTAAGGTACAGCTAGACATTCAAATCATCTGAGGAAAATGGGTTGAACGAATCCGTCAGTGACTCTCTAACTATAAGAAACGGTGGTTAAATGATGAATTTATGGATAAAAGTATTGACAGTTGCGATCCGGCTTACATGGGAAAAGTTTTATCTCTTACGAAGACAACGTCATTTTTATCTAGACAAGTAGAAAGTAAAAAACATTCCAATTTTTTGTTTCATATGAAACGTCTCCGAAATATGAAACAAAAAGCCGTATGGCTTGAAGACTTCAGGACGTGTCATGACTGCATAACTAAGTCAATGTTACACAGCGCACGTTGAAAAAGACAACCAAACAACATCATCAACAAATTTACAGGTCGTCTTGGAAAATAAATTTATTTTCGCAAAATATATATTTCTATGATGTATACAATCTATACGGAAAAATGTCATCTTCCTCCACAATAACAAAGTAAATTAATTTATAAGTTATGGAATGAGTCCTTTCAGTCTATTATTTATTTCAACCCGGGTAAACAAAGCAACTTTGATTTTCTTCATGGAATTATCACAGATAACAATAGTTTGTAGAAAGCGTATATTAGATTTATACATCGTGTTTGAAGCTTCGCAGCGGTGTGAATTTAACGTGCTATCTTGCAACGTTTAATCGAGGTTAAGCGACTAATTGAGTACATCAGTGGTGTCACTTTCTAATTCCGATGAATTAACGTAATGCGATGTTAAGAAAATCGTTACTTCGAATGAACAATCTTTGTTTTGTACGTATAACTGCATTGGTGCACCGGCAAATTGTAACTTCTGAAATGCGAGAAAAAATACAAGCAAATTAAAACCAAATTCTTAATATCTTGTACATATGCTGGAGTGAGTTCATGTAAAATCTTTCGATCGTGACAATTCAAACATTGGTAGCCCAGATAGAATGTAGACATGACCTAAACAACCAAATTAATCACAAAACTAACAAGGGAAGGAAAACCTGTCTCTTTCACAATAATAATCACAGATCGAACGAATTCGTGAATATGACTGAGACAAATAAAAAGCGATTCACTTCATTCCTTTTCTTCACATAGTGAATTATAAAAAAAAAATTACTCTTACCTTTTCCAGTCTTAACATTTGCTATCATCACTCTTATCAGTCAAGTAAATTTTGATGATGAAACAGTCCGAATGCATTTACAACTATTAAGGTATCTTCAAAGGACGCCAAGTTCCGAGCATATGCGTGTTGATTGAAAAACAGCTAGACAGTGTCTAAGTAAAATACAAGAAAAACACATGTAAATAGAATTCCTTAAGGCTGAGTAATGTCCTTATTAAACAAGCATGTAGTACTTCTTTAGTGAAAATTGAACACCAAACAGAGTTGAAGTTTGTTTATTTGTCAATATCAGACCATCACAAACTGGTAGTGTAAACCATTCTAAATGTGTTTGTGTTACTGGTGTTTGATTACTTTTTCATACATACTCTACAGCTTATTATGTAATGGCAACTTCTACATATAAAAATTAGGTTCACTTCATTTCATTAGAGATGGCTCACCTTTTTATTTTGTAATTTACCATTACAAAAAAAAGTAATATAACTATAAAAACACTTTCTTCACCAGATTTTAGAAGTTTATATCAGGAACAGATTCCCTTTGTGAGTTTGAAATTATTGAACATGTTGAATTAAATTTAAGTTCAAGATAATAATGGTATTCCTGAGCATATATGATAGAAAAAGCATTTACCTTCTTTTGATACATCATTCGAACCTTGAATCAAGATTAAACAACCAGAAGCAAGTGTGGATTCAAAATTTCTGAACCAGCATTTTCTGACTACAGAGTCTATCTTTTTCATCCAATTTGTAACACCCAATATTGACATGACTCCAAAAATTGATCCCCACCAGTTCCCCAGGTACAGCTTTACAATTGTGCTGTACAAATAACCAAGGCTTTCCCATAGAATCAAGAGAAGATATATTTTCTTTAAAAGTTTACATATTACTACCTAAAGAGATCACAGAAATTAAAAGAAGTAAACCTTTCATTAGAACGATTTTTTTTTTATTCTTTCCAGGCCCACAGGTGACTGGGTTAAAAATTGAAATAAATAAATTCTAACTATATACAACCCAAAAAACAATTTCATTAGAACTAATTGAAGTCCTTGAAAGATACTCTGATTGCATCATGATCTGTAAAAAACAAACACTTTACACTTAACTCCATAGAAAACTTTTGAAGTAAATCTTTATGAATGTAGGCATGATCAATCAATGAGCCACTAATGTGTGTAGGTTCAGATACCTGTTGTACAAATCTACCTAGGACAGAAGACAGTTGTGAATTAACATCTAAATTAAAATCACCAACAACAACATTAGCATGTTTAGATTCAACTAAATATTGTAATGTTCTCAAGAATAGTAGTATGTGCCTGTCTTTCTGGCGATACACAAGTAAAACATTGAAACAAATTGGAGAAAAACTGGTCTTCTTCACTTGCATGAAAAAAACCCATTTGTAACAAAAGAATCTTCAACATGTAATTTGGAACTGAAATATATTGCCTGACTCTCAAACTTATGGTGACTGTTTGTAATGGCACAGCTCCTTTAAACAAATGGTGATCACAAGTCACACAAATATAATTTTTCCCATTACAACTTGTAATGTCAGTAAACAGTGGGAAAAATTCATATTTGTAGCATTCCCTTTTAAACACCTTCACTGTTCTACAATAAAGTCGGTTGCAAACAACACAGACATAGTATGGTCCCTGGCATATTTTAGCTTTAAATTTCGAAACACAACCTACATTTTCCTGATGATTCCTCAAAGCTTTTTGCTTTTTATAAGCATGTTTTTGCGATCCTATGCTCAATGCATATGCAACACGCTTAGAATTTCTATTTTTACTTTTTGAAACTTCAGTGGCTTTCCTTTTTCTGCATTTAGCTTTGGCAGAATCTGATGCATTTCTCTCTCTACATTTAGCTTTGGCAGAATCTGATGCATTTCTTTCCCTACATTTTGCTTTGGAAGAATCTGATGCATTTCTCTCTCTACATTTAGCTTTGGCAGAATCTGATGCATTTCTTTTCCTATATTTTGCTTTGGAAGAATCTGATGCATTTCTTTCCCTACATTTAGTTTGTTCAATAATATTTTTCTTTCTTTTCCGATCTTTTGCCTTATAATATTCATTTTGAAGATTTTCTAAAATAACATCTTCAAGAAAGTCTACACAGATGCTTTGTATTTCAAAAGGGACGTAAACATCAGTTTCATCAACATATGTAGAAATCAAATACTTTTCAAGGTCAATTTTTGATTTAAATTTCAGTAATGTTGACAAACCATCAGCAATTGCCTGACCAAATATATCTTTACTGTGTGAATCAAACAAAAAGTAACAATTTTTAGTCCATATCACAGAAAAGCAATATCCTTTGATAAAAAAAATGAGAGCACTTCCGACTTGATCTTCTGAAGTTAAAAAACCATACAGATCTCCATTACTTAACAAGCCACTTCTGTTATTTAAAAATCTTAACAAGATACGATTTCCAAGTAGGGCTATTTGTTGTGGAAGTTCTGATGCCATTAAGTATCTTCACTATGTAAAGATTTATAGAGGTCATCCCCTTGTATAACAATGAAATCTAAATCATCAGCATTCCATCGGCCAATATGCTTTATTGCTGAGACACAGATTGAAATCAATGCACAACAAGAACACTGCCTGCCAGCTGTGCTACCGTCAACCGGGGCGACTTTGACAGTTTTTACCTTGTGTTTAGAATGTATAGGCCATAGTAGGTCACACGACAAGCTTATGTGCAGGTGTGTCGGTAATAGGTTTTGTGTCGGAATAGTTTTTGCGGGAAATAAACAATAATGGCGCAACTACTAGCACATGGTCCAGCTTATCAGTGTTGTGGATTTCCGTTGCGATTGTAATTTCGACTTTTTATCGTTTTTATCGTTTAACCACTTGAACGGACCCACTTGAACATGAATGAAGTCTCGTGTTGTAACAGCGAAAATGAAGGCGGCGAAAGTGAAAGCAGCATTTCAGATAGCGAGAATGTAAGTGTGTTTTTAGTAGAGAAAATGGTGAGGAAAATCCTGCCCAAGAATGCCACAAGATTATTATTTCCTTATAAGCTTCAACTATAAAAAGTACCCTTTACTTTTCAACTTTCAAGCATTTTGTGTAGACGTTTTACTTAATGTGAGTCACATTTCACCACAGTTTGTAGAAAAAACTTTTTTCTGCAGACTGTGATTTCACATTAAAAAAACACTTTCATAAAAATTAAAAACCTCTACCCATTTGCAGCATGGATTTCTCTAATCATTGAAATTGAACGTATTTGTATAGATAGTCTTGCAATTTTTCTTACTACAGTTTGTTTTCTTGAAAGGATTGGTCAGACGTAGAAAAGGAAGAGAAGAAACCAATCTATAGCAGCAATTGCAAAAGTTATGCAGAGGTACCGATCAAATTTTACGTTGAATACTTTTTGAATCAGTTAAATTCTACCAAACCTTTGAATTACTTTTAGGAAAAGGATTTATTTCGCTTCCGTTGTTACCAACAATTTAAGGAAGCATTAAATTTATATGAAATGGATACCGTGAAGCACTATGTCATTCTCAATGAATCAAAAGGCTTTTCCGAGGATGGTATGTTTCCGCATTTGGCAGTAATGAAAAAGTTGGGGTTTTTTTAATAAAGGGCCTAAATTACCGTAAATGCGTGTCTTAGGTTTAGTTTCTTAATTGTTTGACTTAAGGCGGGTCGAATAAGAAATTAATAATGTAAGCATTATCTTATCTGTTAGTTTCAAAATATATGCTGGGCGTTCATTCGAGAGAGTCGATAGATCAGTAATAACGGTAATGCGGCTCATTATTTCTCATATGAAGAAATCAGATGTATTTTCTATTTTAGTTACGCTTCGTAATATTTTGCAATCTAATTCAAAATTGCCCCAGATTTGTTGGGAACACTGCTCTGCTAATGAATGTCTCCCTTTGAAATTTGATGGGACACCATACATCTGGCTTGGCAAAAGAGAATATCAGTGTGATCAGGGAACGGATAAAGCGAATTCTCAAAAGGAGAAGTACAAACAAGAAAAAATGAAAAGATTGGCTAAGGATCATACATTTACTTTGAAAACAAAGAAACATACTCAGTCTACAAAAAAATTAAACTGTCCTGTCACCTTTCATGTGAAAAAGATATTTAAATTCCCGGAGTTTAAAATTGATAAGGATACGAAATGGAATAGATCGGCAAAATCTAAAAAATTACGAGAAACTTTACAAGAATTGAAGAATAGCATCGATAGCAAAGCAAAATGTACGAAAGAAACTGGTTAATTAGAATTTGTCACAACCTTTGCTAAGGGTAACTTTCTTTGAAAAGTTAATAGTTAATACAGTGTTTTCCCCTGTTCATGAAATGGAAACGGTTTATTACTATCACTTTTGTTATAGGCCAACATTTTTATCACAATACTGGTGAAGCAGCCTATCTAATTGAGCCTTTGGATGAAAGAGTGTCCGATTATTTGAAAAAATTAATTAGAGGTGGATGCAGACGTATTAAGGAACTGCAAAGTCGTGCTGATGAATTTGTGCGCGAAAAAATTTTTATTGGAGAAAATCCTCCGAGTTCAATAAGACGAAGATTTCGGCCAAACAGGAGAAAAATCCGGAATTTGATCAACAGTGTTAAAAGTGAACTTCGATACTCAAAGATTGATCAAGAAAACGTGATAAAATTAAAGGAAGACTGGGAAGTGGAGGCAAATATTTATTTCCAACCAAGGTAAGAATTGAAATGTTAAAGATATTGTATTATATTATAATTAAGATTAATATTTTTAGACTTTAAGAAACACCAAATATTGCTGCACCTTCTAAAGTCGATAAACCTGACATAAATTCATCGGATGACGAAAGTTTCCAACAATGTAAAATTCAAAAACTGAAAGATGCAAAAATGCTTTTTGTTTACCAGTCCTCTTCTATGAAAAGACTTTACCAGCGCTACGCCAAAGACCTTGTGTTACTTGATGCAACTTACAAAACTACCAAATATTCGTTGCCATTGTATTTTCTTGTGGTAAAAACCAATGTCAATTACCAGGTGAGATGGGTTTTTAGAAACTCTTGTTATTCAATTTTTTGTATCGCTTTATCGCTTTATACCTCAGGTAGTTGCTGTAATTGTAACAGAAGGCGAAAGTAAAGACGAAATCACTCAGGCTTTGCAGTTGGTGAAAGGTAAAGAATGTGTTTTGAATTAATCTTGTATTGATTTTAATTGTTTTATTTTATTTTACTTATAACTATGTTACTTTAACAATAGATTGGAATCCACACATAACACCTAAATATGCGATGGTAGATTATGATAATGCAGAAATCCTTGCCTTAGAATCGGTTTTTCCTGGTATAAAAGTATTTATTTGCGACTTTCACAGAGAACAAGCGTGGAATAGGTAAAAAATAACTTCTGCTTTTCTTCTCTTTTGTCTCTACTTTGCATGGAAATCCGGTTATATTGGATTAATTGATTTTTCATCAGGTGGATTAATAAAGCAAAGCATGGAGTAGCAAACATCGCCGATGATGTTAAGTGTCGTATTCGACGTATAGCCCACTCGTTAAATGTTGACGATATGAGAAAAGCTATTGAAGATTTGAAAAACTGGGAGTTTTTTCACGGGAAAATAAAGACATGGTTTCAAAGTATGAACAATTTTTTTATACTGCATGCTTGAATTTGTGTTCCTTTAGTTTTATATTTTAAGACAACACAAACAAATCAACCTCGGTTTATGACTTAACAAAATTCTGTTTGCTCATGCAGGAGTTTGGTTACCAGAAATTAAAAAGTGGGTACTTGCGTACAGACCGAACGACCTCATTATGTGCAACACAAAAAATGGCACAGAGCGGTTGAATGAGGAGTTGAAATACGAAGACCTGGAAAGAAACGTGCATTCAACCTTAAGTGAGCTGTTGACAATCATAATCAAAGAATTCATACCTCGACTGTATGAAAGATATATAGAGCAGAATGTTCGCTACACTGCAGGATTTAAAAAGTATGACGAGAATATACCGGTGTACTTGATCAATCGTCCAAGGTGGCTTGTTGTCGATATACTTAATAAACAACAGCTGGTAACAGAATCAATGATTCAATCTGTGAAGCGTCTAGATGAAACGAAATTTTCTGTAGAAGGGGATAAAATATTCTCAAATGAGTCAACAACGTATACTGTTGATTTTGGTGACAGTGAAAACTTTGTTTCTTGCACTTGTCATTGCTACAAACGAAATAGAACCTTGTGTAAGCACTTCTTCGCTGTTATACAAGGTAGTTATAAAGACTTTGGCGATCTGTCAAGTTTGTACCTGAATCACCCACTTCATACTCTTGATGACGATCTATTTTTACCGTTAAATTCCTCTGAGTCGATACCAGTGCACCATCCGTTGTTTAATGACGAATGCAAAAGTCCTCTCACAGATATCAAATCCTCTAGTGACGAACATGATGGCTCCGCAGCAGAAGAAAGTAAGGAAGTCGTAAATGACCACAAGATCGAACTTGATGAATTATCCTCACGTATAAAGCCTTCAAAACTTCATAAAATGTCTCTCTTAGCAAATCTAAAACATTTGTCTGAGTTATGTCATAACGTCAAACATGGTGATGTTTCTTTCATCGATGCAATGAATGAAAAGGCCACAGAACTTATCAAATTGGTTGGTAATCATTTGAGGAAAGAAAACGAAAATCTGATAACTCGCCCAAATCCTGCTTCAACAAAGCGCAATAATGACACCCAAGCCTCGAAGTATGCGCCATTGCCAAAGAAACCAAAGAAACATCCTTATGCTGGCAAAGTAGGTGAAGTAGCCGATATGATGCGACAATGGTATCGTGCGAAAATTTCTATTGATGAAATGGTGGAAAATAAAGTAAAAAAACCAATGATTAAAATTGCAAGGAATCAGGTACCAATCATAGCAGAAGAGATCGAAATTTCAACTAGTTCGTCGGCTACTACGTTAATTGACAGTGACGTTGCGATAACGTGTGTTGTGCAACCAAAGACTGGACCTTCTCGCCGATACCAGATGGAGCCGTTACTTACGGAGGCTGTTAAGCATCAGTTAACCACAAATTCTATGCTCGAAGACGACACGATTAACTTGGCGCAATCAACTTTATCCAAGCAATTCAATCTGAGATGTTTGCAGGACACAACCTTGGATCCATGTAAATTCCAATCCTTTTTCAACGAAGATTTTGTACAGATCCTTCATTGCCCACCACAGCACTGGATTGCTATTTCGGGTGGAAAAAAGGGAGTTCAAGTGTTTGACTCCCTACCTGTGCGAAAATTGCCAATGGCTGTGGTGAGGACCATTGCAAGCCTTTGTAGTACTGAAGATCGTGTATTGGAAATCAACAAAGCGAAAGTTCAAAAACAGCAAAACAGCATTGATTGTGGTGTCTTTGCTATCGCATTTGTCGTGGAAATTCTCTCTGGTTCAGACCCAGAAAATTCTACCTTCCATGCCCAATTAATGAGAGAGCATCTTTTTACCTGTCTGCAACTCCAAGAATTTACTCCGTTTCCAAAAACTGAGTGTAGAGTGCCGAAAACCAAATTTGGCGTTGAGAAGCACCAAGTTTTTTGTTTTTGTCGTGACGTTTTCTTTGATGAAGATGTAGATAAAAGTGATGGAAACTTTATGGCCAAGTGTTCCAAATGTTGCGAGTGGTATCACCGCAAGTGTATAAAGATACCAAACAAAGTGTTCAAGTACGAAAGGGAACATGAAAGGTGGATTTGTGGACTTTGCGTTTGAATTTGCGACCTTGTTCAAAAATATTTTCACTTTGAAACTGTTGTTTTATGAAGACTTTTTCTTTGTAAGCGAAATGAGTAGGGTATTTTTTGTGTGTGAAAAAAAGAAAAAAAAGAATAACACTATAATGTCGTATCTTTTTATATGAATTCCTAAAATTACTATTTTGTGAAGCAATAGTCAATCCTCCTATTTATGATCCTCCACCACAAGCGCGTAAATTGCGCAATAAATAAGCCCCACTGAATGGGGCGACTTTGACAGTACTGTTTTAGGTGAGAAAATCCTTACGGGGCAACTTTGACACATCAATGAATTTTAAGTATTTTATTTTAGAATGCTTTTAACATTTTTTCGCTAGTTAACTTAACAGATACGCAGCAAGGGTAAAATAAACAAAGAAAACAAAGTAAATAGAGATAAAAACAAAAACAAAATTTGTCAGTAAAGTAGACTGTCAAAGTCACCCCCATTGTCAAAGTCGCCCCGGTTGACGGTACCAAACATTACATCTCCTTGGTGAAACCTTCCTTGGACTGAAGTCTCAATTCTTATATTTCCCTTACACAAAGATGGCATTATAAATTCAGCAAATATATAGCAACAACACTATGCTTTATATACTATGTATAATATATATGGATTATTTCATCTACACACTGGAGGCCAGAAAATAAAGGAAAGCAAATATATAATGTTATTGCTTGTGGGGGGTTAATACAAACCAGTCAGTCAGTTTTGGTCGCAAAAATAACTGATCATATAACAGGAAACAAAATAAGTTTTGTAAAGTATTGTGTAAAAACAATAATCAGGTGTTTCACAAAAAAGCAATAAATTTTAAGTGCTTGAACAACAAAGCACATTGCAAATGGTGCTTGGGGAAAGCACAGAACAAACGGTGCCTCTGACACAAGGCACAGAACAAGTGGTGCTTCGTGAACAAAGCAGAAATTAAACGGTGCCTCTGATACAAGGCACAAAACAAGAGGTAAAGCAAGAAGGTACCGATTAACAGCACAAAAAATACTAAGCATGATCCAGAGACATGAGCTATTTTGATTTATTTGATTTAGCTGTTTGCTTCATAGAACAGCTCAAGCCAACCCAAATTATGACCACGTGATAACATAGCCAATTACAAGTTGCAAACCAACATATACACGTGACCTATAGTACTCACAACAGACAACTGAACTGAATAGGAGCGTAATTAACGAATTCACGTAAACAATGCACGAAATCGTTCGTAACTTGGAGTAGTAGTAGTAGGAGGAGAAACCACGGGTATTTTAAAGACTTTACTCCACCACGGGTGTCCTAAAGTCAATAATGAAGTAAAATTCCTTAAACAACCTAAAAGATATACGAAATGAGATTTAAACCCCATTCACACCAACATATTATAAACATTAAAACGAGTTGCTCACGCTAATGTCATTATCTAATGCTTTTCTTTCCCAACTTATCTTCATTTCTAGTAATATACATTACAACAAATAGGAAACAACAACATTTCTTTGTTCAATTTAGTATTTGGTTTCGCAAGTGTGAGTAATATATGTGATGAAATCTAAGTATGGGAATATGACACTTACGCCCTATACTGTACTGTGTATTATATCTATACATTTAAGATGTGACCAAGCCGGCAACGAAGAACCCCTTAGAATGAGGAAATACTGTCTCCAAACCAAATGCAATGGTGTAGTGGTTAGTGCCTTTGAGTGCCACCGCTGCGACCTCATGTATCTCAATACATCACTCCGATGCCCCTTAAAAGCAGCGTAACAGCCCATTAGGAGACATCGACTGACTTAAAACTGGCCATTGGACAAGCTGGAGCAATGCTATATATAACTCTGGCGGCAATGCCCTTCGTTGGTACCAAGGATAAACATCTATGCGTCAGTCACGGGTACCCTTCAAGTATGCGGGTCAACTATCTGCTTTTTATCAAAACAGAAAAGAAGCAATTCTTCTGAAACTTCTTCTGAATATTTTTCGATACCATCATTTCAGATGAGAGTATAGTTGGTTTTCCCTTCATAACCGTGGACTTTATTTCTCGCCGTTGAAGGTGCAGATAAAAGAAAGAAATAAAATTAAAAACATATATACAACAACTTATGACACTGTGTATGTTAAGAGATGCGAGAGAATGACGCATAATTACAATGACCTTTTTATGCATTAGCTTCCGCGCACGCGCAAAGTGATCTATATTCAACTACGCGTATTGATATGAAATCTGTGGTAGAACATAATGACCCAACCTCCCCCCCTCCCACCCACGATGTGGAAATATTAGTTCTAAGTGCAATCATTTTAACTATTTTGGTTGTAAAGGTGAAAGATAAAAGGCCTGCAAGGGACTTTCATTGTCAACAATTTTGTTTTCCTTATTCGCCATTTTCGTTCAAAAAGAGATCGCGTATATATATATATATATATATATTACTTTGACGCATTTGTGTTCTGCACACTTTTTGCCTGAAAAACTTACTACAAATCACATAGCTTTTAACATGTTCAAACTTTTTTTACGCGACTTGTATTATCGCCTATCTATGGTACGATTGTAGGTGTATATGCTACTTGTAGTATACTACAAATCGTACCGTGTATATTATCCTTTAGTATAAAACAAAACTTTCTGTTATGGAGCAGAAAGTCTAAGTTTATTCAATCATTGAATTGCATGTGAAGAGAGGTCAATACACCTATCCCGAATTTTTGCTTCCTCAATTATTTCAAAGTATTTGAAAGGCCTAGCAAACAAGCGTAATTCCCATATTTTAGTTTGTGAATATAAGATGTTAGATAGGTTTCAGTCCAAAATGTGTTTCATTTTGAAAAGACAGTGCGCTCACCATTCTCTGTTAGCTATCTGCTGTAACTTCGGATTGGTTTCATTCCAGCCTTAAAATCATTAATGATTATCTTTGACACAAAACATATCTCTGTTCGTTCTCTCCATTGTCGCGTCAAGTCTATCGTATTGTATCAATTTCTTTACAAGACCACTTAAAGCTCTTCTTTATAGTGATTTGATGTAATATGAAAACTTCTATTTCGAATCTTCGTTATCGTTAGTGTCTGAATAGCAAACCATATTGTAAGGATTATTCAAGAGTGTTCATCCATCAACAACGTCTAAACATAGTCTAAGTAATGGCCTGGTCATAGCCTTGCTCCTTCCCATAACTTGTGACTGGCATTTATAATATACCTGGATATATCTTTTCTGTGTCTTCACTAACTTAATTTATTCTTGTAATTATTTTTAGTATTTTTTCTCAGAAAATTCAAATATTTTTCTAAAATTAAGCAGAGCAGTACCGTGGCAGATTTGGACATTCTATCGTGAGTTTGGAGACAGGATGTCCGGCCAGATATCTCAGACGTCCGGCCAGGAGATTGAGATGTCCGGCCGGGCGTTTTGAAACTAGTCTTGAAACATCCGGCCGGACATCTTCACTCACAACGTCCGGCCGGACGTTTAAAAAAATCTGGTCCTGAGAATTGCTTAGAAGTTCAAATGCCCGGCCGGGGTTCATATATCCGGCCAGATATTTATGAAAAATATGCCTTCCAACCTCCACCAATCTCGATGTCCTGGTCCTTTGTATATACGCTTAATACTGTCAAGTCTGTAAAGTATGTATTCAAAGACGCCCGGCCATTTTGTAACTCTCCAGCTTCGTGCAAAATATTTGATTTTGAGGAGCAGATATTGATGAAATCCATCAGTCAGGCGTCTCAGTTACCTCATACCCGGCCGGATGTTTGAGATACCGGCCGGACATCCAAATACCCGGCCGGAGATTTTAATGTCCGGCCGGGTGTTTCAAAGATCCGGCCGGACAACGTTAGCTGGTAATTTTCAGGACCAGATTATTACAAACGCCCGGCCGGGCGTTTTGAGTGATGATGTCCGGCCGGATGTTTCAAGACTAGTTTCAAAACTCCCGGCCGGACGTCTTGTTTCAAAACTCATGATAGGATGTCCAAATCTGCCAAGGTAGAGCAGAGGTCTACGGAACATCTGCTAAGTTTTCCTTTTCCAATATACATATCGCCCTTCGTTCCTGTTATTTGCAATGATATGCAGATGATAAAAACGATATCAAAATAGGAGCTATTTACGAAAATGAATTCGTTAGAGGCATATTTCGGTCCAATCTCATCAGATTCAAAAAGTTTACTGTACATATGATTTTCATCTAACAGCTATGGAAGGTCACATATACACGGTGAAAGCCTAAAATTTGTTTGAGTGATTGAGTTTATAAATAGCATTAGTCTCGTCCTTTCAAACATTTTCAAACGCTTTTCACCGAAAAATTTGATGAACTGAACTTCTTTAGACGAACAAATTCTTATGTGTGTATTCGTATTATCATTTGGATGAAATATAATTTCGTGGTAAGATGAAATCAATAAGGCATGAAAACATACTGCATAAAGGAAATATCCAACAGCTTATCTTCTACGAACTCTTATATACGGAAATTTCAAAATACAGATTTTTTTCTTCATAAAAGTTACGATACTTTTGGAACAAACTTCTTCGCTACAAAAAGATAAAAACAAGTGTAAAATAGCCGTTTCGAAAGCAAATCGATGTTCCTATTCAATTACTTATGAAATTTAAACTAGATGATACATAAAAAAAAAAACAAAAAAAAAACAGATACTAAGGTAGCAAATGCCCTAATTTCTAAAATTACCATAAGAGTTACCATAAGAGTAATGTTTGCAGATGATACAAACTTATTTCTATCAAACCATGACATAAAAAAACTCTTCAGTGACATGAATGAAGAATTACAAAAAGTGACCATATGGTTTCAGGCAAACAAACTATCGTTAAATGTTAAGAAAACTAAATTTTCACTATTCCATTCATATAGAAGAAAATCTCTTATTCCAAATGAACTTCCCAAACTATCAATAGGTGATACTGAACTAAAAAGAGACACGGTCACAAAATTTCTTGGTGTGTTAATTAATGAAAATTTAAATTGGTCAGACCACATTCAATATATCAACTCTAAAGTATCAAAGGGGATTGGAGTATTATATAAAGCAAAACATATTTTGAACAAACATCTACTAAAACAACTTTACTATGCTTTTGTACATAGTTATTTGAACTATGCCAACATAATATGGGCTAGTACACAAAAAAGTAAGTTAATTTCTCTTGCTCGTCGTCAGAAACATGCCATAAGAGTTATAAACAACAAAGATCGCAATACGTATACTAAACCTCTCTTTGAAGAGTGTGCCATATTAACGCTTTATGAATTAAATATTTTCAAACCCTTACATTTATGTTTAAGTGTAAAATGAAAATCTCTCCACCTGTCTTCTGTGACCTCTATACACCTAAAGCCAAGAACAAATACACAACTCGAATGAACAAAATGCTAGTCAAACCAATTTGTAAAAATAAACTTAGTCAATTCTGCATCAGATATCGTGGACCACACTTGTGGAATCTTTTTGTTACTCCTTCATGTTCCCTATCAGACAGTGAATCCTTGCCTATCTTCAAAAATCTATTAAAAATAGATGTAAAGAAATTTGTAAACCTGTTACAGTACTTCTAATTATAACTCAACCCTTGTTTCATTTTCCTACCTTTGCATCTCATTTTGTTTATTAGATCACACTATATCTTATAAAATCCGAACATTACAAATTCTTGTCCAAACGTCTAAGACAATGAAACATTGGCTGTAGCTACTAAACCGGTTCTCGACGATAAGATCATTATGATCTTCTACGAGTTTCCCGCGTTATTTGGAAACAACTGGTCATAGTTTATAGTTATTCTAGTTGATTGTACTTTTACTCAAGATTTATGATTTCGCATTAACTGCACCTTTACCGTTGTTATATAAACTAGATGAATCATGTATGTTTCTTATAACAAAAAATAAAGTATCATATCATATCATATCATAGAGTTTATTCACCTTCCCAATTTTGCCAAAACTACATCCGTCGAAAGTTTTTCTCCTTATGCCAACAAGAGCCATATGGCACAAAACGGTAGCAGCATTTCAAATCGCAATGTACAAAACAAAATAGATTCTAGATTAATTTGTCTGAAAGCCCCATGAAGCTTTGTCGACGTTTGTTTATCTCCTAGGCTTAATTTAATGGCAACTTTTATTTGAAAAAGTTTAAACAGGGCTTAACTAAAACCACCAGAATACTATTTGATAAAAACAAAAGAAATATGCACAATGCGTGAAACTATGCTTTTATATATCAGAGTTTTTTTTATAAAAAGAGTTTTTTTTAATAAATAGAGAGCTATGTAAAGGCCGTTGTTGTGGGTTATGGGTTTTTAGACGGTATATGACGGTATTTGACCTAAAATCCTGACGGCATGACGGTATTAGAGCCCCTCGAAATATAATTCCGTGGTAAGATGAAATCAATAAGGCATGAAAACGTACTGCATAAAGGAAATATCCAACAGCTTATCTTCTACGAACTTTTATGTACAGAAATTTCAAAATACAGATCTTTTTTCATAAAAATTAAGATACTTAGGAATAAACTTCTTCGCTATAAAAAGACAAAATAAGTGTAAAATAGCCGTATTGAAAGCAAATCGATGTTCCTATTCAATTACTTATGAAATTTGTTGTATGTTTTAAACTAGATGAAACATTTTTAAAAAAAGGATACTTAAGAAACAAATGTCCCAATTTCTAAAATTAGCATAAGATTTAATTCACCTTCGCAATTTTGCCAAAACTACATCCGTCGAAGGTTTTTCTCCATAATGCCAATAAACTGTTTGAAAAGAAATTGGAAAAATATTTATGGAAAAAATAAAACAGTTGTCCGATGCTAAGTCTATCTTTCTGTCTTTGTAACATAATGGTTACGGTGGTTACGAAAGAAGAAACCCCGGAAACAAAGTTGTTAACTTCCACAAAAATTTATAAGAAAGCTGAAAAAACAGTCAATATGACACAGTGTCAATTATCGTGTCAGTTGCTTATGGAAATGCTATAGCGTTAAGTTTCTTGAAAAATTTATAAGTAAGCTGAAAAACAAATCGATATGATAAAGTGTCAATCAGTTTCTTGACGAGTCATGTTTTAGACTTGTGCTAACTTTCACTTTCTGCATATATAACGTTGTGAGGCGCTGCAATCGTACGTTTGCCAATCTTCATCATCATATATTTCACCACATTCAGAACTACTGTATTCACTATCATCTTGCCAATTCCCGTAGGTTACAGGTGACGAATCTCTCCATTTCATAGTACCTGCATCTCTTTTTGCACCAAACCATGCATATGAAATGCCCCTAAACGCATTATTGGAATAGTTATATCACCTTTATGATATTTCAAATGATATAGATAGAGGCGTAGATAGAGCACGACCAAATGTGTGGAGGAGAGCTTAGTGAAGGAGGAGACAGTCATTAAAAAAAAAAAGAATGAAAAACCAGAAAGTAGTCTTATCTGAAAAGTAATATCAATGTTAGAATTCTACAACATTCTGACAGACCTTGAGCATGGCGTACGATCTGTAGCTATCCTATTTTAAGCCGATTTTCCAATTGAAAAATTGATACACTCACCAGCTCGTATCACTTTCAGATCACTGATTGGTTCTCAAGATTAATAATTATAATTATAGGTTATTACGGTAGCAGCGCAAGCGAATACCGTATTAAAATACCCGTGGACTCCTACTCCTACTCCTACTCCTACTCCTATTCCTCCTTCGGCCGAAATGGCAATTAGTCTGCGATTAAGAGTCTGCAAGACTCTGCTAATAACGCAATGTAAATTCTGATGAAGGAACGCAGCCTTCGAAAGGTTTCACATATCAAACATTTAAAAGGACGTTTATCAAATAGATCTGCATAAAAATGGAAGTTTTAGCTATTTATGCTAACTGAAAATACATTGATACTTAAAATTTGGTTATATATAGTTTTTCTTGTTAGTAAGCCCATCAGTTCAAAACTTCTTATTACCTAGCTACAACACTGTTTTGTGTATTAAGAAGAAAAAAGGCAGTTAAATGTTGGATTTCATTTTTGGTTTC
The DNA here is from genome assembly GCA_027922465.2 of Turritopsis dohrnii. NCBI lineage: Eukaryota > Metazoa > Cnidaria > Hydrozoa > Anthoathecata > Oceaniidae > Turritopsis > Turritopsis dohrnii. The sequence continues at coordinate 675,723 of BQMF02000208.1, read as the reverse complement.
ATGAAATTATAATTAAAAACATATATATTTTTTTTTTCGAAACGCGTGTTTTTTTTCTGCACATGGTCTTACAAAAAAGTTTCTTATAAAAAAATCATATACAGCTCACGCATGTATAATTCTTTTGTCTTTGATACATTAATTTCTGGTGGCTTATGATTAGACCCTTTTTACACAAACTTATTATTATAACATATTTATCGTTTATGCCTGTTTTCCACCAATGAGATATAAAAAAACACAAGCCTCAAAGAACTTTGTAGTAACTTTTCATAACTTTAAGTACAATTGCTGCTACCGTTTTGCGCCATCTGGCTCTTGTTAATTAAAGGTTTCGGTACAGGTATTATATTGGAAAAGTCGAATTCATCTTTTCAGGCGACCTTCACATATTCACATATTCCAAAAAATAAATATTTTACCTCTCCTTTAACAGCATTGCAATAAGACGAGTTTCCAGATAACTTTGAATCTTCGCAAGTTCCATTCCCATGCCGCTACAAGCTGTTTTCGCATCATCCCAAGACTTCGTATCGGTAGAAATGGTGAAAGTGGAGCGAAAAGCTAAATGTAATCAAGATGTGGGACCTATACCATGTCGTTTAATAATCTGTAGTACAAAACCCACTATTCTAGCAAATGGTTTTTAAAATCTTACAATAGATGTCCATTACAAAATACACTTACAGCTCAAAACGCCCATAACCATTTGACGATCTACGAAAATGAAATTATTATATACAAACTATGGTCTAACTGGCCGTTAAAGCTTAACGCTCTGTTGAACCGAAGGAATTTGCGTTTCCAGCTCGCAGACATGTTTTCAATTTGCGATTTTTATATCATTGGAAACTGGCTAAATTTCCTTCCCGCCGCTGTAAAAATGATAATCCAATTACAACTGTTCTAAAGTTAAATTAGATTTTGCATAACAGTTTTTCGGACACATACTGTAGATTGCCACAAAATTATTACAAAATGAAATTCGAAAACTTAAAGATTTATATAAGTAGCATTAATATTCATTAATGAAATCAACCACATCATTAATTTTCTTAACTTTCTTTCATCAGCATTTGTTATTGTCGGTATTTCAATTTCAATTTGTTCTTATTTGTAGATTCAATGAGTTTACATTTGTTCAGCTATTTTGTCGTGGCGGGAACAATGAATACATAAATAGATCAACTGGTCTCATGGTCTCTTGTTTTTTAATCAATTTACGTATAATTAAATTCCATTTTTCCATCCCTTAGGCTATTGCATTTGACTATACATTCAGTAACCATAAGAGTGATTTGTAACATACCTGTACTGTGCAGGGCAGCTTGACTAATTTTCACATTCTGTAACTCTTGTGTGTGATTGGAAATCATCATTTGCACATCTATAAAATAATTACTTGATGACTTTGTATCAAACCTTAATAAGTATTTAGAAATTGGTTATTCATTCTCCTGAGGCACACGAAATTTAGGATTGGAAGATGTAACTCACATTTGTACATTTAAACCTGACACTGAGCGGGGATTTCTATTGATTCTAATCTCTTTGAACTGATACTTTCATCAATTTAACTTGTTAAGATTCCAAGAAAAATAAGCTTAGGTTTTTAGTTGATCTGCCTGAACTCGGAAATGTTAATTGCTTGGTAAATACAACAAGATTATCGCGGTGAATACGATCTCCAGCAAATTACAATATGAACATCTCCACACAAAAAGTCAATCAATAAACCAATAATATACAAATAAATCAACTGGTCTGAGATCTTTTGTTTATTAATCAAATTGCACATAATTAAATTCCATTTTTCATCCCTTGGACTATTCAAATTTATTATACACTCAGTAAACATAAATAGTGATTTGTAACATACCTGTAATATTAACGGCAGCTTGAGAGATTACACTCTGTATTGCTTTTGAGTTTCTGGAAATCATCTTTTGCATATCTATTATATAATTCATTGACGGCTTTGAATTAAACCTTAATGAGAATTTAGAAACAACATGGATCCTTTCTTCAAATATTCCCCTGAGACACATGAAGTGAAGGATTGGAAGATGTAACTTCCACATACATAACGTAATAAAACAAGAGGAGTCAGTGAAAGACATTTTAGGGCGAGGTCCTTATGAAATCCTTAGAAACAATAAAGTTATTGTTTGGTTTGATTTATAAAGCTTACACAAACATGTATAGGTGTTAAAGAGATTTGGTTTCCTAAGTACATTCAGTTATTTTAATCTCCAAGAATAAGTTATCTCATTCCAGACATTGCCTATATCAATACCTAATAATTGTTAATGTTTTAGGCCACTTACCAAAGAAAGCAACATTATTTACAGAATCTTTTGTACATTCCGTTTTATCCACTGCACCTGGCTGTTGTGTAGAATACCCAACGTCACAGCTTGTACATATTCTTTGTCCAGTGCTTGGATTATATGTGCCAATCGGACATTTTTTACAAGCAGTTATCACTGACTGCATTTCATGAGGGTTATATGATCCTGCAGGGCACCTCAAACAGGATGTTAAAGAAGTAGATCCATGGTTGATGTTATAAGTACCCACGGGACAGTGTAAACAGGAACTAAATTCTGACGAACCAACGTCACTGTTGTATGTTCCAGGAGGACATTTGGTGCAAGCACCTCTTGAATCACCACCATGAGTATCCCTGTATGTTCCTTGTGGGCAATTTGAACACGATAATTTACCAGGGGAATCGGTGAATTTTCCTGGAGGACAGTACTCACAAGTATGAACATCTTTGCTAAACATTCCCGGAGGACAAGATTGAGTAGTAATGAAATCCTTTTTAAGTACTGACACTTTCCCAAAAGAGCAAAAAACCGATACTTGGACGTTGTAAGTGGAGTTGGCTTTCAATCCTCCGATTGTGACTGAATTTGTTGTAGATATGATGTATTTGCATGGGACAAGCTCACAGTCCACCGATGCATTAGCTATTTCGGCATAATGTATATGGTATTCAGAAACTTCCTCGTGACCTCTTTTAGGCAGCTCCCAACGCAAATGAATCTTGTCATGTGTTTTGCTGATAACAATGATTTTTTGTAAAGGTGAAGGGAGGATCAGGTTATGCTTAATTAGTTTTGCATTATCAAAGAGTTCCATGAAAACGCCATACCTGCTACTGTTACTTTCTCTTGTCTCCCTAGACAAAAAGTAGATGTTGGAAGAGCCTCCTCTTTTCTTTTCAAGATCTACAAATCTTTTAACTACTCCCATTAGGTACTGGAGTTGAGAATTTATCGGCGACGTAGGTCTCCACCATTTCACTGGTAATGTCAAATCATAATCATCTTTCGGAACCTTCAAGTACATTTTCATCCCATCCAGTCTCCCATCCTTGTAGTTTGAAACCTTGAAAGTTACTGATAAAGCATAACGTTTTGGCCCCAACAACTTATGGATGACATCACCGTCCGTACGACATTTATTGGGAAGCTCCATCGTTCTCCTAAGTACAGTTATTTCTTCTTCGGTTCTTGAAAGCCATTCAACCAAATTTTTTGTAGAAAAAATGGAAGATTTGTGTCGGCCTATTAACTTTGCTAGATCAGACATGGATGTATTCCCTTTCCGTATACCTGGTAAGATTTTGGCAACATTGTGTTTAATTTTGATAATGTAGCGTTGAAGAAGATCTCGAAATGTTTGGACGTTATTTTCAATTCTTTCATGATAATGCACAATGCTTGTTGACAGGATATCACCACACCTTCGTACACCGTCTTCTAATCCTTCAAATATATTGGTTACTTCATTGACCATTGATGATTGAATTTCATTAATGACTTGAAGGGTTCTGATGGTAGGAAGCTTTGATAGAGGAAGTAACCATACCGTAATTGGCACAGAGTTTTCGTACTTGCTTCCAAGAAGATTTGGCAAATCTTTGTAAACTTTCACAGCGTCGATGTAACTTGTTGGATGATATTTCAGTACAAAATCACCATGGAATTTGCACTTGAACCTACGAGAGTTTTTCTTTTCTTGTTCAGTCATATCAGTGAAACCTTTAGCGTTGATGCTGAGGAAAGGTATAGCTTTCACTTGGATTTGTAAACTTCCTGTTACCTCTTTCTTGATTTCGTTCTCCCTGACATCATTCTCAAAAACAAAATAAGCTTGAGCACCATACTGGATACCAACTACAACATCAGTTGCCGACGTCACCTTCTTCAGGACCTCTGGATAAGTAATTTTTGACAGCACGGATGGATTCAGTTCTCGATAAAATGTTTTGGATTTATATTGCAAAGTTACCCGAGCAACATTGTTTTTTGACAAGCGGTCATCTAGATAAGAGGCACTTCCACTTACTTCAATCAAGCCAGCCAAAAATGAAAGTTCCAACGACGCTTTAACATTGAGTTTTGATAATCTTTCCTTTTCACTTAAACCAGCGTCGATTTCAGATTGTGTTTGATAATTCTTTCTTTCTATGAATTCATTCAATTCTGTGGTACTCCAGAGCTTCACACCGGGTATAACCGCATCATGGTAGCGGTTATACAAGGTACCTAATCCAAAACTTCGACCAAGGGCTGGAATTTTGATCGGTTCTAATCTCTTTGAACTGATACTTTCACCAATTTGATTTGTTAAGATTCCAAGAAAAATCAAGGAAAATATTGAACACATTATGAACAATCTAAATAGATATAAAAGAATGTTAAGTAAATCCTAACTTGGATTGGTTATCGAAAAAAGTTTCAGTTGCAAGATATTTACATTTTTTATTAATATACAACTCATGTTTTTCCATTTTTGTGATTTATTAAGTTTCTGCGTAAGCCACAGATCCATTTGTTTGCCCTTGTTCTTTGTGTTGTTTTAGTGTTGACCAGTTCTCAGATGAAATACGAAATTCATTGTAAGCCAAAATGCAAAAAATGTGCTATTGAATGTAGAACGTTTTGTGAATTGTGTGCTATTATCAGAAGGCTCTTATACCTGGATGTTCCTTGTCACATCTTGCTAACTACGATGTTCCGTTCTTTCCGTTCTTTCTGGTGTTTATACTCTTAAACAAACGTAACCAAATACACGCTTTTGTTTTTATTAAAATAGCTTCTATAAGAATATCATAATGAAAATCGCCTGGGACTACATTTCTATTTATGACAATTTTGCGCAATGGGACGTATAGTCCTATATAGTTCTATTTCAATTCGCTATGTATCTCGCGTGACCTCGCTTGCTCACTTTTTCTTTTATTTGAAACAATAGGAATTAAGAAAACAAAAGAGAAAAAGATAGACGAAAGTTAAATACGTCCAACTTTTTCAAACGCTTTCCATTTAAAATGAAACAGTGAAAATCTATCAGTTTTTAGCTTATACATTATAAAAATTTGACTCATCCATTTAAACTGATCCATTTAAATGTATTCTAAGCTTTAAGCTCACATTTCAAACAAACATCTTAAAATTTCATGACAGTTCTAAAGTGTTATCGTGTTTTTCAGGCGAAGTACAGCAACTATTTTGGGCTTTTCTAACACTTGCCAAAATAAACTTTAGTTGTTTACAGAAATATATACAGTATACTGATAGCAACATGTAAAAAACTTTGAGTACGCGTGTTAAATAAAAATATGCTTAAGTTGGAATTCTCTTAAAAATCACCATAATCTCTAGTGATAAATACATGATAAGTACTATGTGATACATCATGGAAGTAATAGAAAGAGACGGACTTATAATTTTTTTAAAAATCTTTTCAAATAAAGCTCGCTTCAGTCAACTGAAATTTAGTAAAACATTTCTGAAACTCTCACAAGTATCGTTTAAAAGGTGTGCTCCTAGTGACTTCCATGATCGAAACAACCTACTAGAAATAAACTTTAAAATTTTTAAGTTTATTTTGCAGCCAATTTTTTTTACTCGGATTCCTCGTGACCTCTCACAGTCTCAAATATGGAATTTTCTGAATTGCTTGAACAGGCTTTCATTAAATTTTCAGGCGTCATCCAGACTTCCGATTTTTTTGTAAATATTTTCTCGAAATATGTTAAGCAACAGTACTACCAGAAATCTAAGATAAATTAGCAACATGAAATTTTAAAATGATGCAGCACTAGCATAGCTAAAGCACATTTCTTAAAATTGTTACACTAGGTTGCAGTATTAGGTTGTGCGCTCTATGTTATGATTTGAATATCCTAGACTTTGTACTTAGATACTTTAAGGATACCAAAGTATATATTATATATATTTTTTTTCGGTTAATACTTCAAATTAAGCAACATTACTACTAAAAGTGATCATTTTTTAAGCAACATTATTACTAACGTCTGACTTTGGTTGCTAATAAAAACCGCGGATACACTAAATACTGCATAAATGGTCGGAACTTCCATTCAATATTTTGACAAAGGTCCAAAAGAAGTTATTAATATCAAAGAAAGTCACAGATACGCAATTCATAATTCCTCAAATTTTTATATATTTCCCCATAGGGCAAAATATATGTTAAAACCGGCAGTTTCTTCTCCTCCTCCTTCTCCGTTCACTTTTATAGCCGCAGTCAGTGTTGAACTCCGGCCTAACCAAGGTAGATAAGAATAGAGGCTAGTCTTCAGTAAAGTAGTACGCCATCTTTTCAGTCAGTGCAGATGGGCTTTGGAAGATTTTTGCTTTTTTCTGCTAGCTTTCAAAATGATTCAATTGATGAACCGTTAAATGATGGAAATAAATCGTTTTATTTCTTAAAAACTTTTGCATGAACGTGTAAAAAACAGAAAAACATTGATAACGATGATGTTTTGTTTTTGTGTTGATAACAATAGTGATGTGTTTATGATGACTGGTAATTAAATGCTTGGAACAACAAACCATTGAAGCTATGATATATGAGTGCAAAAGTGAAAATTCATTATCAATAACCAGGCTGAAGATTTATTTAGTATGATCCTGATATAATGTAGCCCAACTGAACTGAAAGCACGATGTACAGCCATATTAAAGGAAACCCTTCTTTTCATGTGGAGAACAACCAGTTCAATCAATTATTTTAATTCAAAAACAGCAAGCTAATATGTGATGTCGTATATGCAATATAAAGTTCAGAAAACCAATAATGTATAATATTTTAATACACAGAAGATTGAGACACATAATAACTTGAAAGAATCTGGTCGAGTGTACTTCCCTGGATAATTGCTTAAGCCAACAACAGAAACATAATTTACTATGAATGAGGTCTATGGTCATGTATACTGTTTTGATGCTGAATGTCATTATTTTATTGGCGCTATTTCCTTTTCCAGTCTGTAAATTAAATCAAGCCAGAACATGAACTTCTGCTTTCAGCTATGTAGTGGTTTAGTTATGGATGTGTATTTTCACTACCAAAATCTGTTAGTTTGTTTTTTCGTTTGGGGCTTAGGAAGGTCATTTTTGTCACATAATAAGCAATGAGTGTGAACATATTTTTTTTGAACAGAGATGTTTATTTTGTTGAATTTAATTTTGTCATTTTAAGCCCATCTCTTTTTTGAAAATCACTCTTCTGTCCTAATTTGAAATGCTACACATAATATTTGTTAGTAGAGATTTTGATTGCTTATGATTTAAAATGAAAAGTTTGTTTATAATGTCTACTCCAAAGTATTATACTGTAGCTATTAAAATTAGGTTTAACAATTTTCTTTTCTTCTTTTGTACAGTAAACCACCTGTATACAAATTTGATTGTATAATGTTATAAAATTTGTTATGATGAAATTCTTTTACACATTGATGATATATGCAGTTGTTAAGGGAAATATTAGTCACATTTAGGTCTTATAACTTTTAGCAAAGTGTCCATATAGTAACTTCTCACTTTTAAACTCCTCAGCAAAAATTATAAGACAAACCTTATCATTTGACCATGAACATCTTCATTTCATAATAAGTCCAAAATAAGTTTCTTTGTGGTATGAAATTCAATTCCACCCTGATTAGTAAGGACAACATTTTTATCTGAGTATCAGGTTGATGGTAGTTATACTGTAATTATTTAATCATGCATTTTTCTCATGGTTGTCAATGTACACACAATAATCGCAACTTTGGGGAAATATATAGTCGCATTTTTGCGAATCTTGTTTTGATTTGAAACCAAAATCCAGATAATGGGAAACGAGGATTATATCAAAGAAACGCCGACATAATAGATTAAAATAATAGAATTGAAAGACTTTAGGAACCAGCTGTGAGTCCTTCTCTTGTTATATGTCCATGGTCACACATATTTTTGGTTGTTAGTAGGGCTAGCGCAAGTACTAACCACTACAAATGAATGTTGAGAATTAATCCTGTGCTGTTAAGTTTTTTATATTATGGTATTTTCCCCACAGGGCTTTCCAGTTGCAAACGGTTCAAATGAGACTTAAGTATGCGAGGATCCCATGTAATATTGCCTTTTTTGAGTTGGTTTGAATTGTTCTTAAATGGGACTCCCGCTGCTGACATCAACACACTGCAATCCTATTTTTTATTTATATCAATTCATTATCTTCAAACATTCAAATCAATACATGCGCATGCGCAAGTCTATTTCAAATACTTTTTCGTCCAAGCTCACTTTTTTGCATCGTGTGATAAATCAAAAAAAAGTATTACTCACTTTCTCTTCAGCGAACTTTCTTTGTCAACAGTTTCATAGATACTACCCAGTTTTCTTTGTCAGTGAATACTGTAGCAGTTTCGGTACTTCAATGCGCATGCGCAAAGTTCCTCCACCGTAGAGGTTCAGCACTTTTGATTATGGAAACATCTCGAGTATTTTTAGGAGAGATAGAAGACGGATACATTAAGTTTATTGGAAATGTTTTCATTGCACGTGATGAAAATTGTTGACGTCAATGCATGTAAATCCAATGAATAAAAGTCCTCGGTATCACTATCTGCTTTAGCTTGAAAAATGGTGATACCGTTACGCGAAGTCATTATGAAGTCTATGCAAAGTCTAGGCTGAGAAGTGTGAACATCAATTGGAAAAAAAATGTTGAGATTACCCACAGGAGAGTGGATCGATTTGAATTCACAACTGAATTGTTTTTTTAATAATTTTCGTATAATTTTGCATTGACATATAGCAAAATAAGCCTATCTTATCTGGGGAAGTTGAAAGTTTTTGAATAAAGACTTTCTTGTACTTTTAATTCAACACCCATAATGGTTAAAATGAACCTCATAACTTCGGAAGAGTTGTGATAAAATAGACTCCTTTGTTGCTTATTCAGTAGTTCTTATCCTACTTCTAAGAAAAAGGTGATATGATTACTTTTCAGAATCATTTCGCTTTTGCATAGACATTCAAGGTATGTATAAAAATCCAACATGATATTTCTTTTCAGTCTTAAGTGGCGATAACGTTACTTGCACAGTTTTCTGCTTTAAATGACTAAACTCTCCTCCACAAACCCTCCTCCACAGATTTTGATGGAGCTTTGTACACAAAAAATGTCCTTGTGCCCTCTATTATCACATCAAGTTTGTTGTGTTTTATAAAATTCTCTGACAGAACTCTTGAAACAACTTAACTTTTTATTACATATACAAACTTTATAATAATAGCGAGGACAGATGAGGAGGATAAATCAAGTAACAATGACGGTCAATTATGTTTTTCCAAAAACTGATTCAGAAGAATGAGTTAAAATGCTGACTTGAAGGATAGTGCCCTTTGTTAGATTTCAGATGTTCGATCAGGGTATCTCTATCTTGATTAACTTTAAGCTCCTTAAGAAGATTATGAAAAATTTTTAAATACCCTAGAATAAAATAAGGATATTTTTTAGGCTGAAAACCTTCAGAAAATAAGAGCATTGATCCCGAAAGAAATTTTAATAGCTTTTATAAACAAACAAGCGGGGAAACGTCTTCTCAAACGATGACGTCAACTGAGTTTAAAGCGCACTTGAGTCAGATTTACATTTGACATGTTTGTAGATGGATATTAATTAATGATCCGAACACCATTGTTCATAGCAACATGAATAGTCGGATCGATCTATATACTCAGATATGGCACATTTTCCAAACTCATTTTGCAGTTTTCACAGTAATTTATTTAATTAAAGTAACTAAAATCTTTAGAATGAGGCCATCATAAAAATCTCTCTCCGGTTTCAGTTTAAAATATTGCATGCAACTACGTCAACCTCGTTTTCGTGTTATTCATGATTTTACTGTAGATATCATTTCATCGGTTCCTAAAGACGTCTATTATTCCAATTTCAAACCCTATAATACAATGTTTAGTGTCAGCCTATATATAAGTGCCAACAAGATACTTCAAAGAAGAGAAAAGAGACTTGTATGATAAGCCAAAGAGAAAATAGACCTGCTTTGGGTTATTAGGAAATTTCCAAAACAGGTTTCGTGATTAATACCTGTAAACTATTCAGCCACAGAGTGAACTTGAGTCTTCTGTTTACATGTGTATCCTAGAAAGCAATTCCAAGTTCTGTCTGTGCCTGTAATTAATAATCGATACGTTGGAATAGCGGGAGGGCATGGGTACAAATGGATAAAAGTCGATCGTGTGCACCAAATATACACAGTCTTTTCTTTCATATATATTAGTAAAATATACAGAATTGATATATAAATTAATCATAACAATATATTTACAATACTTAAAAAAAGTTCTCGAAAACAACAGACACGGCGAAAGAAATGTTTTGAACATCAAAGACCATGGAAGCTCATTTTCTATAGAGAAGGAGTATATAATAATTTGACACATTGTTTACGCTAGAATGTTTACGTTAGATCACTGAACTACTAAAAAAATCTTGCTTTAATGTTTGGTGGAAAATCTTTATACTTAAATTTTGATGCATCATACAATAAATTTAGTTCATTTGTTATGAGATATGAAGAAAAAATTTCAGTGTCAATTTTTAAAAAGGGTAAAAGCATCTGTAATTAAATCATGGTTTTGGTCAGTTAAGGGGGGTTTACGCGTAAAAATTTTTGAAAAATTTTTCTTTTAAGCTGGTGTTTCAAGGCTTTAAATTTAAATTGTACATCAAAAAGTCAACGCGGTCATGAATATTTAATGAGTTGAGACGCTGAAACTTGACTAATCGTAGCGAAATGATCCCATACACTTTTTTGATCAGTTTTTTGAGCTCTACAACATGGGTACATTTTCTGTACAGGAAAGGCGAACTTGACACATCCTTTTCGAAGTTAAACTCGGTAAAAACTTTTATCCGGGTTACCAGTGGAAATAGAATTCTCAGTGTTGCTAATTCAGTAGCATTACAATGGAAGATGCTATACATAATGCAAACAAAGTCAGGAAAATCTACGAAATTTGAAGAGAATCGACTTTGTTGTTAAGATCGACAGTGGAATAATTATTTCCACTGGAACTGATAAATGCCCAGAGCATTCTTTCAAACATTATGTCAACCACTTGAATCCAAAGTGTGGTGCTTATCATTCCAAAGCCCAAAGAAAAATGTCAATTGTCAAGAGCCTCAATTTACACAAGTCACAGCATACATGACACATCTGTGACCCTTTTTGGATGATGCTGGAACTGAAGCACGTCACAACATTGCAGGAAAATGAAAATCTCAGAAGCTTGTGTGAAGGAACTGACAATGAATTAAACTTCATGTTTTAGGTATGAATCTCACCAAACAAAACAACAACAACAAATGCCTCCTCGACAAAAACATTATCGTTGACAAGGGATTCACAAAACTTATCTTTTAACAATTGCAAAATGTAATTTTCAATCTACAGTGTGTCTTCAAAAAAAGTATCATTAAATTTTGAATGTGAATTACTTTTTATTTGTTGCTGCAATAAACTTGATTTTTATATCAATGATATAACATTTTGTAAATTTTTACAACAATTGAAGTTTCGAAATGTGGAAATAATCAAGGAAGAAGAAAAATCAATTTTTATCAACGATTCGCACTATTAACTTTATAAAAATCTATTAACACCTTACTAATGACGAAGTTAAGTTACATCGGTCTTTTTGTTTTAAAGCTCTAAGTGCATACAAATGCTTTATTAATTTCATCTCTGCACTGAGACCTCACGATTTAACTTGTTTTGCTTGAACATTATTCCCAAATTTCTTTCATTGTCTGAATAAATTATTTCTTTTCATTCACCTGTTAATGGACTTTTATAAAATTAATGGTGCGAATCGTTGACAAAAATTGCTTTTTCTTCTTCCCTGATTTTTTCCACATTCCCAAACTTTAATGCTTGAAAACATTAGAACATTTCCTATCGCATGATATAAAAATCAAGTTTATTACAAAAACAAATAAAAAGTTATTCACATTCAAAGTTTGATGATGATTTTTTTGAAGACACACTGTTTACATACTGTTCATTTAGATTCTAAATAGTTGAGTTCATAAACTTACTTGAATTATTGATGCGTGAATGAAAATTTCAATATGATTCAACAAAACCAAAATACAGACACTGTTTTCGTCCATTTGGCTGTGTCAATTTAGTTAGTTTGTGTTTTGAAAGCTTGCGATAAGATCTTATTAATATCATAAATATAATTCGATTCCTAAACTAATAAAAATAAAATGTAAACTAATCAAAACTATAAGTAAAAGACAAAAGAAGAAACGGAAGAAAGATGTAAATCTCACTGATCTTATATTATATCGATCACCTAGGATTGGAATAAATCTCGAAATCTAATCTTTATAAATTGTGTATATGCTTAAAATAATTAATAATTAACAAGGTTTTCATTTATAACATCTATTGACTGTTTCACAAGGCAAAATATCGGAAATGGTATTGCAAAATGTTAGAACACATTCGAATAAATAATGTCAGCGTATGCGTCTTATATAGGTGGGTTTTTTTCTCTGTTTGAAGCTGAGAGAAAAAGAATGAAAACTTATTATCGTTTTCTGAGTGTTTTTATAGTTATTTATCTGAGCGCAGTTACTTTCATACATTACTCAAGAGTTCCAGTCACAGAAAAAGTGAGAGAAAAGATCACTTGCAACTCTCTCACAGCAGCAGATGCAAAATATGCTACAGACGAAAGAATGTTCCGTCCATTAAATGAAAATCGAAACCTATTTGCGAGACAAAAAGAGACCTTTTCCTCACTAAATGAAATACGGAATTTAATTTGGGAGCAGATTAAAATTTTGCAAGAACACGGCCAGTGTGAAGAAAAAAAGATCTTGTTTTGCAAGAACACGCATAATTATGCCGGATTCGGATCCATGATTCATCGGTATGGAGTGTGCATGCAAACCGCCTTTGGTTTGGGACGCATATGGTTTATCAACCAGAAAGAATACGATCATTTTGGTGGTCTTAGTGCCTTTTTGAAACCCGAATCCGAGAAGTGTGGCTATCTCAAGGAGAAATATAAAAACCTCAGAGCGGATTGTAATATGCATGATCGTCAATGCTATCCTAATGGGTACGACATAGACAACACTCACAAGGTTTTGGAGTATAACTCTAGGAACACCTTTCCACATCCAAGACATATACCAAGGACTTTACCAAGATCAATAGAACAAGCACTGTTGAAGTTTAATGTGTCACAGCCATGGCTCTGGTTTACATCGCAGTTTCTGGGATACTTGCTCTTACGTCACAATACAAATACAGATAAAAGAATAAAGCAAGTCTCGAAGCAGTTAGGCCTAAGTTACCCGTACGTTGCGATGCATGTGCGGAGAGGGGACAAAATAACAAGTCATGAAGCTCATGCAATCGATGAAGCTGAATACGTAAAGGAGACAGAGTCGTATTTCAATAACATATTAAAAAATCCTACGGTAAAACAAGTCTATGTTGCCAGCGATCAACGAAATATGGTCAACGTCATGCACACAAAAGCTCAAAATCTATATTACAAAAATTATAAATTTCTCGATTTACCAAACAAAAGTGGTGGTAACTACTTCGGTAGATGGTTTAAAAAAGAGATTTTAGAAGATTTGATAGTTGACCTTCACTTTCTCACGCACGCTAACTACACTATATGTACATTCTCCTCAAATATTGGCCGGCTTGTATACTCCCTTAAGCAGGCCAGACCACCATATAAGGCCGTTGATCAAATCATCTCAATGGACATGCCAAAAACAATGATATACCAATGGCTTGGTTTCTATGATTACTGGCTTGAGTTGTACTGGGTAACAATGGAAGGAAACACACCGGAAAAAACTATAGATGGACGCAGATTGTTAAGGTATAAATGCGGTCAGTTGTTCGAGTTTGTTAACCAAACTTATGCTTACATACAAGACGGTCAGCCAGTTATATTAGCATATGGTCAAACGAAATATGGACCGATGATGGGAGTCCAACATGGTTATGTGTATAGAAATCATTTACAAAAATGGCCTGGTCACCCACGATATTATTTTTATACTTGATACGAATTGGAAGACGTGGGAGACGACGGCTTTGCGCGGAAAACTTCTAATCATCTTGATGTTTTTCTGCGGTTTCAGGGAAATCACTTTCTGTGATGGTGCCAGTAGTGTTTTTTCGGTATGTATATTGATCATTTTGAAAGGTGAGTCCACACGACATATCGGAATGACTTCGAGGTGCCACTAACGTTTACCAGCACGAATCTTCGTCGACATGAAATGACGTCAGCCTCCTACAGACGTAAACAAAATCAAGTAAGTCGCAAATGAATGAAGTTTCAACGCACAGCTTAAGCCTAGAAACCCGTATGGAATTAAAAAAAAAATCATTTAATGCATATAGCCTGCGTGTGTGACTAGCGAGAAGACCACCGAAATCGATTCAACCGCGAACAAAAGTTTCAGTTCTTTAGTGTGGTACTGTATTTCATCAGCGGGTTTCAAGATCATTGTGGAACGATATGAACCATTGCATATGGAACTAATAAATGTCCTTAAGAAATGAAATTTTCCCGATTATTGTTGCCTTCTTTTCTTTTGAGTGATAGATTCGGGTGGTCGATTAAGAACCCGTAAGGGAATGCAAGACGCAAAATATACCATCTTGCCCATGTAACCGGCAGCGCATCCATTAAACGGCAAGTCCATCAGATCGACGAAATGCACCTTTGTCAGCTTTATCCTGCAAAAGAGAAATGAATAATGGTACGCTGTAAGGACAGTTTTTAATACATGGAACTTTTCGTAACTTTTCGTAAGGATACTGGAGATAATGTTGTATTGCAGTTTCGTTTGAGAAGAATATTTTTTCTCCTTCTTGCTTCTAATACAACAGTCTTCTAGTTAGGTATGGTCTCATTATTGATGTGTGAACACACAAATATGGAGATATATTTGGCCATCTTTATAATTTATAATAAATAACTTACCACTGAGTCTTTGAACACTGATATAAGCTGTCAATACCTTCGAAACAATAACAGTTAGTTGATTGAGTATCCAGGTTTGTCAAATTGTAGTTTAGCATGTTGCTAATGTCGCCTTTTCGGAAGGTCAATAACACTCAATAACTGCCTTTATCTAAGAAGAAAATAAGCTTGTTTATAAAGGGACATACGGTAGTCTCTCTAATTAACGGACACTCTAAAAGGCGGACACCTCCAATTAACGGACAATTTTCAATACATCGGCCGAATCCTGGTCAAAATCTCATCTCAGAAAGCTCTCTAAAAAGCGGACAGTCAATTAGCGGACACTCCAATTAGCGGACACATTTCTTTTTTACGGAATGGCCTTTTTGAGCTTTTTTCCCTTTCCATTTTCAAAACTTGGATAAATTAATAAAAAATATTTAATCTACTTTGGTATCTCAAATATTTAATTTACTTTAAGCATTTTTCTACACAATTATTCAGTTCTTTCTCAGCTTTCTCTAGTTTTTTAATCATCCGTCGTAAGGCTTTGGCAGGCCCTGTAAAGCGATATTGAATAGGGATTTCTAGCCCTTATCCTCCTCCACGATTTATCCTTTTGCCATGTTGAAACAGTGGAAGTAAGCCCCAACGAAGCATTGGGAATGGTAGACAAGCTTATACATTTAAGCCTTCTCGATAACACTGAAAGAGCAACGTTAGGGGCAATAGAAAACAAGTTGCAAAATAAAACAATACTGAGTAAGAGACAAACAAACATTAAAGACGTTTTTAAACCCTAAGAACACACTCCGTCTGATCGTTCTTTTGTTTATATTTTATGAAAACCCTTATCTAAGAATACACCCATCGTTTTTTTTGTTTTTGTTTTTTTAATATCTTGATGAAAAGAGCTTAACGCACTTTCAGTTTCGTTAGTTTCGTTATTAAAAAACGCATAAATTGCATATTCTTGACTAAACTTCACTTGTCCTTTGCCTACACCATACCTAGAACCCAAGGAAACCCAAAAAAGCATAAAATATTGACTTTTCGACCAAAATTGGCCAAAAAATAGCAAACTCTCCAAAAAGCGGACAGATTTCCTTACACCAATGGTGTCTGCTAATTAGAGAGACTACTATAAGCCAATCCCCCAAAATAATTGGTGTCCTTCTGCACGGCATCATTCATCGGGTGGAATGTGACGTCGACGTTACTGCTGTCCAACTGAGAAAATTGAAATTTTGAGCAGTTATACGAATTACGAATAGAGCTTCATGTAGATAATTCCTCAAGCCGACAAAAATAAGGACATACGTTAGTTGTCGGTAGAAAGGACGTCGACGGAGCCTTCTGTTACTGACGTTTAAATCCAAAAAAGAATATCATACCACTTGTGATTTCTCGACATCGAATGGTATGCTTGAATGCCTTCTATAATGCCCAGTAAGTCGGACTTGAAACAATTTATAGTCACCGTTTTCTTCGTCATCATCGGCTACTTCATCGATTTGTTTTTCGCATGCGGAAAACGGATTGCCGATGTAGCTGCTCGCCGTTTGGATCAATAACAAATGTTTTTTTTAGCTTAACCAAATATCTAACGCAAAAAATGAATTTTGTTTCTTATTTTGAAATTGTTAGTCAAGTGAAGAGTTTGCAACGGGACAGAAATGGAAGTGAAGAGTGAACCTTTAGTTGGAATGTACCGTGTGAATCATGTTGATTGAGACTGTAAATAGCAGGTACAATAAGACATATTGACAGTTAAGCATGAAAAATTAATCATTTTTACAGAATAAGAAAATTGGATCAAGGAAAACTTCAATGAAAAATGATATACACTTCTAGAAACTTCTGTGCTATCGAAAGAGCAAATAACTCTTTATAGTCCCAAGGAACCATTAATCTTTCCTCAGCACATTTCTACACTTTGTTAGAATCGGATATTGATGCAGCATGCCTACCGGATACAACAGCACTTGAAAACATGGCAAACGTAGCGAATACGTAAAAGTCTACAAAAGCTTGGTAAATAAAAAAAAACAAGGTATTGTATGTACTTTTTAGCTACATTCACAAAACTGTAAACGTTTTTCAGAACTGAACTTTTTATTACATAAACAATCTTTATAAGAACAACGGTATAGGAGAAAAGATCAAGAGATTTGGAAATGTAACAACAAGCAAAAATAATAATAATGATGACGAATTGTATTTTCTCCAAAAAATTGATACAAAAGAATGAGTTGAAACGCTAGCTTAAAGGATAGTGTTCTTTGTTAGATTTCGGATATTCCAGCAGCGTATCTTACTTAGCTCCTTGAGAAAAATATGGAAGAAATTTATATACCCAACAACAAAATAAGAACATTTTGAAACTAAAAGTCTTAAAAAATCTTTTAAAAATAGTATTGAAACGAAATTTTGATAGCTTTCACACAAACAATGTATGTGTGCAATGTTTTTCCTAAGACAAGTGGAAAGATAAAACAAAAAAACAACAAAATAATATTTCTGAAGTCTTCGGACGGAAAATAACGTTGCTATGTTGGTATTCACATCAGTTTACAAAACACTTGAGACAGATTTACATTGTTTTTCATATTCACGAATGTTAAAGCTGTTTAGATGGGTATCCTCTTCTGGATGATTCGAACACCATTGTTCATGGTAATATGAGCAGTCATCGATTTATATACTCACATTTTCCAAACTTACTTTGCAGTTTTCGCAGTAATTAAAGTAATTAAAATTTTTAGAATGAGGCCATCATGAAGATCTTTTAAACGACCTAGTCAACATTACCTTGTCGTTTTCATGGTTATTCAAGATTCTACCATCAGATATCATTTCGTTATTCACTGTTATTCTAAAATCAGCACCAATTTCGATAGTGAAAATCCGGCAGATATTCAAGATAATGAACTATCATGAGGTCGGAAAAAATTGTGCCAGCAGTTTTCGTGTGAGATTATTTCCACGAGGGAGCCAGTCATTTTTATTTTTTTTACTTTGTTTGAACGCTTTGTTCAAAATTAATAGGAGTGCTATCGTAAACAATATGAAATGAATTTTTCTGTACTTTCAATGTTGGGAAGTTCCAAATAGCATCACTTCAGTTTTGATAAGTTCGTTTTCACGAAGATATTCGGCAGCAATTTCCATATCTTTATTCAGGTTGGGTCCAATCACGTCATTACTGGAAAATATAATACTGTGTCATCAGCAAATTTTATGAAAGTTGAATGTTTAAAACGAGATTCGAAATCATCGAAAAATATCAAGAATAGCAGTGGCCCAAGGATAGAAAGATATATCGATTCTTCACTTGAGTGGACATTTCTAATGTCAACAATTTGTGACCTGTTGAATAAGTAGTCGGTAAACCACAACAGTTCCTTTCCTTGAATGCCGCAGGCTTGTAATTTAGCTAATAATACTCCGTGGCCAATAGTGTCTCACGTCGCACAGAAGAGTGAATGTTAACTTGGTCGATCTTCTTTTACGAAAACCATATTGACTTTCACTGAGGATTTTGACATTATCATGAACAGCCTTTTCCAAAACTTTGGACAATACAGGTAAAACAGATATAGGTCTGTAATTTTTGAGTCTGCTAAATGACGTGCCCTACGTGCCCACGTGCCCTACGTACCTTACGTGCCCACGTTTCTTACGTGGCCTATTTTCCCTGCGTGCCCTAAGGTCATTATTATGACGTCATAATGACATTGTTTTTTTAAATCAAGAAAGGCACTGCACAATGCTTTTAATATGCATCAAAAACTTTTAACTCGAATGTGTTTATTTTCACAATATATCATGTATACACTTAAGCATAAAAATGTTATAAATTTAACAGTTTAAAGAACCCATTATTTGCGGACTAGTTCGTTTGTCATATAAACACCGCTTAATGTCTTTGAACAGAAGAAACTGAACTTGATAGTTCATACGTGCAAATAGCAACACAACATAAACAAAGGAGTTACGATCTAAATTAATAATGGGATGGTTCACTCAAAGAACTACGTATAAAAAAGAGCGGTAACAAAGTCGACCAACCTAAGAGTAACTATGTAAAAGCTATTGTGATTGATACGTTAAATTGCATTCTTTTGCAATTCGTTCACAGTCCTCTACAGTAACATTTCCCAAAGATACGAAAGTACTTGGAATTGCAATGTTTGACCAGGAAGGAACGTTTTTGAAGCAGAATTCTTTAACACAAAAATAGAATTTCTGTTCAACAGAGCGGTTGCTTGCATAAGGAACGGTTAAGGCACCATCCACTACGAAACATTCTGTACCTTTTGATATAATCTTTTTACAGCGTGGTGATGCGCATTTGGCACTCCTATTTGCTTTTAGATGATATGCAAAGGTTTGTATTTGTCCAAACTTTTACGAGTCTCAATGTCTAAGTTCTCTGAAAGTTTTCGATTGCACGTGTTTTTCTTATATATTCCGCCAAATGAGCGTATATATATAAACAACCCCCTCGATTATTTTTCGCAAAGACGCCAATTTTGTGTTCGTTCTTTAACTTGCACCTGGTTAATTAATCAGACAGGGGTAACAACAGAGATAGAGTGTGTGTGTGAAGTCAGCGTTAACAGATCATCGTAGTATTCTTGGTAGTGCGGTATTCTTTTTAGTAAAGAAATCTCTCTTTCATTGATATTTTGAATACACTCCTGCTCTTTATTATACGATCAATAAAATCAAAATACAATGTACTCAAATGAGAATCAAATAGTATTCCTTCATTAAGTATCTCTGAATATTCAAAATTAGGTGTATATAATATTTTCCAAGTTGCAAAAAAGCATCCGCTGGGCACGTAAGGTACGTAGGGCACGTGGGCACGTAAGGCACGTAGGGCACGTAGGGCACGTCATTTAGCAGACTCGTAATTTTTTGGTTTAGAACTGTCATCAGACTTGAACACAGGTGTAACTCTGGCTTTCTTCCAAATTGATGGTACTATGGATGTTTCAATAGACATATTAATAATATGACATATTGGCTTCGATATTTGTTTAGCACAATCCTTCAATAGACCCGGTGGTAGTTCCTCCATGCCAGTTGCTCTTGACGAATACAACGGGTACATGGTCAGGTTGGTATATCTTATCAGTTCTATGTGCAATCTTTTTAGTCGTACGCCAGACAAAATTTGTCAAAGGCATTGCAGCTGTTTTCAGAGATTTTACAACAGAACTGAAGTAATCGCTGAACTTGCCAGCCAATGTTCTTTTGTCCTCGCCGTCAGTCGCAGATGACTTCGACTTTTACTGGGGAAAACTACTTTAATTGATCTCCAAAATTTTTGAGGGTTACCAACATTTTCTGAAAAATTATTTCTAGGATAGTTTGATGTCTTGACTTTGTTTGAACACCAATTTATAAGTCTTCTGTACATTGACCAGTCACTCTCCTTCTTTGATTTTCACACTTTCCGTAGTGCTTTATCACGGTCGTTCATATGAGATTTAATTTCTCGATCTAACCACTGACACGGACGTCCTTTTACGCATTTTTCTATTATAGGTGCGTGTTAATCAAATACTTTTCTAAGTACAGAGTTAAAATAAGTAACGGCGTGATTCACATCAGTAGCCTGGTAAACAGGTCTTTGCACAGGTCATTTTAATTGTAATTTGTGTAATTACGACATTTGATTGAACGCATTGGATATTTCATATACAGTGTGTCTCAGAATGTGTTTTTTTCAAAAATTATTCGTCAAATTTTTGCGATTTACGTACCATATGAAAGCTCTTTTCAAGCTCTTTCTGAAAATGTAAATTTTTGATAATTCTTCCGAAAGTTATTGAGGAAAATATCATAGTTTCAGATTATTAACTTGTTAAAGATCAATTAACGCGTGTAACAATACAACAAGTTTACAAACACAATCGGATGAGTTCAAACAAAATTTCAGTCGATAAAAAGTCTTAAGCCTCAAATTTTATAACCAAAGGAAGTTGTTAATACAAAATGTTTGGGAATTAAATGAGTGTACTTTTGCTTAACAAGTTCAAAAGATTTTACGATCAGAACAAAAGAAAATTGCTTTATCAAAATGTCATTAAGGAACTGTTAATTGATCTTTAAGAAATTAATGATTCAAATCTGTGTGTTTTTCTTCAATAACTTTCCGAAGAATAATCATTTTGTTGAAAATTTTATATCAATCAAAAGTACTGGAAAAGGGCTTCCTTTTGATGTAAATTTCGCAACATTTTGACAAATAATAGACACTGAAAGTTTGCAGATCAGTCTTTCTGAAACACCCTGTAGATGATTTTCCGTGCGCATCCAACCATCTCATGATATCACTAAGCGATGTAGAGATATTACATGCTCTTCTTTGAGTATCATTAAAATTAAATGCTTATACAGTGTGTATCAAAATGTCTTATCCACCAACTTTCAAGGCGTATATCTCATTACATGTCTTATAAAAATATTGGGAATTTTATATCACAAGAAAGAGCTTTTCGTGCTGTATCCATTAATATAAAATGTTTGCCAAAATATTTGTTCTTTGATAAGATATTGAAGAAAAACTCAACAATTTGGCTCATTAAATTCTTAAAAGTCAATTAACTCATTCTGCAATGTAGAATAGGTTCAGTGTGATTTGGGTATTTAAAAGCAATATAGAAGACTATAGCAAAAAACTACAAAGGGTATATACAATAAAGGTATTATCTTCAAAGCATGTAAAGATTTGAAAGTCATCTACAGTGTGTTTCAAAAAATTGGCAACAAAAATTTTCATCGCATTTTTGAAGAAAATAACTTGAAAGTGGCTTTCCACCGATGTAAAAATTATTTTGAAATTCGAAAATTTAAAAAACAGCTGTAAAATTCCGTTTCCAACATTTTGAAACACACTGTAAGTCAATTGGGTATTTTTTTGCAGCTTAATTCTTTATATTTTACAATGTTTACAAGAGCCATATGACGCAAAGGCTAGTAGCATTTCAACTCCCAATATACGAAACAAATAGATCTAGACTTATTTTGGAAATTCCTCGTGTAACTTTATTAACCTTTATCTCTAGACCATGGCGGATCAATTAACTAGAAAAGAAAAACGTTCAAATAATCCCATTGGTAATACAAATTGAATTCGCAAGTTATGTTAATGCGCTTCTCCACAAGTTCGACTGTCCTTTAGGTTCGCCGTTGTAGACCTGTGTTACACTGATGCCAATGTACACTTAAAGGGAATTTAAACTGAAAAATTGGAATTTCCATATTCAGAAACATCTAAGTCGAGTATTTCCGGTGGATTATTAACAACTGGAATTCTTGATAGGGTAGAGTCATTCAGATTTTCCGGAGGATTGCCAACATTTGGAATATTTGATGGGGTATAATCATCCACCCCAGGTTCAAATACTTCCAAATCATTTATTCGTGACTGCATGATTTCCGCTGGAGTCGGTGGCATTTCGTACACTGGATCATTAGGTTTCCTTTCTATACCGAAGAATTTCTTCAAATAATTTCTCCAATGATACAGGATCCCAAATAACAAGATAACGATTAGTAGTGTTACTGCCACTGAGACTGATGAAATCATTACTGTTTGATTCTCATCACTTTTATTTGCAACGACGATGGTCTTCTCGCAAGATTTCAGGAGCCCTCCTGCACAAGTTCTATTATCTGAACAGAACGGATCTGATAAGCTTTTTCCGTTGATGTATTTATGGCACCATTGACAACCATTACCATTGCATAGCTTTGACGAGCTAAACAAAATTATAAGAATTGATTTTCTGTTGATACTGGCATTATTGAATATTATAAATAAGAACATTAATTTACGCCAGTCAAGCAACTTATTAACTTATAAAGGAATCAACAACAAGAAAATGAAAACGATCACTTGGACAAGAAGGACTCGAAGGTCGATGGAATCGGATGCCGTAAGATAAATACAAACAAACATGGTAGCCCTAGTGGCTTATGAAAAGATGACATTATATAAACAGAAAATACAAATAAACATGGTAGCCTCAGTGGCGTGATATAAACTAACTATAACCATTATGGCGTTACCTTGAAGGATTGCAAACGGAATTCGTTTCAGTTTTGCAATCTGGAACATGACACTTGTTTTGGTCAAATGTTTGCCAATTATGATAATCATGAACCCTAACATTCAAACGGAAATTCGGCGGTTGGCATAAGAGGGTTGGGTCACTAAATAAATATATTTAGGTTAGAAATAGGTGATGTAACCATGTGAAATCTCATGGTTTGTAGCTCACCTTGGAATGTCTATTGTACATTCGTAAAAATCGTAACATGGGCATTCACATTGAATCAAGTCTCCATTTGAAAAAGACTTCTGACACACAGGTATCGATTCCTGAAATGATGTACTGCCTTTTAATGAAAATAATTAAAAATAATTAAATAATTGAAAATAATTTCTTGAGCATAAAAGTCTGAGTACTAAAAAAAATAAATTTGTCCTTAATTATTATCATTAATATTCGCTCTACTAAAGTATTGAGCACTATACTGGCTTTGAAGAATATAAATTTGTGTATACTGCACTTTGTAGTAATATTTACAATTACTGGAATTACAATTACAATTTGATGGAGTGGTTTGCACTTAATTGGCATTGAACACAGTTAATTGCACTTAACTGCATTTAACATTAACGCCAATGGAAAATGGATGAAATAATTCAGTCGCAATATCGTGTTTCTGAGGAAGAAATCCTTCTATTATTGATGGATCAAGAAAGTGAAACATTTTCTCAGTTGCATTAGTTCATTACCTTATTGAGATTACATAGACATGGATAGTCCATGGTGCACGTGCTTTGCAAGTTAATTAGCAATAAATTTGTTCGTCGTATAGGTGTTATCGTATATCGAACACAAGATTTACCGCCATCCATTTCAGAAATTGTTGAATTTATGTGGTCGAGCTAAATAGCAATCAAATAGTTTTTGTAGTTTTTGTCAGAGTAGTTCGTTTGTGAAAGAATCAACTAAACTCTACCTTGTAAAACCATTGATAGTGAGCTTTTGTTTCAGTTTGCTTCAATGACACTTTATGATAACCAACGCAATGTTCTTTTACCATGTGACCTTTCATCAATAAGTGCCTCGACAGATGCGGTTCCTTAATTAAATATACTTATATTAATGTCTCCAATGGCTTTTTTATTCTTTTGAAATCTAGATTTGATCTATGAAAGTGGTTAGATGTTTCAAGTAATGCAAGCCAAAATCATTCATTTGGGGAACGTGAAAAGCATTTCAAAACAACGGTTAGATTTATTAGTCATACTTTTGAATATTGCCGTGAGTCTTTAAGAAAGAAAGTCCTCAATTAATTTTAGTAACTCAACATGAAGTTAGACGAGTGGAATTTCCTATTATCACTTTGTTACCATAGCTTCTATTGTTTGGATTAGGGAAACCTGTTTCCTTTTTTATTTGAAATAGTTAAAGTAAGATTACCTTTTGTGTGATGTGTAATTTTTTATAGTCGACATTTTTGTTGAAACTTTCATGATATACGACTGATCCACTTTTGTCCAAGATCATGCAGGAATGACTAAACAGTACGGCAGGTTATGCTAAGTAGGTGTAGTAACCCCATATTAAAGTCCATTTTCCTTTATGAGAATTTTTTACGATTTTAAATTTGCCGTTTCACTAAATGTTTGCCCTTGATCGTTATATACTAAAACGAGGGAAGACAAATAATCGAAAAAAAACGGGAAGTAACCAGTTGTAAATTGATAAAGAAAGCTAAATATAATGATGTCACCAGTTGGGCAATGTTGAGTACTAAATTGTTTTTGTCATTTTCTCATGAAAACTCTGAGAGATTTTCACTAAATAAGATCTTTGAAACAACAGATACCAAATCAGAGTAATCCTTTGACGACACCAATTGGTGATGTAATTATTAGTACCATTTTTGGTACTGAGATAATATTATCATTATCTTGTGAACCTCTGCATTAGCTTTATACAAATTTTGCGCAAAAGAAAACAATCTTATGAGACCTATGAAAAGCATTGCAATACATAGGACGTTGTTATTTTAGCTGTAAAAATGTTAACATTGATGAATAAAAAATGATGAATTAGTAAATTCAAAGTGGAGCACTCGACTTAAACCTAATATCTTAAAAAAACAGCTACGTCAAGTATACAAATAGAATCACTCTCATACACATAGCTTGATCACTCATCTTTCTATCGCTAATAGTAACAAAATGATGTACAGTTTGTTCTTAGGTTAGGTTTCTCAGGTTTCCAAATTTCATGTAGTTGTTTCTTTTTTTTAGTCGGAAGAATATGCTAATAACGTCATATCTTCGAAAGCATGAAGGATCTGTCACAAAAGTATGAGCGTTTAGTCTTTCCGACACGATAACTGTTTGTTTCAATATTTTTTGACTATCATCCTTGTGGAAATCATGTTTTGAAATTTTGTAAATTCTATTCTAGTATACTTTCGAAAAACGTTTGCTTGATGTTGTGTCATAAACGTGCTGTTTTTATATAGCTCGGAAGTATCGATTTGTCTGTGGAACATAACAAGTACTTTTGTAACAGACCCGAAATTAGAATTAGCACTGACGAGATAATGATGAAGAAAGTAATTTTATACTTCTTCATTGACTATTTTAGCTTCTTTTTGCAATACGCAACAGGTTACTTATTGGTTACCTATCATTACCTGTCATTCTTCGTTTTAGTAATAATGGTCATTAAAATCCTTGAAACAGAAACTATTGTTGTTCATGTTCTGGGGAACATTCACTATAGCTTTTATACAATGAGGAATTCTGTATGTTGACGAAGAGAAAGGATGTAAAGAAGGAATAATTGAGAATAAGATTTTTTACCCAGGTTGATTGCAACTCTTTATATTTAAGACATGTTTTGTCAACCATGTTACGTTTAAATCGACACCAATAACACCAACAATTTGGTTAGAATTATGAGACCTAAAAAAGATGAAGGTTTTTTTACAAAGGATAGTTTTTGTTATTGCATAGCTCCATAGACTTATTCAATGATAATGTTACGTACATGTGAATTCTTTTTGCCATCGTAATCATGGCTAATTGGGAGGTAAAACCTTCGTAAGGTGACGTCACTGCATATTCTTCTGGTGAATGTAGGGCTAACCGATACCTGTCCGAATAAATATAACAAAATAATTTTTTTAAAAGAACACAAAGTATATTTACAGTCAAAAGTATTTCGAAAGTTAGGTCAGGATGTTTTGGCTTTTTGGATTTCTTTTTCTACCTAAGCGACATGCATTACAAAGTATAGATGTATCGATGGCAAGCAGGTGTAATATTTTTTCTACAATCCTGGACAAAATATTGTGGCTGTAAGCATGAAATCCACATCACGAGGCCCCCCTTCCCCCACCATTAATTTTATCAATGTTATAAATGTTTGTTGGAGCCCCTAGCTGGACACAAATCAAAACATTGATGCTGAAGGAGGGGGTGCTTGAATTTTTCATAAGAAACATCAATACTGCAACAATTTATATCCAGGGTTGTAGTTTTCATGATTGAAGGTATTAATCGAATCTGTTAGACATTGAAGGTACAAAAATTGGAGAGATACCCAGAATTGGTAAATTGTTTTAATCTATAAACTAGTTTTCAGAGAGCACATCTCGTGCAGTTACGTTGATAAGTCCTGAAAACAGCCACGTTCGAAGTATGGTACAAACTGGATGTACATAAAGTTATAAGCTTGTTAAGAATTTATGTACTTTAAGACACTTTTAAATAAAATTTCTGCTTACCATGGACGTATCCTTGGATCGAAATCTATGTGCATGTTATTACCTGGGAAAATCCGAAACAAGCCATTCGAAAGTCCAAAATATCTAGGAATAGAGACGTAGGGTTCTTCAATAAGTTTCCAATAAATTTCCAATACTGAAGTAGAACTGGTTTTTTCACTTACACCCATATTATGTCTCTTTTAAATGAATGACTTTTCCATAAGTTATCAAGTATCGCTGTTCCTGAAATATAATTTCTTAGCAATCTTGCAGTCGCTGGATCCTAATGAAAAATGTTAAGTTATTCTTGGCGTTTGTACTGACTTTTAAAAAGAATGAATGGTGCTTGTATAAGTGTTGTGAAAGTAAAACGAAAATGCAGTTGTTTTCTGAAGTGGATCTCGAGTCTTGGAACTTTCAAACTATTAATCAAACAGGAGATGTTATAAGAATTATGTTCTTGGCTAACCCTCAATATCTTTCCAACGTAGTCTTTCTTGTAATCAAAGTAATCCATTAGATTTTTAATTTCAGCAGGGTTTTGTTGTTTGTAAAATACAGATGGTTGCATGTACAAGTCTCTGACAAGAGTTATAGTGGATGAATCTGTAATTGTGAATGAAATTTGTAATACAACATTCCATTTGAGTGTTATTAGGCCTTGAATTTAAACTTACAACTTCTAAGATATAAATAAGAAATTTAAACAATTTGTATAGAGAAAACAACTAGAAATACTTTAAAGGTCATGGGCATAATAAGTATCCAACAAGTTCTGATATAGGTTTTGATGTTGTTTTTCTGTGAACAAAATAATGACTTATTCTTGATGGTGAACAAACCACTTAGTAGATGTGTAGAAAAACCGAAATGGAAAATGGAAATGCAAGGACTAAATCAATAGCACTGATGCACTCAATATATTTACATACGTACCTCGTACTGCATATCCGTTTGCAATTTTGCATAAACGCCAAAACGGCAAATTAAACCGGTGATAGATAGTAGTTTGATTATGATTTGTTTGGTTCTTCAGTTTCATCCTTTGTGTACTCGACGAAGATACCACAACAGTTAGCCAAAAAGAAGAACTAGCTATCTACAAGGAATGAAGATATTCATTGGTGAAAAGACCAAAACTTTCACTATTCCAAGAGAATTGATATTCTCAATGTTAGTTGTCATGTTAGTGTAGAAATTTATTGATTGAACCAAAAAGTCATTAGCAATGGCTTAATTAAGACGATGACTGCAATTAACACTCGACTGCAAAAATAAATGACTTCAAATGAATGTTTTCCTGTTTTCTTACTCACATTATTATTTTTCATACTTATATTCATCAAAACATAGATTTGTGAAACATAGCATACTTTCTTCCACGAGTATGTGTATTCCTTTAACATTCTCTTTGAGCCACCAACAACATCGCCGCGTGGTGTGGACACATTAACAGATATCATTTTAGTGCCAGAGATTCCCTCTTGACTAAAAATGAAAGAAGATAAACCGTGGAAAGTCCATCAACTTTGGTGTTGAAAAACTCCAGTGATATTTGCATAGTAAAGAAAAGGAAAGAACTGCATACTTAACCATTGATTCATAAATTTCATCAAAAGCTTTTGCTGTTTCAAGTTTCCTGATGTTCACTGGAAATGCTTTATCTGTTTCAAGAATGGGTTCTTCGTACTTTGGGTGCATATATGTTATTCCTTAATGATATATACAAGTATATACTATCCTTCGTCAGTATCAATCAAGTAGTACTGTTCAAGAATTTTCTACCTTGCTCATCCACAAGGAAGGCATACGAATCGAGCGATTCTTCAAACTCAGGTTCGTTTTCTATGTTAAGCAGTTCTTCACTCAAGAAGGCAATACAGGCAACACCATAGAATTTTTCATTATTCTCATCATATAGTGGTATACATGCATCTATCATTCGTCCTGGGCAATAGAAATTAAGATAGATAAAACATAAGCTATGCTTTTAAGGGTTACCAAAAGAAATGGAAAGGAAGCTAAAAAGTTGGAGATTTCTTCTGAGCACTTTCTTAGACTGGTTTCACGGAAACTTTCATAGACTTTAAAAGAAAATTATACTCATGTACCCAAACCGTTGATGTCGAAATGAGGCAGAGTAAAGTGAATTTCATTTCGTTTGCCGACAGTTAATTTAAACATCGTCTTTTTTATGACTAAGTAATCAGGAACTTTGCTCCATATAAATTCTCCTAGTCCCTAAAAGAACAGACTAAATTTTTTAATAATATTTTAGAAGAAAAAAATCGAAAAGCAATGTACATGACGCTTTAAAAAGTAATGCTTAAAATACTGGCAGTCTTAGAATATGTGAGTGCACTACCTTGCCTTGAGAAGCGATCAGTCCGTATGAGCGTAGAGCTGATCCTGAGAGGTCCGAGTGAACAGCAATCAAAAAAATCAAACCATTTCCAGAAGAAAACTGATTGTTTGCTTTTGTAATGCTATTCAAAATGTCATCTTTATTATTGGAAAGTGTTGGGTCTTCAGATGAAGTAACAAAAACGATGACTTTTTCTGAAAGAACACAAATCATTCATTGATGATGAGGTTAGTAAACAATTCTTCTCGCATGTAAAATATATGAACTTACTTTTTGAAATCGTTTCATTTTCGAAATGTTTGAAAGCTTCTTCAAAGCTTTTAACTGTGTTCATGTTTGAGTTCGTGCTTTCCTGTCTGTCGATAAAACGTTTTAACTCTTCTATAATAATTGGTGTGGCTGTTACCAACTTTGTTAAACAATCAGTGTTTGGATATGATATCGTTGAATGTTTCCCTATCACCATCAGCACTACCTATGATTAGATATAGAATGTCAGCAATGAAACAATGCTGTACTATTTTTATTATTAATTTGTACCTTATCTTTTGCACCAATCGTATCCAATATTGCTTTCAGAACTTTCTTCTGTTTCTCCAAAAATTCCTGATGTTTAAAATGAGCAACAATGACAACAATTTTTCCTTTTCTTGGTGTGAGAGCTCCGGTATACCACGTCCTGTCAAAAATAAATGCACTCTTAGTTGAAAATTGAATTAGATTTTGGTCGAAATTTTGTCTTTTATGTCTTTTGTATGCTATATTGGAATTTTGAAAAATTGTAACAAGGAATTTTCACAGACCTCAACCTTGGATCATAACTACGACAACTGTCATGATCAAGGGCGTTTCTCATTGCTGGATATTGTATATATGTCCCAGTTTCATCGTCGCCAAGAAATACGTGATGACTCTTATAATTCATCTCCTTGTATGCATCTTTTAAAAGTTTTAGCATATCCTTTGACTCTTTTTGAGTTTCCCCTGCTGAATCACTTCTTATATCACAAACATTATTTTCATCAATCTGAGAAAGTTAGAAAATAAACATTATAAAAATAATAAAATAATATTATAAAAGTAGATTCATCACACATACACATCAGTAATAAACTAACCCAGCTTTTCCAAAGGACGCTAATATTAAGCTTGCTTCTTGGATAATTACAACAACTGTATCGCTGTCTTTTGATCCAATCTCTTGTGTCTGTGTATTGACGAATCAATTTATCTCTCAGGTTAGTCAATACCTTCTTCGACAAGTTTGTCTTTTCTTCTAATTTATTGGCAAACTACGGGAAGAAGAACGACTGGCATTATGGCATTTGTAACTACTGTAAGATGCTAGTGTCTTGCAATATTGCAGATCAATCAAGTTTAGCTGACAATGTGAACTGTGTAATGATAGTGATCAGGAACAAGATTCAGGTTTATTTCTGTGATCATCAAATTATACGTACCGAGACCACATACTTAGTTGCATTCACAGTGATAATTTCCTTGGGTAACTGATCGAAATGCTCCTAAAGGTATTAAGTTTCTTATTTTTACATTTTCAATTGATTTTTTCACAGTAAAGAGAATAGAGTACAGTCAAGTTAGAAAGAACCATACAGTATACCATGTATGCAGAGAAAGAGAAGGATTCACAACTTACTGTTAACGCTATATTTCTACCATTAAAATCTTTAATTCAGGCATTTTATCATGTTAGCGTAAAGTCTTTGGTCACGTACAATGTGTCTCAGAATGTTTTATCCACAAACTTTCAATGTGTTTCTTTCAAATTTTTTGCGATTTATGCACCATATGAAAGCTCTTTTCAAACTCTTTCACCAAATACAAAATTTGAAGCATGATAATTCTTCTGAAAGTTCTTGAGGAAAATGTCATGGTTTCAGATTATTAATTTGAAGATGAACTAACTGTGTGTTTTTCTTCAATAACTTTCCGAAGAATAATCATTTTCTTGAACATTTTATGTCAATCGAAATACTGGAAAAGGGCTTTCTTGCGATATAAATTTCGTAATATTTTGACAAATAATTGTTGAGAAATAGCCGTTGACAGTTTGCGGATTGGTCTTTCCGAGAAACCCTGTAGTTTGATACTTGACATTTTAACGAATTGATTTTATTGTGTTATTCAATGTATTGTATGTATTGTAACTTGGTTAATTGACTTTTAAAAATTTAACGATCGGTTTCTGATCTCTTTCGCTTAATATAAGATTTATTAATATTTCGAAACAAAACTTTGTCAAAAAATAAGATACTTTTTTTCTGGTTCCAATCATTTTGAGACCCCCTAAGTAGTACCCCTGAGACCTTGCATAATACTCGCACTTTTGAATTATGAAACTCCAGAGACATCTTATTGTCAATTTGTGATTTGAGGACTGGATCCAAATTAGGTTCAAGTTATAAATCATAATGGTTGATCCCTATGCGCGATTGGTGTATTTCCTTGATATAGATTTTGGCTTTATTTATTTATTTAATTTTTTTTATTTAAAAACATATTTAACCAGGGTAACCCCTTCAGCGTAAAAGCTGCTATTAATGAAGGCCCTATACGAATGTTTTCCTTACTCATTGTGCAAATCAAAGAAATTAGAAAAAAAATGAAAAAGCGAATTGCGTTTACATTTGCAACTTTTAATAATACTTTAGAATTGATGGTTGGTGTCGAATAGTTTCAATGAGGTGAGCAGGATTTGGTTTTACAAAATTCAGAAAATTAAAAAAGGTGCCTGATCAAAATATACGGGAAGAGAAACACCGTTTCATTCAATTCTGAAAGTTTCATTGTTCGTGATTAAAAAGGTCACGAGGAATCAGAGTATAAGAATTAGGTAGTTTATAGCAAGGTAAAATCTTGAAGTACAATATGTCTGGTTATAACGATTATAGAAGCCAATAGCAGCTTGATTTCAAACTCTACTCGAGAGAGTTTAGGAATTGCCTTTGTCAAAATTTTAACAAACCGAGGCTACTTTATTCAAATTGATTTATAGAAGTTGTAAGTCTTTCTACTTTTGTACGTCCATGGTTATAGGAAGTGAATGCCCATGCAATCAGTAAAGATCAAAACATTCTATGTTTTTTGTCGACTATACAAAAAATCTTCCTAAATGTACTTGCAAACCATGATAAAGTCCTTCGAAGTTAAAAAGTGACCGTAAGATTGCTGCTTCCTCTACTAACCTGAAGCCGCGCAGCTGAACTAACATCTTCCATAAAGGATGTGATGACTTCGCTTATCGTTAATTCTTCGGGAGATATGCAGCAAACCAAAAGGACTTTACCCAGAAATAATATAAGCGTTAGTACCATTTTGTCGCGCGTATTTCCTCTTAATTTTGTAAGGATTATAAACATGAACAGATCGTTGACCAGCCACATTCGAAACTTCACAGAAATGAAACATAATCAAAATGTGACAACAGATAATCAGTTTGCAATTACTTCATGTCATTTGAAACAAATGATTCATTGATAAGACCTTTGCCAACGTGAGCGCATGAACCTAATATCTTATAGAGGGAAGTTTAAACGGGTTTAGTACAGAAACAAAATATAAATATATTTTTATATTATCTTATATAAAAGTAATATTTTTAGAAAATGGTATACATTCAGAGAATCTTATTTCTATTAATTACACAATTGCAACGTTTTTCGAATCTCACAATCAATAAGTTCGTTCGCAACTCAATATGACATCCAGCTAAGTTTTATTTAGCATTTCATGTATTCGAAGTTTATGTGTACAAGAACTAAAATAATTTTCAGAAAGAGACAAGAGGGCTTTGACACGCAAACACGTTTCTATTTCCTTATTAATGCAATAACAATCGCTCATAGAAATACTTATGCAGCAACTCCATATGATATGGTAGGCACGATTATTTGGTTAAAGTGTAAACACATCGCTACATCAATAATTACTTTTTCTAGAAAAAACACTTTACATGTTATATCTGTAACACAAAAACCTCGAACCGAGATCATCCTGCGGGTGGGGAGATAAGGCGAAAAGCCCTGGGTTCGAGGTTAGACCCTTTAATTACTTTTCCTCATTAAAATTAAGAAGAGGAAACTTAATCTTTTTATTTTGATGGTATCTGCAAAACGTTTTCCATACGTAGGAAGTAATAATAATTTTGATGATTGCGTATTTTTCGTGTTATTTTGTTTTACGTGTCCTTCTCACACCACATGTACATGTACAAAAATCCCTCGTATCATTTAACAGTCTTTGGTACACACATATCTTCTTCATCAAGCGTTATTATTTCACGGAGCAAGGACGCGATGCTTCACAAAACAAACTGAAAAAGACCAGCTTATTCAACTACATAACTTCATTAGAATCAGCTCTAAAAAGTTCGCTTATGAAAGCATATACCTAATAATTATTACAATACGGAAACGAAATATGAAATGTTGTGGAACAAATAGTAATCATAAAAATTATGGTTTAAAAATAAAGATGACTAATGATCATCAGTCACGTGACTTGTGGGTTGAAGGAAAGTAAAAGTATGAAAATGCGGTAGACTTTCCCTAACTCGAACCTCGACGTAGAGAACAAAATCGTTCGAATCATTGAGAGTTTGAGTTGTAGAGAGTGATACTGCTAGGTTTTAGTTTGAAGAGACCCATTGATTTAGTTCGAATTATGGAAAGTTTGAGAAATGGAAAGTTGAATTATAGAGAGTCCCACTTATGACACTTATGACACTGGAAAATTGAAAATCAGTAAGACCTTCAAAAGAAATAGAAAGTCGACTTCCCCACAGCCTATACATAGATCTGACCTTCTAGTGGCGAGTATTTTACAAGGCAGCAAATAGTGATCGAAGAGATTACAAAGCTTATTAAAGACATTAAATAAAATATTACAGATCTATTTTGACAACAAGGGAAAACGTGTTTATTATTCAAACTCCTATAATAATATGACGACTTTCCATAGTTTGACTAACTGAAAATGACAATTTGAACATCCCAATTTTTGTAGCAGCTATACATTGTTTCACGAACAATAAAATTTTGTAATTTTGGATTTGCGATTGACTGTTGATTAATACGCTGTGCGATACATATTCAAAACGTTGAATATCTCGTCCTTGGCCTAGACCTTAGAATAGAAAAATATAGTAAATTCAGTAAGAAATTACAAAAATTAAGATATCAACAAAGTAAGACAGGATTTATCAGATTCTGACTGTTTTAACGTTTACATTGCTAGAACCATTGAATCCTGAACCGTTGCCTTCAGCAAGGGTATCAGTGCTACATTTACCATTTATTATCAAACGCATATCGAGTAAAGTTTGTCCGTGGCTAACTTCGTCCTTGAGGCAAAAGATGAATTCTATGGACAATAACACAAAACGAGATAACGGTCACCTGAATTATAAAAGATGTAAAGTAAATAATTGGAACAAGTCAGCAAGCCCAGTGGGCACAAAAACGTCCGCGGGACGTCCCATAGAGGTCCAAAATGGACGGTGGGACGTCCAAACTAGACGTCTTATGGACGTCCTGGGGACGTGCAAAATGTATTCAAACCCGTCCGTCCAAGTGGGACGTCAAATTTCGTCCAAAAGGGACGTCCATAGGACGTTCTTAGGACGACCTTTAGACTCACAAGGACGTCCATCAGACGTCTAGATGGCGTCTTATGGAAGCAACGCGTGGACTTGTATCAGACGTAGATAATTAAATTTAAGATTCTAAAATTCCTGTCCCATTATTTTTATGGTCTCGTGAATTAGCATTTTTCATTAGTGTCGAAAAATATGAATCACTATTGTTGTAACTTTATACGGAAAAATGAGAGACGAGATTGATAGGGTGTTTGCTAAATTGTCCAATGACGACGAAACTTGTATGAAATTAAGTATTGTTTTTTGTTGCAAGAAAACAATTGAAATTTACAATTCTCACTTCTCACTTAAAATGAATTAAGTTTTAGACTTTCGAGCCGATTACTGGGTTTAACCATTTGCGATTTTGACTTCAAACCCCCTGTTTGTACGTACTATTGGCGCCTAGTTTCATGCTTTTACAAAAAAGTCGATCTGACGCAGGTCCAAATGAGACGTCATGGGACGTCTACCGGACGTCCGTCACTTTTTTGGTCCAAATGTGGACGTCCTATGGACGTCCTCTGTGGACCGGGACGAAGGGACGTAAATCTCCCGTCCTCGGGACGTCCATAGGACGACGTGTGCCCACTGGGAGACAAAACTACAAACGTCGATAATTCAGATATGCTTTGGAAATCTCTTTAAAAAAATATTTCCAACAAAATCACAAGTGAGTAGAAATGCTAGATACACCCTTGTGCAAATAAATGTGAACACCTGGAAGATATAATAGTCAAATTTCAGATTTTTTGTATCTATTCAAACAACGGGAAATTAACAAAAAGGTTACTCTTAAGACTGGTCTCTACCGTGGCCCATTAGTGACATCTAGATCAATTTTATTCCATCAAATACAATTTATTATTGAGTTAACATTATGACATTTTATCTGCCTATGTCACCTTTCTCGATCAAAAAAATATCGACCCCATTAGAAAATATTTACTTAAATTATCACGTCCTTTTGAGTTAACTGTCCATTTCGTTTATTATCATGCTTTTCCCGAACTAACTGTCCCTTATGTAATCATTAACGCGCTTTTCCCGAACTAACTGTCTATTACGTAACTATTAACGTGCCTTTCCCGAAAAAACTGGCCACTGTGTAATCATTATCGCGCCTTTCCCGAACTAACTGGCCATTATATTATCTTGACATCGCTCCCAAATTAACTGTCCATTTCTTAAGAATTATCACGCCTTTTTAAACTAACTGTCCATTTCGTATATTATCGCGCCTTTCCCGAACTAACTGTCCATTACGTAATAATTATCGCGCCTTTCCCGAACTAACTGTCCATTACGTAATAATTAACGCGCCTTTCCCGAACTAACTGTCCATTACGTAATTATTAACGCGCCTTTCCCAAACTAACTGTCCACTATGTAATCATTATCGCGCCTTTCTCGAATTAACTGCCCATTTCGTGCACTAACGTGCTTTTCCCGAACTAACTGTCCATTACGTAATCATTAACGTGCCTTTCCCGAAACAACTCTACCGTAATTAAATGTTTACTTTAATTCACATGTCTGTGGAATTTCATCAGCAATGTTCAGTAATCCACAATCACAGCAAAGCGGTAGTGCTTACAGGAAGATAAATGGTATTAGACTCGTTTCCTATTTTGTATTGAAGTGGTGGGGCTTAGAAGAGAGAGTGCAGTATGAGTGATATATAGATATAAGGATATATGGGAGATTCAAGAGAAGACATTATTTCTCGTTATTTTCATTTGGATTACAGCTACAATGAGATTTTATGCACCCTGCAAGAACTGTATGAAATAAAGATATGTAAACGTCAGTTACACAGAATATTGCGACAGCAGAAGTTGTACCGAAGAAAGGAAAAAAGCTGTATTAACGATATTTTGATTGAAGTGAGTAATGAGATAATAAATGGAGCTGGGCGATACTTTGGCTATCGTAACATGCACCAAAAGATAAGAAGTATAGGGTATACTGTTGATCGTGAAACTGTAAGAATAGCTATTAAGGCTTCAGATCCAGATGGGGTATCGATGAGAACAGCTAGACGATTAGTGCGACGAAAATACTTTGCTAGAGGGCCAAACTATCTGTGGCACCTGGATGGCTATGATAAATTGAAACCATTTGGATTTGCCATACATGGTGCCATAGATGGTTACAGTCGTAGAGTGTTATGGCTTCGTGTTTGTAAAACTAACAATGACCCAACGGTAGTAGCATTCTGTTATTTGCGATGTATTGGACAGCAAAATATTGTTCCAAGGTGCGTTCGAACTGATAGAGGGTCAGAAAACATTATTATTGCTGGTGTACAGCGATATCTGCGACGATATGGAACAGATCAAATGGCAGGACACTTAAGTTTTTTGTTTGGTACTTCAACTGGTAACCAAAGGATTGAATCATGGTGGTCTTTATTCAAACGTAATTGTTCAGGATGGTGGATAAATATGTTTAAAGATTTAGTTGATTTGGGAATTTATGATCCAGACGTTTCATTTCACGTTGAATGTGCAAGGTTTTGCTTCATGCCTATTCTGCAGAATGAACTTGACGATACAGTTTTACTATGGAACAATCATAGGATAAGAAAAGTTAGAAATTCTGACGCTCCATCGGGGCGCCCATATATCTTATATTTTTCCCCCAGAGTGACTAATGTACCGGAATGTGGTTACGCTTTGAACAACAGAGACCTGAACATTGCATTACAAATGATAGAAGATCCAAATGCGCTGCCATGTACGCCAGAAATGAATGAATTATAATGCAAGTGATTGATGACAAGAAATAATTTAGCCTTTCCGAAAAATCCAAAGGGCGCCAAAGATTTATTTATGGCATTGATTCAAGAAATAGATAATTTTGTATAGTTCTTAGGAATTCATTTTATAAGAATTACACTATCCTTTTTAACTGCAATGGGTTTTTTTCTAACAAAGTCATAGTTTCGTATGTTTGAACAAGATGTTTGGTGACATTACAGTATATCTAACTGAGAATTTCTCCTCACAATAAGCTGTAATAATATGATCACCACTTCACAACTAGTTTCAAAACATAGATCTTCGTTATGAATGAATGAAACATTTATTTGGCTAAGGAGTCTATGTTTAATTATCTATTCATACATAAGTAAACATGCTGAACCTTTGGTTGAAAATTGTCAAAAAAAATAAATACAAAAATGTTGAGCTATTATGTTTGTTAAAGTTTGAAAAATTTAAAAAATATTGATAGAGAACCGAACATTAATGATTTGAAACAAGAATTTGTGTTTTAATATTATGATAGACTTAAAAGTCATGTAGAAAGACCTTACAACTAGTAGCCGGAGTTATCATTTTTCATCACTTCACTTGTTGTTTTGGAGTTAAAGTTTCATTAAACTCTTTGTTTTCCTCGTAGTTGATGAAAATTGGTTGCTTTAGGTGTTTTTGATTATTTCGTAATTATGATATCGCTTTTAACTTTGCACAAGTCACACGCAGTTCCAGAAACAAATTAATTGACTCATTTTTCCGACACTTCTCGCTGCCATCTTTCCATCTTTTCAAGCGCTGATTTTCCCGCCATCAGCGATTTGTTCCAGAAAGGCGCGTTAATAATTACGTAATAGACAGCTAGTTCGGGAAAGGCGCGTTAATGATTATATAGTGGACAGTTAGTTCGGGAAAAGGCGCGATAATAATTACATAATGGCCAGTTAGTTCGGGAAAGGCGCGATAATAAACGAAATGGCCAGTTAGTTCGGGAAAGGCGCGTTAATAATTGCGTAATGGACAGTTAATTCGGGAAAGGCGCGTTAATTATTACGTAATGGACAGTTAATTCGGGAAAGGCGCGATAATATACGAAATGGACAGTTAGTTTAAAAAGGCGTGATAATTCTTAAGAAATGGACAGTTAATTTGGGAGCGATGTCAAGATAATATAATGGCCAGTTAGTTCGGGAAAGGCGCGATAATGATTACACAGTGGCCAGTTTGTTCGGGAAAGGCACGTTAATAGTTACGTAATGGACAATTAGTTCGGGAAAGGCGCGATAATATACGAAATGGACAGTTAACTCAAAAGGACGTGATAATTTAAGTAAATATTTTCTTGTAATGGAAGGATTAAATAGTGACATAGGCAGATAGAACGTGATAATGTGAACTCAATAATAAAGTGTAGTTGATGGAATAAAATGTCACTAATGAGCCACGGTAGGTCTCTAAAGAACTGGCTAACCTCTATTCAGATGTCATTTTACAGCAAGATTTTACAGCAAGATTAATCGCCATGTCACAAGGCGAAAATCATAACCAATTGTTTCAAATACATGATGACAACAAAGGACTAGCCAGGAAATTCACCTGAAAAAACTTGTGCTTGATAAGTTTACTATAATTTACACAAGACGCAAAAATCATATCGAATGAGTTTGGATAGATTTTCAGTACAATAGTACATAATTCATTGAGCAAATTGTCTTAAACTCTTATCAATTTAATACGGAAGTCGTGCTCCAAACTACCAAGAAGTTTTCCATCAAATCAGTTTCCTCTAAAGAAGTCGAAAAATAGCTGTCCAGACTGAAACGTAACAAATCATGGGGCCTTGACAACTTGACACCCAGCCTGTTGAAAGATGCTGCCGTTGTGTTTCATAATCAATCGTTCGTTGGTATTGAGTGATATTTCCAGCTATATGGAAAATATCCGAAACAACATTCATTTTCAAATCAGGTGTATCAGGCCACTGTTCACCGTCAGCTGACGAGTTCTTGAAAACTCACAATCTTTCATCTAAGCATCAATTTAGGGTCAGAAATCTGAGATCAACCGAATTAGCAGTAACACTGCTTGTAGACGATTATTGTAAAACCATGGATTCAGGACTTCTCACCAGTGTTATATTTCTTGATCTTGCCAAAGCTTTTGACACCATCAGCCGTTCTCATTGCTTACGAAATTGTCATCGTATGGAATCTTCGGAAGCGAACTTGCTTGGTTTGAGAGTAATTTATTTAACGACGCCAGATTGATTATAATGGAACATTATTTAACGAGTCGTATGTATGTCGTGTAGTTCCACAGGATTCCATTCTTGGTCCCGTTTTTTTTTAAGTAAATGATAAAAAGAGCGTATTTCATCATTGCATTAATCATCAAGTACGCAGGCAACCCTGTGTTATATGTTTCTGGTGAAGATCCGATTAAAAAGCTGAACGGGGATATATTTCTAGTGTATCCACATGTTTATGCAGAAATAATCTCTTGTTAAATTATACCTATTATATGCTCAGCATTTCATCTGTTGGACAACTAGCAGAGTGAAAAAAAAATTCACATTACTGAGATCTGGTGGAACAAAGTTTCAGTAAGACAGCTTTAGTTTTTCAGTAGGTCCAAATCCTTCTCCATCTGTGGCTTTTTTGTTCAAATATTATGTGACAAAAACTGAAATGGATATAGCATGGACGTATTAAAAGGGAATAGGACTTACAACTTTTATAAATCTATCCAAACAAACCTCGCCTCGGTTTATTGAAATTTTTACAAAAGCAGTTTTGAAACTGCCTCAGGTGCTGTTAAAAATATATGTTTCCATTGGCTTCCATGATCGTAACAACCAACCAGAAATGAATTAAAAGATTTTATGATTATTTTGAAGCCAGGTTTTAGGATCTGATTCCTCGTGACTTCTTACAGTCTCAAACATGAAATTTTCAGAATAGACCTTTTCATGAAATACGTCACAACAAGCAACGTCTCGTTTTCAAACTGAATATTAATGACGTCTGCGCTGTTTACAAAGAGAAACGAAACGTCAGGGAAAAAGTTGTCACGAAATTCTTTTATTAAAGTTAAGTATGTAATAATCCATAAACTTAGAGACGAGGCGATGCTTGAATGACGTAATTTATGAAAATGTCTATTGAATGAAAAAGAATTCTTCTTTCTGCATATTCTTAGGCATTACCCAGGCTTCTTTCCAAGTACCGACTCTTTGTATTATAAGTATATACACAAAATACTTCCTAACTTCGAGAAATTTATCTTAATTCCAATCCAACACTTTTTTAAAAAGGTTGAGTAGAAGTTTTGTGATACTCAAGAATATTGCTGATGCATCTGCAAATCGTATTTTCTCTCAATTCCTTGGTTTTCCTAATCGGATTAAACCTAAAGCAAGGACGACGATGTAATTTCAACAAACATCTTCACATCACTCCCCTTAAGAATAGAAAGTACAAAGAGATTTTGATACATCAATAAAATATTCTGAACTGACATCCCGACAACAAATGATATCAATTTAACCACATCTAAGCCATCTAGAAAGATCAAAAGGGCATTGCAATCTAAAGCCCGTGCACCACCTACTGTCCTCCTCTACTCAACCTCGTACCCAGAGTTTCTTGCCTTTTCGATATACAGAAGGCAAAAAAACCCTGGGTACGAGGTTGCTCCTCTACTACTACCACTGTCTCATTTTAAAAAAGGAGTCAATTGAAGTTATTGGATACTTCTTGTCAAAGTTTGCTACCTGATAAAAACCATGGTTGTCATAGAGGCATAAATCTGATCTAGAGAGAAATTGAATATTCCAAATAGTTCAGCTAACAATTTTAGATCTCCCGATCTGTTTGAGTAATCGAGTTTAAAAACAATATTTGCCTTGTTCTTTCTGAAATCGCTAAAGCTGTTTTCACTGAGACGTTTGAAGATCCAAAATCTTTAATAATCTAAAATCTTAATTTTTTCTGATCAAAGACCAATGTACACTCAATGGCGTGCACCAACCTCCCAAGTGAAAACTTGGTCTGATTGGTCAATATGTTTTTTATCGTCAGGGAATTTCGTGGGAGTAACCTTGCTTTATACTATCAAGTAAAGAAAATTTGTGCGCCAAGCTGAACTGGACATCGGTCTTAAGATATTTTGGATAATGAAGGATTGTATTGCCTCCACCGTTTTACCACCTCCTGCTGTTAGAATAACAGATTTAATCAAATCAGTGGTTAAACGTTGTTTTAATGTAGCAATTTAGGTCGCCATTGACAACAAATTTGCAAGACATTTTTAAAAAAAAAAAAAAAAAAGCGTTCGAGATATCATACATAAATTTAAATTTTCATTCGAAACTTCTTTTTTCAGAATTCTTTTGGGTTGTAGCACTGATAAAGTTTTACCACCAACGACCTGTACGCCTAGATTTAAACCAACCACGACGTTCTTTTCAATCGCTTCATTTTCATTAATTTTGACTTCACTATTCCTGTTTTCTTGTTGTTTGAGGTTGAATAAAGTATCTGCATGTGCTTCTTATTTTATGTTCAATATATAATAAAAGAAGTATTGATGTTCAACAAAGATGTATTGATCAGTGGCGGATACAGCGTAGGTCAACCTTGTCCGTCCGACCTACTTGATTTTTGTCAAAAGTATGTTTTTTTTATTCAAGCAAGCAAACAGAGAGTTTGACTCTTCTCCTCGGCTGTCTTGTTTTGTGCTCACTTCAATATCTAATTTCATACGGGAGTCAATATTTAATTCGATACGGTACATTAAACCACGCTCTAGCGCCGTCAAACCCCCTAACAATATAGTTTGCACATTCAGTATTGTTCTTGAGACCTACTTTCGATTTAGATCTCACGGGGGTAAGAAAATAAAATATTCCAGTTAAAACCAACAAAGAACGCAGTTATTTACCCCCACGGGAAAAGTTAACGTATACCGAGCGTATGTCAAGATTTTATTTTCTGGGCGACCAGAATAGGTGCATTTTTTTTGGCGACCGTAAAATCAGTCATTAAGTGGGTCCAACTATGTCTGAAAAAACATGGGGGTATTGACTTTTTCAGAAAAAGAAACACTAACGATACGAATACCTTTAATCCATGACTTTTTAGTAGAAGTTAACTTGGTTTGTATCAGTTGGTTGTAATATTGATAAAATGTTTTTAAAAAGTATTTTTATTCTTCGATCTCATCTCGATTTCATCTCGAAACATAACGAGCTTGCCTCCTTACTGAACTTTAGTCAGAAATGTTAGGGGGTAAAGCCAACCCAGTCGTAAGCTTTAAAACTAGTGCTTATTGACTGGAAAATAATAATAATAAAAACTTAAATTTACCCCCTGTGAGAATCCACGAATTCGAGCTCGTGTATGAACGAGCATGCTTCCCCATTCTTTCTTTCTTCAGTCATGGAGTTGTTTGGATTTATTGGAAATGTTTGCAAAAAAGTGATTTGGAATCCTTACATTGTTGGCAAAGGTATTTGTCTAAGAAGATTAGTGAGAAAGACATCCTTTCTTCGGCACGTTTGTATCAGAAATGTTTCTGGTCAAATAAAAAGAAACCTTTTGGCGGAGTCTTTATTTTCCCAGTAATTTGAAGGAAGACAAAGGTCAAGCATGCATTACCTGTGGTTAGTTTTTATTGATTTTTAATTATATCTCGAATGTTTTTGTATCGAAAGTGAAATGAAAGGTTACTTGTTAAAGAAATTTAAATTAAGTGGCTTACATAATAAGTTTTAATAACATGTTTTCTCAGAAATCTGATCATGTTTATTTTGTGTTTTCTGTGATAACTTACATGACTTCCATGCCTTTATTTTGAGAAAGTAAACATTAAAAATGGTGTATTTGTATGACATTGAATCAGTGAATGCAGCCCCAGTTATGTTGCCTTTCTCTTTTTCAATTCTATAGGTGTCTGCAGCTGATGGAAATTGTTTATAGTTCTGTATCCATTAGATTGGTAAGTGATAATTCTTTAGTTACTTAATTAAGAATTTTAACAACCG
This sequence comes from Turritopsis dohrnii, assembly GCA_027922465.2. Classification (NCBI taxonomy): domain Eukaryota; kingdom Metazoa; phylum Cnidaria; class Hydrozoa; order Anthoathecata; family Oceaniidae; genus Turritopsis; species Turritopsis dohrnii. The sequence continues at coordinate 631,724 of BQMF02000208.1, read as the reverse complement.
TTGAATTAGTGATACATGCCCCATTCTATGCTGAACACCCTCTTTTTTTTAAAACTGCTGTCTTCTTAACCGTTTTTTACGTGTATTGGGAATGTGTCACACTCTTCTCTTGACACTGGTCTCACTCGCAGGAGCTGACCTTGTTAAAGAAGAGGCCATACATATTTGCTGTGATATCATTTGGAGTGGCTTTCTTTGTATTTTGGGCTTAAGCAATGTGTTGTATATAAATCGAAACGTTACTACCCCTGCACTGGACCTGAAACTAAAACTGGTTTTTCATAATGAAATTACGTGTCGTTCTCCAGTTTCAGACGTATACATACATATTTTGTTTTGCCATGAGGGTACTTCTGCAAACCGAACATTTAGGCATAATCACTATGTTCCTCTGCTGTTTTGTGCGCATGCAAATGTACATAAACGTGGGACTGTTGCTTCTAATATTATTTGGCTTAAATGATTTTGTATTATTTTATCCTGCCTTGAAGACATGGGTGCAAATGAAAATAAACAATTTAACAGGGACTCTTCATTAAGGTTACTGCTTTTTTGGCTCTCATCACTTCATTCAATTTCATTTGTGATCTTGTTACACAGCACATTTTAAACAAGTTTTTGCCTGTCACAAGACTCTTACAAGCTTCACACATAAATGTTTCTGAAGCTGTCAATCTCAATAATGCCTTAAAGTCTGAGGGATAATATTGATGATCACCATGAGATGTGTCTTATTGGGGGAAGTCAATGCAGTTATTAATTTCTCTGTTTTGTTTTACTATTTCAGGTGTATAAGGCATTATCAAGAGTGATCAATATCAAAATATGAATTGACACGAAAAGTTATAGTCGTGGAATATGTAGTATACTTGAAAGAATGGAACTGCTGGACCAAGATGGGAGTAACCAATGTCGATGTGAAGTATTGGGCATTTCCCGCCATGTTATAAACCAATAATATCAGAAAACATTCATTCAAAGATTTCTTCAGTGATCAATCATTTGAAAGGAACATGTGACTGATTCAAGAAATGTTTAAAGTTGTAACATAAAACTGAATGTTGATCATTATGTCTAGGTTAATTTACTTGAACATATTTGGCAAAGTTTGGAAGATCCCTGTTATGAATTTATTGTTGGTTTGACTTCCTAGTGCTTCTTTCTGCTTCTGAAGAGCCTATTTTTTTAAGAACTTATGCATATAAGAACGAGAAATATTGATCATGAAGTGTTTTGTTTTTCCTTCTCTTTTCTGTCTCCCTTTCACATTCACAAAATCAAAGCTGTTCACAAAAAGTAAAGTGTTTAAGAAAAATATACAATAAATTGTATTCTTTACTTTTATTTTTGTTGAAGTCGTCATGCCACTGCAAGACTATTCCCCATTTGTTAAAAACTCCACAACAACAAACGCTAAAAGGTTGGATAAATCCTATTTCAAATTGAAGTGTCAGTGCTCCCCAGATCCCTCGAAAACTGAATTTTTCCGGGGCTTCGCCCCGACCCCAGTTGGGGGGTTTACAGCACCCCCCAACACCCCCAGCTGTTTAGCCAAAATTTTTTGCGTCGCTGCGCTCCGCAATAAATTTTCGTCGCTTTGCGACCCACTTAATTTTTTTGCTGTATCCGCCTCTGTTGATAGTCAACACATTATTTGCAATGGCCTGGAGATTTCGTGATATAGACGCCATTTTTAATTTTAAGTTCTCACAAATAAGGTCACGTGTATAAACAAAATTTCAGCCCTGTCAAGTGTGTCAGCTCCCTTCTGTGTTAAGACGAGACAAAATTTTCTTGGCGAACCAAATTCACTGGGACAGCTCACTTCCCTATAAAAGCCCCAAATGCACGAACATTGGCTACTGTATTCTCTCCAATTAGCGCACCTCTTCAATAAGCGCCCCCCTCTTGTCAAAAACATTTTTATAAGCGCCCTACTCCAATAAGCATCCAATAAGCAATGCCTTGTTCACAGAGCATGACCATTTTAAAAAAACTTTTCCAATTAGCGCCCCTCTCTAATAAACGCCCCCTAATTCTCCCCCCAAAAATTATTTGTTAGAGAGAATACGGTAACTCCTTTTTATTTTTCCATGCAGGATTGAATGTTTCACCAAAAACTGTGACTCGGGAGTTGAAGATGATTGAGAATAAATAATATGATATGTGAAATTTATCGTTTAAAATTCATAAAACAAGTGGTCTGTATAATTTAGAAAAAAAAAACATCTGGTCTGTACTCTAGCTGAGTTTCCATCCAACATTTGTTCAATGTCATTTTTTCATCTGTTTGGCAAATGTGTTAGATGAAAATCCGAAATCAGTGTGTTTGAAATTCAAAACTCCAGAAGTATGAATATTTAAAAATGCAATTAATTTAATGTATTCTTTAACGCTCCTCTCCGTTCCAGCCAACACAATGATTTTTGTAAAATTCTATAAAGCAAGTTCCTCATTTTATAATCTCATAAGCATGTATACTTGGCATCAGTTAATGGAGTAATAGTCAATCTGTGGACGAAATCTTCCTTTTCTCAATAAACCCTGTGTGGGCATTAGACTGGTATAGAAGGCTATTCCAACCAATTACATCGCCTTCTTGGTAATTTCCATCATGCACCATTCTAACCTCTTCCTGTGATAGTTCTTTATTCCATATATTCAACTGTGAGATATACCCTAGCCACGTTTGATCTGCGTCATCAGCCGTACATTGTCCGCTACCACCGTCTAAATCTTGCCCCACCACAACAGTATTCGGGTGAAAAGAAGCACCAGTATTAATTGTATGCTTTTTCACTTCAACACTATCGATGAAAAACGTCACACTTGCATCGGAATTGAGCGTTATGCAAACGTGGTACCATTTCGATATCTCAATAAAATATTCTGATCCGACACTCCCAGTAGCAAACAATGATAACTTGACTTCGTGCATTGTTTGTGTTTCAAGCAGTACTGACCTTGATATTTCGAATCCTCGTTAATGTAAAAATATGTCCAGCCTGTTAATGTCTTTTCCAGAACACTCAAAGCTGCATTATCTGCGCTAAGTTGGCATTCTTTCGTTATGTCATTGTAGTTGATAGCCTTACACTTTCCATGATACCAGCATCTATGTTGACAACTTCGCACAAACGCTTCACTGACAGATTTAAAATAGTTGGGCGACCTCTTTCCCTTTATCTCATCGAATTGTACGCCAGTCAAACACACACCATCATTCATGTTCGTCGAATGAGTATAACCCCGCATCGCCCTCAATAACGCAATGAAAAAGAATAACTTTGACATAATTGTTTCAATGCTGAAAACAAACAATTAATTGGTTACACACTAGTGTTTTACAATTACAAAAGTAAGTTTCTTGTCCACGATGTACTCAGTGCACAAAGTCGTAACCGCGACGAACCTGTGTACATTTCCATAAAAACATCTCACAATGGTTCATAACATTCGGTTGTAAAGAACAAAGTATGGAGAAAGAGTGTCTTCGATATCCCTTGTCAAATTTAAGAAGATTGTAGCTCCAAGAATTGAGATACAAATCCGTTAGTTGCACTATACGCTTGAGAAGTAGTCATAATCAATTGTGTATCGCAGAAAAACATTACAGAAAAGCCCACATTAGAATCACTTATTGAAAAATGAATACGTGCCACCTTCATGAATTAGAAATGTCAATAATATGAAATTATCCAATGGCCATAAACAAATCATAAAAAATAGCTTCTTATTTTCAATAAAAGATTTGAATGAGGCATCGGTTCTGTTTTGAAAACTGACTGACGTCACATACTTTTCTACAAGATGATGAATTGGCACTATTTCTGGTGTTGCTTCTGAAGAAGGGATAGTGAAATATGTATTTTATGAATACAGTATACATCTGCTAATTTGAACATGAAAGGGACAAACATCTTTGTTCGAATTAGCAGATGTTCGAATTAACCCAACATTGTTTTATGGTTGTTCTAACGTAGGAATCAAAAACGACCATAAATTGGTCACAACTATTGATTTTAGCAAAAAATCTCTGGCCACCTAAAAACCTACAATGAATGTATATCGTGAATGGAGTGATACGTCCTATAATTTTGTAATAATTAATCATTTATTTACTTACAACCAATTCGTTCAATTCAATTCAACCAATGACGTTCTTTCGACGTCAAAACAACGATCAAAGTTGCATTTTATATTCTGATATTCTGGATGTAAGTTCTTTCGTTTTATTTTTAAGGCAATTGTTTTGAAAACCATGAGAAATGTGTCTACCATTTTCATTATGATTAAGCCAACGAATTATTTAGTAACAAGAAGCAGCTTGGCTTGAAGACTTCAGGACATGTCACAATGACACATATCTACTCTCTAATCCAATTTTACCGAATTGCCCAATTTTAGTCAAATCTGTCAAAGTGACTGTTAAATTCGAAATGAGCACCTTCCAATTGTGTTTCGTGCAAATTTTTATGAAAATTAGAGAACTTTCGTAATTTGGTCGAAATTTGGCCCGAATTTCCCAATTTTGGTCAGATCTAACGAAAGGACAGTCAAATTCGAAATAAGCACCTTCCAATTGTGGTAAGTGTAAATTTCTATAAAATTTGGTGAACTGAAAGTCCGAATTTGGCCAAAATTGCGAATTTGTTAATTATGTCATGTAAACTTTGCACGAAATCCTTGATAACCTTGAGCAGTAGTAGGAGAAGGAACAGGAGGAAAAACCACGGGTATTTTAAATACTTTGAAATCGAACAGGATTCTTTCAGCCCTTTTGTATTGTCCCCTTATGGAGGTCAAGGGAAAGAAACTGAAATGGTCATTACAACCTTAGCAAACAAATTTTCGACGAAACGAGACATTGAATACAGTATCATCTTACATTGGTTAAGAACTAAATTTTCGTTCTGTTTGCTACGTTCAGCAATATTATGTTTACGCGGTTCGAGAAGTGTTAAGAAAATGGACTTTGATTTGGACCATGTTGAAATTTTTGAAAAAAACTAGGAGATGTGGTTTATAGAGTGCCGGGAATGCCTCCGGAGTTATTTAATTTTTTTGTGATAGAATTTAGAATTGTAATAGAATTTAGTATTAGTAATTATGGTGTAATGTATAACAATTATCGAGCAAATGTTATAAACATGACGTCACTTGTTTAAAAAAAAACTTTTTAAATACTTTCGTCCAGCACGGGTGTCCTAAAGTCAACAAGAAGCCATTTAGCTTGAAGACTTCAGGACATAACACAACGATACATATCTAGTCTCAAAAATAACGAATTGCCAAATTATGGTCAAAGCAAGCAAAATGGCTGGCAAATTCGAAATCAACATTTTCCGTTTGTGCTTTGTACAAATTCTTATACATATTACAAAACTTTCTAAATTTGGTCCAAATTTGACCCAAATTGTCTAACTTTAGCCGAATCTGACAAAATGACTGTCAAATTTGAAATCAGCACATTTCAAATGTAATCCATGCAAAATTTCATGAAAATTGAAGAACTTAAAACATTTTGGTCCAAATTTGTCCCAAATTGTCCAATTTTAGTCAAATCTGACAAAGTGACTGTCAAATTCGAAATCGCCACCTTTTAAATGTGATCCGTGCAAAATTTCATGAAAATTAAAGAACTTTACAAATTTGGACGAAAATGCGAATTCGGCAACGATGTCATGTCAACGTTGCACGAAAGCGTTCATAACTTGGAGGAAGAGTTGGAGGAGGAGGAGAAACCACGGTTATTTTAAATACTTTACTCCACCACGGGTGTCCTAAAATCAATTAAGTACCTGAAAACGTAATAATACATGTTACAAAAAGCTTCGCCAGAATAATAGTTTTTAACCTAACATTGTGTTTTTATTGTATCATTATCTATTCATTTGGATGAGGGGATGGAAGAATGCCTGAATTAATTGATATATGTTAAGAGTTATCCATTGGTTATCACGTCAAGAAAGAAACGAAAATTTTTATATCACTCAAATACATTAGATTGTGTCAAGGCGCTTATCACTTTTGGAATTCATGCGAGAAGTCATACAGTGGAAATTCTATAAAGCGGACACTATATAAAGCGGACACCTCTTTATCTAGGAACGGATGGATTTAAAAGTCAAACTCTTATGAAAAAGTCTCTATAAAGCGAACAATTATAAAGCGGACACTCCATAAAGTGGACACTTTTTTCAGGTCCCAAATGAACTTTTTGCCTATAAAAAATCTCTCTAAAACGGACACAGATACAAAAACAATTTTCCAAGTAAAATAACTTATATTTTCTGAGAATATTTACTTTTTACAATAATCACTCTCTTGTCAATGCTTTTATCACAGTATTTTCTGCCCAATGAATGACTTTGACAGGTCCACGAAATTTTTTATTCACAGGAATCTCGAGTACGTAGCCAGCGCCATGATTTCCACGTTCTCCAATCACAGTATATTTTATTGTACGGTTAGCAAGCGTTAGGAAACGCTTGAAAATTATAAGGATTCAAAACATAAAGCAAACACCAATAACATCACCTATTCATCAAATGGAATATCGATGTTATTGACTTTTACTTTTTGGTTCCAAAATAAAAACGTTTTTCATTGCATGAAAAGTGTCCTTTCTTTGTCCTGTACGCAACCTGTTAACTTTACAAACCTTTAGACCTTTATAAACCTTTAGAGGCTCATTCTCGATTTATTTTTGCCAAATATTAATTTTCATATAGAATCTCTATAAAGCGGACACTTTTTTCAGGTACCAATGGTGTCCGCTTTACAGAGATTCCACAGTTCAATTTCCCTTGGGGGCGATTCACCATGCGTGGCAAACCGATACAACGTCAATGCAACGTTGTTTTCGGGTTTGACCAGCGTACAGAAACGTCTGTTTCACTGTTAAAAACATTTAGGTCTTTCTTATTAAAAACTACAGCAATTATTCTAATTTAATGCGTCCTCTAATTAATGCGAATGGTCTTTTTTTCGAAACAATTGAACAATTTTTTGCCCTCTTATTATTAGTGCGGGTGGGATGTGGGCAATTTTCAATTTTCCTCTTATTTAGTGCGGGAAGGATCTTATAGTGCGGGTTGACATTTTTCCAATGAGAGGGAAAATAAAATCGACACATTTATAAGTTTCTTTTTTATCATCTTTTTCGTATCAGCTTTACAAAATAAATGGATCTTCTTCTTCTTTGTTGTCATCATTTTGGAGATTTGTGCATGCATTCTCCATGCAGCTTGCGTACAGTGCACCATTTCTGACCCTGTTTTTGTCTGTGGTTGTAATACCATAGACATCAAAGAATCGTTTTACCATTTCCACGTCAGGTGAAATGGCGTTGTAAGTGGAGGAATCTGATCGTGCTTTTCATCTATCTTTTCCGCAACATACTCAACCCAACATTTTCTTAGAATCGCCTTATTTATAGGGCTAATCATCAACATATCTGACTTATTTTCTACAAGTTTTGCCTCTATTTCGTCGGTTTTATGTGCTGAGAAAGTATCAAACGTTAGCAATGAATTCTGGAAACCAAGTTTCTCTGACATTGCTTTGGTATGTTTTAAACCTCTTCCAGTCAAACGTGCATTAGCAGCTCATCCATCTATGACTTAGTTTGTGTTCTGACAATGAAACCATCAGGAGCACGAACCTTTGGTGCACTGGGAGGTAAATTGAACGTTTATGTGTAACAAAAATACGAGTAGCTTTTAACACGATGGCGGTAGATTCGTTGTTTATATTCATTATTAAACTCTCTTCTTGTTGAAGATTTAGAAATTTCTGTCATTAATGAAAAAGAATTTACAGTTCAATGTTGTATCAGAGGCTACCATATCTACGGCTTAATGGAATGCTGAAGTTGGAGTAGAGTTAAATGCTGTCTCGGACAAAAGACTTACCAGCGTTCGTTGAAGACAAATTCGCCATTGCCGTTAAAAATGGTGAGAAAACGGTTGGATATGTTCCTTAGTTCCTGTCAAAACTGACATACTTTTTTTTAAAACATGATGGCAAGGTTGTTATCCAAGTAAACGGTCCGAGAAAGATACTCGGTGGACCTTAAACAAGGTGGCTTGGAGCCACCAGCCGAGTTTTCTTTCGAAACGTCGAACGAAACATTTTTTAATCCAATGAAAGAAAAGACATCATTGGTCAAAATTGAAAAGTTTGAGAAGGAGAGAAAACAGAAAGAAGACGAGAAGAAAAAGAAACCTAAAAAATATAGAAATAAGAAAAAAATAAAAAAATATTATGTGTGTATATTTTTCCACTTATTTAGTGCGACAATGATAAAAATTTTCCTGTAATTGTTAGTGCGGTCTTGAGTTGATGATATGATAGAAATTTATGTCCTCTAATTATTAATGTGACATGCCCAAAAAAATTATTTTTTTGGTCGCACTAAATTATAATAATTACGGTACTGGTTCATCAACAACTTCAACGAAGGACAACATTTTCCCTGCATACTTCATTTTTGTGGAGAAGCAAATTTTGTCAGTAAATTAAGTATTTTCCCCACAATTTAATATTTGTCATCATTAGCGAAAGTAACGAAAAACTCGCATTATCGGAGTTCAAATTAAGCAGCATAAAACATAATAGGCTTTTAAGCCAAACTCAAGGGACTTAAATATGTGTTCGAAATAACGAAAGTTCGAATTAAGCAGTATTCGAATTAGTAAATGTGTACTGAAGTATGAGTTTTTTTCGGTAAAACATCACAAGTGGTCATTAGATTTGTAGCTGCTTCAAGTTACCTACTATCTAGAATTTGGCCATTCCTATAATTCTGCTATCGCCTTACAATTTTCGTCAATGAAAACATCTTTAAAATGCCGAAAACGCATAATACACGCTTTGCCATTCACGTTCCAACCAATTTCGAATTTCACAATTAACATTTGCAGAACAGTTCATAAATCATATCAGTTATATCATAGTCACAAGAAAAATAGTCTGGAAGATGCGGCCCTAAACGACCGATTTGCAGCATGAACCTCAAATTGATACGGCCCGTACAATTATGGTGCAAAAAACAAGCAGGAGTAGCAGCAAGACAGGAAGATTTCTTTTCTGGAGATGCTCCTTGATGCAATTTTTGCGGCTATTGATCACGATCTGAAATCAGTAAGTGGTCAGTCAGATGAGGGATGTATTTCAGTTGTTGGTGATATGCCTCATGACTCTTCTTGTTGGGCATCGTTTACTTGTAAACATTTCAAGAAAGGTTTGCCTGGTAGAACATGTTCTAACTCCTGGTTTAATTTCCAAACATGATAAATTCTACGTCCTCTAAAATTGCAGAAAAAATGCTTCACACGTTTTTGAAAGGAAAATCATGGAAAAAACTGGTCGAAGAGGGTTGTTACCTGACCTACAGTTAATAAAATGTGATGTTGTTTGGCTTTATACTTTCAAAGATCATCATGGAGATGCTGATAAGTTTTATTCAAAAATTTATACATGTGCATCGAACAAGACTGAAGATTTGTTTCAAGGGATCAATAAGAAGTGTTCTGTAGTTGTGGGCTTTTAAATTGTAAATCATATTTTGGCTCACTTAACTGATGTTAGAAGCTTTCAAGAAGAATTTTAACTGCAAAGATACTGAAAGATTTTCAATTATTGCTTATTTGAATGGATATGTATTTGGGAATATTATCAATGAATACGTTTCAAGAAAGCTTAATAATCGACATTGTTTATCAGTTCTCTTGCTGGAAAATTTGACGATATCACTGCATGTTCTGGAGCACAAACTGGTTGACGTTCATGATTAAAATGGATTTTGGAATGTACCTCCTAATATATTTTTACTGCTGTTGACAACAAGGAAAGCACTTGGTGAAAGATTCCTACATCCTTGACTTATTTCTAAAATAAGGACCAGAGATGACCATGTTATGAAGAAAGAACCTTCAATGAATTTACTTGAAAATTTGCTCATGCTGTACATTTGCACAAGAACCTTTTCTTTTAAGAAAGATAAACAACAGCCTCAACAGTCAGATGAAATCTGACAAAACTAGAACGAAATTGTTGCGGACTTATATTGAAACGAAATCATTGAACTTGGATATTCAAGGACACTGAAGCAGCCTCTGAAAACAGCTTATTTTATAGCTATATACATATCATAAAAGCATTAATTGGATACACTTTTATGTAAGACCCTGTGTTTTCATTGTTCTCATCCCCTACACCCCTCAAAAGTCTGTTTTAGTGGTTAAATTAAACCTATATATATCTCAACCTATGTGCCATATTACTGAGAGATAATAAAAATGGCTGAGATAAAAGTTTCTCTAGGCAGAAGTACTCCCAAAGTGTTTTTTTTTTTTACGTAATTATCTCCATCATCACTAGCTTGTCTTAAAACCAAAACATTCCAAAACAAATAAAGAAATTGCATCTACAAAAGACATAGCAGTTTGGATTCTAGCTTTGCTATCAATAAAGTTCCTTGTGAACAGAATAATTTATGGATTTAAGGTATTTATTTGCTTTAAGTATTTCAATTAGTTTCTGATGAAGATGGGGAAGGGAGGAAAATGCACTTTCTTACACTCGCTGACTCTATTTAGCCCAAAGTAATTTTCAAGTGTGCTGACTCCTGCAAATTGTCGCCAATTATTCTACCCCTCCCTACCTATTATTAATATCTATTGCAACGTCCAATCTCCTATTATTGCACCCCTCTTATTATTGAGGACTTCAGAGTACATATCATATAGATACCAAATATTTGACAAATTCAATCACTGAATGCATGCTGATTCTGATCCCTTTTTTAGATTTGTTTGGATATAAACATGTTAGAAAATAGACATAAAAAATGGCTTTGACCTATGGACACATTCAATGTTACTACGTATGTCATAACATCAACAAACAAATTGCAACTGTGCCTAATGCATCTAATAGACCACAACCTCGAAGAACTTGACTCACTAACTAAAAACTTTGGTGCTACCTTGACAATTATGACAGAGTAATATGAAAACTTGATGTGGTTGTGCAATAATTTTGACTGGCAGGTTTAAAGTAGGGATATATCCTGAAATCAAAGTTACATATGGGGAAACAGGAAAAAATTGGCTTATCATAGATATATACTTTGTAAAGGAATACATTTTTGTTAGATATTTTTTAAAACATTTTGTAACAATTTTATTCAAAATACTTTTGAATTTTGGCTGTTATATATAAGAAGTTTAATAAATATATATTATATTATATTATAATAAGTTTAATATAATAAATTTTTCAGTTTAATATTTTTTAGCACACAAAGATTTCTTTGCAATAGAATTTCATAATTTTATTTATTTTAATTTCATTTATTACTTACATTGTTGAAATAGCATATTTTGTAACAAGAGACTTTATAAACACAATATATTGTATTCATATACTTCTAGCTGTAGCTGGCTATATGCATAAAAATAGTAAAGAAAATTTCATATGATAGAACCTACTCCCCTTCCCAATTGTTGTTCTTCGAAATAACATTCACATAACATATTGTGTATATTCATTTTCTTAATTTGCTCGAGGGTTATCAACGAACCATCCTGTCTCTCTGTGTCACAACATCCACCCATTTCGATCGCTAATTCTCGCTATACTCTTCGTCTCCTCGAGGAAGACGAAATATAGGGATACCTTGAGTTCATTTAACAGCCAAAAATGGTGAAACTTGCCCCTGGAAGACCAGAGGAAGTGAAAAATAATTCAAAAAATCTAAAGCTTCCAGCCTGATTTAAAGATTTTTTGCACCATAAAAAAGCATGGGTTCTAGTTTTTCACGGAACCCGACTTATTCATAAGAAACGGCCCGAAAACGGCCCTGATTCCAGACTAGTTTTTTTCTTGTGACTATGGTTATATATATAACATGTTGATCATCTTTGGTTTCTTTATAAAATCATCGAATACAGAGCCTGAACGTAAGAATACTTGTTGCCAGCGACTTCAAAGTTTGTTGTTGATATTCACAAACTAAGTTATTGAAAGTTAAAAAAAGACATTTCAAAGCATGGATATTCGTTTACAACAAACACCTCGGCATGCAAACAGCAGAGCATCTCTACGCAGGAAACATGAAAACATGAAAAATTAATTCCAACACCAAGATCATTTTCTTACCAATACCTACATCGAAAAATGCACTTTTACCAACGCCAATAGCAAAAGCACACAATCTAATCTAATCCACACCAAACACGGAGAACATGGCCTCCAACACCTACATCGTTTCTATTATTTCCTGTTGAAAACTAATTTGCATTATCGTTAATATTAGAAGACTTTAAGCAAGTATTTATAAAATCACTTGTAAAGTCTCACACGTCTCCTCTAAGTTTCAGACTTGTTCGTTCCATTCTCATGCTGCCATCTTCATCCGTCAAATCCATTACATCCATTAAAGCAAACTATACTTCTTAGATCGAGAAACGTCATAATGTTCCACCAACTGTTAAGTAACAAAACACACCAAAAATCAAAACCAATCCAACTAGCCTGAAGCGAAAATATCCTCTGTCAACTAATCCACCGTCTGTTTCACGATGCTTCATATCAAAACACTTCAACTACGACAAGCGTAAAGTCGTGCCATTCACAATCATCACAAATACGCAAATTTGCGCAACGTTGTCACCCACACTCGCACCAGCACAAAAGAAACTCTTTCATAAAGGACCACAGCAATAGTGGAATACAAAACGCTGGTTTCAAAACGCGCGTCACTATACAATACTATTTTAACAACAAATACAAGAACAACCGAACCTGCAACACAGTACCAATAATGGAATTTGAACAAACTTTAGCATCATGACAGCTATCTGGACATCTACAGTCAGATTACATAAAATATCCTTTGTAATGACAAACATTTTATATACCTAAGGGAAGAAATTGTTTGCGGAAGAAATATTAATTTTTGCGGATGAGTGTTTTTTTTTTATGAATTAGCGGAATTTATTTTTCCCTATGTCAAAAATTGGACCCAAAGAAAGGTTCAGACACAACAGGGTATCAGATTAAAAAGAAATCTATTTTTATACACATTTCACAATAAATTTATATGTCACTTATAAGTTAGTCAACCCAACCCAACCCAACCCAGCCGGCACAAAAATCTCTGTGCAGGAGTGAATTTCTATAGAAATTTACACACAATTTCAATAAAAATGCTCTCCGTCACAGTGACTTTTTGACGATTTTGTCCACTGGGAATGTTTATGCTGCAACACCTTTCATAACAAAATGATGCGTGAGGCGCATGTACTGATGAAACATTATACCCTAATTGTTTTGTGTATTGGAGTATCTTCGAGTTGTTTTACCGTGGCAACCCCCGAAATGAAATATTTCGTTTCGCTCCAGAACAGTAGCTTAAAAATAGATCAACTAAATTTCATGTCGCCATTAAAACGTTCCATTTTCCCTTGGTAACGAAATGTCATTTTAAGGGTTACATATGTTTTAAAATGTTAAAAGCTTTTTATGAAGTAACATCCTCTTGAAATAGGCGGAAAACATTTTCCGCTTATTTGCTCCATCAGATGCACATCTCCATTATAGATAATCACGCAATTAGCCGTTCCTTCATTCCCAGTACCAATGATCTCTGCAATATTTATGACTGAGAAAATCCTTCATCTTACTACTTGAATGATATGACGTTGTCTATGTATTGACCGTCACCCCTTTTAGCAACCAAAACGAAAAATACAAGTGTACCCTCCTCCAATTTCCATGATATACGGCATGTATTGATATATTAACATCATTAGTCAGAAGTGACGTAGCATTTTGTAGAAGTATCAAGAGCAGAAAAACAGAAAAAAATGGAAGTTAATGACTAGAGTTAAAAAGAAAATTTATTTTATTGTGCGCAAATGCACAAAATCAGCGCATGTGTCATACTAAGAAATAGACACTTCGAAGTATCGAAAACTCAATTATAGGAGATGATCAGTACTCAAATACTGACGCAAAACAAAAATTAAAATGTTATTAAAATGTTAATTAAGGTTGCTTTCAGTAAGCTCATAACATGGTTAAACGAGGATTCTTTCAAAATTACAGTACAAAAAAGACAAAGCAATATTTATGACATTTGTCGAAACTTTGCAACCGCAATTATTCTTTATTTGCATGTCTTCATGCACTCATCATCGCAAACTAAACTTTAAGGGTGATTTACACTATGCTGTTATTGTGTAAGGGAAGTTCTTTCTAGAGGTAATGGTTTTTCTGCACAACTTATCAGAAATTGTTTTTCATACTAGATCATACAAGGTTGATTTTAAAAGATTTTGAACTTATGTCAGTTAAGAAGTGATTAGATGTATTATGCAACTTATGAGAGCTTTCATTTGAGACAACGAACTTGAGAATGTAAGCAGCTAGAGTGAGGTAGGCCTTATAGTAAGAGGAAAAGAAATGTTACAAAATTAACAAATTAATTGGAATATTTCCCAACTAAAAATACAATACATTTGATTGGTTGAAATGTATTATCACTCACGGTACAGTGAATACATGATTAGGTCTTAAGTATGGGCGACTAATGAAGCTGCGACATACAGTTAAAGAACGTGCTGTTGAGTGCGGAAGAAACGTTTTGCTGTGTATGTGAGTACTCATATAATTTGGGCATTACTTTTCCAAAACATATGACCGCTGTTTGGTTATGATTTTGGTTGAATATGTTTTATTAACGAAGTACAAACTCCCATTTATTTTAGAATCACGAAAACGATACTTTATCAAAATGTTTATAAAAGTTTTTTGTGTCTTGGTTGCTTGTAGTGCTGGTGAGTTATCATTTAGTTCTGTTTATACCGTTGTGAAAACTCCAATAATACTGACAATTATATCAATAAAAAATACATGTAACATTACAATGTAGCTAGTTGATCTTGTAAATGTTTGAATCGCATTGGACTGCTTTAGCCGAGTAGATACCAAAATACAATCAGGACTGGGACTGCAAAACCAGCTGTAATGGCTGCACATGAAGATAATAGCGGTGACATTATCGCAGCAATTCAAAGAACTTATATGAGACAACTGCAAGGTTTATCAAACTAGCAAGATGTTGGTGTTCTACCTTACTTCTGTTTATGTCAAAGTCATGTTAAGGTTACGCTTAGCTCGAACTAATAATAATGGATATGTTTAAGTAATCAATCTTGGTAGGCAAATCAACTGAAATTCTCCAGATAAACTTAATTTGTTGTGATTTTTTATTTTAGTTGTATCGGCCAACAGCTTTGCTAGCGAGTTGCTGAAGGATATTTTCTACAAGCAGATGGCTAAACACGACTTGAAGGAACGCTTAAGAGATGTTTTTGATATGATTAGTAACGATGGTGGCAAAAAGGAAAAAGAAGAGAAACACAAACCTAACAGTAAGCGATTTTTTGAATCTCTCTCAAATGGTGCCTTCAATTAGCCGATGGAAACTTGAAAAGATAGCCCACCATTGTTTTTATGTCTCTCCAGTCTCTCTTATTGAGGGTGATACAATTGCAGGTTTGAAATGATTTAAAAAATTTCTCGTGGAACCAGGGAGTCAAACTGTTAGAAACTTTGAGAAAGACTTCGAGATTTTTATTTATAAGGATAATAACATATACATACCTTATGAACTACGGTCCTCATTTTTGCAACAACAAAAAGAGATTAAGCAAGATGACCTGTGAGTGCTCAACTTGGTATATATCTTGGAAAGTAGCCATCTTGTTTTTCTAAAAACGTATGCTCTTTTGTATTACTCTCAAAAATAGCATGAATGTCTTAACTGTTTTTATTCATTCTTCCATATTTACTAAGCAGCCAGCTATACAAGTTGAGATTTGTCTATTGAATTAAGCAACTTTCAGTTCTGGCTAAAATCCTAAGTTATTTATGGAAAAAGAACTTGAATTTCAAAAATACAGCAAAACGCAAAACATAATCTATTTTCAGAATTTTGTGTCGATCGAGAAAACGGATTATATGCTCATCCAGTGAAATGTGATGGATTTATCATGTGCGCTCATGGAACACGATACAATTTCAACTGTCCGTTGCAACTGAAATATGACGAAGAAAAGAAGCAGTGTTCTAATAAAAAATGCAAAGGTAAAAATTCTTCCTTATTTTCATAGGATATCAATATTTTTAGGAAGTAAATTTCAGGTGCTTCACGTGCTTCTGGAAATAAGGAGGTTTTAGTAACAATTCGCTTATTAAAGTTTTCGGGAAATATTTTGTGGAAAATCATCAAGAAAGGAAATTTTTGAGAGTTTTGGTAGTTGCATGACCAAAGTCAGTAGAAATGTTGGTGTCGTTTATCTCGTTTATCCATGATATTCCTTAGGAAAAGGGTTCTGCAGAGGACGGGATGATGGAGACTACAAACATCCGAATGAATGCGAAAGTTTCATCACCTGTTCAAATGGCATTGCTTATCACAAGAGTTGTCCGAGTGGTTTGAAATATAGCACCACGCACCAAAGATGCGAATTTCCACAAGTGGCAAAATGCAAGGTGGACCCAAGTATCGAAAGTAAGTGTCGGTTTTATATGTAGGCCCCGCTTAACATTGCTGCTTTAGTATTTAGGATCTTCATTTCGCTGAAATATGTAATCAAAAATCGAGGCGCAGCACATTATTTCTTAAATTGTAAAAATAATATTTCGCTTTTCCTTTAGAGCTTTGCAAATTAGATGGCATCATCTATTTACCTGGTTCGTTTGTCCATAAATGTCAGGCCAGCTGTTTTTGTGATGGTAAAGGCGGACATGGATGTGTTTCGCTTTGCCCGCCAACCGCAGTCAGTTGTGATCTTAAAGAAACTGTTTACGACCCTGCTCCAGGTGGTTGCACCTGTAAGAGAGAGCGCTGCATCCCTCAGTAAATCAAAAACGTTAACAAATGCTTCTATTCTCATGTTTTTATCTCTCTAATTTCTAGTATATCTAAGTTTTCAATTCTTCATATTCAATCTTTTTTAATAAATGAGTCTTAAGTGAAGCAAATACATGAAATGTTCTGATTTTTTTTTTCAATTTTTCCACCATTAAACAATTTATCCAGCTTATAAAAACATCTCCGGAGAGAAGAGATGGTTAAGGTTCAAGGTAGTCAACGTGTATTCTCAATGTTTGATTACTACCTTAAAGGCGCAAAATGTCGCGAGCACAAAAAGTTACAATATTTCTATCATTATACAATTTGTGCGGCTTCTCTGGAGGGAAGAGATGGTCAAACGCCATTTTGAGAAATATTCTTGTACGCACAAAATCCTGCAAAATACATAAATTGAAGGATGACAGTTTTGCTTTAAGGTCATCATTCTCAATAAAAATGCACCTACTTTTTGCATTCACTGACTTTTGTCAATCATTATGGGCAAGACGCTGGAGTACATGGCTGGCAATTCACTTTTCCGGTAAAGGAAGGGTAGTCGAGAAGTCGTGAAATATTTTTTGTGAAAATAATTAAAAGTCTTGAGCACAAAATGTCGCGAAAGTCGGGGCAATTTGCTCGCGACAATTTGTGCGTCGAAGACTAAGAAGAATGTGATATTTACTAAGAGGTCATTTAACAGTCTTTGTGATCATTTCCTTGCATACCGATAAAAAAAATGATAAGCAATAAAAGGACTTGGTTACGATCCTCGACCAAAGCACAAAGTTCTTTCCAGAAGCAAGTGCCATAAACTACTACGTTCATATCTCAAACATTGATGTTCAAGTGACTAGTTCATTTTTTCTCCAATATCTCCTTTGTAATTTCCGATTCGCCATACGCGAGTGAATGTACCATGTTATCAAAGCAGCTCTGCACCTATATGGCACCTTCAGTTCTATCTCTTTCAATAGCCGCCAATGAAAAAAAGCCTTATTTCGACCCCTGTATTGATATCGTCAATCAAAGATTTTGCTGATGTCAGTATTTGTCACCACAGTCGATAATCCTTTGGTCATAGGGACGAGCCCTATGTAGAACCTTTTTAAATGTTTTCAAACCTGTTTAGCACCTGTCAAACACGGTTCTTGTTTAGGTAAGGCTGATTTCCTTTTCCGCACAAACCCAATGAAAATAAACATTCAAGAAAGAGCTATACATTAATTAATGTAAATTGGTGATATAAATGTGGCGCCGTAGTATAGTGGTTATCACTCTCGTATCTCATACGAGAGATCGGGGTTCAATTTTCCTTGGCGACGATTCACCATGCGCAAGTGAATGAACCATAGCACTGGGTCGACCCATGCCATGTGAAGGAAATTGAGTAGATGATACATCGGGTCTTGCAGGAGCTCATCCAGAAGAGTACAGGCCCGTTAATTGGGATTGTGTCACTCATGTACTTCAGAACCTCCAATCTAAGCCGTAGCCCCTCCTAGGAAGCAGATGCAATAACAACTGAGCGGGGCTAGCCACGTAAAACAATACCAAATAAATAAATAAATAAAATAAATAAAACTTTAACAGTGAGTCTAACGTTCCGTTCCTTTATCTTTTGATCTTTGATATTCGTTGTTTGTTTTTGATTGTTTGTTTTTGACTTTTTCAGATATTTTGCAAGCAGTTACATGTAGCTAGTTTTTACACTTCAGCTTTGTAACAATTCACCTTTCTCATGTCCTTTCCCGTTATATTTATACATAACCTTCAATATTTTATTTGTTATGGGTATCTTTATATGGGAAAAATATATGACCCAAGGACAAACAAAGTTTTTCATGATTACTGATCTCTTGTATTATCTTGCGTTACTGATTTCATGCATTATAATCATACTAGTATCCCGTGTAAAAATTTTTTTACGGGTTTTAGTTCTGAAAATGACGTCTCAAAAATGGTGTTGAAAAATTAATTTACAAAATGATAAACAGAAAGTGCATCAATGTTGAAGTCACTCCTTCGTGTCAATGACGCGGACCATAAAAATGCCACTTATTTTCTTAGAAGTTCTAGATACGCGCTGTGCATCCGCTATTTTCACTCTCTAAAATATATTGCATCCCGTGTAAAATATTTTTATGGGTTTTGATTCAAAAAATGGCTACCAAAATTTTAATCACGGAACGATGTTTAGAAAGTACATCCATCTGATCTGAAAAATACAGTTACCGAGAGGTCGGCGATCAAACATCACAGCCCTGTTCACCAATGTTGTGGACCCTCAAAAATGTAGTTCTCGAGATATCTTCCGAAAAGCGCCTTGTTTGATTCGAGATGCAATGCAATGGTTCCTCGTGATAAAAAAATGTAACGTCAAAATGGAAAAAAGTACTCCTCACCCTTTTAATTAAAACTCTTTAGGTATTCCAGCTAAAGCATTTTTACGTGTTCATTATCAACACTGCACCTCTGAACGTAAACATCTTCTTACTTGGAAGATCTGAAACACATAAAAAATACTCATAATAAGCCCTTTCACAATACGATAAAGAAATAAATTGTGCGTACATGAAAACAACAGAAAGACTGAAATGGCCGTGACTGTTCATGGAACCCGTAACATAAACAGAAGCCAAACACGTAAGTCGTAAACGTGTCAAAATATGAATTATGAACAAATTTATACCTTCTAGTGATTTTCTTTTTACGAAGCTAAGATCGGATACCAATATAGAATATTGTTCTTCACCAACCCAGAACGTCATTCATTTCTTCAATCGCGTATTATTGTTTTTGTCTCTGTCTTCCCTAAAGGAAAAGTAATGATGCAGAAACTCTGTTCATACTATAAGAAAAACAAAACAAACAAACAAAAAAGTTCAAAAGCGTAACTTAACGTAGCTTTATACTTTTCACTCGTTAAGTTATTTACGGTGAATTTCATGCTCGGTTCCCCTTGAGAATAGATTTTCAGTGAACACAGAATGAACACAACTTTAAACGCTTAATTGTTCTTTAATGATCTAATGTGTTCTTTATAAATAATGGTTGTACATTTCGTGCACTCTTGTTCCTTTGGGATTGACAGATTTGTTCCGTTCAGCGGAGAGCAAAACGGAGTGCCTGAAAACGACCTATTTGTTCTTGATAACGCGCTTAATTGTTAACAAAATGTTCCGCTTTGCCGTTCTCATATTGTTCTCACTTATATGGACCAAACTATTCTGTTTTAAAGAGAACAAATGATTCTATTCCTCAAAAAGTATTGATCATTCTTTGGTGGAAAGAACAAACAAATTACTCTCTTGTGATTCGTTAAACAGTATAAAAAATGTTGACTGATGTTTAAAGAACAGAAATGACAAGGAGAAGAGAGGAATTAATCGATAACAAAATAAAAAGATGTCAAAAAGAACACTTTTCGTCAACTGGGTCGGAATCAATGGAGCAGCCAGACACAAAAGGAAGTTGATATTGCGACCTAGTGATACGAGCAACTACATTTGTCCAGTAAAGAACTGTTTGCACGTTGGCTTCAAAAGCAGTCGAGGATTACGGAAGCATATCGATAAGAAGCACGGTTGGTATTATTATTTTGACGAAGCACCAGACGTGAAGAGGGAAGAAGTAGTCGCCTATCAACCGACGAAAAAGAAAATTTGCACAGCCAACAAACCTGCATTTTCCGTAAACGAAGGCATTGGAAAGGACTTCTTGGAGTGGCTTTGTACGCCCTGTGGTGGAGGAAAATCCGAGAAAGAAGCGAAACAATGTGCACAAAGATGTATGAAGTTTCTTATGGCCAGCATTGACGATGTCGAATCCGAATCTGTTTTAACGGAAGAATTTGTCGACTGTTGCTTGGGTACGCCCTCCATCATCATGGATTTCCTGAAAATGCTGGAAGAAGATTGGAAAATCACCAGTTCGGCGTCCTTAAATTACTTAAAGTCGATATCAGACATATTGGATTTTCGAAAGGCCCACGGTGTGTCCGACAGTACTTTGCGTTGTTTTGCCGTGACCGAAGTATACATAAGACGTGGTAAAGAAAATCTGGGCAAGAAAAAGAGACTGGAATATTCTCGCAACCTCGATTTGGAAACGTTGATTGCAAGAAATAGTTGGGCGACTATGGAAGAAATGGAAAACGTTATCCCTTATCACATTTGTCGTTTTCGGGACGTTTTGCAGGAGTGTAAAGACGCCCAAAGAAGTCCGTCCGTATCGCAACTGGCATTTGCAACGAGATTTGTCGCTACCTATCTGTTCGTGCGTGTCAAATGCTCCAGACCGATGACTTATCAGTACTTGACCATCGAAATGATAGAAAAGGCAAAGACAAACGGAGGTTTCGTCGATCAGAAAGAATTCAAAACTTCCGATAGGTATTTGTTTGATACTGTTATTTTAGACTCTGAGACTTTAGAAATTCTTGATTTTTATATTGACTTAGTACGACCGAAACTGAACCCGACTTGCGATTACTTGTTGGTCACAAACAAAGGTAAACAATACACTGCATTCTCGACTGCGATGAGCATTCTCGTTCACGAAGCCATCGGAAAGTACATCAATCCAACTCGTTATCGTCAGATCGTCGAAACAGAGAGTGCGGAAAGATTGACTCCGTCCGAACGAGAAGTTGTTTCACGAGACCAAAAGCACAGTTCGCACGTGGCGAAGGTGTCGTATCAAAAGAATCTGTCCAGAGACGTTGCTTCGCGTAGCAGACAATGCATGGAAAAGCTAGTCGGTAATAAACGAAAAGAAGTGAGTGCAGACATGATGGACGTTTTAAGGACGATAAACGACACAGCTCGTACATTCGATGAACGTGTACTCAATCAAGCCGAAACGATTTTATCACAACAACCTTGCACTAGCTCGTCATTGCAAGTGATCGTCGATGGTAACGACAACGATGACGACATAACAATAACGGACACTATCCCGTCTACTGCCGGAAAAGACGTTACAAAGAATTTACAACAACGAAATCAATCGTTGGTGTCTTTGATCAGTTCGGACGTGCAGTTAAAACGAGAAGTCGTCCACGAACAAACCAAACAAACTCGGGTGAAATTTACGAAAGAGGAAGACTTGTATTTGTGCAGAGGCATCTCGAAGTACGGCAAAGGTTGCTGGTCTCGCATACTAAAGGACTCGGAATACTCGTTTCATCCTCGCTTAGGGTTTCAAGACTCGCTTAGGGTGCGTTCGGAATCTTTGGCATTCAAACGCAATACTAGCCCCTCGGGAAATTAGATAATGATGATTCTTTTGTATTGTATTTCTTGATCTTGTATTAAAAAAAAAAAAACACCGTTCAATTTCAAAGTTACTTTTTTTTGTTTTGTTTTTCTTCGGATACAAGGTCGTTCGGCGGAGGAGGGACAATACACTCCTCTTTTTTACTGTCGGAATCTATATAAAATGATTTTTAAAGTTAAATAACACGTACTGGTATAATGCTTGTATAACTTGTCAAGTGCTAACTTGCATCTTTTACCTTTCACTTGGTTGTTTTGAAAGTAGATGATGTACTCTTCAAGTACTTTGTCATCTTTCATGGCTACAATATTGCAGAAGAACTCCGTCCCTACATATCCTAGAAGAGAATGCAAAAGGAGCAAATGATAATACTTAAAAGTAAATGTGTTCATAGACTTTACATAACCTTGCTTACTTTGACTTTGTTCTTCTTCGTCTGAACTGATAACAAGAAACGATTGCGCTTTAGGGGGAGACAACACGTCCGCAATAACCTGTGCCAACCTTTCCTCACTACTGTAAACCTCCGCTGGGCTTTCAAATAACTTTGCCAGTACTTCCTCTGACATTTCAGACATCGTTAAAGAAAGAAATTCAGAGAGCTGAAATATTTTTATATATACTCACATCTGTTAAGGATGACTGATTTCAAAAAAGGAAGTTTGTCAAAGTTGATGCTTTCATGTATATAAGTCGGCTTTGCTACTTATACCATTCAAAATATTTTGGCGATGGAGGGACCACGCACTCTCCTTCAAGCCAATCTAAGAAACCCTAACCCTAGTTTTAGTTGACCGCAGATGATCAAAGTTGATGCTTCAAAGAGCAAAAGTCAACTTTGCTACTAAAACATCTTCAAATAGTGGTAGACATGGTGAATTTACTTTCAGGTGTCCAATAAGCTTTCACGTCATTGCTCACACTAATCTCTGCTGACATGTGTACTTTTAACATGCATCTTGAAAACGAAGCTTGGCACGAAAGCGAGGCCGTGGTTGTCAATGGAGATAATCAAAGTTGATTGTTGAAATTGTAAATATCAGTTTTGCTACTCATGCTAAAAGGACAGGCCTGACGACGGGCCTACGGGCCTGAAGACGGGCCTAGTTCCCAGGCTTTTCTTTTATGAGAACGGAATCTGGAAGCTAGTTCCGTGGTTGTCTACCTTTGCACTTTAACAGGAGTCTAGAAACTAGGCCCGTGAAGACGGGCCTAGAACCCAAGCCCTTAACTGCTTGCAACCAAAGACTGGAAACTAGTTTTGTTGGTTGCAAATAACTCACTACCCAGTCCACCTATCCACATTTGAAAGGGCCTGGAACCTAAGCCCGTGCTCATTCGGGCCCAGTACCCACCCCTTTCAACTTCTGACTAAAGAAACTGGAAACTAACTGTATAACTTGCAAATAACTCATTGCAAGGGTCTGGAAGCTAGGCCCGTGGTCAGGCCCGCAGGCCCGTCGTCAGGCCCGTCGTTTTATGAAGGATCTGACCGTAGGCCCGTGGCCCGTCCAAATTCTCAAGAAACTTTATTCTGCATGCCAGTGTGGCAACCGTGGGTTTTCAGATTATGAGAGGAAAGCCCTGGGTTGACGAGTTTTACCTTAGACATTTTCTTCAAATGTGAAATTAGTTTTTGTCGAAAAGAGGACGGGCCACGGGCCTACGGTCAAAACCTTCTTAAAAGGACGGGCCTGACGACGGGCCTACGGGCCTGAAGACGGGCCTAGTTCCCAGGCTTTTCTTTTATGAGAACGGAATCTGGAAGCTAGTTCCGTGGTTGTCTACCTTTGCACTTTAACAGGAGTCTAGAAACTAGGCCCGTGAAGACGGGCCTAGAACCCAAGCCCTTAACTGCTTGCAACCAAAGACTGGAAACTAGTTTTGTTGGTTGCAAATAACTCACTACCCAGTCCACCTATCCACATTTGAAAGGGCCTGGAACCTAGGCCCGTGCTCATTCGGGCCCAGTACCCACCCCTTTCAACTTCTGACTAAAGAAACTGGAAACTAACTGTATAACTTGCAAATAACTCATTGCAAGGGTCTGGAAGCTAGGCCCGTGGTCAGGCCCGCAGGCCCGTCGTCAGGCCCGTCGTTTTATGAAGGATCTGACCGTAGGCCCGTGGCCCGTCCAAATTCTCAAAAAACTTTATTCTGCATGCCAGTGTGGCAACCGTGGGTTTTCAGATTATGAGAGGAAAGCCCTGGGTTGACGAGTTTTACCTTAGACATTTTCTTCAAATGTGAAATTAGTTTTTGTCGAAAAGAGGACGGGCCACGGGCCTACGGTCAAAACCTTCTTAAAAGGACGGGCCTGACGACGGGCCTACGGGCCTGAAGACGGGCCTAGTTCCCAGGCTTTTCTTTTATGAGAACGGAATCTGGAAGCTAGTTCCGTGGTTGTCTACCTTTGCACTTTAGAAGGAGTCTAGAAACTAGGCCCGTGAAGACGGGCCTAGAACCCAAACCCTTAACTGCTTGCAACCAAAGACTGGAAACTAGTTTTGTTGGTTGCAAATAACTCACTACCCAGTCCACCTATCCACATTTGAAAGGGCCTGGAACCTAGGCCCGTGCTCATTCGGGCCCAGTACCCACCCCTTTCAACTTCTGACTAAAGAAACTGGAAACTAACTGTATAACTTGCAAATAACTCATTGCAAGGGTCTGGTAGCTAGGCCCGTGGTCAGGCCCGCAGGCCCGTCGTCAGGCCCGTCGTTTTATGAAGGATCTGACCGTAGGCCCGTGGCCCGTCCAAATTCTCAAAAAACTTTATTCTGCATGCCAGTGTGGCAACCGTGGGTTTTCAGATTATGAGAGGAAAGCCCTGGGTTGACGAGTTTTACCTTAGACATTTTCTTCAAATGTGAAATTAGTTTTTGTCGAAAAGAGGACGGGCCACGGGCCTACGGTCAAAACCTTCTTAAAAGGACGGGCCTGACGACGGGCCTACGGGCCTGAAGACGGGCCTAGTTCCCAGGCTTTTCTTTTATGAGAACGGAATCTGGAAGCTAGTTCCGTGGTTGTCTACCTTTGCACTTTAACAGGAGTCTAGAAACTAGGCCCGTGAAGACGGGCCTAGAACCCAAGCCCTTAACTGCTTGCAACCAAAGACTGGAAACTAGTTTTGTTGGTTGCAAATAACTCACTATCCAGTCCACTTATCCACATTTGAAAGAGCCTGGAACCTAGGCCCGAGGTCATACGGGCCTAGAACCCAGCCCTTTGAACTTCTGACTAAAGAAACTGGAAACTAACTGTATTGTGTACGTAAAACTCGTTAGAACACATTGCTTCTTTCCAATCACAAAATATATGTCAATATAAAAATAAAATGTTGACGGTTTTATATATATATTTCAAGACTTTTCTGGTGCTTTTACGTGTTCTATTGGTCTGAACTTTTCCGTGATGCGCACTCTGCAACGCTGACGAAGTTCTTTTAGTCTAGTTTTCGTCGACGGATATCGGCGGAAGAACAAGTCCGTGTCAAACACGTCCCTGTTTTCCCCTTTAACGAGCATCCACGCGTCGTAACTCGGCTCTGCGCCACGATAACTTGTGCCCCTGCAACGGTCGTACCTTTGGCAAAACGTCAAATAGTGAACACCCTTCAGGTCTTTTCTCTGATCCATGGCATTCAAAAGGATCCGTCGAACTTCACGATGGTAGCTGTGGCTGTTGACGTCGTGAACTGAAAATCGTTCTTTCGTTTTCCAGTCCAACGACGATGGTGATATGGGGCTTTCCGAAATCTCGTCTTCTTCGTCCTCTTCACTCGGCGCCAACAGCGCCCTTTCCGTTTCCGAATCGATGTCGCTTGACGATGTCACTAAAAAATGAAATTCGTTATTTTGCATGCATGGAATTTCATTACGACCTTTTCATCTTTTTTAAGGTGCAAAATAACCAGTATTTAACCAGCGTACCCGAATTTTCTTGAATGCAAACACCAGCAGTTTCGCCACTTGTACCTGCTTTGCATTCACGCGTCTGATCTCCGACAGCTAAAAAGATTTTGGAAGATAACCTAATTACGTGACTAAAAAGTTCAGAGATAAAAGAACAAAGTTTGTTATGAACGTGCCTAAAGTTTTTGGAATGCAACAAACGTCATCCGTTGTGCTAACTCCTGCATCGTCCAACTGATTTCCAACAACTAGAAAAATAAAACAATGGGGCAGCTTAAGTGTTAAAGTGTTAATTTCATTTGCTGTACCGAAGCCAAACAATACAGATTAATTGAATTGGAATTACGGATAAATTGAAATGGAAATGGGAATGTCAAATGCAACAAAGACAATTGAACACAATACAACAAAAATACAATACCTGTTTGGAGTTCTGTGAACGCGTGGTTCAGCACTTCGTCGTTAA
The DNA here is from genome assembly GCA_027922465.2 of Turritopsis dohrnii. NCBI lineage: Eukaryota > Metazoa > Cnidaria > Hydrozoa > Anthoathecata > Oceaniidae > Turritopsis > Turritopsis dohrnii. The sequence goes on along the minus strand of BQMF02000208.1, from coordinate 605,134 downwards.
CTGCTGTCGCCCTTTTCACTGACACGGGTGTCAAAGTTGCCGACGTGATCTCCCTTAGTTTGCTTTCCTGCTCGCTTGGTATTCCACCAAAGGTTCTTGGTTCCACTAGCTCGTTCCAATCCCTAGGAAATAGCAAGGGTAATTCGGAAAAACAAAAATGAAAACAAGTTCATGTTCAATGTCAAAACATTCACAGAATGATACTCACTTTTCATAAAACCTTTCTAAAGGATCCACCATGTCGACGTTTCTGTTGATCTCGTTAACCATCCACATGATGCACTGCATGGCGTTGGCTTTCATCCATGCCGGCGCTTCAGTTTCTTTCTTAGCCAATGACGTCGTATTGAAGATGGACAAGCGTCTTTCCACGTTTTCTTGTTCGCTTCCAAAGTCAGGAACGTGGTTACACGTGATGTATATGCCAGCTTCGTTGTTGAGAATTCTGGGCGTTTTGTGTTTTATTGATTGAGTAAACGAACCACCTGAAAAGTATCAGAGCAATGTCAATAGCTACGAAAACAAAGCAAGTCGTAACGGCAATCGTGATGGTGTTTACATTTACCTAACATGTATCGAATGAAATTTATCACACCTTGCAGAAAGACCTTTGCTTGATCGCTACCGAACATTTCGTTCGACCACTCGTCGATGAAAACCAGCTGGGTGTCTTCGTCCAGCATTGAAAATCCAAAGCATTTCTCCTTCGATATCGATGCGACATTATGTTCGGGAATTACCCCCAAAAGAACGGCGGACCAGGAGGATTTACCCGAATCTGCTGGGCCAACGACAACTAACTTTCTGGTTTTCAATGGCAGTTGTCCAACCAGTAGACATTGGTAAAATTTGTTCAGGAAGTTTACCCTGGACCAAACATCCGGAAACGAGTTTTTCACGGAAGTTTCGAAGTAGCCACCATCTTGCGTTGCGTCGTACTGGTAGTCTTGGAAACTTCTTGGTGACACTTTGCCCAAGTCGGACGCCAGCAAAGGTGTGTCAACGAACTGTCTGCTCGAAAGCTTTAGGCATTTTCCACCCCTGACTTCTATCAGGTCTTCAAGGAACGTCATTTGTGGCAGCACCTGGAAATCAAGGCACACAGTCTAAACAAACATTCGAAAAACTCTGCAGAGTAATAAACAAATAATAATCACCTTGCAATGTGGACTGGACATCATGCGGTTCAACACGGACCAGTTCTTCAAAATGGCGTCCTGGAGTGCTGGAACAGCCAATAACGTATTCAGATATTCGTCAACGGTACACATGTACCGATAAGCGTATTGAGCTGGAATGAAAAAGAAAGTAAAAAAAGAAATAAGAAAAGAAAACCAAACCATTACAGTCGAAATGCTGTACACTCAGGCCAAACCATTACAGTCGAAATGCTGTACACTCAGGCTACGACGAATCAAGTAACGTAGAACATACCACGAACGTATTTGCAGTAAATCCTGCCCCTGCACAAACTGTGACCGGCTTCTCGCATGGCACTTGCCACCATATTGGACGCATTGGCTGCCGACGTTGACCCTGTATCGCATACGGCGGAAACAGAATTGACGACCACTGTGCCATCCACACGCGTCACTGTGACATTCATTCCCTCCTTTCGTAGATTAAACGACGCGTTTTCTAACGTTGCTACTAAGCGATTGTCGCACACCACAATTCGACAAGGATTCTGGTCGAAATCTCTGTAGGCATCGGTAAGAGCGACATCAGCGGCCGAGTTCAAATTCAATGCTTTGCCCAGACAGTGCAAGACACTTTTCTTCATAACGTTTTTACCGTAGCCGCTGTTGTGATCCTAAATGACAAGGAGAATGGGAACAAAGTTGATTTATAATGCAGAAAAGGTACTAGCTTTGACTTACTCAACACACCACAAGTAAAGGACAAGAATTACCTTAACCACAACGCAAAGTTGTTTCAAGATGACTTCCATACGATCTTGTCCTTGCTTTGTTTTGATGCTGGAAATTTCTACATCCAAATTGGCATCATGAAGGGTGGAGAACAGTTCCGCTTCTCCCAAACCAAAACTGCAAACAAAATAGGAGATTCCGACATTTACGTTTTCGTTACGCCTTCCACCATCGGCATGGGTGGTCGTGCCCGTCACGCACGACAGAAAAAATTGAACGCCCTTGACTTTAGTCAAAAGCTCGTCTATTTCCAATCTCTTATTGGAAATTAACATTTCCTTGTCAACGCCATCGTTTTGCCACAACGCACGAATGCAATGGACGTTTGAGGAAGAAGGTATCTGAAGACAAAATTCCAACTAGTTAGGAAAAAATAAAAATAAAAGGGAAAGAATAAACAACAACAACAACAACAAAAAACAACAACAAAAACAAAATCATTCAAAGATTACTTACAGATGGAATTATATTACGTCTCAACGAGTTAATAAGTTTCTTTGAGTTTAATTGTTTTGCTGGTCTAAAAGCCATAACGTTCGGATTCCACTATATATCTTGTCGGTGAACAGCTACTTTTAAATTATGTCCAACACTCAAATCGCGCAGTGAACTGATTTTATTCAGCTAACTTATTGTAGCTTTATAATTTTTACTCGGGTTGTTTGTCCCATTCAAGCTCTTGTTGAAAGGCCCTTGAGAATATTTTGACAGTGAACTGTCAATGAACAGAGTTTGACACGCTTAATTGTTCCTTAATAGTCTATAACGTTCTCCGTGTTTCATTGTTATACAAATCGTGCACTCTTGTTCTTTTGTGAATGAAAAGTTTGTTCACTACTGTGGAGATCGATATGGAGTGTCTTAACAGGATCGTTTTCTTCCATCGCGCACTCCAAAATGTTTCCTTTTCATTAAGTCTTAATTGTTCACTACGTAAGGCACGAACTATTCTTTTTGTAATGGAACAGTTCGTGTATACTACTAAAAAGGAATACATTGTTCCTTTGTCAAAAGGAATGAATAAATGACTCTCCTGTGAAACGCACTACGGTATAAATATGTCATTCAAGTTGAAAGAACTAAGTTATCGTTTTTTATTTGTGTAAATCTTTAAGTTAAATGTCATATGTTTAAAGTTATAAAAAATGTTTTCAAATAAAATAAAAAAGTTTTAAAAATGTCGAAGAGAACATTAGTTGTGAACTGGGTTGGAATCAATGGCGCTGCTAAACACAAGAGAAAGTTGGTACTACGTCCAAACGATAGAAATATTTACATCTGCCCTGTGCAAAATTGCCTACACATTGGTTTTAAAAGCAGTCGAGGTTTACGCAAGCATATCGATGCCAAGCATTGTTGGTATTACTATTTTGACGAAGCTCCAGATATCAAACGGGAAGAAGTCGAGGCACAACAGCCAATCAGAAAGAAAGTGTGTACGGCACACAAGCCTTCCTTTTCTATAAACGATGGTATTGGAAAGACGTTTTTGAACTGGCTGCGTACACCATGCGGAGGAGGGAAGTCTGAAAAAGAAGCAAAGCAAAGTGCACAACGATGTATGAAGTTTTTAATGGCTAGTGTAGACGACCTGGAATCGGAATCGTGTTTAACCGAAGAATTCGTCGATTGTTGCTTGGGTACACCCTCCATCATTATGGACTTCCTTAAAATACTTGAAGAAGACTGGAAACTAAGTTGTTCGGCGTCGTTAAATTACTTAAAATCAATATCAGACATACTGGACTTTCGAAAAGCGAACGGTGTCTCCGACAGCACTTTACGTTGTTTTGCCGTGACCGAAGTTTACATACGACGTGGTAAAGAAAATCTCGGAAAGAGAAAGAGACTCGAGTATTCTCGGAACCTGGATTTGGAGACACTCATTGCTCGAAACAGTTGGGCGAGCTTGGAGGAAATGGAAAACGTCATCCCATACCACATCAATCGTTTTCGAGACATCCTACAAGAATGCAGAGACCAACGAAACGTGTCGGCATCTCAACTGGCGTTTGCAACGAGATTCATTGCTACGTATTTATTTGTTCGTGTTAAGTGCTCCAGACCAATGACCTATCAATACTTAACCATAGAAATGATTGATAAAGCAAAGACCAATGGAGGTTACATCGACCAAAAAGAATTTAAAACTGCCGAAAGATATCTATTTGACACTGTAATTCTCGATTCTGAAACTATGGAGATTCTCGATTTCTATATCCAGTTAGTGCGACCGAAACTAAATCCAAACTGTGACTATTTGCTCGTTACAAACAAGGGGAAACAATACACCGCCTTCTCGTCAGCCATGAGCGTCCTCGTTCACGAGGCTATTGGGAAATACATACACCCGACTCGCTATCGGCAAATTGTGGAGACGGAAAGTGCTGAGAGACTCAGCCAATCGGAAAGAGAAATAGTTTCACGTGACCAAAAGCACAGTTCTCACGTGGCCAAAGTGGCTTATCAAAAGAGTTTGTCAAGAGATGTTGCTTCACGCAGCAAGCAATGCATGGAGAAACTGATTGGTGATAAACGAAAGGAAGTGAGTGCAGGCATGATGGACGTTTTAAGATCAATCAACAATACGGCGCGTACATTCGATCAGCAAGTACTCGATCAAGCAGAAACGATAATGTCACAGCCCTGCAGTAGTTCATCTGAACAAGCTGTTGGCAATGGTAACGACGACGACGATGTAACAATAACGAATACCATTCCAGCTAACGTAACTGCCACTACTGACTTGCATGTAGATCGAGCGCTTGTACCACTTATAAGTTCTGACGTGAATTTGAAGAGAGAAGTTGTAAATGAACAAACCAAAACGCGGGTAAAATTCACAAAGGAAGAAGACGTTTGTTTGTGTAAAGGTATTGCAAAATATGGCAAGGGATTTTGGACATTAATACTAAAAGATCCTGAATACTTGTTTCATTCGTGTCGTAACAAGGACACCCTGAGAATGCGCTCAGAATCTCAGGCATATAAACGTAACGCAGAAGAATATTTCAAAAGTATTTCGGCTGTATGAAGCACATGTATACTTTAGTTGAAAATGACTTTAAATTATAAATCTTAGCGATCCTTAACTTTTGATCAACCTTCAATTCCTCCCTTATCAAAACAAAATGGTTATCATATCTATTTACTATGTTCCTCTTCAGATTTCTCATAACTTACAATGTAATTTTCGACCATTTCGTTGGGTTCTATAAAAACTATATTATTCCAATCTTTGTCTTGCTTTTCATTTAAACTGTCAGGTTCGTTTCTATTTGAATCTAAAAGAAAGCGATCGAAAGGGTTTAAAAGACAATCTGAACAAACAAATAATATGATTACAAAAATAAAAAAAATTATTTTTATTTTATTCTAAAAATTAAATGGATTTCCATCACGATCTTACTTTTTATGTCATTGTCAGCAACCTCCGCCTGAGAGGAAAATACGCCTTCTTCATCAGAATAAGGCCATTGGTTTTTGATCCGCTCAAACGGCTCCTGGAGAGTTGCAGAATCACTACGTAATATTTGACCCAGAATGTCTTCTTCATCAAAAATGGAAATTGGACTGTCCAAATGCTGCAGCAACTGTGTATCAGTTAGCTCATCGGCCATGATCTTGAAATGCACACATAGAAAAGGTGGATTAATAAAACGATCTCGCTTTTACAGTGATCCATTTGATCCTTGTAACAGCTTGTAACACCTTAGCCTATCTAGTAACTTCTTGTAACATATTTTTGAAGATAAAATATCTTTTGATGATGCATCTAGCTAGTACCTAGTCCATTTTGCAAATGCTCAGACCCTTTTTAGACTAGTATGGTTTTGAGGTGATGGTTAAGTTCAGGCTAAGCAGTAATAATAGAACTTTTTTCTTTGTAACACCTAGTAACACTCTAGCGTATCTAGTAACACCTTGTAACACAATTTCACAAAAGAAATATGTTAAGCAGAATTATAGTTTGATGCAGATCTTTCCCAGTTCACTCTGCTAGAGTCCGTCTCTTAAAAAGAGATTGCCAATTTTACCGTCCTTGTAACAGCTTGTAACACCTTAGCCTATCTAGTAACTTCTTGTAACACGTTTTGGAAGATAAAATATATTCTTGATGATACATCCAGCTAGTCCCTAGTCTATTCGGCAAATGTTCAGACTCCTTTTAGACTAGTATGGTTTTCAGGTGATGGTTAAGGACAGGCTAAGCAGTACTTTCAGAATTTTTTCCTTGTAACACCTTGTAACATCTTAGCCTATCTAGTAACGCCTTGTAACACGATTTCAAAAAAGAAAAATGCTTGGCAATACTATAGTTTGATACAGTTCATTCCCAGTCCGTTCTGCTAGAGTCCAGTCTCTTCACAAGAAATTAGAAAAACTGCCGTGCTTGTAACACATTGTAACACCTTAGCCTATCTAGTAACTTCTTGTAACACATTTCTGAAGATAAAAAATATTCAGCGGCAATAAGCAATGCACACTTTGTAATCTCATTTGAAGAGACTGGACTCTAGCAGATTGGACTGGGAATGAACTGTATCGAACTATAGTATTGCCAAACATTTTTCTTTTCTGAAATCGTGTTACAAGGCGTTACTAGATAGGCTAAGGTGTTACAAGGGGTTACAAGCACAACAGACATTCGAAACTCTTTGGTAGAGACTGGACTCTAGCCAAATAGACTGGAAACGAACTGTATCACAATGTAATATTGCCAAGCAGTTTTCTTTTTTGAAATCGTGTTACAAAGCGTTACTGGATAGGCTAAGATGTTACAAGGGGTTACAAGCACGGCACATTTTCAAAAGGGATTGCTGAATTCCGCAGTATTGTAGTTTGATACAGTTCGTTCCCAGTCCATTCTAATAGGGTCCAGTCTCTCTAAAAGGAGATTGCGAATTTTGCCGTTCTTGTAACCGCTTGTAACACCTTATCCTATCTTGTAACGCCTTGTAAACGCTATTTCAAAAAAGAAAAGTGTTTGGCAATACTATAGTTTGATACAGTTCATTCCCAGTCCATTCTGTTAGAGTCCAGTCTCTACACAAGAGATTAAAAAAACTGCCGTGCTTGTAACACATTGTAACACCTTAGCCTATCTAGTAACTTCTTGTAACACGTTTTGGAAGATAAAATATATTTTTGATGATACATCCAGCTAGTCCGTAGTCTATTCTGCAAATGTTCAGAGTCCTTTTAGACTAGTATGTTTTTCAGGTGATGGTTAAGGACAGGCTAAGCAGTACTTTCAGAATTTTTTCCTTGTAACACCTTGCAACATCTTAGCCTATCTAGTAACTTCTTGTAACACATTTCTGAAAATAAAAAATATTCAGCGGCAATAAGCAATGCACACTTTGTAATCTCATTTGAAGAGACTGGACTCTAGCAGATTGGACTGGGAATGAACTGTATCAAACTATAGTATTGCCAAACATTTTTCTTTTCTGAAATCGTGTTACAAGGCGTTACTAGATAGGCTAAGGTGTTACAAGGGGTTACAAGCACAACAGACATTCGAAACTCTTTGGTAGAGACTGGACTCTAGCAAAATAGACTGGAAACGAACTGTATCACAATGTAATATTGCTAAGCAGTTTTCTTTTTTGAAATCGTGTTACAAAGCGTTACTAGATAGGCTAAGGTGTTACAAGGGGTTACAAGCACGGCAAAATTTCTAATCTCTTATGATAGACTGGACTCTAGCAGAATAGATTGGGTACGAATTGCATCAAACTATAATATTGATAAAGATTTTTCTTTTGTGAAATCGTGTTACAAAGCGTTACTAGATAGGCTAAGGTGTTACAAGGGGTTACAAGCACGGCAAACATTCGAAACTCTTTGGTGGAGACTGAACTCTAGCAGAAAAGATTGGGAACGAACTGTATCAAACTATAATATAGCCAAGAATTTTTCGTTTCTGAAATGGTGTTACAAGGCGTTACTAGATAGGCTAAGGTGTTACAAGCGGTTACAAGCACGGCACATTTTCATAAGGGATTGCGAAGTTTTGCAGTATTGCAGTTTCATACAGTTCGTTTCCAGTCCTTTTCCATAGATTCCAGTCTCCAAAAGGAGAGTGGAAATTTTACCGTGCTTGTAACCGCTTGTAACACCTTAGCCTATCTAGTAACTTCTTGTAACACATTTCTGAAAATAAAAATATTCCCCGGCACTAAACGCGGCAAACTTTGCAATCTCATTTGAAGAGACTGGACCCTAACAGAATGGACTGGGAAAAAACTGTATCAAACTCTAATATAGCCAAGAATTTTTCTTTTCTGAAATGGTGTTACAAGGCGTTACTAGATACGCTAAGGTGTTACAAGGGGTTACAAGCACGGCAAAATTTCTAATCTCTTATGAAAGACTGGAATCTAGCAGAATATATTGGGAACGAACTGTATCAAACTATAATATTGCTAAACAGTTTTCTTTTCTGAAATTGTGTTACACAGCGTTACTAGATAGGCTAAGGTGTTACAAGGGATTACAAGGTGTTACAAGCACGGCAAACTTTCCAATAGCTTTTGCAGAGACTGGACCCTAACAGAATGGACTGGAAACGAACTGTATCAAACTTTAATATAGCCAAGAACTTTTCTTTTCTGAAATGGTGTTACAAGGCGTTACTAGATAGGCTAAGGTGTTACAAGCGGTTACAAGCTTTGCAAGCTTTGTAATCATTTTTGGGAAGGTGTTGATGGTCTGCCAGAGCCATTTTCAAACTCTCTTCGCTTTTCCCACATATTTTGTATTAGTCGTCCTTTGTTAACGGTCTTTAACCTAAAGCTTCAATAGGTCTATGAAGAGCTGTAGCATTTTAGGCTATAAAGATAACTGTCCTAGTTGTAACTGTCCTTAAGATTTTTATGTTAAACTACACACAAAAATCCAAATTTCATAAATCACATTTTAAAACTGCTTCTATTATAAAAAACGTTTCAGGTAACAACTTTTCGTAAATTTATTGTTGAAGCAAATCTTAGCGCGAAGGGATCATTAGAAAATCGACTAACTTACCCTAAAAACATTAATAAATCTTCGTGCAATAATTTCGTTAATAACTTTGTTGTCTTGAAGCTTTTCAAATCAGGAAATGAAAACTTGCTGGCGAACGAACGCTGCTATCGTTTTTTGATCTCGCGAATAATCAAAACATTTGAAACGATTAAATGCAATGCAATGTTTTCTCCTTATAATATTAACTGCCGTGGTCTGACACACTTTTATGAATAACTGCCCGCAAAAACGACCCAATATTTTAGAGAGTGAAAGCGTGAAAAAAGCGGATGCACAGCGCGTATTAGTATACTAGACGCCAAGGCGTCGTCGCACGCCGCCAACGATCAACATGCAGGCAAAACATTTCTTACCGATTTTTATTTCGAAGATGATCCCTTTATTCAAATCCCCTGTAAGCGTATAAAAGTTGTTGTATTACTGATAAAAAAAGCTGACGTCAAATCAATGATACAGTAGAATCTGACGTCATTACAGAGAAAAAACGTTCTCGCTCTACGTGGCTTTACGCGGACAATATAGGAAATCCTACGTAAAATTTAGTTAAATATATCACTCTCTAAAATAAAAGTGGTATGCACACTACGCGATTAATATAAGTAGATAGACTAGACGCCAAGGCGTCGTCGCACGCCGCCAATGATCAACATGCATTTCAGATAAAACATTTCCTACCGGTTTTAATTTCGAAGATGATCCCTTTATTCAATTTCCCGTGTAAAGCGTATAAAAGTTGTTGTATGTACTGATAAAAAAACTGACGTCAAATCAATGATACAGTAGAATCTGACGTCATTATAGAGAAAAAAACGTTCTCACTGCTGCGTGGTTTTACGCGGACAATATAGGAAATCCTACGTAAAATTTAGTTAAATATATCACTCTCTAAAATAAAAGTGTGACACACAATCGCGAATTAGTATAATAAGATGGTATTTTTAGCATACAGTTAAAACATACCCCAGTAGTGCAATCCTGTAGTGATATGTAATTTTTTATATACTAGACGCCAAGGCGTCGTCGCACGCCGCCAACTATCAACATACATTTCAGACGAAACATTTCTTACCGGTTTTTATTTCGAAAATGATCCCTTTATTCAAATCCCGTGTAAGCGTGTATAAAAGTTGTTGTATGTACTAATAAAAAAAAACTGACGTCAAATCAATATGATACAGTAGAATCTGACGTCATTACAGAGAAAAAACGTTCTCGCAGCTGCGTGGTTTTACGCGGACAATATAGGAAATCCTACGTAAAATTTAGTTAAATATATCACTCTCTAAAATAAAAGTGGTATGCACACTACGCGATTAATATAATAAGATTTGTGTTTACTCTATTTTTTTGTATTTAGTCAGATTGTTTGTGTTTTCTTGCATTACATTTGTTATACCAAATACATAGTTATTTTCGCTAAAAACACTCTTTTACAAAACTTGATTGTCTTTGATTGTCCTAGTAATTGGCCTTTCCCATTTGGTTCTGGGATGTCTTTGCATTTCTTGACATTTTGTCTGAGAGAAAAATAAAAATGTTCTAGAATGCCCTTTAATATCCGTAAATTTTAAAGTTTGAAGAGGAACACCATCTTGGTTGCTTAGTGAACTAAAATTTCGATACACTTCCTTCTAAGGCTTAATCTGGGTCAAATTCAGCAGAATCTGCAACAAAAGATTTGCGTGACCTATGACCGTCACCCATGTTGATTAAACAAGGTAAGAAAGTGCAACCATCTCAATGCCCTGCAGGAAATAACTTATTTTCAAATACTCAGCTTCAGTATTTTCTTGAAATTTCACAAATCTTATTACTTATTTTGGTGATGCAATTAACTTTCAAATCTCAATTAAGGAGCTTCCTCTACTATTAGTCATGATTTAAGTTCACCAAGCCCTTTTATTTTAAAGTAGAGGACGCCCCTTAATTAAGAAACAAAAGCTTATTTACTTAAATGCCAAAGATGAGATAGACACTATCTTGTAACGGAAGTTTTTTTTCCAGATGGAATAGTTCTTTCTGCTCAAGTCCAACTTAATTTCATGGTACAATATATAGGTACATAATCAGGCCTTAGGTTACTACTAGGCAACTACTAACCTGATTTATACAGTTAAAGAATATAAATTTTGTCTTCGACGGTAGACTTCGTCTAGCCTCTTAGTTTGAAACATCAGTAAGTTATAATCTTTCTCTATGTATATCTTTTACACATAACACATAACTACACATAACTTGCACTGATGAGTGCCTAGCAAACAAAAATTAAAACATTTTATCACCGTCCAACCCTCTAGGGACTAAGCAATTGATTAGCTGTATAAACTAATCAAGTTCGTAAACGTATGAATCTCAAGGGTATTTAACACCCCCATCCTTGAGATATCTTAATTTCTTGAGGGTCGGCCCAAAAGAAAGTGGTTTGGAGTCAGCGGTTCGAGATCGTTGCAGTCATCACTTATGTATGTCAGCGGTCGGCTGTTGAGGATGGCTTCGACTTCTGTTAAGATGGTCTGTAGAACAAAATCGTTCATCACCATGTCTTCTTTCATGATGACCTTCAGTGTAGTTTTGACACTTCTTACCATTCTTTCCCAGACACCACCCATATGTGGTGCCTCTGGTGGGTTGAATTGCCACTCTATTTCCTTTCTTTGTAGCTCTTTACTGATTTTGAGGCTGTCCATTTTTTCGATCTCCTTTCTCAACTCGTTACTAGCTCCCTTGAAGTTGGTTCCACAATCGGAGCGAATCAATTTTGGGTTTCCTCGTCTGTTGATAAACCTCTCTAGTACATTGATAAAGTCGTCTGCTTCAAGTGACGGCGATAATTCGAGGTGAACAGCTCTGGTCACCAAGCATGTAAATAAACAGCCCCATCGTTTGGCCCGACTTCTGAGAATCTTCACTTGTATAGGGCCAAAATAATCAACTCCACAGTGGAAAAATGCAGGTGCTCCGATGGTGATACGATCGGGAGGCAAATTCGCCATCTTAACTTGGATCGGTTTAGCTCTTCGCTTTTGACATGTAATGCATCTTTTGACAACCTTCGTGACGAGAACACGAACACCAATGATCCAAAACTCTTGTCTTAACAAAGATATTAGATGTTCTGTTCCAACGTGACGATTATAGTCGTGAAAATGACGCACAAGCAATTCAACTGCATAATGTTTTCTTGTTAGGATAATCTGATGTTTAGCAGCATGCGGAATGTCACCGACTTTAAGTCGACCACCAACTCTCATTATTCCTTCATTGTCAATATAAGGATCCAGTTTGCATAGCTTTCCATTCAATGAATCCATTGTTGATTTATCACTGAAGACGTCGTCTTGGATGAGTTTGATCGCTTTCTGCTTGCCAATCTTCTCTTCTTCTAGTGTCAAGTGTCTCTTTGGTGCCATTTTTCCTTTTTTCTGAGTTACCTTTGGACGGAGAAGTACCAACAACCATGCAACCGTGTTGGTGAGTCTCTTCCATGAAGAAAACCTTTCGAAATTTACGACTGGCTTGTGCTTTATAAGTGTGAGGATTGACTTTGGTTTCCTTATTTCTTTGTCGGTCGAAGATAAGGGTGTAAGCTCTGTTGTCGGCCATTCTGACTCTTCGTTCTTTAGAAAATCTGGGCCGTTGAACCAAATATTCTTGAATGCTTCTTCGTCACTCAATTCACCTCGAGTGGCGATGTCCACTGGGTTTATTTTTCCTAGAGGATCAAATATCGTAGCTGTTTTCTTCAAAATTGATCGTTTTGTGATCTTCGAATAGTCAGTGTCTGCATTTACACTATACACAAAGCAGTCAGCATGTTTATCCCATTTTACCCCAAGTGCACGTGAAATAGTACTTTCGTCTATAGGTAGGTTTGCTCCTGGTGACGCAAGCTTTTCTTGAGGTAAGTCTTCCAGTACCGCAGGAACGTTGCTCTGAAACTTTGTTAAGTTGAAACCTTTATTTTGTAACAGGATGATCAGTTGATGAATCAGATTCTTTGCCTCTTCATCAGTCTCTACTGATTTCAACAGATCGTCCATATAAAAGGCTTTCAGGACTGTCTCGATCATTTCTGGTGGGAATATATCAGCTTGATCAGTTGCTGCTCTCTTAAGGGCGTAAGATGCAGCACATGGGGAGTCAGTGGCCCCAAAAATATGTACGAGCATACGGTATAGATCAGCTGGAGCCTCAGATTCAGGGTTATCCTTCCACAGAAACCGTACAGCATCAGCATCAGTTTCCTTTAAGCGTACTTGATGGAACATGGCCTCAATGTCGGCTACGACTGCAATGTTGTGCTTCCTGAACCTGAGCAATACGCCGAGTAAACTGTTAAGCAGGTCAGGGCCAGTGTACAGATTGGAATTCAAACTCTGGTTGCTTGACTGCGCTGCTGCATCGAAGACCATCCGAACCTTTCCCGGTTTGTTGATGTTTGTAACACCGTGATGCGGAACATACCAAGTCTTTTCAGTAGTTTGCGATGCTTGTTCATTGTTTAACTTCTCAGCATAACCGTCCTTCAAATACCCTGTTATATTTTTCTTGTACATGTTGAAGAAGTCAGGGTCAGATTTGAATTTCCTGCTTATTTGGTTCAATCTTCGATTTGCAACCGGGAAGCTTTCTGGAAGTTTGACGTTAGGTTTCCACAACATAGGAACGACATAGTGGCCATCTTTGAATTCGGTTTCTTTGTCCAATATTTCCATATTATGTTGATCCTCTATTGATAGAGACTTCTTGCATTGGATTTCAGTGCCAAAGGCTTCAGTTTCCCAAAACTGCTTGTAATCATCATCTAGGGTCTCACATCCCAAGTTTCGTGTCAGTGCTACTAACCGATTGCTCTCTTCGTTGATACAGCTGTCATAAGCGCCAAACAAAGTCCAGCCAAGAGGGGTCTTTGCTGCATATGGATAGCCTTTTCGATGCTTTCGATATTCACTGCTTATTAATGCTTCGGGAACATCGGCTCCAATAAGCATCTGGATCTGATCACTACTGATGTCCTTGAGGTTAAGGTCTCTTATGTAATCCCATTGGTGGTCTGAGGTTACCGGTACTTCTTGGCCTGGTACAAGGAAGTTCTTGTCATCTATTGAATATACATCCTTTAAAGCTGCTGAATATTTTCCATCCAACGCCGAAATTCTAAGATCGACCAGCTCGGTTGGTAAAACTGTGTGATCTTTGATTGTACCAAATGTAAGCCTTTTTTTGCGCCCTTGCAACTCCAATTCTTTGCATAATGTTTTGGTTATAATGGTGCATTGACTGCCAGTATCTAACAAAGCAAAGGTGTCGACAAATTTTCCTCTGTAGTTTACCACACGTACGGGGACAACTTGCAAATATACGTGACTACCTCCTTTAACTAAGCCAATGGTTTTATCTACTTCTTTTATAACCATTGTCTGTGGTGTTTCCCTCTTAGGTTCTGGTTTCTTTTCCGTTTCTTTGTCAAGTTGTTTTCCCTTTGTGGGATCACTTTCAAAATTCTGAGTACCAACTTGTCCCTTTTTCCAGGTTAGTGCATTATGTAATGAGGTATGATGTTTTCGTTTGCAATCATCTATGTAGCACCTTCCCTTTGATTGGCATGATTTGACGTGGTGTTTCGGGCTAAGACAATTGAAGCAAAGTTTTTTCATCTTGACAAGTGATAACTTATCAGCGTTTGGTTTCGATTTGTAAATCTTACAACTGAAAAGCCAATGATCTTTATTACATAGCACGCATAATTGTTTGAATCGTTCCTCTAGTTTTGGGGTTTTCGTGTGCATACTGAATCGTTCAGGTTTACATCTTTCTTGGTAGAGGTAAGGGTCTCTCGACGCCATGACTCTATCCTGCAACCATTTTTCAAAGTGTTGCAAATTTGGTTCTTCTTTTCTTCTCAGCAGGAGAGAATATTCTGACCATTTTCTTTGTAAATAGTACGGCAATTTGGACAGAACTTGACGTAGCAAGTCGGTGCTGTATATGTCTCCAACATAATTCATCTTTATTAAAGTATTTAGACAGGATGAGATTTCGTAATAAAAGTTTCCCAATGCCTTGGGATCGTAATTTGAAATTTGTTTGCATTTGGTTATTTTGCGGATTAGAGCTTGGGCAACAAGAACTCGGTTACCAAACATGTATTTGAGTTTCTTTAGTGAATCAGCGTAACCTTGATCGTCATTTGCAAATCCATCGACTGCTTTTAAGGCTTCGCCCTGCAAGTGTTGCGTTAAGTAGGTTCGTTTCTGAAACGAATCGAGGTATGGTTGCTTATGTACAATGTCATAGAACTTCGACACAAACTCGATCCACTTTTCGGCTTCGCCAGCGAAAGTAATTAATTCTTGTCGAGGCAGACGTTGTTGAATTAAGAGTTCCATTTGGACATCACGTGACGGAGAAATGTCTGGAACTGCTAAGTTTGATACATCTAAATCGTCGATCCACTCATCGATTGCTTTAGTCGCACAGGAATCAATGTTCGTTCGGACAGTAGAACTTCGATTTTCAAAGTGCCTATTGTTGATTTGGTCAAGCTTTCGAGTATCATTGATACTTTGACGATAGAAAGTTTGTCCGATATTTGGTGTATCGATAATTTGGTTTCTATATGTTGACGGAGTTGTGTATGTGCTGTGGAGATTTGGTGTTTCACTGAACTGAACATTCCTGTAATATTGCGGAAAGGGTTGTTCAATATATGATTTCCTCGAAATCGTTGACGTATTTTGTTGGTTTGGTATAAATTCTCGAACATTTGGATCATTGATCACTAGTCCGAAACGGTGTGTGTTTCCTGAACTTGGTGTTGTTCCGCTAAAATAATCGGTTGACTGGCGGTAAGTTTGTGCAGTATTTTGTAATATGCTTTGTTGTTTTTTCGTGTGTATTTCAGTTATTTCACCGTTGTAGTCGGCCAGATCCCTTTGTTTAACACTTGAATTAACTGCCTGCTCTTTTTCGTATTTGGTAGTTGTTTCAGTATGTGATTTTTCGGATTCCTGAGTAGATTGATTACCCTGTGTGCGCTCTACGTATAATTTAGAAAATGCACCGCATATATCACTGAGAGTTTCCTGCATATTTTCCTGTGTATTTTCGACTGACTGAGATTTAGCAACCTCTTCGCGCCATTTCATTATGCTATTTTGCTTTTCGGTTGAACATGAAGACGGTGGATCATGTTCGCGGTCAATTAAATATCGTTCGATATTTGAAAAACATGTGTTTACTCGGAGAGCTAACTCATCGATCCATTGATCGTTGAATTCTGGATCCTTGTCACTCAACAAGGTCATATATTCTTCATGAAGAACGATAGCATGTTTTAGAGTTGAATCTAACGAAGACCTCAAATACTGCAGTTTTGTGCGACTTCCCCTGCTATTTACGAGCTCTTCGATCTCTGCAGTCATTTTTGTTATGACGAATTTTTTCCCATTCCTCCTACGCTTTGCTTGGGAGACGGACATGGTTGTTTATTTTAAGGTACCTAGATTCGTCAAATTACGAGAGATATCCAGGAAACAGGAAATGATTTGGAAAGTAACACAGGACACGATCTGGAAATTCAAATAATAAACAGGAAATTCCAGGAACTTAAACTGGAATAATACAGACAGGAAGCAATTCGGAGGTTCAAACGGTAATCCGGTAAACAGGAAATGATCCGGAAATTCAAATACAGGAAAATCGAGGAACTTAAACTGGAATAATTCAGACAGGAAACAATCCAGAGGTTCAAACGGTAATCCGGTAAACAGGAAATGATCCGGAAATTCAAATAATAAACAGGAAATTCCAGGAACTTAAACTGGAATAATACAGACAGGAAGCAATTCGGAGGTTCAAACGGTAATCCGGTAAACAGGAAATGATCCGGAAATTAACACAGGACACGATTTTCTTACCAACTTTTGTTGAATCAAAACATCAAGTCTTTCAACCCCAGCAAGTCTTTCAAGCCACCGCAAGTCCTTCAAGCCACAGCCACAACCATTAAGTAAATAACCCAAAAACAATATTCACTCTTGCAAGTTATTATAAATTTTGTCTTCGACGGTAGACTTCGTCTAGCCTCTTAGTTTGAAACATCAGTAAGTTATAATCTTTCTCTATGTATATCTTTTACACATAACACATAACTACACACAACTTGCACTGATGAGTGCCTAGCAAACAAAAATTAAAACATTTTATCACCGTCCAACCCTCTAGGGACTAAGCAATTGATTAGCTGTATAAACTAATCA
Source organism: Turritopsis dohrnii (assembly GCA_027922465.2). Lineage (NCBI taxonomy): Eukaryota > Metazoa > Cnidaria > Hydrozoa > Anthoathecata > Oceaniidae > Turritopsis > Turritopsis dohrnii. Next base: position 587,910 of record BQMF02000208.1, on the reverse strand, counting down.
AGTTCGTAAACGTATGAATCTCAAGGGTATTTAACAAAGAAAGTGGTGCTGGTGCGGAAGAATACTTTCTGTTGTGTGCGTAGGCGAGTACTGGTCTTACTTGAGCATTACTTTTCCAAACAATATGATGGAACCATTAGTTATGATTTTGGTTGAATATACAAACAAAGTTCAAACTTCCTTTTTTTTTTTTAGAATCACGAAGAAGATACTTATAAAGTAGAATGCTTATAAAGATTTTTTATATCTTGGCTGTTTTCAGTGCTGGTGAGTTATCCTTCAGTTCCTTTCACACCGTGTTCTCTAACATCAATAATAACTAGCATCCCAGGTAAGAACATTTTACCGTGTGTAACTTCAAAGACGATGTGTCACTCTTTCTCGTGTGGGTACGCAGTGACGAAAAATTAAATAACCGAATTATCACTTGACAGTGTACCCATGTTGCAGAGCTGGAAGAACTGACCAAAAAAATGTAGGGGATCATTTCGCTACGACTAACAGTTATCGGGATAGCATGGATCAAAGATTTTAATGATGTCACAGTCGCCACTGGTTTTAGTGTAGAACACAATGTGTTTATATAGACGCGATAATAATAGAAGTATATGCAACATTGCAATGTAGTTGATTTAATATTAGTTGTACAAATCCTATTAGACTGTTTAACCTAGACTGCACAACCTAGTAGCTATGAGCTATCAAAATAAAATCAGGACAACACCAGTCGTAATGGAGCCATTCTCAAAAAAGTGCGACATCCTATGTCCGGCATGTTTGATATAGCTCAGACCTCTAATGTAAAAATTTTTCGAATTGTCTTATTTTTTAAAAACGAGAGAAATATATGAAAAATATCCTCGAATGAATGATTTTTGACATAATTAACGTTCAAAGCCATAATACATAGGACGGAATGATCTAATTTGGTGAAAAAAGCGTGTCCGCAGCGGAAAAAGCGACGTTTAGAGTAATTTAAAGACCATTTCATTTCTTCTGGTAGGAAAAATTTTATTTTGTTTTCAAAATATAGCGAAGGAGTAACTGTAATTTAAATTGTATGAAGATTTGACCATAAACACAAAAGTTGTGTCAGCTTAAATAATGTCCGGAAAACCTTGGTAACATACGTTACTCATTTTTCATTCCACATAGAGCTACTTTGAAAAGCAAATGCATAGCTAAATTCAACAACATTGGAGGCTAATAATATAGAAGTGATACATAAAAAAATATTTTTTCAAAAAAAATCTAATTTACAGCTCTTCAGCATTGTCAAAATTAAAAATATGTTTTTCCAATTTAATGATGTAACATACGTTACCCGTATTGCTGTGAAATGGATGATTTACAATGTCTTTTTTCTTTGTGATAAATATCGTCTAGGTTGACATCTGTGAATATCATCAACTATTGTTGAGTTTGCAATTGGTCCCTTCAGTTAATGAGGCCTTAAAGTTAATTTGTAACATACGATTTGTAACATACGTTTTGAATAAAAACGTATGCTTTCGAAAAACGAATCAATAACATTTAATTGTCAAACAAATATTCGAATTTGATTACAATGCGATTATTTGGTTCAAGAATGTTTGTATGATACAGCATTGAAAGCACAAGGAACTTTAATTAATTCATTTAGCGTGGTAAGATACTTTCGGTTTTTTTGAAACTGTTAAGCTGCAGAAGAAAGATTATAAACAGGAACAAATGCTAGATCTTCATTTATTATCAAGGTTTTGTTATATGGAAATAGCTAACCTTTCGCTAAAATAAGTATTTCTTGTGTTTTACATAAGCTAATACACCTATTCTGTTCTCTATTAGACCTAAAGAATAGTAACGTATGTTACATTTTCATAAAATTTTTAGCATTTTTCCTCATAAGTCTCATAAAGTTACTGACCACTGAGGACTTTACAAATTGAGTCATAGTTTTGGTGGTCGATTGAGTCACTGTTAGATACATTTTTGCTTTGCGTAAAATTTAAATACAAATATTCTAGAAGATAAATGTTAACACTGTCATTCATTTGTAACACACGTTACCGTTATGGACAATAGCTGAAAACCATTCATACGTATTCATACGTATTCATACATATGATAGCAACTCCTGTAAAAAAACTTTTAATGCTTTAATTTCGAAAAGGATGTGCTGAAATCCAAGTGTTCCGATGTGTATACCTCGTGACTAAAAATTAAATCGCCGAATTGGAAAAGGGAAAGTGTTCCATGTTATGGAGCTTGAACAACTGATCAAAAAAATGTATGGAATTGTTTCGCCACGACCAACCGTTGCAGAGATATCGTCAATCAAGGGTTTTAATAACGTCATAGCCACAGTACCCAAAAGAAAATTGGGCCCAATGATTGCGTCACCCCATCACCCGTATCGCGGACCACGTCAGTTATCCCTATTGCTTCTCGACATATTTCCCCAAAAACGTCGCATTCCATCGGGGATGCAATGCAATGATTCCACGCGTGATCATAAAAAACTGACGTCAAATGCTACGTGCTTTTATACAAATCGTGAATTATGTCTTGCGTGGTCCAACTACCGCATTGATTAAGAAGATTTTGACCATACAATTCCACAAAATCTAACACTCTCTAAAATAAAAGTGGGATACTAATCCGCGTGTGTGCATACCACTATCAGTTTTTCAAGCTCTACAACATGTATACACTTTCCACTTACGATTTCGTAGTTTAATTTTTCGTCACCTATTTTCGACACGGGACTTCCACACAACCTTTTCGAAATTAAAGCCCATAAAAAAACTTTTAGCATCTAACAAACGTTACCGGTTGCGTTTGTGGCGTCACTTTGACCAAATTATTTTTAAAGTAGTGCAATAATATGTAACTGAACCTAAAAACAACTAATGGTATCAAAAAATGGGTCAAATTGACTTATTTGAGATTCTTAAAATTGTGTAACATACGTGACTATCCTTCCCTTGTTTTTATGGCAAAAGTTTGTTACATTGAAATGCCAATTAGTTAAAATTTTGGTTTTTGACCTTTGTTGAAACTTCCTTTCTCTATTTAAAGAAGTTTAGCGTGACCATGAAGCATTTCCTACAAACTAGAAACTTTGGTAAAAGCTGTAAATTTTTTCTTGTAATTTTTACTGATTACTTCCTTAGATTTCTTCGCATTTTAGAAATTATTGAATAGATTGTTTTATTTTACTGTTTGATTATGAATATGTGTATTCTATCCTTCCTATAAAAGATAAAAAACTATTTAAATGACGATTATTTATAATGCAAAATAAGTTTTCATAATCGTAACGTAGGTTACAACCATTGATTTGGTCACTTTCTTTAATAAGGCAGAAAATTCAGTAATTCAAAAATCTTTTACTGCTTACTATAAATTTTCTGTAAGAAAGGCTCTAAATATATTGTAAATTAACAAAGAAAGCTAAATTTCCAAAGTTCATTTTTTCATTTTTGCTTTCATCAAAAGTGTTGATTTCTCTTATGTGCCTTATAATGAAGATAATAATGGAGAAATTTAACGTAGCAAATTTCATCTCGGTAGGCAAGCAAACTGAAATGCTCCAGTTGAGTATACTTGGTTGTTATTGTTTATTGCCCCCGCAGCGAGCGTCAGCGAGCGAGGAGGCATAGTAGTTTCACGAGATAGGCGAAAGTCAGTATTCGATTTTGTTCATCATCATCTTCCAACTTTTCGTGTTGCTGTAAGACGGTGGTATACAATTATTAGCTGATTTTGCTTTTTTCACGTTTCAAAGCATGGTACTGTAGGTGGGAGAAAGAATGATTTTTCGTATTTCTTTCCTAATTTTTTATTATAATACTAAGTTATTCAGGAAGTTCGTATACTTAAATTGCTTAGCCATTTTTAGATTTCTGCGAAAGCAAGAAAGCTATTACAACCGGCTTTCGTTTTTTTCTTACTGTCCAAACCTAGCGGTTTTGAAATTTCGTGCGTGCATTTACATGAAACCAAAGCACCGTCCATTGCATGTCAGCGAAAGATTTACAAAAGTTTCTTTGATCAATATTAAATGGATTTTAAAGAAGATGTACATATTTTAAGATGAAAACAGAAAATATAAAAAAGAAGCTTATAATTATCTTGGACTGTGATCATTCTTTTTCAACTTAAAAGAAGTTCTCAACGGATTGTAAACAGAAGAGTCAAAAGAGGTATATATATTTATATCTTTACTGACATGCATGGCTTCCGTGGCACAGGCGGTTAGTACAGTAACTACTAACCCGAGGGTCGGTGGTTCGACTCCGCGTTGATCAAATTTTTAAATGTCATAAAATATTTCGATTTTGGATTTTTGCGAAAGCAAGAAATACATTACAACCGGCTTTTCACCTCCATTTTTTTCTTACTGTTTAAAGCTAGCAGTTTATACATTACAGAGACATATGTAGTTCTGTGGCACAGTTGCTTGGCTGCTAACCGAAAAGTCGGTGGTTCGAGCCCACTTTGATCGTGTAACATTTTTTGTCGAATTTCATAATTGTCATAACATTTTTCATTTTTCATGCTTCAACAGATTTTGCAGAAATCTTTCTGCCCATACGGGCATCTTGTTCATATTACTTTTGTGTTGTTTTAGTGAAGGGAACGACAAGGATTTTGAAGCACAGCTTGAAATCTGAAATTGTGCCAACCATCCGTTTTATTTTTGTAAATATGATGTTTTAGCTTTAAATCTTGGCTATTTTTTATTTTGAATCAAAGCTTGAAACGCTTGAAATGATTTCTAGTGGATTTTTCGCTTTAATTTTTTTTTCGAAAAAGTTTGTGTTTTTCTTTTGGCACTTACATAATTTCTTGAACAAATCTTGTTTTAATTATAAAATACGTATCCATGGTTGCAGTTCACACACTTCTTCTGTTTGTAGCAATACTTTTATGATATTACTTGTTAAGCCTTATTTACACTTTTTAAAGGTATATTAGCATTAGTGTGACTTAGGCCTAAGAATTAACAAAAAGTAAGGGTTTAAGTTTTTTAAAGATTTTCAACTGCGTAAGTAGATATCTATTTGGTGTGTGCATATTCCAAGTTAGTGTAGCCACCGTCACACTATGCCACAAGATTACACTATACTCATTAAACAATTCGTTGTATTGAGAGACTTAGATATTTTCACTTAAATATGTGCTTTTCGGCACGCGCTTTCTTCACTGCATGCAGCAGACACTTTGATCTCGATTTGTATTTGAAATATTGTGTATCTTGTCATACATGAAAGACTGGCTTTGTCGAAATATTTAGAGTATGCCACTTATCAGACCCTAAATCAATCAAAGACATTTGTGATGGCCACTTGTTACATAGAAAGAAAACATAACCTGTTTTTTCTTTACTAAAAATGAAGCTTCTGGTGATACTATTTGTAATAAAACTTCTTGCCCGAATTGATATTTTTTTAAAAAAAACTTTTTAAAAATATATATCTTTCTGTGTTTACAATTTGGAAAGCTTGAGCGCGGGGGCATTTTTAGCTAAAGCTACATGCTAGTTGTAGATGTATCGGCTAAAAGCTTCAGCAGCCAACGACTGGAGGATGTTTTCTACAGGCAGATAGCTAAACATGAAATCAAAGAACACTAACGAGATGCTTTCGATCTGTTAAGTGAAGATGGTGACAGAGAGGAACACAACCCTAACGGTACATGATTGTATGATCGAATGGTGACCTCAATCAGCCCATGGAGTCTTCGGAATAGATGTCATCGTCATTTGTTTTCTGCGAATAACATGGAAAAATCTATTTACCTGACCCGTTTATTCCCGATTGTCAGGTGAGTTGTACCTGCCATGGTGATAATGGAGGTCTGGAGTGTGTCTCGCTTTGCACACCGAGGCTATTGCTGTGTGACCGTAAAGAAACCGTGTATGAACCGGGGGTAGATGGTTGCTTTTGTGAGAGGGAGCGCTGTGTTGCTCAATAACTGAAAAAGTTAATTAATGTTTCCATTCTCATTTTTTTTATCTCCCTATTTTCTAGTGTATCTAAGTTTTCAATTCTTCGTTTGCAATCTCTTTAATAATGAGTCTAAGTGAAGAAAATACATCATGAAAAGTAATCAATGATTTTGTTTTCAATATTTTCACCATTATACAATTTATGCGGCTAAGGACAGCTTTATACAGCCGCATAATCGCCGTGTCGAATTAAATTACTTTAATTCGGGTAAAATTCGACAGTCACTTTATACAGGTTTTGTTGCCGCATATAAAATTCGACATGACTTTAGACAGCCGCATAAATGTCGAATAAATTTATCATCGTGTGTTTCTTACACGCTGTCCACTACTTTCATGCACTTTTTTCACAAAGTGCAATCAAGCTGTTATTAAATTCGACGATTATGCGGCTGTATAAAGTGATGCCGAATTTATGTCGAAGATTGCCGTTTTATTCGACAAACTCTGCTGAACTTAATTCATTATGTCGCACTTAATTAAATTTTCACTTTATACAGTCGAATTTACGTCGTATTTAATAAAGAGTTTAATTCGACGCGGCGATTATGCGGCTGTATAAAGCTGTCCTAATAGAAGCACCTCTGGAGAGAATGGATGATGAGATGTCTCAAGATCAAATTAGTCCACGTGTAATTTTCGATTCCTCTTCCCCTCGTTGTTCAGTAATATGTCATAAAACTATCACTATACAAGACTGTAATTACTTGCTGTGGATTTACACAAGCGTTCCCCATTGTGTTACTGAGAACAATAGCTTCGTTCATCAAACGCTTTTATTTTTACGATAGTACTATTGCTAACCGTCCTTCCATTTCAGTGACTTCATGTGTGCTATTCTGAACATTTGATTGGTTAAACAGTTTGCTTACAACAAAGATCGACTGTCAATGTAGAATGAATTCAACTTCTATGTAAGGTATTATTCTAAAGGTAGTGGGGATAAAATCTTCAACTGTATAGACAAATCGGAAGGTGAAGTAAATCACAAGTATGTATCTTAATGTTAGACGAAAGCAGTTCCACGCATAACATATCACCTTCGTTTCTAGTTTACATACTATCATCTTGCATTGAAGATTCACAACAGGTTTGAAGACGATATAACATACTTAAAGTTTGTATTTCAGCTGGCGCACTTTGATGTAAACAGCTGCAAACACGATAGAAATATTGTTGAAAGTGTATTATCAATATGAACGTCTTCAGTCTTCTCTTTAGTCGGCTATAGTAAGCACTGTTTCATATTTGTCCGCAATGACTTTGGTTAAAAGCGAATTATTGGTTGTCTTTTGCTATACTTTAGCTATTATTTCAAGCACTAATGTGACATGCAATTTACAAGGCCTGGAAACGAAAGTGATAGAGCTGCAGAATCAATTGGATATTTTGAAGCAAGACGTTTATGGAAAGTCGGCGTTTTGTTCATTGCTGTCTAATGAGACGTGTGGTCCATGTCTCTGCCGCGACGATCCAAGAACACTAAAAAGATACTATTGCGATTGTCAGCACGTGTTACCGAGACGTGATTGTTTAGAATTCAAGTTAAGTGGATTCGATGTGGATGGGATTTATCAAGTCAAGCAGTTAGGCTTAAAGACAATACAAGTCTACTGTGATCAGACGACAGACGGCGGAGGTTGGACTGTCATTCAAAGACGCGTGGACGGTTCTGAGAATTTTTACCGAGATTGGGATGACTACAAGAGAGGCTTCGGCTATTTGCAACATGAACACTGGCTCGGCAACCAACACGTACATACTTTGGAATTGCAATCAAAATTTGGAGGGGGTACTGAGCTTCGTGTGGACTTGATGAATAGGCAAAAAGTGAAAGGATTTGCTAAGTATAGCTGGTTCGAGGTCGGTAGCGAACGCACAAAGTACAAGCTTCACGTGGGAGGATATAATGGTTCAATACCGGATTGTCTAACTTTTCAAAACGGGATGATGTTTACAACTATTGACCAGGATAATGATTTAATGAGTGGAAATTCAGCCGTGGTAAGTGTAGGATTTTTTTTCATACGTTTCACACGTGTTTTTCCAGGCAGATACAGTAATGTTATCTTTAAGGTTGAAAGTCTTAGTAAATTTTTATTAGAAAAAAGGAAGGCTTTAAGCTTTCTATCCACTTTTTCTCAGCAGCCAGAAAGAACAAGAATAAAAGACACCAATTATGGAAGAATTGGTTGGTCTTGATTAGTGTCACAAACATCATCATTTTTATTTAATCGCCTGTGTGACTAAGCGAGAAGCGGAAAACCACACTAAGCCAACTCTAAGTCAACTTTGACTACCCCAAACATCCAACAGTGATAAAGAATTCGCTAAAAAAACCTTTGCAAAAAATCCAAACAAAACGAATAGCTTGGGTTTCTAGATCCCAAATAAAAATTTCTTAAAAGATAACAGACCGTATATCCGCTTTTTTGCGCCGCCCTCCAATAAGCGCCAAACCTAAAAAACATGAAAATTTTATAAGCACTGCAACGTTTATTTGAGGAAATACGACAGCATCTAAAAAAAAGCTTATAAATACAAAGTTTTACGTTTCGAGATGCGCCTTCTTCTCATCAGATTCATCCGTTTTGTGAGGCAACTGACATTATGTTATTCCATGTAGAAATACAATGGTCCGTGGTGGACGAAGGTATACAGCACTGGTTGTAATTTGAACGGGCAGTACTATCATATAGGAAAAGCAGTTACAGCTTATGCTGGTATTTGGTGGAATCCTTGGGTGAAGTATACGGATTCGCTGCTAAGAACGGAAATGAAGATTAGAAGAAAGATGTAAAAAAAAAGTTTGCTCTTTGTGAAGAAGAATTTTCCTTGAAATGACTTCCCTTAGTTGTTTTATCTTATGCTATGAAAATACATGAGAAGGCACTTGTGTCGAACATTCGTTATTCTAAACATTTCGAACATTCGCTTGGTTGGAAGTTCGAATCCCTTCTTTGATATTCCTAAAAAGATACTAGGCCGATAACAAATTTGTACGAACAGACAAGGTTGATGCCCACAGAAAACATATGCCGAACGCTTTTTTCTCCTATTCCATTCAACGAGTTGAAAACATAAAGTATGCGAAACTATAATTTAAATTCTCTAAACTGATTACCTAATTGTTTTGAACGCAAAAAAGAGCAGTTAAGTAAGAATTTTAAAATTTTTTTGCTTGGTTGACCCATTATGCATGTGCTTTGATATTCCCGCCCTCTCGCACAAATTTGTTGCATGGAAACCCAACTTCGCACAGCACAGTCAGCGAAGTGTGTTACTACTGTTCATTTTGTTGCATGGAAACTCAACTTCGCACAGCACAGTCAGCGAAGTGTGTTACTACTGTTCATTTTGTTGTAGTGACTTATCTAAAAGTGCATTGCAGCTACTACGCTGTAACCCTTAGGTCCTCTCACTGTAGGTCAAAAAGAAATTTGGAACCAATTCTCTTAATAATTTGAGAACGTTTTTGAATCATCTATGTGGTATTTGAGGACCAAATTTATCATTCGCTCGGCTGAGATGCAGAAAGAGACAAATTTGGGTTGATTTAAACGTATCAGAAACTGTCTTTTTAGTAATACAGAATCAACACTCAAGCGTTCTTTCCCACGTTGATCTATCAAATCAAAGCAAAGGGGTCTTGGAAACAAGGTTGCAAAATGCAGTAAGCCCGGTGGCCACATTTATTGAAGAAACATAGAAGTATGCACACTATTTCAATAATAATGCTCTTCATCGCAATGACTTTTGACAATTTTGGCTGTGAGGAATGAACAGGACATTATGATTTGATTTGACTGCAACGCACTCAAACCGACAGGTTGGAGAGAGAAGGACTTACATAAATACGATAACAAAACGTTATATTACTTTCTAATAAATTATGGCGCATATAAAACATTCGTGTTTCAAAATAAAACATAAACGAGACTTCGACGAGACTTGGGCGAGACTTCGACGAAACTTGGACGAGACTTCGACGAAACTTCGGCGGAACTTGGGCGAATACTATTCCAAAAGGTTAAAACCCAATTGAAGAAAAACTGTTAAGTTAGAGTGAATGTTAAATCACCGCCAATTCTTGTTTTCAGTTTTACTTGTTTTCCATTTCCAACTTGGTTGGACGTTTACCATTACTCTTCATTAACTGATAGATTCGTCATCTTCCTTCTCTTCGTCTGTCCATACGAAGTTATAATTTTCTTCTAAATTTTTGCTACGTTTTTCTTCTTTCGATTTTTCTTGCCCACCTCCCTGTGGATAAATAAACAACACAAAATCAAAAATGCTTGGTTTTCTTGGAACTTAACAAATTTTGTATTGCTAATCAATTTCTAATTTGTTGTCTGTTCGTTTTCAATGAAGAAGTGCCATTACTCACAGTTAACAGCGACAAACTTATAAGGCTAAACCCCTTTCCTGCAATGGTTCCAGCTCATCACACTAGAGATTCTGAGATGGGTTGATTATGCATATGAATCAGAACATAAAAAAAAGTATTGATACTACAATATCTTCTACACTGATAGTTTCATTTTCACGCAATCGACAGTTGAATTCGAAGTATACGTATTTCTTTATATTACCTTTGCAATTATAAAAAAGGGATACAAATAGCCGGTCAAATGAGAAGAAAAAAAACTTTGTAACTGGACAAGTTGTGATACTGTCAACTTAGATACACCTTCATATCTTTAGAAGTGTTCTAATAGAACAAGTGACATTCCATACCAGGTATAAAACAACAATCAACGAATGCGGAATCTGATTTACGTTAACGGTGAATACTTATAGAATTCGTTTGTACTATGGAAGGCAAGATTTTCCCCTAAAATATTTTCAAGAGACTTTTAACCTATGCTTGACGGTAGGCATGATCTATTACTATCACTTTTACTCCATTTAAGAAATCGACAAAACTTCTTACAAGGAAGCCGAGCAGCATATCTTTAAACTCTCTTGCGTCAGAATCAGACAAAATCTTGGAATTTTTGGCGTCGCTGAACTTGTCGAAGTTATCTTTCGTTGTAATGATCTTGATCTTAATGTCATCTGAAGGACAAAAAATGGATTTGTGACAACTACATGTTCTCACATAGTCATGAAGAAACTTTCATATGGCATACTTCATCCTTCTTAACATTGGTGTTTTTAAGTCTCACACCACAAACATCAAAACAACTGTAACTCAAAATAAAGTTAATTATGTTCCAGTTACCTTCACTTGGCATACGTTTGGCATTCAAAAGAATATATTGATTAGTTTATCCCAGCATTTTCAAGATAACTCAAAACGATGTGCAAAAATGACGATACGAACTTTAGACGTCCGAATTTTGCAATATATAAGGTGTGAAAATTGGCATTTAGCTCAGTGTAAACTATCAGCTCTTCACACGATTAATCATTTTCTCTTATTAAAAGCAATACTGAACCGACACAAATTAATGACCAGGTCTTTCCCATAACTTAAACAAAATGCATGAGTTCGCCAGGGTTACCTTCGGTGGCAGGAACCCTGAAGTTTCATACATCCTGGCCAGGTCAAATCATCGTATTTTGACGAACTTAAACTTTGTATGAAATGACATCTGTTAATGACCTGACATATAGTGATGATACAATAGTCAAAGTGTGCATTATATCAAACGAACGGTAAAAGCTAAATCCCCAACAAAAGGTTATTAAACCTTGATTAAAGACAAGAGAAGATGCTAGAAAATGGTACTTTTCAAATCCAAGCCTGCTTCCTTTAGTTGCTTCTTCACAGCTTGTTCCATCTGCTCAGTAGCCGATTTCAAGTCGTCTCGCGATGTCTCGTCCAAATTTTCGTAATCTCGCTCCAATTCTTCAGCCAGGCTTGCATCGTCCAATGATCGTATGCGAACCTAAAAATTACGATCATCTTTATAATAGCGCTATCATTAAGCAATCTAACATGATCTAATAAAATGTATTAGCACAGAAGACAATGATTAGTTAGGTCAAACTGTTAGTTTCACGCAGTGACGTAAAAGCGTAAAAGCGTAAAAGCGAGCGATAGTTCCTTTTAAGATTGTTCTTTTGTGAGTTGACACTTGAATACTAAATCATAAGCGTTCTACGCAAATCCCAAACAAAATACATGAAAGGTCTCACACCTTCATATTCTCATTTTTGAAATCATCAGTATCATCGTTTGCTCCCAACTTTTCCATGTCTTCCTCATCAACGTCTTCTTTCATCTGATGGTTAATCTTGGCAATCTGCTTTTTCAAAACATCAGCAAGACTTCCCAGGTTATTCATCCTGTCTGCCTCATCATCGACATTTTTAGAATTTTCAGCTTCGGCGTGACTGCCCGTCTCTGAGGTTCCTTTCTGTTGCATTCCATCAGCATCATCTCTGACGTTGTTCACTTTAACATCGTCCTTAATTACGACATCTTTTTTGATATTTTTCTTCTTCTTCTTCTTCCCTTCAACGTTCAAAATATCACTGAACTCGTGTAGGGTTTTCTTGAGAATTTCACTGAATTCCTCATTCCATGGCTTTTTGTCGGAGACTTTTTCCGCGGTATTCGGCCGAACGTTCGGAGTAGTTCGTTGTTTTTCGTTACCGCCAAGATTTTTTATATCTTTAATTTTCTCTCGCATATCCGATACCTTTTCTGCTGCAACTTTTTCGAACTGCTCAACAGTTTTCATTTTATCATCTATTAACCTAAACAACAATACCGAAATTGAACAACTTCATCTTTAAAACAACTTTTAAGATTCATGAAAGCTAGAATACGTCTTCACATTTTTAACTCACGCTCGCTTACTTTGGAATGCGCTGAAAAAAATTTCAACTTATCTTTCCTGTTAACAGAGAGCACAGTCCTCACAAAATTTATCAATAATTTTATTTCAAAATTGTATTCTGATAACGTACAAAAGCAAAGTGAAAGAACTCACTTGATTTGCTTTTCGAATGTTTCAATACTTTTCTCCAATGTAGACATCAACTTCAGTGTATCGTCTTTCTCCTTTTCTGTTTTTGCAATTTTTAAAACGTTTGAGAGAGTGCTCATTAAAGCTTTGGACTTATCAAGTTCTGTGGTAGCTTTGTCCTTCATAACTTTGAATTCATCATCCAGCATTCGGTGGATATTAGACGTCTCTTCTAAGATATCATCACTGGGATTTTCAAAGGACTTGCTTAGTACAGAATCGGAGCCATTTTCATCAAATTCACGCTGTTCCGAGTTAGCATCTACTTCGTAAGTCTTTCTTTCACTTTCGGCATTAACCGTATTTGTGTCTATGAAAACATTTTACATCACATCAAAAATGCTATCATATGAAGGGGCATTATCGTAAGTTGAGTTGATCTTACCACCTTTATCTAAGTCGATCTTGTTCATTAATTTTTGAGCAAATTTGCTCGCAACCTCTGCTGTCTTCTTCCAAATATTTTCCCTTTTCGGTTCTGCCTTTTCAATTTCACCAGACATCTTCTGAAATGCATTCACTAATTTTTTGTCCTTCTTTTCAGCTGAAAATGAGATATTTCGAACTATGCATAATGCTGTCGCTGTTTAACATCCTAACTGTGCTTCAGTGCATCGTTTCGTATGTTATTATTACATGACTGGTTTCGAAGCACTTCGTATGAACACCTAGTCTTGGCAGTAATTAGATTATGAGAAATAAAGAATAAGCTATACCTTCATCTATTTTTTGTGCCTTTACTTTCTCCAACTCCATATATTTACTATATTGGTGCTCCTTCAGAGCTGGGGAACAGACCAGTGATGCACGTCTACTTTTCGCCTTGATTTTGAAAAGTGGATGAGAGCATAACTTTGTACTATGGATGGTGATGATATACTCACAGGTGGAAGGCTCTTCCACACGGATGATACCGTCTTTCGATTGGTCAGCACAGTAGTACTAAGATATGAAGTAATTATATACTTTGCAATTCCTAAGAACCTCAAACTAGCAACTATCAAATTCACAATTTCAATTTCTCATTTTCATGGAAAATCGTGTTTTTTAATGAGGTTACTGTAAGGTCAAAATCATACAGGAAGAGTTTAGAGAAGAGTTTACAGTAGTAGACAATGGAGAAATTTTGTTATAAAGAATGTTCCCTTCGGATTCCAGTAATTGTAATTTCAAATACAAAAAACCCTTTGCAATATGTGTTAATTTAGGGTGAAGATATCGGTGGATTCATTTATTTACAAATTTATTCTTTTTATTTTATTAATTTTCTTATTAGTATTCTTATATTTAAGTAGAAATTTAACCAAAACATTTCTTGATCCTTATTCTTTCAGTAAAAGTATCACCTGTATGGATGTTCTTCGATGCTTTGATGTCAGGTCACAGATGGAGCCATTTACAAATTTATGAGCGTGAAACAAGTTTCGGGACTTACTTTCTGGAATCTAAGGCATAGAATGAATTCAAATAAATTGTGGTGCATTGAACATTTCATGCGTTACATTCTCAAAACAGTAAAGTTTTAAAATTAAATCATCTTCAGGGTGTAATCTGGAATGGAAAGGCAGGGTTCGGCGGAAGGAAAAAGGGCACATTACGAAAATCCAAAGGGCACTTTTTAAGGAAAACCTGGGCTTTATATCGGTGGGTTAAACCTGTAACCCCCCTATACAAGAGTGATTTTTGTAGTTTTTAAAGTGAAATAAATTTTTAAAAAACATAGAGGGTAGTGTCCGATTTTTCGGCCTAGATTAGACCCTGATCTTAACATTGCTAAGGACCTTTTTATTTTGAAGCATTTTCAGAATGTAATCATGTTCAAGAAAATTAAAAGAAACTACAACAGGGTAAATAATTGTGTCAAAATAATTACAATGTTGAACAAGAAAGTAGTTGATTCTTAATTTGTTTTGTTTTAACTTATTCATAAAATTTATAATCTCGTTGGAAATGCTACCAATATTACAGGCCTTTCACACACAGTATTTCTTACATAATACTCAAGTTGCAGTCAAGACAAACATGCATACATCCTTTTCCGTCCAGTTATGTTCTGATTCGTACAATCCAAGGACAGTGATGGCTCCTTCAATTTTACCTTTCTCTATAAATTAAAGAGTTTTCGTTGATAAAATCAAAATTGACATTCACATACAACATCAAGAGAAAGCTTGTTTTTCGGACTTCTCATTTTGAAAAAAGCACAGACATGACCAATCAAATCCATAAGCATACGTGCCAACATAATTGTGTCATGTAGATAATATCTTTTGGTTACTCGATTTTTACTCAAGTTGGGGGAAAATCAATTGCAATATTCATTAAAGAACATAAGACAGTGAATGCTTCGAATTTATACGATGAGAATTACAAGAGACCTGCATAAAGTAAATTTTGTTTTACTTTCAACAACTTATAAGTTTTCATTTTGCATAAATCATTTTTATGTATTAAAATATCACAAGAAAAAAATATGTGTATATATAATGAACAAGAAGCATTTTGAAAACCATTTTTGTGCCCAAAGGCATTATTTGAAACCTCCCATTTCAAAGACGTTTGTAATTTAACTTTATTCCCCTTAAAAACGAGAAACCATTTAAACAACTTTACAGCCATTTTATCATTGTGATATTGCATAAACAAAGATGTTGAAAGAATAAGAAAAGGGCTTGACCTCCTACATGATACTGCTCTACCACTTTCTTATGACAAACTTTGTAAGTCCACCATCCTTTGTTCTAAACGTAAGACTTTACTAAGTAAACTAAATTTCTGTCGAAAAACATGTTAAAGGCTATTTGATTGTAAATGATATATTTTATACATACAGTGACTAAGCAGGTGTTATTCATAGATTGATCAATTAACTTTACTATATCGTCCAAATTGATTTTCTCTTCTTGACTGTTGTCATCGTCAGCGCGTTGGTCAGGTAAGCTGCAAGAATAAGCTTGACCATGCTTCGATGATATATACATAACATTACCAGCTGGTGGCTACAATAATAATAATACTTCAATGAATGAAGATGGCTTGACATCCATTTTTTAGACTACAAAGACAGGTGTTCTTGTGTTGAAAAAGTAATAGTCTTTGTAGAAGTTTACATTTCCGTATCAAAAAAAAATGATAAAATAAAAGTTTTTGAAGCATAGTCTTTACAATTTGTTAGAAATAGGCTGTATAAAAAACAAGCCACAAGAATTTAATGATACTTTCGAAAATATTTATTTTAAAAGAGAATTAAGGTCAAAATTATTTCATACTTTTTGTTAAATAAATCGATTCAAACTGCATAAGGTGACTTCTTACAAAGTTTCATTCATTTTACACAATTCTTTCATTAGTTATTAAATTTGAAGTTTAATCAAAACTCAAAAAATATGACGTCACAGTTGCACGTAGATGATATCAGCTGTAGTTTTTACAAATCACATAAAGAAGTTAGGTTATAAATAGAGAATTGTTTTATATAAGAAGAAAGTTTTCACACATATCGAACTTTAATGGTAGTTTATATCAAAATATATTTTATTGAAGATTCCAAGATGTAAAGCATTTGGATGTATTAACATAAGTGGAAGGATAGTTTCTGACAAGAGAATATCTTTATTTTCGTTTTCCTGACCTTGAAAAACAGAGAACTGAAAGACGGCTTAAAAACATTGGTACTGGATTTTAACCGTGTTAAAATTTTCAATTTGGAAAAGCTTAAGTAGATAATACTAGTTTCGAAGTTGACAATATGGCAAGCATTTCAGGATAATATGCTGAAGGAAAGAACCATAAAAGTTTCTGCAGTATCAACAATTTTGAAGAGGATCCAACAAAGTGCTCAAAAAGAAATAAAGTGTTCTTCAAATTCACTCATCCCCATAAATGCTCTTTGTGCATTTTTCTATAGTATATACAAGCCATACTCAAGGTTTACTCTAGTTTTTCAACTTTCCTGATGTATGTTTTAATAAACTTTCAAAAAAGATTTATGCGTTTGGATTTATGCGTCTGTAAAAATACATTCTGTACGTTCATATATGTTCTATATCTGGAGAAGACATTATGTCTGCACTGGTAACTTTCAGTATGGAGATATTTTAGTGCAACTTAGGGTTTTTTCCAGGCACTTTTTGGTTACTACCATTTTTGGTAGAGAAGATTGAGTTGTACAGTCCAGGGCAGAGCCTGGTGGGGTCCCAGGTGGGAAAGCCCCTAGAAGCGCCACAATTTTAGTGATTTTGATTCCCACAAACAGGCCTTGCCATGAGACGCATGCAATAACACATACCCACACGTACAAGACGTCTAGACATGTGGTCAATCGCACAAGTGGATTCGAGTATGAGTGTTCTTTGATGCCCCTATACTAAGGTGGTTGTTTCGTTCAAAATTGAATATAAACTGTTAAGAGTTATTTTGACAAGTTTTTCTTTGTGAGAATATTGGTTAAGCTTCTCTGTGTTATTGTAAAGGGAGTTTGAAACTAAGATGTTTTTAAATTTCATTTAATAACATGAAAACGAGTCCTACTGGTACCACTTACATTTTAATATTGTTTTGTTAGGTGAAGAAATGAAGTTGTATAATAAAGGAAATTTCAAAATTACCTTAGCAATGCTAGTCGTTCCCCTAGCAACAGAACATTTGGTGAATAATGGCCAAAGTTATCTTGTCAATTCAATAATCTTAGTTGAGCATATGTTTTGTTTCATATAATAGTTGAGTATGTTTTTTCTTCCCCTTACCAGCAAAACAATATTTCCTTTCCCAGTTTGACAATCAGATATACCCAAAAGATTGAAATTGTGTTTGTGGCAAACATAAGCTGTGGTCATAGCTATGTTTCTTTTGTTGTATTATATTTGAATGATCCTTTGCACTCCCTGGGAGCTTTAGCATGACCTGCAGAAGATTGTGACATGTATATATTTCATTGCTGTCTACTCTCTTAAAACATGTTTTTAAAGGTAGTGTCCCCTAAACAATTAACATTTCAGAAATGAAATAGTCTAACGAGTTATCATCAAAATGTATTTAAATTTTTTTTAGTTTTCTTCATGTTGTCTATAACACAACGTTTTTAAAAGCTTTTCACAAAACACAACGTTCATCTTGTTGAACATCTGTAACGCAAAAAAGACTAGGTAAACTAATTAATATGCACAATTATGCATATGACGTAGAGACTTGGTTAGAAAATTTAAACTTGGTGAAAATACATAGATATCTCCTGACTTTCTTTGTTTGTTTCATCGCAATTTTTTCATTAAAAAAGTTTGTTTTATAAAAACTATTTCATGAGTAGAAATCGAAACATAATTTGCTCAGCCAATAATCATGGAAAGTGATAGGTTTGCAATATGAACCGAAAAATTACCGCAATCTGTGAACAATTGCATAGTCATAATCTTGACTATATGAAGTACATTGTATGAAGATATTGTATGAAGACAACGAAGAGGAATATTTCACAATTTATTAGAATAATTAATTGCTTGTACTAAAAAAGAAAATATTAAAAAAGGGCACCTAGCTTCAAAATTGAGGGTCGACCGCACCCCTCAACATTTCCATGGTACGCCCCTGGTTACCATTACATTAATACAGAAAATAAAAAATAAATAAAAGTATTTGAACAAATGAGACGATTTCACAACCGTACCGTCAGTAGCTCAGGTTAACCTGATAGTAACGATTTGTCAGACGGACATATCGTATAATAAGTATTCCCTGGGAAAGTATGCTGCTCGCAAAGCAATGGACAACAGATTTGAATTTCGCAAAAGAACAATCATAAAATGTTTCTGCACTTTTAACTACTATCAAACTCCCCGTCGTGCCTTCCTTCTTCAAAAGTGTGACATTAGGCTTATCTCTTTTTCTCGTCCTCGTTCTCCTTCAGCCCCCATTTTCAACAAACTTCAAATTCTTACCATCTTTGATCTTGTTAAATTACTCCTGGCCTTTAAATTTGCATGTAATTTTCTTACTTATGTTAATGCCAAATAAATTATTACTTACTTACTTACTTATCAATAGTGTTTCGCAAGAAAAGTGGAGTCCTAAAAGCCCAGGTTGAACAATGTTCATTTACTTATTATAAAAATTCAATAAAACTCTTCTTCATCACTCGAAGTTGGTAAAAAACGGCTCTTATAGGCTTATATAATTTTTCAGCATATACACTCTTGAGTAGTTCATTTAATCGTAAAAATCAAACGGGGTAGAAATATTCAATGAGAAATGTTTGCTTTCTCTTGCATTTTGTCTTCAGTTAATGATAAACATTTTCATACGTAGATGTTTTCTTACCAAGTCTCTATGTCACAAGACATTAATCTTGTTTTGACTTTGAAAGCATGTTTACAATATGACCGAAGAGAAATTATTAAACTATGACTATTGTGGTTAGAAAGTCTTTTTAAAAAATTTAATCTAGAAATTTATAATCAGTGAAAATATATTTCTACAATATAAAATATAATTTTTTTAGCGGACACTACCTTAGGGGTCAGTCACAAATCGATTTTAGGTTTAGATAACGTCATATGACGTTAGTGGGTGGGTGGGTTAATTCAAGTGACGTTAAAAAATTCATAACAGAAACATCGATTTTGAAAGTGCTATTTTTTTGCGAGAACACTCTCCACTACTGTGGTTCTTTTTGCAAGTTTCCCGATTGTGGTAATTCGGGTTATTTTCCAGTTTTATGGTCGGCTATGTTTTGAATCTATGTATGTTGTTGTTGGGAGATGGTAATGTATGATGTTTTTTTTTTAACTAACTAGCGTTTTTACAGAAATACTCAATTACATCGATTTTTGGCCATTTTCGACATATGACGTTATGGGTGGTGGGTGGGTGGGTAATATTCGTAACGTCATATGACGTTATTTGAACCTAAAATCGATTTGTGACTGACCCCTTATATAAGTATAATATAAGTATAAGTATAACGCATGAAATAGTTAAAAAATGTTTAAATGACAATGAATGATTGAGTTTCATGGAAAGTGCTTGGAAAAATCTCTGCAATTGTGACATCAGAGATTTTTTAAATCTTTTATTAAAAGCAAGATATGGTATTTTAATATAAGATTTCATAAGCCTTTATTTAAATATATATATATATATATAAGGAACAATTCAAGGCAAAGTTGTATTTTTGACATTAATTCTCCTTTAAAAAATTCAATATCTTTTATGTTATGGTGATTTTATTGCGCATCCACGATTTGTTTGAGACTTTTGCTATTAATTATAATTAATCATAAATAGTGTTGAGTAGGTGCTATTTCCTTTTCATTATTGAAGTTCATGCTTAAAAAGCTACCTTAGCTACAATATATTACCTTTCCACACACAGGTAATTATGATGATGGATGCTCTTCTTATAATTTTATTAGCTACACTCTTCAACATTTTCATTTATTCGGTTCTTAGAAGAGGTCCATTAAAAACAATAAGATAAGATTCTTTTGATATACGTTAGAAATTGAAATCTGTTTATGTGAAATTTCTTTGGTTTTCGTTTACCTTTTGGTATTGCTTGTAATTAACACCAGAAACTTGTCCAGAAAAAGCAATTAAAAAATGACTGAAACAAATGTTTTAGTCCATGGTCGACAGTATAACTTACATAATTTAAAATAACGGGCTTATTACTTATTTCTAAGCCATACTGCATAAAAGATAACTCTTCTAAATTTAAAAAGGAGTGAGCAGTGACACTTATCAGCCACGAGCAAAAAATTGTTAGTCTTCGTGTATATATCGCCATCTTGATTATCGAATTATGCGAAGCTCAGCATTATCGTTGTCCGGTATTTTCGCCCTAATCGCACGTAGGTCAACAACACCTCGTACCCAGGGTTTCTTGCCTTCGTCTTTTTGATATGCAATTCAAAACGACGGCGACGCTGCCGATTTGAAAATCCACCTTTAAGGTGAGCTCCACTCACCTTTGCTGTGAATCGTTCTGGAAAGTACACAGCGGCAGGAGCCAATAGAGTACCCAGTAGGCTCCTAGACTAGTGTACTTAAGAAAAGATGAGCAAGAGAATATCACCTTTCTCAATGGCCTTGGTTGCTGATGCGCTGGGTCAGTGTGAAAGTATTTGTGTCAAAACATACGATCCTATGATAAAATTAATTTGGCTTTCAAAGCATCTCATTAAAAAAAGCCTACCAGACAGAGTGCTGAAATTCTAGGATGCTCCCCAAACTGATCGTTTGGGATTGGGATGATACTCAAAAAATGCGGATCTTTATGTGCCGTTATTATCATGTTACAATTCTTAGGCAGTTACAAACGATTCAAGTCCGTTCAGACTAGCAGATATCTCACTTCTTTGAAGATTCTTCAAAAATGCTGGTTTCAGACCACATGACAGCAGGAGGCCGTGCTTAAGGGAAGCAGCCTTCTTTTCCTATGCCTTCTTTCCCGAAATGCTCCAAGTAGGCCATCAGACGTAGCGATACCTTTTTGATTTAATGGATAATAACTCCATGTGTGGTGTCCGGCAATTATTTATCTGTGATAAAGACGTAATAGATTTTTTTATCGAAATTTGAAGTATGGTTCAAAGGTTATAATAATGATCACATGAGCTTCGTGTACAAAGGGAAGGAAAGCATGGAGTATGGACACTCTACAGTAATCGTGACCGGGTCTGGGTATGAAATATTTCCAGGTTGCCAGTTTAGAAACGGTCCAGAACAGCGATTAAAACAATTACTTGACTTATGCAAGAAGGTTGGGAACTAGTTTAAACTGAACGGGGATTTCATGAGATGTTCTCCCTTGAATGTGAGGTGTATTTTATGTGGTTTATTTATTAAGAAAGAAAGCAATTTAAAAGTTAGAAAAGAAAAAACTTTAAATGCTAATTGATCAAAGTGTTTGTTATATAACTTTACAGTTAATTTAGTGAGAAAAAAAATCTTTTCCTTGGCACAATTTGAAAATCTTCTTGTTCCAGTTGAAATGCGTTGCTAGTCTTGCTCGTTTAAACTTTTCTGGCTTTGTTTCCAGGTAACGCATTAAGTTGTTTTCTTGAAGATTTTTATAATCTCTTCCCCTCTCTTACCTTAGTATTAGTACGTCCAACAAAACTTTCCCCTTTTTCTTCGTTCTTCAAACTCTGCTGACACAATTCCTGGTTAATCTGGCAAGACAGACGATGTAAGCTTTAAACTTTAAACAAACCAATTAGGATATCCGTTAACTTCAGAGGCCATTTTTGTACATGTATTCATACTATACATATCTATGTACATCATATCTATGTATAACATTCATACATTCGTGTTCAACATTCATACAACATTGATTTACTTAATACGATAAATTTGTGATAATATTTGTAAATTGATTGAATCACATAAGACAGATTTTTCTTCCATATATTCACCAATGTTATGAATCCCCTCCAACTTTGTGCAGGGTTATTGACAATACACTTGCCACTATCTGGATCAACATCTTGACCAACTACCACAGTATTTAGATAAAAAGAATCTCCAGCGATGTCAGAATCTCAATCAGAATGTGCAGCGATGGTGTAGTGTGGTTAGTACCTTTGAGTGCGACCACTGCCACCCGTGCTCGAGTCCAGTCATGTCGTATCTCAATACACCACTCCGATGCGCTTTAAACGCAGCGTGTCAGCCCATTCGGAGCTATCGACTGATTGCACACAGGCCTTCGGGCAAGTTAGGGCAATGCTATACGTATCTCTGCCGGTAAGTCAACTAATAGTTGCAAGTCAGCGTGCGGAAGAACCAACCATTACGGATGGAAGCCCAAGGACTAAAAACACCCAACTACTTACTTACTCCAATGGATACTACTTCATGGAAGCGATTTTCACCATTTAGAAATTTTTTCACTTCTGCTTCGGAATTAACGGTAATACATACGTGGCACGGCGTATTTTATTAAATATGGCAATGGACCTTTTCGGAAATGACGTCACGGCAAATCTTGCCTTGTTTCAAATGTTTTTGATTACTTACGTAATTAAGAATCATAAAAAAAGTTCGTGTAAGGGTATCCTCTCGGGTATCATTTCTTTTCAAAAACAACATAAATGCCACTATTATTTAGGTTGAAAACGAGGTAAGATCTGCTCTGACGTATTTTCCGAAAAGGTCTATTAGCCGTTTTTATACTGAGACGTAAATTACGTCAAGACGTATAATTCGTCTGAAAAAATCCTTCGACAGTATAAAATCGGGCAGACGAAAGAAAATACTCAGTCGACGAGTTTTTTTTTAAGCGTCAGTGTAAAATCGGTAGACGGATGAAAGTTTTATTCAGACGAATGGATACATTTTTCAGACAAAAGTTTTGACTTCCAGACGAAAGTTAGAAGAAACTTTCGTCTGAATTAAACAAACTTGCATCTTTTTTATTGTCAAGATGGATGTTGCCGCATCAGAGGACTTTTTTTTCATGCTTAAAAATAAGCGAAGAAGATTTGACGAGGAAGAAAATGAATTTTACAAAAAGTGTATTAGAGGTACAGGTAGAACGAACGTTACTGATACCTACATACAGGCTGCTGTTGCTGCTACAGTAAGTGTCACTGAAAATGTAGTTGAACGAAAAGGTCGAGGGCCTGATAAACCGAGAGAAATAGAAAAGCTTTGGTGGAGTCAGGTATATCACATATACAGTGATGCAGATTTTAAATCTGAAATGAGACTAAATCGGGAAACTTTCGATTTTATTTTGAATGCCATTCACGAGCATATTGTCTTATCACCAACAAACTTGAAGCCCAACCCTACTCCCCCTGATAGACAGCTAGGATTAACCATTTATCGTTTAGCTACAGGGTGTGCTTTCAAAACCGTGTCAGCATTATTTGGTGTTTCTATTCCGACAGCTAACATGTTTTTCAATAAAATATGTCGTATCTTGGTGACAAGCCTCTACGATCACTACGTTCGAATGCCGAAGAGTGCTGAGGAATGGGAAGCTGAGGTGAAGGGTTTTTTGGAGAACTACGAGTTTCCATGTGTGGGACGGTTTCCATGTTTACATAAATAGCAATCTAAAAAATTTTTTCAGCTTTAAAAACCGATACTCCGTCACAAATCTGGGGCTTGTGGGACACAATAAACGATTTCTTTATACCGCAGTTGGTGCTCCTGGAAGTACCCATGACGCCAGGCTGTTATAAGAATCGTCAATATTTCAATCAATCTTAGATGGCAATGTAATTCCAGATAAAGTCATCAAACTGGGTGATTTCGGTGAAATCCCTCTCGTTACCATTGGTGATAGTGCTTTTCCCCAGTTCGCATGGCTACTTAAGGCGTACAATGAGAACACTCGTGACAAACAACAGAAATACTTCAATAAAAGGTTATGCGGTGCAAGGGTTGTTACCGAGAATGCGTACGGCATGTTAAAGGGAAGATGGCGTATTCTTTTTAAAAGAAGTGAATGTAGGATGTTCAACTTGCGGTACGTCATCACGGCTTGTATTGCGTTGCATAATATTTGTATTAATCAGTCGGATCCTTGTCAACCACGGTGGAGACTAGAAGTAGAGCAATTAGACCTGATCGATAAGTCACTGTACAGGGCGGAAGACAAGAATATGTCGGGTTTAAATAGAATGAAAATTTCTAATTGGCTATGGTTGGATCATTAATTAGAACTACTATTGTATAACGACATATTTTTATTTCAAAGAAAAATTAAAAAATTAAAAATGCTAATTCAGAAAAATTTAACTTGTATTTATTTTCTCCAGTTTATCGAAGTTAGACTTCATCGCCAAAAAGTCTGGACGGGAAGAAAAAAGACCATTTGCTAACAAAATAAATAAGCAATACACCTTTCCCTGGTCTCAATTCCGGTCTTCTTCATATAAACAAAACAAAGGATTACTATCACAACACAGTAAATGTCAGAAGCCCTGGTTATAATAAATGTTCGAACAAGTTTTTCTCTAAAATTTACGGTGAAACTCAAAACTTGAATGTTTAGGTCAAAACAAAAATTATGCTAACAATGAGTTTTCTGAGACCGGGAAAAGAAATGCGAATTTGCCATATGAATTTAGAGAGAGGGGAGATATAATGACATTTTTACAGATACACAGATAAGAAACTTTCATAAAAACGAACAATAAAAATGGTATAGAAATATTCCAGAGAGTGTCTCTACTTTTCAGTATCCCTATCTAAAGCTGGTAAAATACTCTATCTAAAATACTTTGTCTTGCCGGTGGAGATGCCTGTGGTTGATGCGATGGCTGTGGTTGATACGACGGGTTAGGGTCCACTCTTGAACTATTGATTGGCGACGAGAAACTCGAATACCGATCGGTTTGGGTTGGAGAAACAACTGGAATTTGCTGGCGACTTCGTGCAAAGATTTCTGCTATACGTAGCTCGTGCTCCCTGTTTTTTTCTGCTTCCTCTCTCCTAAAGGCCATATATCTTTCTTCTTTTTTTCGTTCTTCCTCCATCGTCATTTTATGTTGCTTCATGGACATCTCAGCCAAAGATTTTAGTCCAGATGCGATTTCGCTGAGGGCCTGCTTATTTGATCTTACTTGTTTCGCTTTTTTATGCGGTGCAACTACGGTTTTCCGTTTTCCTTGTTGGTGACCTTCCTGGTTGTCTGCATCCTCGCGATTCCTATCATCTGGCACTTCTTCTTCATCATCCTCAACTTCTTCTTCTTTATCATCTCGGAGATCGTCTCCATCTTCTTCTTCCTCTCCATCTTCTTCAAACTCGTCGTCGTTCTGTGCGAAAGATGTCTCCAGTGCAGAAGAAATCAATCGAATTTCTTCGTTAGTTTCAGTGAAGACAGGATCGATATGTTTAAACCAAAGTGGTTCTTTCGATGGAGCTAGACCACTACCCCTTTTAATGCGTGCATTCAGCTTGACCCATTCAGATTTCAGCGATTTGAATTTATTTCTAAGCCTTTCAATGGACGTGTCTAGTGCTTTATAGCTTACCAACATTCCTTTCTTGTCTTTGAAATTGTTCTTTTCATTTATTTCTTTAAAATCTTTCTTTCCAATCTCTTCCTCGAAGCTTCGCTTAACATGCTCATAAACTTCATTGTTTGACGATTTTTTAAGCGCCAACCTTTCTAGAGACAACGCATACTCGTTTGATGGATCGGCCAACACTTCAGCAAACTTTTCCACCTCTTCTTTAGTCCATCTTCTTGCAATACCTTTTTTTTCCGAAGACATCACGATCTCAGCGTTGCAGTTTTCAGTCATGTTATACTGTTATATTATATGTTACGTTAAAGTGTTGTTTATTGCTAAGGTCTGATTTACACTTAAGAAAGCTCGTGTCACACTTTAAAAATTTCTGAAAGTATGATCACTTTCATTCGACTAAGCTCTAACTTGCATCGTTTCGACGAAAGTTATAAGTAGACAAAATTTACAAATTTTTGCTATTTTTTTGTCCGTCATGAACTTTTACACCGATTTTATACTGTTAAATCTTTCACGTACCTTTCGTCCTATTAGATTTCTTTCGTCAGTATAAATTCGGTTTTTTTGAGCAGACGATGTTTTTTACATTTTACGTTTTTATACTGGACGATGTTTTCAAAACTTTCTTCTGTCTGGAAGACGAAACTTACGTCTGAGACGGATGAAAGTTAAGCAAAAGTAGACGGATGAAAGTTAGGACAAAATTTTGTAAAAACCGGTTTTACACTGATGGACGAAACTTTTCTTCAGACGTAAATTACGTCTGGACGTAATTTACGTCTCAGTATAAAAACGGCTATTGATAGTTTTATCCTTTAAAAAAAACTGAATATACGTTCATTTGCCCTGCACTATAATATTCAATCAATAATTCGTCACAAGTTCCACTCTCCTGAAAAAGCGCAGTTGCACGCCCCATAAGTTTGAAATCACTGTTCACCCATAAGCAAACTGATATTTTCTTTGTTGGTTGGTCCAAGTGAACTGGAAAATGTTGATGATTACCACTATCCAATATGTAAATGAAGTGCTGCTGTGTAGATACAACGCGATAGAAGTAGGTAAAAAAGAAGGCGATGTTTAAGGGCAAATAGCCCTCTTACCAATAGGAATAACTGTATTGTGTATGTTCGATGTCGTGAATCTAACAAATATCGAGAATCAAACTTGCATATGTTCGATTACCTAAGAACAAAATAAACAGTACACTTGCATCGCCAATTTGGGAGCCCATAATAGCAAGCAAAAAGGGGGGAAACTTACTATGACGTCTCCCAAATTCACGATGACTGAACGTTTCCAGTGAACATAACAAATACTATAGTTTATGTCTATCTTCTAGCTGGCTTCTGGCTTCTGTTTCACGTATTTATCTCATGTAATTCGTCATGTAAGATCACACAAAAATAATCGAAAATCCACAAAACAATAACTGCTGTTGTGGAAAGCACCATAGTTAAATTAATAATTCCTTTTCAATTTTAAATGTTCATTAAGCCATTATCACATTTTTACTTTTTTTAAGTGTCTTACTACGTTGATCATCATTACGAAAATCCTTGAAAAGATTTTCCATAAAATTCTTTATGACTAACTGTAAGAACACTACCTACATTAACGAAGCAACTGTTCGACTTTTGCAAAAAAAAGGAGCCAACTGATTACACTCGTCAATTAATATGACTTATTTTTCGATTTTCTCTTATTCTACTTTTCCATTTCCTACAAAAATTATATCACGAGAAAAAACAAATTATAAGGATTCCATCGATATAAAAATTAATTGGATATTTTCTTCAAAAATGCGATGAAAATTTTTGAAGTCAACGTTTTGAAACACACTGTATGTGGGATCAAGGGTTACGTATGACACAAGTGTTTGTAACAGATGAGTATGAATAATGTTCAAACTGAAAATTGAATAAATAAACTATCTGAAAAATTGGATATATTTAACAAAGCTTAAACTAGAATAAGTATTATAAATATAGAATATATGTCTGAACAAAGCAAAGTGAAAGGATGAGAAAGGAGAAGAAAACCTACCAGCTTGCCTGAGTTAGAAACTGAATCAGAAAAGATGTTGATGAAAGTACGTTGATTCCATGACCACTCTTTGAATTGATGACAGAAAAGTGAAAGTGTATATAATCTATAGTGAGAAATCAGAAAACCACATATATAAAATACAGACCTAGAAAATATTGACCAAAATTGATAAATTTATAAAATAAAATACTGACCTAGATATGACATATACTACAGAACAAAATGACACAGAAATTGGCATAAAAACCCAAACAAATAAAAAAGACACTTAAAAACATGAAAAATAAAGAGCAAAATGAAAAACCACAGAAAACGTGTAAACAAACTGAAAATGACTTTACACTGTATCAGCCTTTACACTGTATCAGCCTTTACACTGTATCAGCAAAATTTTGTGGATTGATTCACGAGACAGTCTTCAACCAGAAACTTAATGAAAAATAACAGATGCATCGTATAATAATCATTAGCTCTAATAAAAGAGACGAGTAAAGTAAAAAAAATCAAAAACTTTTCTTTGTGTAGTATTTGAAACAAATTAAAAAGACAGTTTTTGAATTTTTGAACAATCATTTCTCATTACTGAGATATTACCATTAAAAGTTTTTTTTTCCAACACGTGATCTCCATGAAATCATGACAATGTCCAAGAAGAAATTGCTGACATGCAACTGCTAGAATGTTGTTTATATAATAGCAATCATCGATTAGTTGATGAATCAGTAAACAAAATTGTTGCCATTGCTAGCAAAGCTAATGTGATTCTTTGCCTTTAGCTCCTCTTTAATCCGATTAAAATGATAATAAATTACATAGCAACGATGCTCGAAAGAAAAACTCTACCCTCAGTTACAAGTTACATGATAAGTACAATCAGTGATATTGGAAAGGAGATGGGATCTTGCAAATCAATTGAAATGAAGGAAACTGTTTTCCCCCGGTCTTGCATATGAATAAAGAGGTCGTCCAGCATAATTCAGAAAAAATTTCATTAAAATATTGTATTATTTATGATTAACTATATTTTCCTAAATATAAATAAAACTTTCAATATTTATAAAGATCCCTTGAAAATATAATTTGTGACTACTTTACAAAAGGATAGTCAATAAAAGGATCAGAATTTCAATTCATTTGTCGTGTAACAATATTGTGGAAGAATATAATTTATGTATCTAGAAGAAGACACAGCCTTCCCTTTCTTATTTCTATTTTTCTTCTCTTCCTTTTTTACAATTTTCTGTATGACGATAATGAAAACAAAGGCATATCATAATTATTAGAGTTGGAAAATTAACAATATCACTGGGCAGGTTAACATAAAAGCCAGACAAGGATGTCATTTGTACCAAATTTTAAGAACATTATATTATTAACTTCTTCCTTATCTTACGAACAAAAGAGTTTTTAAGCTTCTTAAAAAGCGTTAGAAATTTCGAAGAAATGAAATAAAGAAACACGATACGGTTTAACATTGGTTCGACGATGTCATAAGGTTCTGGATACCCCTGTGATTGACTCATCTTTATCGAGTCTGTACACGTAAAGAACTGAACGAAGCATGTTGATACCTGAAAAAACGAATAGAATTGTATTATACAAAAACACAACATTGGTGCCAATGGATTGATTTTCGCGTAAAGCATCAACAACCGGCGTGATTCTTCAAAACCGAATCTGAAAAATGTACAGAGCCAATCCTGATCATATCCCCTGCCTGCAAAAATTATCAAGAACGATCAAGCCTCCAGTATATTCTGTGCAGTATATTGTATATTTCAGTGTATTGTGCAGCGATGGTGTAGTGGTTAGTACCTTTGAGTGCGACCGCTGCAACCCGTGTTCAAGTCCAGTCTCAATACACCACTCCGATGCGCTCCTTGTAAGGTTTGATTTGCAAGTGAATCATCTACTGTAAGAGTCTAATGTAACGTTTGGTGCTGTCGTATTCTCAATTTCGAGTTCGCTGACATTGGTTACGGAAACCTTTGATTATAACATAAACACTTCCCTTACTTCTATTCGTTTGATGAAAATGTTTGACATCATCATTAATTTTAAATAATGCCCAAAAACAATAATACCCGCTGCTCCGCCGGTGATCTTAATATCCGTCATGTGTATTGTACCATTTCCTCCAGGTAAATAAAAAAAACGATCCGATGCAATTACACTTTTAATACTAACGTTTGAGAACCTTCCAGAGGTTCTATCAAAATAGAAGACACTTAAAAATTTGTCACTATTAATGATGTGACCGGTGTAACGCAGTACTTTTTTCCTAGGAAATAATTACCTAGTAAAAAAGTACTCCTGGTCAGGAAAAAAGTACTCCCTGTGAAGCCATTCCATTAAACACTGAAATCGAATTTGGTATGCATGCTTGTTCATTATCGTCTAGTTGCGGTTACTCTCCAGATTCACAATATTTGTTCATTTCCTCTTCCAGGGTTTCCAATTCGATTTCGATCTTGCTTACCGTAGCCCAATCACTCGAATTCGAAAGGAACCTTTTTGGGATTCGAGAAACTTCGTCTAGCTGGACAATTAAAAACCTTCCATGAGTCCGGAACTTTGCGAGAAAAGTCTTTCAAAATAGAAGTAGTATCCAAAGAAGGTGAACTACAACAATGATGTAAACATCTGTTCGACGCATAATCCTGATAAAGGAAGAATAACTTCCGAAAGGTTGATTAATCTTGTATTTTTTTATTCTGGCGAATTTTGTATCCAATACGTGCCAAGAGAGAAACTTTTTTAGAAAATGGCCAAAATCGAGAAATTCACTTGATCTATTTAGGTAAACAACGACAAATTACGATAAAACAGATTAAAAAAGAACTTGAAAACTCTCCTTATCAATTTGGTTAGACTTGCTTGTATAATTTACGATACTTCCTTGTGATAAGGGAGTACTTCTTTCCTGAAGGAGTACTTATTTACTAGGAAAACATTACCCCCGGGAGTGCTTTCTTCCTGAGAAATAATGACTGTGGAGTAATTATTTCCCAGTAAGTAAGCACTAGGAAGTACGTTTTTAAGGGAGTAGTTATTTACCGGGACACCGGAAATGTCAAAATGTCTTATTGTGGAATGGAAAAGATAAAAATGTCCATGAATGTTTTTTGCTGCTAAGTTATGCTGATAACTATGCTGATTGAGTTCCTCACTTTGATAATATAAGAATGTTGTTTATCTTGAAGTGACGTGACACTCTCGACTCGCAAATCACTTATTTTTAGGGAGTTGATACTCAAAGCATATAACTTGTATCGGGTAGTGTTTGTCCGGTAAATTGACATCGGTGGAAAATAAATGTTTCTGCACTTTTATCTCAATTGCTGAATCATTGAAAAATTTAGAATCACTCACTTTTCCACTTAATAGTTTTCTTTGATAAATGGTCTGTTATTTCAACTTTAACAGAAACAAATATGGTATTGTGAATAGAAATGATTGAACGATTGAAATGTCGAGACTGTTCACTGAAGTTTATGTCGATGAACTTCTGTTTTGGCAAACACTTGATGTAACAGTTTCTAATGTTGACCTGGACTGAGTGAAGCGGGGCTCTTACAATTAACCCAATGGACAAAAAGTTAACGTTTTCTACTGATGTATTCATGTGTTTTGAATTTCTATGTACACTGAATCATGCGATTCGTTCGTTTGCTGTTATGGTTGGTAGGCAACCGTTTTTCTCAATTCCCAACACCCTTATGTTTGAATCAGATAACAAAATTGTCTCGTTGATTAGGTATGTACTGACCATTCTTGACCATGATAATATGATTTGTTTCTACCAAGTGATTGGAAGTATGTCTCAATGTTCGACAGAGATTAGTGATATTACCATAATTGTCAGTATCACCTCTATCATCAATTGATATGGCATGAACACCAGCATCATGACCTAACAGAAAAAACGTTTATGGCTATTGGAAGTTCATGGAAAATGAAAAACAGATTCAAATTCAAAATTTGTAAAATATTATAAAATAAAAACAATTATATTTTTCATGACAACGAAATAAGATTTCGTACTTATAACTTACATTTAGACATCACAAAAATATAGTCTTCCGTTTCTATTACAGAATTTTCAAATTTCCGCCCGTGCGCTTATCAATTTCCGAGTTAATGTTTAGTCACTCTAACAAGCGCCCGGGCGCCATTTTATTACAAATGTTACGCCCTCAAATCTAGTAACTTCGCTAAATGTAGTAAACTACGTTAAATGAAGTAAGTTTACTACATTTACTAGAGTTCCTACAATTGTCGGCGTAACAACAAATTCAGTTTTTACTTAGCAGGCTTTCAAAGAAGGTACTCCACCACCCTTCTCCTCCAGCAAATATTCTTGTTAAACCGTCATATATTTGCATTTCATTTTATTTATATGGTTCCATACGGTTATATTCCCAAAGTCAACAATGATTTAACTTCATATCAAATGGATATGGACTTTATTCTGAAACATCGCTTCGTCTTATGACTTTACTCCATTAAGAGAGAACACACTTACGATACTTGAAATTCTCAAGGAGCATATTCTATTTCATGATAACGAATCTCCTTGGAATATTCCTCTTGCTATATTTACGTGTCCTCGGTCCTTTCCACCACTGTTCAACACCTTACCTCAACTGCCCAAGCTGTTCCTAATCAATGCTCCCTCCCTCCTTTCCTGCAACCTTTTTGCTCACAAGGGAGGATGTTGTTGTTCAGAAGATGATCGTAAATTTGCAGAGATCCCTGTAAGCAGCTTCCACATTCGCGGCAGGCACGCTGTAATTGCTGGCTACACTTCCCTTTTGCAGGATCTTTCTTTATCAATACGGTCCTCCCTTTCACCATCCATTCTAGGACTTCCCCTTTGTCCACGCACTCTTGTAATGCACGAACTGAAGTTTTTAAACCAGAATCCTCGAACACCATCCGGACCAGCAGTTCGAATCCTTCTGAACCCACTTAACAACATATTCGTAATACATACATCATCTTGTTGCCTACACCCTCCCAACTCCCTTTGAACCTCTTCCAACCACCCCGCCTCTTTGTTATGTTCCTTTCTTGTGGAACAAATATTGCTCCAAAATTTAACAGCCTCACCTGCATTTGAAGCTGGGTTACTAAGATTGGTATTACCATTCAACTCCTTATACAACTGACACTGGTTGCTTTTAAATAGTTGGTTTTGTCTTTGCTGGAGAACTTTGTTTTCAAAATTCCTGATCTTGGTACTTCCTGTTTTGTATACAGGTGTAAACTTATTGGCTGAAATAACGATGACACATGTAATAAACACGAGGAAATGGATAGGACATGAGTGAGAGTGATGATTGAAAATCAATAGTTGTAAGGAACAAAAGCTATTTTTAGTTGTTTGTATTGTACTTTGATTAGTTTTCAGCTTTGATGCCTGGTTTCCAATTTTGACATATTTTCCCTCTCAATAAGCAGTTCCAATAATAAAATTGCTTTTTAACACCTCTGTGTATAGTAAACTACAAAATGGCCTGCACTACTAGTTCTATGTGGCGGCATGTATATACTGTCAGTTATAAGTGGTGGAGTTAAAGTTATAGGCAAAGGTAAATATTTGAAGCGTTACTTCAGATAAACAAAAATAAAAAGATTGTGGAATAAAATATACTTACATGATTATGAATATTCGTAACGCATGGAATGAAATGGAAACCAGCTGTGATGTTAAAGTCTATAGGCCTTTTTGAACTCTTCTCAGGGACTGTTTGAGAGAGGAGGAATGTAGACACCAACAGGACGAGAGAAAAACGTTCTAATGCATGACAAAAAAGGGTCTTGTCACCGGGCGATTCTAAACGTAAATTTAGGGCTTTATGATTTGATTAAACGATAATAAGTACTCCAAATCTTAACATTTCGCTTAACAAAATCTATGGAAAGATAGACGTAAACTTTAATATTAGAGGTGGTTGGGGGAGGGAGGGGGTGGGGTGCTTGACAACCAGGAGAATGTTGCGACGAGGAAAAATGAAATAACGATCGTCTTTATTATTTAACCACAAGATTGGTATACTGAGGAACTACAACTTTCGGCACTTCAAAATTATCTTCAACATCTTCAGTTTGACTTTCTCTATCAACTTCAAATTCAGTTATTTCAATTTGTATCTGTAGTTTTTCTTCTTAGTCGATATTTCGAACATTCCAGGTTGACTTTTGTGTATTCACTTTTCAATTGTGCATCCTCATACTCGATTGAAAGTTTCATTTGAAGAATAATTCAATAAACCCTCTACGATCAAGCTATGGTACAGTATAGTGTTGTGAATGGTTGGAAACTATTTGTACGTAGAGGATGCCGACAGAATAGAGAATAGTGATGAACATTTTGAACAATTCTATAGTGTTTTCCCTCAGTTTATCGATTCACCGTTCTCTCATGTTTCAGACAATGATCAGTCCGCCATCTCTGTACTGACCTGCTTCATCTGTGTATGGCAAGGTTGGTAGGTTGTTATGTATAAGAAGACTAATTAGCTCACAAATTTCGTGTGGGAAATCCTTATATTGTCACCACAAAAGAAACCACTTGTAACATTTAAGTAATCTCTTAAGTAAACTCTTATCAAACCAAGATCCATATAACTTCAAACGTCCACCATCTTTACATGCTCACGAAATTCTTCTTTTTTACTCTCATTGATAGCATCATGATTTTTGCCAGTGTAAGAGAGTTCATAATTCCATTTACGAAATCTTTGTGTACGTCCTTGAAAATTCAAGTGCCTCATGAAGTAACTGCATTTTGACGGGTGAAATTCTTTAATGTGTTTTTAATAATTTTCTTTTATCGATTCAAACCACTAAAGTACTTTGTCCATGTTGTTCTATTGGATCACCTTCTTTGACGAATATCGGAGTTAGTTCTGTCCAGGTTGGTTTTGATCAATCTGCACGGTAACTTTTGTTGGTGGTTTGCCTTACGATCTTTTAACGTTACGAAGGTATGTGTTTTAGTAAGACATTCGCTCCTTTTATCGATGTCGTAAGAAATGGTGCTGTGCTTCGCTTCCACATAGATGGACTTTCCAGTTTGATGGGTACTCAATTTGTACGTTTTGGCGACACTTTCTTTTAAAAATTTGTTGTTTTATTTAAAAGAAAGTTTTTTGGCGATCTTGTCAGCAAAGATGAGCAATTTTTCGGAGTCGTTAATTAATTTTACATGCCTACAGAATCTAGTGGAAGTTATCTTAGAAGTTGTCTTTCCAGCTAAAAAAATTAAATGAAAACACTTTGGATAGATCGTTTTCAATTCATTTGATTTAATCCTCCATTTTCAAAAAATATATTAATCAACGTCACAAGGAATTCATGTCATGGCTTAAAAAGAACTTTTGGGGAAAGAACAAAGTTAAAATAAAGCTACATGAGCACTGAGACTATGAGCATTGTAGTAACTCCATATAACAACACTAAAACAAACATCAGAATGCAATTGCAGAGGGAAAAAAGCATGATTGGAAATCACCTGTCGTTTACAAATGTAACGTTACGGCTCCCAACTTCTGACGAAAAATCTTACTTGGTTCTAAGGAGACGAGAAAGATGGTGTGATAGCCACAAGCAATTATTACATAACAAATAGTACAAAAACATCACATCGACATCATCATGTGGTTTGGAGCTGAAGAAGAACCACAATATCATCGCGAGCTTTAGATGGTATGTTCTATCAATCCGCAAAGCTGTTCTCCTAGGTTACACGAAAGATTATAAGTCCTTAGTTACCAAAACAAATGAGAATTATATTCACAAAATACATATTACATCAATTCTTCCACAGAAACAAACACCATCAAACTCATGCTGTTGTTTGACATCAGTCAGTTTCCAAAAGTGAATGAAAGTTTGAGTAACCTAATGCCTCATTCAAATCTTTAATTGAAAACAAGAATTGACTTTATATTGATTTGTTCATCGGCATTGGATAATTTCATGATATTGACATTTCTAATTCATCGAAAGTGAATTCATTCACTTTGTTCATTAAATATTAAAATGTTTCCTAGTTTAGTTTTGGGTTGTGGTAGCTGTAACATTTATTTTTGATAACTTTTGGCTTTTCTCTAATGTTTATCTGCGTAAAAGAATTGATCCATTACTTCTTAAGTGTATAGTTCAGCTAACGGATTCGTTGCTAATTCGTGGTAGTCTAAACTCTTCGTAAATTTGACAAGGGATATCGAAGACATGCATCCACCATACTTTGTTCTTACAACCGAACGTTATGAACCATTGTGAGATGTTTTGAGATGTAGCTATATTCGTTAGATAGACACACGTAAAGTACAGCCGACGATTTTGCTGTGATCTGTTATTTCTTCACTGTGGCGTTTAGTGCATAGTAGGCGATAAAGCAGTTAGTGTTTACGATTTAAACATGAGAATCGATGTGACTGTATGTTGTATTTTGCTTCCTGATTTTTTATCCATCGATGAAATTTGTTGAATAGTCACTGTGATCGTGGACATTGTTTATGGAAATGTACACAGGTCATCACGGTTACGATTTTGTGCACTGAGTATATCGTGGACAAGAAACTTACTTTTGTAATTGTAAAACACTAGTGTGTAACCAATTAATTATTTGTTTTCAGCATTGAAACAATTATGTCAAAGTTATTCTTTTTCATTGCGTTATTGAGGGCGATGCAGGGTTATACTCATTCGATGAACATGAATGATGGCGTGTGTTTGACTGGCGTACAATTCGATGAAATAAAGGAAAAAAAATCGCCTAACTATTTTAAATCCGTCAGTGAAGCATCTGTGAGAAGTTGTCAACATAGATGCTGGTATCATGGAAAGTGTAAAGCTATCAACTACAATGACATAACGAAAGAATGCCAACTTAGCGCAGATAATGCAGCTTTGAGTGTTCTTGAAAAGGCATTATCAGGCTGGACATATTTTTACATTAACGAGGATTCGAAATATCAAGGTCAGTACTGCTTGAAACACAAACCATGCCACAAAAGCCTTCACTGTTTGTCAACATGCAAACCGCCATGGTATCGATGCGTTTGTAAAAACATTTCTGCTTGTGGGTTATGCGTGAATGGTGGTAATTGCACACAACCTTGTGGTGGACCCGTTGAGTGCTCTTGCTCAAAGGGTGAGTGTATATCGAAATCACCGATTGGTTCGACAGCACTTTATTTTGTTGGTGATAATACAAAGCATGAACATGTTCCTATTGATCTGGACTACTCCACAAAATCTGTATCAGTATGTGCATGGGTAAACACTGATAGGATTAGGAGAGGGCAACACGTGGTGTCGCTATTTCAGCAAGGATCTGGTGTATATTGTAATGCCTTTCTGATATACTTAAGTACCTCGAACGAAGTCCAATTATCATCGTTTGCTACTGGAAGTGTCGGATCAGAATATTTTATTGAGATATCGAAATGGTACCACGTTTGTATAACACTCAATTCCGATGCAAGTGTGACGTTCTTCATCGATAGTGTTGAAGTGAAGAAGCATACAATTAATACTGGTGCTTCTTTTCACCCGAATACTGTTGTGGTGGGGCAAGATTTAGACGGTGGTAGCGGACAATGTACGGCTGATGACGCAGAGCAAACTTGGCTAGGGTATATCTCACAGTTGAATATATGGAATAAAAAACTATCACAGGAGGATGTTAGAAGTGTGTATGATGGAAATTATCAAGAAGGCGATATAATTGGTTGGAATAGTCTTCTATTCCAGTCTAATGTTCACCCAGGGTTTATAGAGAAAAGGAAGATTTCGTCCACTGACTGACTGTTACTCCGTTTACCGATGCTAAGTATACATGTTTGTAAGATTATAAAATGAGAAACGTATTTTGTAAAGTTTTCGGATTTCAAATACCGTTCATCTCGGAATGCAGAGTTCTATCTAATTGATTTTTCAAAACAGACGAAAAAATGACGTTGAATGCAATTATAGTTGGATAGAAACCCAGCTCGAGTGAGTAACTATGTATAGTAACTATGTACTATGTATTTTTTTGAATTGTACAAACCACGTGTTTTATTTCTGCCAAACGATGTATTTTACACCTTGTACTACTTTTCCCTTGAAATTGTTATCAATCATCTCAAAACTTTCAATCCTGCTTCGAGAAATGAGAAGGAATCATCCAACATCCAGGAAAAACAAAATCAAAATGCAGTAACTAAGTGTTTTCAAATAATTTCCATGCAGATTTCTTGAAAGATGATATTGCATTTAGCCCTTCTTCATTGCTTTGGTTGAATCATTCCTGACTGCGAACTTAAACTTGACTTCCTTTTCTTTGGTCGCCTTAAGGGGTCTTTGTATTGAGGTGAGCTGGCTCGGTTAACTTGCTTAAGGATAGTCATCAGGGATCGAAATAACTTCCGGCTGCTGGCAAAAGCCGGACAAATTCTAGGTTTAGCCGTCTAAAAAATTCGTAAGATTTCCGTTTTCAGTCGGCAACAAATTTCATATTTTTGCAAAAACTTTTGACATGGCCCAAACGAAAACAAAAGAGACTATCTACGGTGCTTTTATAACCACCTTCAATGTTGTCTTTAACAAATACCCGGCTAATTCAAGGTTTACTTCGACCCCTAGTCATCACCAGAAATCGAAATCGGAAAAAAATTTTAAATTCTTTTTAATTCATTAAAAGATAAAGATTTCGGAGAGCTTTCTGAAAACATTTTATGATGCCATATAAATTTATTATTTACTAAAATATTTTAAGTTAACTGGCATTTCATTTCACGTTTATTGCAGTTGGTTTGGGATTGTTCACAAATGACGTCAACCATTTTTTCAAGATTTTTGACCCCCCCCCCCCTACCCCCCTCTGTCAACCTGCGTCAACTTTGCGTTGCCCCCTCCCCCTCAGTTGACGTCATCGTTTGATAAGACCCCCCCCCCCCCCCCCCCCTTGAAAAATCAAGGTTCTGCAAAATTGTGTGGGTTGACGTCAACTAGTATCACATCCCTCCCCCCTCCCTCGTCAACCAGCGTCAACTTTAGCATAACCCCCCTCCCCCCCTAACAGTTGACGTCATTTGTGAACAGTCCCTTTACACAACCTATTTAGCGTGTTTACAAGAACTCTGATCTCTTTTTATAGTTGACTTTTTATAGTAGACCAAAATACTCATGTAAAGCAAATACGAGCTATTGCTTCTTCTATGATGTTGTTAACTCAACCCATCGCAAAATGAAACTTCTTTGGAAGACTTTTTCTCGGTAAGTATTTCTGCTCTACTGTTTTTAAATACATCAAGGAACCCCTACACATATGGAAGTATCATGATGTAATGCTTAGCAATTGAAAGAATAGGTTAGGTCAAAACGTTACTACAAACTTGTTTCTTCAAAGACGTAGAATTACTGTATAAATTTTGAGTGCTTTTTTAGTCAATCAAAGGTAGTATTTTCCTTGGCACATCAGACCCAACCATGGTAGTTCGGTAATACAGATTCAATATGTTAACTCAATATGTCTTGCTACGTCCCTGTTCTTTAAGCGAATATTCGCTCTACGATAACGGAAAAAAGTCAAGAAAAGGCTATTAAGGTTTTTCGTAAATCTTTTATTTCGTCAGAACTAGGACTTGCTTCAAAGGGTCTGTGGAGCTCCTAGAAATAAGGCCTTTCCAAGATGCGCTTATCTGCAATAACTTTTTTAAAACTAAATCTTTGAAAAGAAAATTATGCACATTAGGGATTGTTCACAAATGACGTCAACTGTTAGGGGGGGAGGGGGGGTTATGCTGAAGTTGACGCTGGTTGACGGGGGAGGGGGTGGGGGGTGACACTACTGTTGACGTCAACTTTCACAATTTTCAAACCCTTGATTTTTCTAATTAAGCAAACGTTTCTCATGAAAATGTTTACACTGAATTATGGTCTTGATGTGATCGGTAGAGTGCGAAAGTCCTTCGGTGTTGCTATTAGTGGCTTTTTCATTCGAACCGAAAGTTTTTTCGCACCGTAAAGACAATACATTGCACGAACGTAACACTCGAGCCCTATTCAGTCATCGCCAGAGCAGCTAGAGGTAAAGGAAGGAAAATTTGTTTCTCTGTCTCAAACAGGGGAGGGGGGTCTCTTTCCAAAAGATGACGTCAACTCAGGGGGAGGGGGTAAAGCGTAGTTGACGCAGGTTGACAGAGGGGGGAGGGGGGGTCAAAAATCTTGAAAAAATGGTTGACGTCATTTGTGAACAATCCCTTAGATAGGAAATTTTATAAGGTTTTCAAAAATATATACTTTGGTGATGAAAACATAAACACATCAAAAGTAATGGACACAAAATTGAAAACAAAGGGGTGATAACCGCGACAATTTCATGATGCTTTTACATGGAATCGACCTGAACTAATATCTTGTTTATGCACGTGACCTTATTTGCAGGAATTTCTAATTAAAAATGATCTTCATTAATAATTCTCCAGATCAGGCTTTAACATGTTAACTACCACTATATCTATAGCTTACTTCTTTCGTTTCAATTATGATATGCTTTCTGGCTTGCGAGCAACTTCATCTTTGAATACTTTTTGAATATCTGGGCGCATGGTTGTGCAACAGATTATTTTTTGTGTGTGTCACTCTTCTGGAACTGATTATAACAAGTTTCTCGATGCAATAGCAAATATGATTAGCTTTTCCATTGACACCTGACAGTGACATCAATCTTTGCATAGCCAAGTACTTAAGAGCTTTTTGTTGGAAGATCCATACATTCCAATTAATTTCTTGAAGAGAGATGTGAAACCTTGATGCGACTAAGAAGATCAATTTGATTGAAGAAAAGGACTGACTGAAATGAAGAACTGGCCGTTCCCATAACTCAGTACAATGCAATGCTATGATTACTTGGTTCAGGATTACTTTAAACACTGTTTTATATGGCTATGAGAATATATATATTTTGTTTTGAAACTCTTTTTATTACTCTATTAAGAGATTTTTTAATGATTTTGTCGTATTGACTTATGGTAGTTATCGCTTTGACTTATGGCAGTTGTGGCATCTTTTCGGGAGATTTCGGAATTACGCCAGCGGCCTATTGATCGGAGTTATTGATTGTGTAAAATGATTTAACTTTTTTCCCCGACTAAAATTTGAAACAGATTTTATCTCCTACTACCTGCCTTCAGAATAGGATGCTCCTACTGGAAAGGGAGTAAAAAGCTCAAACTCTGCATGATCATCAACATATCGGTGGATCCCAAAAACTAAGTTAAGGACGACTCATTTCATTTGTTTTATTTGAATACAAAAAATGTACATTGAGTACACGACATGAAGTTTGTATATTATATATGATAAAGAAATAAAGTAGAAAACAAGAAAAATTCTATATTAGTAACATCTCGTAACAATTTTCTTGGACTGTCCAAAGTATTAAGGAAAATTCACTTCATCGATAACCTTCTTTTAAATTTGTTGTCTGTGCTATCTTGTGCAGGTAGATTTATCATGTCGTTGAATTCCTTGAAAAATATTTTTCGATTCTTTTCAAGTCTATGGCAGAAAAGAACATGAGAACAGATTATTTCTGACTTAAATACAGTTGATCATTAAAAATATAATGACTTTTTCCAAACTTATTTTTCCATTTTTCTCTTCTTCTGCCTTTTCATTTTTGATAAAATCTACACCATTGGAAAAGGTAGAAAAACGGTGTTTCTGGTAATATAAAAACTATCCTGCTTCGATAAAATTTGCTGAATTACATGCTTAAAGGTTTTGTTACCAATATTTTGATACACACTGTTTCACTGTTTTAACAGGTGGTAATGGGATGTTGCCAAAGTTATGGAATATGTAATTACTGGTAGCAGGGGAGTTTCATTCCTTGTATTCACCAAATCGATAACAAGGCATGCCCCCTCTAACCATGTCTCTTTTGCCCGAGTTCAGCAAAATAATTATGATGGCAAGAGGGCATGCTGTCTACGATACCACATAAATTAATAAAAACAATAATAAGAACTTGCAGAGAAGGTTGAATTTTGTGACCAAATTGAAATTACTAAGCTTATAACAGATTTTATTCATATTGTATTGGTTTGTGTATGAGAATATCGCCACAAACATAAATTTAATTTTAGCTCAAATTTCAATATTTATTATTCATTGCCCTAGTACTGAATTGCAAATCAATGTGTCAAAGGTGAGAAGGTCATAAATAATTGATCTATGACGCAAAATCTATTAGAGCTTTCTTCATTTAGTTTTTGCTTAATCACGTACGAATCTTTTTTAACAAACAAGATGGTGTAATCTCGATCTTTAAAGTCAATTCTTTTTTCCACCAACAAGCTGCTTTTTCCGTCATATTCCGTTGGACTTCTGTTTTGAAATTTAAACTAACAGTTCAAAAAATTTTTCGCTAAATGTTATGTAGCTATATTGCTGAAAAATCAGGTAGCGATGATTGGTAAATTTAGCTATTTTGGTCATTCTAGATAATCGTCATGACTTCTGGGCGTTTTACATAACGTATCAATATCGAGTATTCAAAAATCTCCTCTACTCACTTGAAATGTTTGATCACATCTTCGACGTCACTAGGATTTGCTTTCTCCATCACGTGAAGAAGTGCTTCTTTAATGTCATTGGCTGGTATGAAGCCTTCGCCCATGAAGTCAAATGCATTGAATGCAATCTGAGCTAAAATTAAAAAAGAACCCAATATAATTGCCCTGTTTGTAAAGGTAACTATTGCTTATATCTTATTCGAGCGAAATATTAAGAGCAATTCAAATAACGACTCTAATAAGAAAATATTAAGGACTGTCCAATCTCTTCCTAACAACAGACCAAAATCAAAATCACGTTTTTACTGGGGTTGCATGGCTCTTGATAGGGTATTCAATACCCTTAAGTTATCAGTTGAAGGTAAAAGAAGAACATTGAGAAGCTATCAACTATTTTTAAATGGTAAAGGAATATTTTGAGATTAAGTTTAAAAAACCTTCTGCTGTATTCTTTTCTTTTGTTTCCAAGTTATCAATCAAATCCATGAATTCTTCGAATTCAATTTCACCATTACCATCGGCGTCAATAACAATTGTTAAGTTTTCCAGATCTTTATCAGTTGGATTATAACCAATCGTCTTCAGCATATCTCTTAACATGATGCTAGGTATAAATCCCTTGTTTCCTGCGTCCAAAAGACAGAAAGCATCGTT
Source organism: Turritopsis dohrnii (assembly GCA_027922465.2). Taxonomy (NCBI): domain Eukaryota; kingdom Metazoa; phylum Cnidaria; class Hydrozoa; order Anthoathecata; family Oceaniidae; genus Turritopsis; species Turritopsis dohrnii. Next base: position 544,664 of record BQMF02000208.1, on the reverse strand, counting down.
GTATTCGCGTATCTGGTCAGGAGTGAATCGATTCATTTTGTTAAGATCTTTGAGATTTATCAAGTTTATAAAAAGTTTATCTTTGTACTTCTCTGTCTTCTAAAAGTTCTGTTATAGTGAATTTTAAAAAACTGTACATTCTTCATTCTTTCTCTATTTATCTTTGCAACTTCGATTTTAATACCTTGAAACCAACTAACTCATCCCTCGTTGCAGGGAGCTTGTGAACGAAGTTTAAATATTCAAATTTGTCACTACACTCTTGCTGTGCATTTTTAAATATTCTTATGGCGATATATATTTCATTATTAAGTGTATCTATTTGCAGTGATCTATCAAATGTACCGCACCACTGGTTTCATGATTTCACGTCGAATTGCAATGCAAAGCATTTTTGGAATTGAATTAAGACTTCGGAAAAAGATTAGTCCACTAACAAACCTTTGGGTTAGTATTTTCAATGTAACAAAGCTTTTTTATCACTAAGTAAACCACGCCAACATTTCTTTCCATCATGCGATTTCACTTATGGTTCTGTCAAGAATGAAGTTCTTGCCTCATAAAAAAATGAAGAGAGTTTCGTAGCGAAACATAAGTTTTGTAGCAATGCTTGATGAGGCATATAAAGACAGATTACTGGCTTTCCTTATAACTTTCATGACAGACGAACACCTAGCTTTTTAATTTTTTTTCCAGTTAAAAGGAAGAAAACAATCTTTCCCCTTCAAAGAATGACAAAACGCCATCAGGACATAAATCTGGGTGGTATATCTGCATTGAACTAAATTCACATTTCCAGAATATCAATTTAGATGCAATATTTTGGCAAACCACCCGTTTATTTTTATTTACATGCTCATTACTTGGTTACATGATTTGCCCAACTGCAGTTATCGCTGTGGAACAATTTACGATAATTTCCATCATATTCACATGCCGTATTTCCTTTAATAAACGCCGCGGTTGTTTGTTACAAATTCCACCTTTTGGATGTGGCATTTAGTAGAGGGCGATGTTTATTACAAAATAAACATGAGACAAAAACAGAATTTAAACAACGACGTTACAAAAAGTTGTATGGAAATGTTTTAAACAAAAGATATGTTCACAATTTGTCACAGAATATCAATATCACTGTCGCCGTCCTCTTCTACAGCACGAAAACTTTCACAGTTTTCACTGACGTCAGAAGATTGATCTTAATCCAGTGCTTCCGTTGCTTCTTTCAATACACTTTTTTTTAGTTATTATAAGCAACACGTTTATAAACTAGTAAACTACCAGAGTCTTAAATAAATTAACAACATGAAATTTTGAAATGATGCAGCACTAGCATAGCTACAGTACAGTTACGCTAGCTTGCAGTTCTATGTCCTACACTTTGTACTTCTTAGATACGTGTACACAAAGGTTTTCAAGACTGGAAATACATACTTTTTCAACTAACGCTTAGCAACAAATTTAGCAACATTAATTTACTACTAAAAAATGGCCACTTTAAATCAACATTACTATTAACGAAATGTTTATGTGCAATTCGAATGTTCAGACAAGGTGATTTTGGTGGGACATTTATCAATAGAACTGTCCAAACTCCTAGCATTTTTTTAAAGATACGATAATTTGGTTTGAATGTTCCTGCGTAATTAACTATATATCAATTAAAGTTCTTGCGAACGTGGAATTTTATTGGTAGAAAATAAACACAACTTCTTAGTTTAACTTGTTTTCCAATAAAACCGCTTTTACGGCGTTTATTAGAAGGCGATGCTTATCAGAGAGTGGTTTTTATTACAAATGTTCGGCCATAAGTGCGGCGTTTAATAGAGGGCGGCGTTTATTAGAGAAAATACGGTATTTCAAAGGGTAGGGGTATAGGTTTTCAAAAATTTCGACGTTTGAAACATCTATTACTGTTAAATTCCAAGAGAATTTGATGATCCTATAAGACCTTGTAGCTACATCACTGTAATAGAAATGACCTTTTCAACAGCTACCTCCAAATAGGGACCAATTAGGCCTTTAACACTTTAAAACGTTTGTTCGACGACTAATTTAAGTTTGTTCTGTAGAATTTTTTGCCGTTATACGAATCTCTGGTGGTAAAATCACCCCCGAAAGTGCAATAAAAAAGAAATAACAAACTTTAAGGTCGCTCCTTGATAAGAAAGCTCTACACAAGAGAATGATTGATCGGATAAGCATTCATTCGAATCATAAAGATTGTTGACCGTAAGTTAACTGTTAACTGGAATCATCAATGTTTTCATAAATCATTCTTGTGTTGTCGCTATCGGTATTCTGAAAATCGATTATATACGCAATAGTTAATCACCTCTATGTTGATAATTACCGAAGTAAAGAAACCTAATCTAAACGTATGACGCATCTAGACATTTCTCGTCACTAACGGTGATTCTACGTGTCAAGTAATACTCAATTGAAATTTATAAACCAGTATCAATAGAATTTAATCTCTCCATCACCGGTGAAAAAAACAACAACAACAAACTGCTCATTGATTGACAGCGTTACTTTGATGTGGTGTAGCTATCAAGCGTATGGGATGATGCCTCGTATAAATTTGTTTCGCGTATTGACGCTCGCTTTAGGATTGATGCTGACAAATGGTCAAGAATCGTTTGAACTTGACGATAGGATAAGAACGCTACCTTTAGAATACTATAATATTACCGATAATACGAGATTTCTAATTTTCGAAGTTAACCTTGGTGAAGGATTTAACTTGAGGAGAGATGTTTACATAAGGGCTGCCAATATGATCAAAAAAATGAATGACAAGGGGGAGGACTGGATTTTAATTTTGCCTGAATGGATGGCTCTGTACCATTGGAAGACTAAAAAAATACAACAGCGTTTCATTCCTTGGGGTCAGTTCTTTGATTTACCAAGCATGAATATCTACATCCCAGTTATGGAATTTAACGTATTTTGGGATAACTTTGGTTCAAAATCTGGTATCGACCATGTGATAAATTTACAACTTGGTAATAAGGATGTGAATTCTACCCTCAAAACAGGATCCCAGTACTCTATTCATGAAGAGTGCACAAACAACGGGTCGAGTGCACACTATTACAGACAGGATAAAAATGGACGTGTGCGAGGAATTTTTTACCAAAGGCGCGAAGTGTACGCTCATCGGTTCGACTGTTACTCAGTGCGAGGAAAATGTGAGGTATTGGCTGGTCTATTAAAGGACATTCCTGGAAGGTAGTAAAAAAGGCTTCCATAATACTAGAGGCGCATGGGTTTATCAACTTTGAGTCTTCGCAAATGCTTTTCAACTTCACAATATTATAAGGCTATTGTCCTTGGGAAATGAATAAATTAAGTGCTAGGAAAATTTTACTTAGATTTATATACTTTTCTACTTCACAAAGGTTTGCATGAACACTAACAGATATTCCCAAAGCTTCATTAAGAAATTCTTAATCTTGATACCAGAATTTAGATTTTTCCAGCTAAAGATTGATACATTTTTAGGTACATCTTCGTTGATAGATTTGAGAAAGTTATGCATTGTGAAGTTCGTTACAACTTTGAGCGTGACCAGGTAACATGCTTAAAACATTGGCTTTTAGTTCTTCTTCTCTAATTTTCCTATTCCAAGTCTACGCTTCGCATTGAAAGCAGTTTATCGACCTATTAAACTACGAAATGTTTGTATGGTTGCAGTTACTTTTTGACAATTTTGCCGACAGGGAATTCGAGTTTTTGATCTATAATCACATCAAAATGAGGAGGACAGGTTACTTTGTCAAAGTAGCGATATTTGAAAAACATTTGGAAACTTTGTAGTTGTTGTAAAGTTACTCCACTTCAGGCACGAAGAAGTTTGGTGTTTTCAAAGCATCTCAGAGAAGAGGCGGATTCGTTCAGAGCTGAGTTTCTCGATTCAAATGACGAGAAAGACAAAACCGTTTTTAATGACGATGATTGGAGACTGCAAGTTGCTGATTTAGGGGAAGCACTCGGTGGTCCTTACCTTGCAATTCACTTGAGGTTAGACGATTGGAAAACTGCTCACAAGAAAACTGCAATCAGCCTGGAGCAATGGAGTATTGAAATAAAAGAGAAGCTGGAAGAATATGGTTTAGACAAAGTGTATGTTGCTACAGATGGAACTGATGAAGGTATATATTCTCTTAACTCTGAGTTTCTACAGAAGGTAACTTTGATTTCCACATTTTCCATTAAGTGTGGTTTACACTGATATTCTTGTCAGAATCGTGATAATCGCTTCTAGTGTGAACCTTTATTAAGGTTGCTTATTGCAATATTTCCAAGTCATTTATAAAAGCAAACAAAAAGTTTGGGAATCCAACGAAATTACCCAGAGAACAGAGTCATTTAGAATTACTGTGAATGAGTGCTTTCCTATTGAATTACACATACTAATTCAATGAAAATGCTCTTCTTCGCATTGACTTTTTAAGCCCGTTGCTTACTTGCTGACGGTCTATAAGACTTTATTCGACTTTCTCGAATGACCAATTGAGATTGAGAACTATAAAAACAAAATGACCCAATGATTGGTCAAGAGGATTATGCGATCCTGTAATATGCCAATATCAAAATATTAAACCATAGCATTCGTTCATATTTGTAGGCAAACATTCGTGTTCAAGCTCGAAGTTCAAATATACACATGCGCATTTGTGAAATTCTAGCTAACAGGCATTTCTTAACATGTTGGATGTTATTCGAATTTTTTTTATGTTTAGAAATTGACAAATTGCAGTCGTACTTATCAAGTGCAAAAATATATCGATACCCTAACAATCAGGAAACTGTGAAAAAGTTCTCTGACGGTGGGATAGCAATCATTGACCAATGGATTGCAGCTCATGCAAGGTATGAACAGTTTATCTATAAACCATAAATATACCATATACCATATGCTAGCTGATACAAAAGCAGTATTTTCGCTTATGGATTATGATGGGATTGGCTTAAAATAGTGAAGTCAAAAGCCTTTTTTTCTTCTATATATAAAACCTTTAGCAAGCTCCCCTTCCTTATTCATCAGCAAAATTTGCATTGAAGCATGGTACCTAGATATGAATTAGATAATGTTAAAGGAAAAAACGGAAGAAAAAAAATTGTATGTTAAAGATTGTTGGAACTGGTGAACTTTGTATAATGGTATCAAAAAAGGTCTAGGCTTTAGACCTGACTGAGGCATGCCAGTAAAAACTAACAAATCCATCCATACAACTGACCTCTCGGCTTCATAGCATGATTCATGTCTAAAAGAGCTTTCTGTCTAAAGGATTGAGGATTTTTGCACCACCTGCCTCAAATATCATAAGAAGCACTATACAGAACCTTCATTAATGAAAGAACTGAAGAAGTCATGATATTAAGAAATGAATAAGCAAACAATAAAAGCAACAAAAGTAGATAAAGAACTTAAACTTTGATCTAATTCCTGCATTCATTCTAGATATTTTATTGGTACGTGTCACTCCACTTTTACATATCGCATCAAGGAAGAACGATCAATCCTTGGCTTGCCCGTAGAAACCACTTATAATTGTGGTGGGAAATCGGAATCGGATCCATATAAACAACCACCACTCTCACCGAAAGAAGGAGAAAAACTACGAAATCAGCGGTTAGAATTAGCTCAGAAAGTTCGTCAAGAAAGAAGTAAAGAAACCGCAGGAAAGCCTTTAAATGTAGAGTTATGATATGAAAGAAAACAACTCTAAGTTGCTGTTAACCCATCCCTTCGGTCCCATTATTGGGATAATCACTGTGTATTTATTTACCCCTTAATCCCACTTTAACCTAATATAATTGAATCTTAATCCGTTGTTTTTATGTTTTTCGTCGATGAGAAAATGCCGCTATCATAATGCTTAACCCGCAATGTTATAATGTTATAATATAATGTTATTGTATTATTAATTATGAACAGCAATTTACTGTAGTATTCAAACTAGAATCCGGATATAATTGTCGTTTCGATATTTTTCTTCATCATCTATCTTCGTGATTTTTACCTTTTCAACATTCTTCAATCCTTCACAAAAATTATCAGACAGCCTCCCCCTCCCCCAAAATTCAATGTTGTGCTTAATTTAAGCCATTCACAGGGCTGCCTGGCTTGTGTGGAAGCCACATAAAACATTAAATTCTGGGGAAGGGGACTTAAAGCTTAAAGGCTTAAAGTAGTAAGGTGAAATTTGATGGGTTCATACGGGGATGAGCTTATACTCGGCTGGGCTTATACGTGGCAGTTTATGGTATATAGTGTTGAGTATCTAGTGTAGTAGCCAATCCTCCAATCCGTAAATTCACAATTTATACATCGTTGTAACATTTCTTTCCTCATTTTAGGAATTTATCAAAATTAAAGAACTTCGTAAAATATTGTTTCTGTGGTAGAGATCCTACCGTATACTACCGTATCTACAAATGTCATCATTATTCAAAATGAAAACGAAGTCAAAATGAAAATGAAAGTGAAGACTTAGATTGGATAAATTATGAATTTATTGATAGTAGTATTAAAACGCAATAAGATTATTTGTTTCGTAACCTCTGTCGTTTCTCGCAACAACGTCTGCCAATTTATTAGCAATACAACATTTATGGCGGGAAAAATGTTTTGCTAATAACGATTTAAATGAGTAGGATTTTCTTCTCCTGATATACGAACGAATTGAGTTCATAAACGAGACAAAACGGGGAGATCATCTCACTTTAAGATGGACACCCAATTTATCAGAGAAATTCTTTCAACTAATATCTACATTGCTTCCAGATGTCCATGTTAACACGTTAAGCTTTTTTCATGAGTACACTTAATTTCCTATCATTAAAGTATCTTACAAACGATTACATTATAATTGTGGTAATTTGCAAATAAAATTATTTGCCGAAGCGCATTTGATCCAAGTGAAGGAGTGCAAAAGGAGATTTAAGTAGGCAACAGCGATGGTCGTATGAACTACCATTGATCTAGGACATACAGAATGATGATGATGATGAGGATTTTAAGGACTGGTCCTAAATATGTCCGCAACAATCTATCATTTGTCATTCTTTTGCGAGCTATTGTCTTGCAAGGCGATCGTACTCATCCTTATAAAATTTCGTTTCAAAGAACGAGGCATTAAACAATCATGTACTTCTTTTCACCCTGAAAAAATAACAAAGTTTTGATAGCAAGATTTGCGATGAACCCAGTGGGCAAATTTGTTGAAAAATCACTGCGAAGGAGTGCATTTCTATAGTAATATACTCACCATTTCAATAACGATGCACTTCATCACAGTGACTTTATGACGATTTTTGTACACTGGGAAAGTTATGCTGAAATTACCATTTCTTATATCAGCAATTTTCCTTTTAATTGATAATAGAAATGGCCAAGATCAAATTTTAGAAGAGAGAATTCCTAAATACACCCAGTAGCAATAATTCTTTACTCTCCTGTAAGCTTTTGTGAATACTCACGTTTACATGCAATTTTGTATACGACAAAAAGTGAATCACAAATAAAAGTCTTTTTGATAAATCCTCGTATCCAGCTATTCAAGATAAGAATCTCTAGTCAATAATAAATGCATTGATTATCATAGAACAACAAAAATATATCTTTGATCTTAAAAGGTTATTGTGGGGGTATTCTGGAATAGATTAAAGTTTTTAATGCATTTAAATCGAATGTCAACAATTGCCAAAAGATAAATGGTGTCAGTTCATAACGACACGTTGAGCATTGGATTGTCTATCTTCAAAATAAAAACATGCGTTCATATGTTTACATATTCGCATTTTTCTGTTCCTTACTGTCAGTTTTAGCATTGGTAGAAGACACATTTGAATTTGATCAAAATTTGAACAATGTCGATTTTAGCTCATACAACATTACTGAAAAGACCAAATTTCTTATCTTTGAAGTTTACTTTGGTGAAGGGTTTAACTTGAAAAGGAATGTACATACAAGAGCCGCTAATTTAGTTAAACTCCTGAACGATCGTGGCGAAGATTGGATTTTAGTTTTGCCCGAATGGAGAAGGTTATTTCATTGGAAGCATCGGCATGTTGTGCAAGAGAAGATACCATGGGGACAATACTTTGATATAAAAAATATGAATTTATACGTTCCAACAATGGAGTTTCATACGTTTTGGACAGAAATTGGCTCACAAATTGGCATTGAGCATCTTCTTTATCTGCAGACACATGCCAGTCCTGGAAAGAGATCAGAAACGGCTAATAAAAAGGAGTTTGCATTCTTTGATGAGTGCACCGTCAAAAAAACCTATTATTCAGTTCGGAAGGATGGTTTTATAGGTGGACACTTCTTTGGCAGAAGAAACGAAATTTTTGCACAAAAATTGAGTTGTGTAACTGTTAAAGGAAGATCGCTTATCTTGGCTGATTTCTTGAAAGAGGTTCCGGAAAGGTAATAATTAAGAAACATTTCCCCTTTCTGCATTATGTTGTTCGTTAAAGATTAAGAGTTAACTTTTGGTTTTTAGATTTATAATGATAGATCGCTTTGAAAAACTACAGCATGCCTATACACCGCATGATGGGGCTGAAAAAAGTATAGAAAGCGATAACGTACGTAAAAAAAGATTAAAATTCACTTTTAAAGTCTGGAAAAGTGTCAGTAACTCTCATTTATTTGTGGCAATTCCAAAAGTGGAAAAGATATTGAATTCTATTTGTAAACAACAACAATCATGTATTATTTTGATTTTGAAGGCTCGTAGATCACTTGTATTTGCCAAACATTTGAGGGAAGAAGCAGATAAGTTTCGAGCTGAATTTCTAGACTCCAACGATGAAAAGGATAAAACAATATATCACGACGATGATTGGAGATTGCAAGTCAAAGATGTTGGAACAGCACGCGGCGGCCCATACATCGGTGTTCACATGAGAAGAGATGATTGGAAAAGAGCTCATGGAAACATGTTTTTCACCGTAGCAGAACTTGCAGATGAATTAAAGGCACGGTTGAAAGAATATGGTTTGAAAAAGGTCTTTGTAGCAACTGACGGCACTAAAGAAGGTAGTTTAAATTGGTTGACTTTGAAAGAGTGTTTTGGGGTTTCTCTGCTTTATGAAGAACGTTTCTTGGTTATTTCAAAACTATTTTTACTTCATTAATTTTTGAAGATGAATGTTGTCTTTTTTTTAGAGGTAGACGAATTGCGGTCATATTTGGATAAGGTTGAAGTATATACATATCCAAATACTTATGAGAATGTAAAAAGATTTTCAGATGGTGGTATACCGATAATTGATCAATGGATTACTGCTCATGCCCGGTAAGTAATTTTCAGCCAACACCTAGCTGAGAAACATAGCCTTCAGACTAGCAATCTACCAAATGCGTTGCGTTTTAATTCAGTCACCATAAGATGTATGAGACAAATGCAGTACATGAAGTTTGATGTACGTTATTCAGAAAAAAAATTGTGAACATAAATTCTAACTCGTTTTTATAGGTATTTTATCTCGTCGTTTGAATCGACATTCTCAGAACGTATCCTTGAAGAGCGGTACATATTAGGGTTTAGTGTATCTTCTTCAGAGGCTCTTTGTAATAAACAAACACCAAAATCGCATTGCAAATACCATTCCCAATTTGTCGGACACGATGCGAAGAAGGCAATGTTAAGAAGGAAACTGATGGAAAGTGTTCTTGAAGAGAAAAGGAAAAGAAAACAGCATATTGAATTATAAAAAAATTTTGTAAAATCTGCTACCGATGAAACCAACTTTAAAAGAGATTTCCAGCAATACCTTTTGCGTGTTTTCCTTTAAAAGTTTGCACGCCGCGTTGTTTGCGGGAAATCAAATCCAAGGCGGTTTACCACAAGTCGAACTTTTCCGCGCTATTCACATAATTCTAAAAAAAAACAGTTGAAACTATTACTTTGAGCGAAAGAATTTTTTTTAAAAAAAAGATGTACTGCGCATGCTTACTTCACTTGCGTCTGCTTCATAAGTGTGAATCAGGCTTATATGGTTTATTTCATCACTTATGCTTGAAATAATGAAAGTCATTACACATTTTCTTATACAAATTGTTCGTTTAGGAGAGGCACTTTAAAATGTCATTTATCTCTAATTAAATGTCAATCATTGGGTTTTGAAAGCTTTTCAAGCTATATTTAATTGTTGCGTGTAGAACAGATTCGTATCAGCACTGTCTCACTACATGTTTAATATTTCGTTTTTGTTGTTTTTTTTTCACTTACTTAGGTATTTTATTGGCACCTATCGATCAACATTCTCACAGAGAATTCACGAAGAACGGGAAATCTTAGGCTTCAGTCCTGCCACCAACTACAATGTATTGTGCGGTAAACAGTTCCCCAAAGAAAAATGCGCAATACGGCATGGTAAACTAACAATACAACAAAAAAAGGAGAAACAAATCATGAGGATGAAAGAAATGCAAAAAATAAGACGTGAGGAAAAAATTTCGAAGACAGAACCAAAAATGCGGGAAGATTTGTGAGAAATATTGACATTAGATCATTATAAAATTGATGCATGTAGAAACAATTCATTGATAATTAATTCGTTAAAGATAATTACATAATGTTCCTGTTTTTGTTTGTTTTTTTTTATCGGTTCTTTTTTACCTGTTAAGACTTTTACAAATTTGCCCTCAAATTCTTATAAGGGACTTTGAAAGGTCGAAGTTATAAAGAATTTCGTTCATCCTGTAAGCGGGCACAAAGACGTCGTAAAGACGTCTTTCCAAGACGTCCCTAAGACGTCGCAAAATGGTCGCGAAGTGGAAATCTCAAAAGACGTCCCAATCACATCTTCATTGAGACGTCTCGATGACATCCCAATGACGTCGTTACGACGTCGCAGGATTATAAAATTTACTCTTTCAAAAACTGTGACAGGCCACAAATCGCCGAAATCGCAACCTTAAAGCCACCGCTGCTTGTTGTGAAGACGTCTAAAAACATTTACAATAAATCATTCTATGCAGACTGATTGCTTTTGAAAGTTTATAATTGTTTCGAAGATCGTTATTGAATCTGCATACAGTGTGTCCCAGAGAATTTCGGTCTGAGATTTTAACAAGCTATAACTTTTCACATCATATCAGATTTTAGAGATTTTTACATCATTCGATAGCATTTCTTTCAAGGATTTTAAAAACCTATATTTTAAACAATTTAGTCCAACACCTTTGTAGTTAAAAGGATTTCTTTAGACTGTCACGGCCATTAACTCCTTAATGGTTAAAAGTAAGTTTCCACGTGCGATTATTCTTTTGTTTATTAAGAACATGTCGTGGTGTTATTGAACACACTAAAATTATAATCTCATCACAAAGTTGAAAATTGTGAGACGGGGGCTTCTACAAAATTTTTTGACATCATATGAGCAATCTTTAGTTGCTACAAAAACTTTTCTCCACTGAGATCCAGAGGCTATCAGAGTTGGGAAGTAAAATTGTTGACGCAGCAAATAATCTTGGACAAAATCAAAATTTTATTCGCCACTCTTTATGACAGCAACAGCAAATCGCTGTGTCAAGAGAAACGGAGGACATGTTGAGACAGCTTAAAATTTTGTTTTTAATGACTCTTGTGTTTTACAGTCACTTGACTTTGATATTGTTTTTGATAATGACCTTTGATAGGTGTTATTGAAAGATGTGTTAATTAACCATTAAGAAGATAATTGGATTTTTTCATGATAAAATCCTTAATTGTTGGAGAACAAAATATATATTTTTAGAATCTATGAATAAAATCCTATCGAAAAATTGCTGAAATCTGATATATGTGTGAAAAGTTATGAGCTGTTAAAATCTCAGACCGAAATCCTCTGGGACACACTGTAGAGACGTCCCAAAAACGCCGTAACATCATCCCTCACACTACCAATAAACAGAATTCGATACGAATTTAAATTTTATATAAGCATGTTAGTGTTACTTGATATATACTGTTTAATGACTGCAAAATGAAATTTGAAAATTTTTTCGCAATCTGATCGTAAAAGGATCCCAATTGCGACGTCCTGTTTTCAGACGTCCCTACGACGTCGCAAAATGATCTGAAAAGCAAACGACCATTTTACGATTAAAATGAGACGTCTCAAAGACGTCTTGTGCCCGCTGGGATCTCATAGGTGTAAGAAATACAGGGTATCTTGCTTACTTTCCAATTGTTCCAATAAACAGATGATAAACAGAAATTTTTTTTATTTGAACATTCGCAGTTTGTCAAGAAAACTACGTATATTGATATTAACTTGTGATCAACAACAACAACAACAAATTACTGCTCGAAGATTTTTAGTTCACATATTCAAGAGCTCGTTGAAAGGTCGGTAATACGTATAATTAAAATGGCTAGATTTGTGGATAGGCAATTTGTTAGCTATCTCATTTCTGATTGTAAATAAATCCCTTCAATACAATGCCATGATTATCCATTCGTTTGAGAAATCAAATTAAGAAGCGATAAATAATCCTTTTTCAAATGCTTAAAATAAGAGTATTATCTTGTTTTGTATATTTTAGACCATTCATTATGACAATAGATATATGCACAGATCAATAATATGCGTTCGTTAACTCTTCTTGATAGAAATCACTTAAAGCAAGGCAGCTTGAAAGCACTTAAAAGCAAGGCAGCTTGAAATCACTTAAAAGCAAGGCAGCTTGAAAGCACTAATGTATCCTTTAAGAACATTTCTATTTTTTATTTTGGGCAACTGGACTGTAGTAACAGCTGACACTATACGCGATAAATTCAATTATGATCGTAATTTAAATAGTATCGACTTTAGTTCTTATAACATTACAAAAAATACAAGATTTTTAATTTTTGATGTGTACATTGGTGAAGGGTTTAATTTGAAAAGAAATGTCCATGCCCGGGCTGCTCATTTAGTCAGATACATGATCGACCGAGGTGAAGATTGGATATTAGTTTTACCTGAATGGAGAAGATTGTATCATTGGAAGACAAGAACGCTATGGCAGGAGCAAATACCATGGGGACAGTTTTTTGATTTAAAAAACTTAAATCTATATGTACCAACGATGGAATTTCTTACTTTTTGGAAAAATATAGGTTCAAAGACAGGAATCGAACATGTTATCGTCTTACAACGAAATAAAGAACGCGAAGAGGAAAAGTTTGCAATCTTTGAGGAATGTAATGGAAAGCATTACTACAAGTTCGGTAACAATGGATTGGTGAAAGGTCTATTTTTTGGAAGACAAAATGAAGTGTTTGCCCGTAAACTCAGCTGTTTATCAGTGAAAGAAGAAACTACGCTAGTAATGCCTGATATTCTAAAAGAGCTCCCTGAAAGGTATCTATAATTTTATTGGCATTACCATGTGCCATCAGCGCCTAATCGATTGTAATGAACCTTCTGGTGATAGCAGTATGTAAAGTGGTTTGCAGTTCTTTATGTCTACTAGAAAAAATCTACTGTTTTTAATTTCGCTAATGATGTGTAAAAACAGTATACAGAATTGCGTCTTTGAAATTTGCTCATATTGGAAACTTATGCTATTAATTTTGAATTTTTACCAAAAATTGTGACAAAATTTCAAAAGTTATTATAAATAAGAGTGATACACAATGTTGCTGATGTGAGAAATAAGGAATTTTGTTTAATATTTCAGTCTAAATTATGGGGTCACTCAGTCTATTTAAATTTGAACGATTTCTTTAGCTTAAACAATCTCTATGTAAAAGCTATAAAGGCTATGTGCGTATCAAATTCTTATGATATTTCTAAAATTAAAAGAAATAACAAAATCGAAATAACGTTACTCGAAGTAAGGTGTGACTAAATTTAATATAATTTGAAACAAGACCATTATAAATCAGTGCAGAGCAGTAACGATAGGAGCTTGTAAACACTCTACAGAAAGAGTCCGGTTAAAAACCTAACCTAAACAACTCTATCCATTGTACTTTTAGGTTCATAATGGTCGATTATTTTGAATATTTAAAATTGGCTTATCGATATTATGCAGAACCTGAGCTTAGAATTGGGATGGAACAGGTTTGTTGAGCATAATTTGTTTATCAATATAGTTTTTTATTAGTGCCAGATTATCAATATTTTATTTAGGATAGTCATCATCCCTATAATCGCTATAACTTTTTTAAATTTCATAAAAAAGTAAAGTTTTCAGAGAGCTTTCTGAAAATATATATATGATGTCATAAAAATTTATTATTTGGTACAATATTCTAAATTTATTAATCTCTATTAATGTTTAGTTAGTAAACAAAGAACAAAATGTCGTAAAAATATCCCAGAAATTATTCTCAAAAGGTCCGTAGAACTCCCAGAAATTAAACCTTAAATGTTTTTAAAATGAAACTGTATCCATTGGAGAGGAATATATACTTTATTGATGAAAAAATAAAAAAGTTACGCACACGAAGCATGGGCTGATGACTATCCTTACGCTATGATATTATTGTCATTATTTGGTATAGTATCTGTAATAATGTTGCTTCTTTCATTACAATGCGTAGGGTACATTTTACGGCCAGTTTTCAGTTCAATCGCTGCGATCGTGCGACTGAGCAAACAGTCGTTCAGTAGTTCAAATGTTTTGAACTACCAGCCGAATGAGATTGCGTCGGCCAATCAAAAGTCAGTTCGCTCATTCGCGCGAGCACAGCGAATGAACTGGAAACTGCCCTTTAGGTAAAGTATCTTATATGTGAACTATCCGTCAATCACCGCGTTCTCTCATCGCTTCTGCAACACAGGAATGAGAGAAATAAAAAATAACGCCTCCATTCTTCTCTCTATTTCCCTAAAGCAGGTCAAAATCAGGTCTAAGATTGAATTCACCTTTTAAGTTTATATTTTTGGTGAATTGGACTAAAGATGAAAATAGACAGTACAAAATGATCGTTTTGTAGGCAAGGCGAAGTCAAGTGTATGCAAAACATTTACGTGAAGAGGCTGACAGGTTTCGCTTGAAATATTTGGATTCCAATGATGAAAAGGATAAAACAGTGTACCATGACGAAGACTGGCGGTTGCAAGTGGCAGAAATGGGTAGTGCACGCGGAGGTCCATATATTGGTGTTCACATGAGAAGAGATGATTGGAAAAAGGCTCATCCAGACTTTTACTTCACGATAGAAGAACTTGCCCAAGAATTAAAGAAGAAACTTCGAGAATTCGGCTTGAAAAAGGTTTATGTGGCAACCGATGGATCGAATGAAGGTTTTTTTGCAAGCTTTTCTCTTTGATGATAATAGTGGTTGTTGAATAACTTACAAATTCGAGAACAGAGTTTTGCATAAGTTTTCGGACTTCTAAGAAAAAAAAAATTCTTACAAATTTCTTATTTGTCAGCAAAGCTTTATAAACTTCTGTTACGTATGATCTATTAACAGAGAACTAGAAGTGAAAAAGCTTCGCTAATAATCAAAGAGGACACAAAGAAGTTACTTTTCTGTTCATCAACATCGCACATGCTTAAATAACTCTATTCTTTTTTTGGTATTGCTCTTGTGTTTGTGTAAAACTA
Organism: Turritopsis dohrnii; assembly: GCA_027922465.2. Taxonomy (NCBI): domain Eukaryota; kingdom Metazoa; phylum Cnidaria; class Hydrozoa; order Anthoathecata; family Oceaniidae; genus Turritopsis; species Turritopsis dohrnii. The sequence goes on along the minus strand of BQMF02000208.1, from coordinate 529,108 downwards.
AAAAATGTTTTTTCTAGAAGTGGAAGAATTGCAATCTTACTTAGGCAAAGCAAAACTTTACCGCTATCCTAACAACTGGGAAACTGCTAAAAGATTTTCTGATGGTGGTATAGCCATTATTGAGCAATGGATTGTCGCACATTCAAGGTATGTTCAGGATGGAACTAACTTCTTCTTACGCAGGGTTTTTTTTGTCTCTTTTTGATACGAGGATGACCATGAAATAAACGTCTCTGGGTACTTCAGCTATGAATAAAAGATAATGTTTCAGATGAATAACTTAGTGTTTTACCTTATTTTAACTTTGTCGGAACAAATTGTCGTCGTACGAAATTTTTCGTCTATGCGTACTTTCGTCACTTGGCCAAATATTCGTCATTTTCGTCCGGGGAATAATTTAAGCCGACGAAAACTTTCGACCTTTCAAGGACTTACTTGAAATTCTTTGTTATTTCCTGTTAAAGAATTATAATGAATTTTATTTTTTAAAGAGATAAGAACTATGATTAATCTAAATGACTAGCAACGAACAAACATAAAAAGCAAGAAAACACAAGCAATAAAATCTGAAAAAAGCTCAAAAAGATAGGGATTGCTTAAGATTGTCGAGACGATTATCGAGATAAGCGAAAAAAAGTCTCGTTTCCTCTTCATACTTCTAAAAAATAATTCTGTATATGAAGAATTTTTATCCCAAGCGGAACCGCCCCTGCAGACTGTACATTCCTTCTCATATATAACCACTTGTGAGACAATATTTCAAACAGTGTTTAAGTATGTTGTCGTGCCATTCGGTAATCGTTTTCTCTCGCCTCCCAAGCTCAATACCAATCGTCCAGCTCCATACCAATAACCTCTTTCTTCGTAATCGTTTTCACCCGCCTCCCCACTTCCATACCAATAATTTAAGAACCTTTTTCTTCGGGGTTTTTTATTATTTTTATCTACCTGTTATTTTGTTTCTAACCACCTGTCTTTATCTTTAGGTATTTCATTTCGAGTTTGAAGTCAACATTTTCAGACCGAATACACGAAGAAAGATTTATTTTAGGTTTTAGTCAATCATCCACACAGCCATTGTGCACCAAAACATATCCAAAAGATAAATGTGGTAACAAATTTCCATATCATCATCGATATTCAGAAAAACAACAATTGAGGCTTGATGAAGCAGAAAGGATTAAAAGCGAGATGAACAAACACAGAAGTCATGGAAGTGAACTCTGATTTTTGTGTTCGCTTAAAAAAGTATACAAGACAATTATTAGTCATTTCGTTTTTACATAAACTTGATGTAATCATACTAATGTCTACAGAATAATCGTAGGATTGTTAACAACCTCAAACTCAGACTTCCTTGCCTTTTGGTACACGAACAACATAAATCCTCATATAGATAGATATTAGATATAGATATAGATATTATTATATGGGTAATAATAAGTAACAATGAAACAAAATACATTCCTTAAGTTTGAGAGGGTGTGGTTTTAATCAATCTAGAGGGACAAAATTTAAAAATTTTCTCTGGCGCGTCGGACCAACCATGGTGGGTCCTCCTACGTCACTAATTATATATGCCCCTCCCCCAACTTTGACATCGTCTCGACGGCCCTGATAAAAAACCAAAGAACTGTTATTTTAAGACTCTCTTAGTGAAAAGAATTTGAAAATGAAGAAACCCAGCGGATGAAAGCACTGCGAATCAGTTATAGCAATATATATTCATTGCCTTAATTTTTGACGATTTTGCCCACTGGGTATAGGGGTGTCATTTTTGGATTATGGTTCGACCCGCGGAATGCAATCATTTCAAATAAAAATCAGAGATTTTCAACCGTAAATATATCGTAAATATATATCGTAAATATACCGTAAATATATCGTAAATGTATCGTAAAAATACCGTAAATATAGCGTGGACACATCTTGTTAGACAAATACACTTGCAATCACTTGTAAAAATTTATGTTTCATTTATATATCGCGTTTTGACTTTGTCAACCTAACTTTAGTCAACGGGAGGGAGAGGCTGGAAGCCTAGCCTAATTTTTCTCAGATAATGGATTAATGTTTGTCAAGAGTTTTCCTCTTTTCTTTGTGAATAAAAAGGATATTTACAATATTTACGAGCTGATGTGGAAGACAATCCCATTGACTCGGATCGTGAAGAAGACGAAGACATAGAAACTAGCCTAACTAATATTCAAAATATAATATTTGAGATTTATTCTGTTACGTACATAGTTTAGTTTTTAAGTAAACATCGAAAGATAAAGCTATGGATTTTCAAAACAATTTAATGTCTTTCCATTTGCTTTGACTTACCCAAGAACATATAAAAAGTTTATTCAATAATTTCACCTCTACGGTGGGCACTTGTTCGAGGCGTTCAGCAAACATACGGAATATGAAAAATGAGCTTTTGAAAACATTTGGAACCATCTGTAATCATACTCAGCATGAAATTAAACATTTCGTAATAGAACTAATCATGCTTAAAAGAAAAAAAACAACAAACTATTTGTTATTATTTCAAGAAAAAGTATTTGACATAGATATGGAGTGGTAAAGAAATTGTCATCATGTACGTTGAAACGTTTTCTTATAGGTTCAACAAACTTGCTACGCATGCTTGAAATACATGTTTAATGCAAGATGTAGTATGATAATTATTGTGTTTTTGTTTGTTTAGTAGGCAAAAGTGATATATAAAACATAATCGAAGCAAAACAAAAGACTGTAAAAGCCAATAGAATTACTTTCCAAAATGTGCAATACACGGCAGGCATTCTGATTTCGTGACAGTAGATCGACGTCCTTAAAATGCTGCAGAGGGATTGTTCCGGTATGCGCTTTGTTTTTGTTGTTTTTTTCCTTTAAAGAACAGTTCCATAAAAACGCTATTCTTAAAGATAACGAACTATTATCTGTAGAGTTGAGGGTTGCACTGATGTTAGTAGAAACAGAACAATCGGTCTAGGAACAAGCAGCTGTTCATAATTTAAAAAGCGCTCAAAGTAAAAACATTATCGGCTCTCTCGTGGAAATGATCTCACAAGAAAATTGCTGACACACTTTTTTCTCGACCTTACCTTATCGGGGATAATTTCGTCGGGGAAAAGTGAAGAAATTTTTCCTTTCGGGACGAAAATTTTCTCCGACGAAAATTTTGAAAATATTAGTAAAATTTTTCAAAATGCCGAAATTTTCCCCGACGAAAAAGTTTCCCCGACGAAATTATCCCCGATAAGGTAGAAAAAAACAGACAATGGCATGTATTCACAAGTTAGAGGTCAAAAATGTTTCAAAAGATTTTTCTCGGCCTTATACATAGTTCTGAATGCTTTACAAATATTAAGAATGTATTTTTGAGGCTTATGGATCAACTTTGCGACATCTTGTGCGCAATATTTTTAACATATCACAATTTTTGGTCTTTTAAAGCATTTTCAGGTGTCATTTACATTTTCAAAATCTTTCTCAGAAATTCTCAATTTTCAAGACCATGTAAACCTTACTGAGCATAATATTGCCTTCTTAGAACTACTTTCAGATTTATTTGCCGTTTATTAAAGAGGCATTGTACGGCTGAAATCAACAAAAATAGGGCTGTCGAAAAAAACGGTCGTTGTAATCTTGATGTCCCATATGTAATCTTTATGAAACAATCGTATCTGTATTTGGGTTATCGTGGAAAGCCAAACAAGAAACGATGTCGAACAAGATGAGCTAGTATAAATATAAAAATTGCTGTTTTTGTAATCAATTTTTTCACTTAGGTTATCAAGTTGCAAAAAAATAAAAGCACCAAAAGACTATGAATTTATATAAGAAATTAATTTCGTGATTCTGATACGAAAGCCACGTATCATTTTGAAGATATTTGTGGATAACATTTACATACTTTTTTTCTATCACTTGACAATTATGTTTCTCAAACGATATGGGTTTATACATGACATTTGAATACGAATAAGTTCTGTTTTATGACCTTTTCGATGTGAAATATCATTCGTCTGTATCAAAATGTAAATTTTAGATCACGATTCAACGATAACTCTTATTTTTTTTACAGAAATATTAAATATATGATAATAACAACAACTCCCTTCTTTTTCTTCCCACATTTACATTCTTCTCCACATTTTACTTCCCTTGTCTTGCAGGGGCAACCAGATCTTTTACCATCTTCTCTGCTGCAAGTCGAGTTACATATACAATGCTGAAAATGCACGAGTGAATAAATGTAATCAAATTTAAGTTTCGTTGAGAACAAACAACGAAGAAAAGGTTTTGTATTGATTGGAATAGGCAATGAAATCAAATCACTTTAAATTAGCTTCCACAACATTCTCTTATAATGATAAAAGTAATCTTACTTGAGTTAAGACAGCTGACATGTTTCTTCACACACAACGATGACTTATGAAGAAGTTCTTCCATATTATTTTATAATTCATGAGAAAATTCAGTAATTACTTCTAACACGTATTGTAGAAGAATGAATTCTTTCACCAACATATTGTTTAAAAGGTGTCAAAACTATGATTCAGGTTGATTTCCCGAAATAAAGAAGATCTCTGTTCTTCTCCGACAGAGAAAGCTTGATTATTTGCCGCCATATTTGTTTATATTTTTCATGTTCGATCACGTGACGATAATATTTATAATTTTAGCCGTACAATGCCTCTTTAAACATTCACGTTAATTTAACATGGCTAACGTCAGTTTTGTCGGTCAATTTACAGGTTTTACCACGTTTCTTGGTTCATTATTCATCCTCGCCCATCAAAGCTATGGATCAAAGGTAAGTATGGTCATAGTCACAGATGTGCGAGTTCATGTCAATACAGTAAACGACATCAGCACAACTTTGAACGGTAGTTCTTTTGGCTGTTTGAACGTTGAATATATCTCTTCATTTGTTAACTATTCTTTCAGTTACATATAACATTCTGCCTTGGATTTGTCGTTTTTTCTCCTTTGCTGAATATAATGGAAATTACATAAAAATACTTTAAGGGGAGAATTTTCAAGGAACTTATTGACAAACAACTTCGCAACTTATGGAGAAGCACATTAACGTAATTTGTGAATGCAATTATGTGGGACTATCTAAACGATTTTCTTTCAATGTTAAATTGCTAACACTCTCCTACACAAATTGCGACTACCGTCTAGATCCGCCACTGGGCTTGCGGTAGAGTGCCCCCTCCTGTTCTGGTATTAAGTTCAATCCCCAACCGAGTCATGGCTGCAACTATGACAGTGTACTTTGCACTCAGCACTCAGCACTCAGCAAGAGAGTAGAGATAATGTCTAGGGTGGTTGTCTTTAGTTGACTGGTTCCCATCACTACAGCTTCCGTAGCCTTAGTGGGGACTTTCAATGGTCTAGGACCTTCTTCTCAAAGACTCTCACTGATAATAGCATTTTAAGGAACTAAGGAGGCTACCCTGGGTAAAAATCGTTAAAAACAATACGTACACGTTTAACCCTTAAGAGGGGTAAAATTTGGAAGTGATGGCAGGGATATCCCTGGTGATGGTAATTCCTTTACTTTTTTCTTGATAATTATTTTTGCTGCTACTGTTGGTACTATAAAAATTACATTTTGTTTTCTTCAAGATTTACGGAGGCTCTTCTGGATCCCTGTCCATCTAATTTGTCCATTTTTTGACCTAGAGAGAATAATTACATACATTACTATTCACTGGATGTATGATTTCGTTACAGGATGAAACAGTAAAACTGATTTTTGGTGGAGATGTCACATTTTCTGGCATAATTGAGTATCACGTCAAAACTGGAAACTGCACCTATAATGAGTCGTTATCTAAGATTAGACAAGTCTTCAAAGAGGCAGATCATGTGATAGTGAATTTAGAAAATGCTTTCGCAGATCTTCGATTTCCACAAAAACTGCGGGATAAAGATAAAATTGTACATATGATCTCAGATATTTCAGCTGCGCCCACACTGAAGTATGTGTGTATTTTTATTTTTCATAACATGCCGAAAAATTATATTCAATCTGAGAAATATTGCAGCTTTATTCTAATTAGATACTCGTACATTGACATTGTTTCTTTGGCTAATAACCATATGTTGGATTTTGGACTTTCTCCTTTAAACCGAACTATTCGACTTTTGGATGAGTTGAACATCAACCAAATTGGCGTGTCATTTGGTCAAAAAAAGTTCAAAACCCAAGTAAGTCCAATTTATGTTAATTAACGTTCTCTATTCAACACATGCCTTCAATAAATGCCCCAAGCTTGTACGCAAAAATCCCCAAATTAACATTGTCTCTAAAATCTGAAATGCTTAATAAATTAGAAAAAAGTTGGCAAGCGTTTGTTGTCATTGAGATAGGAAATCCTGATAAGTTTGTTTTCTAATAATAGAAACTCAGTGTAAAGTTACCGTTGGACAAGATAAAACGTTTAAAAACGAGACAGATTCTTTAATCTTTAATCTACCAAGCTTTAAGCTTGGTACTCACCAGGCATTTAAGTGCATTTTCCTATTGAGTATATTGCGAACGCACTTAAACACCTAGTGAGTACGGTTTCCTTTTTGTTTCATAAACGTATGACACTCGACAATATGACAGCCTTTAATAAATTCGCAAAGTAAGCTACTAATTTAATTAAACGCCTTTTCAGTATATAACAAATTGTATTGTCATAACTTAGCAATGTTGGATAACAAAAACTTATTTATTCCCTATAAATTCAAATGCAGTGTGATAATAACCTAATGATGACATCAAAAAAATTAAGAACACATTTTTGGACATACTGCATCTCTACTAAATGATGAGTTGTTTCATGTCTGAGATTGCATCACTCTTACACCTACGTTGTTTCTAAGATTGAGTAGTTTCTGATAACACAACACAAGATCTGTTTGTTTGTTATTTTTCGGATGTGTTTTCATCCAGCAGCATTTGAAAGAACTTAGGTTACAATTTTTATACGTCACTATGCACTATTGCAGTTTCACTATTTGGATTTATTTTAAGTTCCGTTTGACTAGGCTTTTTGAAGCGATCAAAGGATGTATAGATTATTCCATTTGAATTATTTAATTGATTAAACATGGCCTAGTAATAACAGAAATTTCATTATCCCTAATTCTTTCATTGCCAATAGGTTCCATTAATTTTAAATGAAAAGGGAATTAAGATTGGTTTTCTGTCCTATTGTGCAGTAGAAGAAGGCTGTGTCGATGACGACCAACGTGTTGGCTTAGAAGTTGGACCTGCAGTATTTAACGAAAAGCTGTTTAAAGAAGAAGTAAAAGAACTGAGAAAAGTAAGCAGAATTAAATAAACAGCCTTTCCTTTGTACCTTTTACTCTGTTGAGAAAGGCAATCCACCATAACGTTTCTAATTTTTAGAAAGTGAGGACTATTATACTGTTTATGCATATGGGCGTTGAGTATACGAGTATGCCAGATACAAGTCAGGACTCTTTAATGAAGATACTTTATAGTTACGTTGATGTCATCATTAGTTCTCATCCACATGTTACGCAAAAGCATTTTTACCACAAAAATACGTTAATTGTTCCAAGCCTTGGTAACTTGCTATTCCCACCGAGACCAACCCCTCACAAGGTAATTATTTAAATTTTGATAAAAAAAAAAAGTCAGCGTGCTGTGGAGAAATAGTATAGTCATATTAGTGGACATTGTGCATGTATCTTTATTTTACAGGTCAATATCTTTACAATTCAATATTTTTGTCCTCAATTTTTGTATAAAAGATCAAAATCCTTTTCTAGAAAACTTTTGCCAAGATAGATTTACTGCCTTGAAAGTAACCATGAAAATAATTGTACACTTTTAGAAATTTAATTACAATATGGGGAATAACAAACACTATTTGGACGGGTCATGGTACAAGGCAGTAAATTCTTTGCCGAATCCAACTCAAAGAGGAAGATTGGTAAAACTTGAAATTTCCAAGTAAGAAATTACGTTTTCAAAAGATTGTACACACAGTTAAAGGCTCATTTTTGTCAATACCGTGAAAATGCTAGCATAAATGCATAGGAAGTAGGTCTTCTTACAGTTATTGTTAATGATCTATATCTTAGCTTCTATAACTAATGCAAACGCTGATCGAACAAAATATGTATGATGAGTACCGTATTCTCTCTATTTAGTGCCCCTCTCCCGGGCGCTTATAAGAATGTCTTAACATTAACTCGGAAATTAATAAGCACAGGACGTGCGGTAATTAGAACTTTGAACAAACAGCGAAAATTCTGTAATAGAAACGGAAGACTATATTTTTGTGATGTCTAAATGTAAGTTATAAGTACAACATTTTATTTTGTTGCTGTGAAAAATACAGTTGCTTTTATTCTTTTATGATAAAAAGCAATGGCTCGTTCACAGCTACCGTGAGCATTTCAAATATTTTTTATAAGCGCCCTTCTCCATTTAGCACTCCTCCCCCTAATTTCCAAAAAAACTTACCGGGAGCTTATTAGAGAGAATACGGTATATATGAATATGAAAACATTCGAAATAGTTTCCAGGCAAATTTCTATTACCTTCGCGAATATTAATGTTCATTCAACATCTTTATCTACGATAACGTTATGATTTGCAATGTTTAGGTCTGGATTGGTGAGGAGTAAAGCGCAATATCTAAACACAAAATTAACAGTCAATACCCGACATTGTCTTATTGCTGAAAAGGATGGTGATTGGACCGATCTATGTGGTAAAAATGATAAGCAATGCCTCGGCACAGATGACTGCAATCAGCTGCAATGTAAAGGGATACATAGCGTAGACAAGAAGAAAAAGCTGAGTAAACTAAATTCAAAGCGGAAAAGGGATGATAAAAAATTCGCTGAATCTTGACAAAGTGAAGTTGAAATAGCTTATTTAGTGGGATATATATAATATTCTTTAAATGTTTAATTATGAAAACGAATCTTGTAAGGAAAACGACAAACTAGTTAGGTAACCGTCATCGATTTTTAAAGATAATAAACTGTCATATATGATTTTGTATGTTGCGCTACGCTGGTGTCAACAGCCATATCCCTCAAGCACAACAATTGGAAACTGGTCTGGGAACGAACAGCTGTCTTATATTGAAATAGTGACCAATTGCCGTAAAAAAAATGATTTATTTTTTCGTGGAGATTTTCTCGTAGAAAAACTGCTAAAATTGTATTTCCTCGACATTTATAGCTTATAATCTTTAAGTACAAAAAGGCAATTAACGGCAATTCTACGTGAGCGTGGAGAATTGTATAATTAACGAATAAAGATCTAACCATATTTTCTTTTTTTCTTCTTCTTCTTCTTTTCTTCATTTTTAAGAACAAGTTTAGAGTAAAGTTATTATATTTTAAAGGTGAAATTGTACATACTCACACACAAATGTACATATTGACTGCTGAAATTAATCATGCTTGAAAGATATGACGTTTTCAAGTTAATGTTGATTTTAATTTCATTTTTGGCGGGTCATTGCCTCATACAGGCTATATCTTAGGTGCCGATTGATTCAAAAGATTGTTGAAATGTTTCATTTCGTACAAGGTTTTTATTTTTTGTTTTTTTTTTATTTTGATTTTGATTTGGATTCATCACCAAGTGAATTTTCAAATGTATTACCTCATTCCAGGGCTCGTAATTTTTTTATCTACTAAGGTACAGACCAATGTCTCAAAAGTATTAAATTTCCAAAGATTAGTGTGAGTAGTGCAATTATACAGTGTGTTTCGTAATGTTGGAAATGGAAATTTTAAAGCTGTTTTTTTAAATGAATATATCGAATTTCAAAATAATTTTTACACCGTTGGAAAGCTATTTTGAAGTTCTTTCGGATAATATGTTTTTGTGAAAAATGAAAATGTGGTTTTTGAAAAAATAAGGAAAATGTTTTGGAAAAATGTAATTAAATTTTTAATGGTCGATTAAGATGTGAATGAAAAGAAAAGATTTTTTGAAACAATGACAGCAATTTGGAAAACAATAAACAAATTTAAGCTGTGTGTTCACGAAAACCGTTAAACTTTTATGTTTTAAAATATCAATTTGGGGGTCTCAGCGCAAACATAAAATTAATAAAAAATTTGAATGGATTCAGTGTTTTGAAACACCATTAAAAATTTAATTGCATTTTTCAAGAATCAAGAAATGAATACATAAAACACAAGAGACAGGTGGTACACAAGAGACTGTACTTGATGATGGCAATATTTTATTTGTTAAAAGGAATGATCCAGTGAAATTTTAATGCAGATTTTTGAATTCTAATGTTAGCTAGAGAAAAGTATTTTTACTTTTTCAAATGTTTTGTTTCATGAGAAACAGAAAACATGCGTTCATATTCATTATCCAATATTATACAACATTGTCGAACGGCATTTAATATCATTTCTTTGTCTTTACATCCACAGATTTTAACAAGATTATTGGTTTAATAATTCTACTCGCACATCAAGTATATACCAAGGTAACATTTTTAAGGACATTTTTGAGACAGCTAAACATTTTTTATGGTGGAGAGGCTTCAACTATCACAGTAATATAGTATATTGCTTACTGCAATAGGTGATTTCGATTTTCTTTCTTGTCACTGAATTGTGACTCAATTCATTTATCAATCCTTTAAATACAATAATTTCAAACTGCTGGAGGAAACATATTTGGAGAACTTTCAAATCGAGCCCCTACTTTTTACAGTTATCCCAACAAAAAAAGTCTCATAACCTTTTTTTCATTTCTGCATAGAATGAAACACTAAAACTGATTTTGGTGGAGATGTCACATTTTCTGGCATAATTGAGTATCACGACAAAACTGGAAACTGCACCTATAATGAGTCGTTGTCTAAGATTAGACAAGTCTTCAAAGAGGCAGATCATGTGATAGTGAATTTAGAAAGTGCTTTCGCAGATCTTCGATTTCCACTAAAACCATGGAGCGACAATAAAACCGTAAACATGATATCAAATGTTTCGGCTGCACCCACACTGAAGTACGTATGAATTTTCAAGAAAGAACAATTCGATGTATTCGGTTGAATTAGTTGATCTTGTAGTAACATCATAGTCACATTCGTATTTGGTTTTTAATACTGTTCATAAAATGGATTTTTAGTTGTTTAAATTACTCAAAGCAAAGGCGTAGCCAGAGGTCAGTCAAAATTTGCGGAGGAGAGTCATTTAGAGTAGTAAAGGAAATTGTGCAAGTAACCTAATCGCCACTTAAGACTGAAAAGAAGTATCATAATGTTGAACTCCTCCACTTTTTTTGACTGACCCTGAATACGCCTCTGCAAAGGAATATTGCTCCTACATAGAAAATATTTTTTCCAATAGTATTCCCATTTGATGTATAAGTCATATTAAGGACTGACATTGTCACCTTATCTTCTTTTAGATATGCGGGTATTGATGTCGTTGCCATGGCCAACAACCATATGGTTGATTTTGGTGTCCAACCTCTTAACAGAACCATTCAAGTTTTGAATAAATTAAACATAAGGTACTTTGGAATATCGATTGGACAAAACAAATTTGAAAAGCAAGTACGGTTTTAAGAAATTTCAGATTTACTTTATAATCTTTTAAGAGGTGGTTGGGGTGTAGTGCTTGTTAATTTTGTTAGCCCAAATTTACAACAACATGAATTAACTGGAAACACAGAAATACACGCCAACAAAAGCTTGAAATTGTTGTTTTGAAATAACAATGAAAAATAAGATTTGGCGTTGTTATTGTTAGCCATGTAAATGGATTACCTTGAAATACAATTATTATTTCGCTATTCAAATCTTTGTTAAAAAGATACGCTCAATTCTCCAGTTTTTTTGTTTTTTGTTTTTGTTTTTGTTTTTTGTTTTTTTGGGGGTGGTTCCCAATTGAAGAGATTACAGAAAGTTCAAAATGTTGCTGCCAGTTTTGTTCTCAAGAAATACGCTACAACAAAAGACGTAGTATCTTTTCTCAAATGGTTACCAATACAGGAACGTTTAAAGCTATCCATGGCTAAGATATGCCATAAATCAATTTATGATGACAGCTCGCCTGAATATCTTGCTACGTTTAAATTGAAGGATGATGTGTACCAAAACACCTTTAAGAACAAATCTGCCATAGTGTTTAATAGCCTTCCGGAAAATGTGAGATCGGAGGTTGATTATAAACACTTCGTTAAAACGGCAAAGCAATATATGTTTGATATGGCCTTCAGTGAAATCTTATCCAAAGAATAGCTTATTTAGCTTCTTTATTTTTTTATTTATTTTTTTTTTTTTTTTTTTTTTTTTTTTTTTTTTTTTTTTACCAACTACTATTTAGTGTTTTTTTAAGTCCTCTAGCATAACTTTTCTTTGTTTTACGCTGGTTCTTGTATGTTTTTGTTTGCTTTTCCTTAGCTGTGTCGCACCCAATTATCTCTTATCTTTTATATACTATAAATATTTTATATCTATATATAATTGTATTTTTATCTTAGGCAGAATAACCATATTGTACTTTATGGAAGCCAAATATATGTTTAATAATAATAATAATAATAATAATAATAAAAACCCTCCGCCTCCAGTGAATTCTACCATTTTCCATAGGTTCCATTAATTTTGAAAAAAAAGGGAATAAAGATTGGTTTTCTGTCCTATTGTGCAGTAGAAGAAGGCTGTGTCGATGACGACCAACGTGTTGGCTTAGAAGTTGGACCTGCAGTATTTAACGAAAAGCTGTTTAAAGAAGAAGTAAAAGAACTAAGAAAAGTAAACAGAAATTCGAAGTCTTTTCAGAATTCTTTCAGAATGAGGGACCGTTTTGAGATTTCATTTAGAAAACAGACACAGTGATAGTGTTTATGCATATGGGCGTTGAGTATACGAGCTTTCCAGATACAACGCAAGATTCTTTAATGAAGATACTTTATAGTTACGTTGATGTCATCATTAGTTCTCATCCACATGTTACGCAAAAGCATTTCTACCACAAAAACACGCTAATTGTTCCAAGCCTTGGTAACTTCTTATTTCCACCGAGACCAAGCCCTCAAAAGGTGACTAATTAACTGATGTTACGAATACAAAAAGCAGAACGTCTACTCTGATTTCTGCTATATAACGAAGGTATTACCAAGTAATAAGCCGATCGTCCGTGATTTTGCCTTCAGAACTGAATTTATCTCTCAATTTTATCTCTCAGGCCAAAAGATCAGTTTAAAGTGAGACTATCGTATTGATTTAATCGCATATTTGTTTAATTTTAGAACTTCAATCACAATATGGGGAAAAATAAAGATTACTTTGACATCTCCTGGTACAAAACAATCAAGTTGCTGGGGAATCCCACACAAAGAGGAAGATTGGTAAAACTTGAAATTTCCAAGTAAGACGTGTTAAGGCTGAAATACATTATCATTTTAATGGATCAGTTGAAATTGTTTTAAATTGTTTTATTTATGGCGGTTTTGCCCACTGGGACTATATTTCTATTTAATTCGCTATACGTATCACGATTTGTTTTATATCAAACAATTTAAACTGATCCATTAAATGTATAATGTATTTCAGCCTTTACAGAAACTGATCCAGAGAGTTGTCAGGTTCTGTCGCGAAGAGCTATTTAGAAAAAAAAAACGTTCTTAAAACTTAATGAACAATTAACATTGAAAAGGATTTTCTTTACACTATGCTTCTCCACTGTTTTGACTAACTTCAGATCTGCCTCTGCGTTAGGTTGTTGCTCATGCGTTTTTAGTTGAAATAGAACTTATTTCATAAAAGTCATTAAACATTATTTTGTTTTAGATCTGGATTGGTGAGGAGTAAAGCGCAATATCTAAACACAAAATTAACAGTCAATACACGACATTGCCTTATTGTTGAAAAAGATGGTGATTGGACCGATCTATGTGGTAAAAATGATGACCAGTGTCTTGGAACAGATGGATGTAATCAAATCCAATGTACAGGAATATATAACATAGACAAAACGAAAGAGCAAGACAAGTCAAAATCAAGACAAAGGAATATAAAGACTACTTTCCCATAGTGTTTTTCATAGAGCATTCGAACATCTAAATCACTCAATAGACGCCATATTTTCTTCCAACGACTTCTTCGCATCTTCAGGGTTTTAAACTTGTAAGAATTGATTACTTGATTTTTCAGATAGCCATTTTCCTGTGAAAGTGCGCACGCACCTTGGCAGGGTAATAAAATGTTCTCTATACACTCTTTCTTTCTCTATGCGGAATAAAAATTGTTTATGTGCAAATTTATCAGAAAGCGCAAAACTATAAACACGGTCATTTCTGAACAAAAGTGGTATTAAATAATTTCAATTAATGTACTGCCAAAGCGATGAGGTCGTTTTGAACATGTTGTGCTCTAACGCAACGTATAAACATAGCGACGAGGTTGTTTTGAACACGTTGTGCTCTAAAATTTAGCAACCGCGTGTTATCCTTAAAAATCTCCGAAGAAGGAAATGGTTAAATTTTGTCCATCAAAGTCTTTAATATAACTCCCTGCATATATGTGTCCATGCGGCATGTGAAAACAGTGATAAATCATCGGTTTGCAGGAAATATGTATTATTGCTCAAGGTTTAACATAAAAGTTGTGAGTAAAAGAAAAAGCTCTGTGCCTCTGTGCCAAAAAAGGGTTACAATAAAAATAAATGCTTCACGATCGGATTTTTATTTTAGACAGAATTGAGTCATCATTATACTTGATATCTGCTGCTTCACTTGAAGGTTCTAAAAAGAGAATAATATTATAATGTACATTTATTAGAAAATATTAAAAATCTCTGCGAAGGAGTGCATTTCTATAGAAACTTACACACAATTTCAATAAAAATGCTCTCCCTCACAGTGAGTTTCTTACGATTTTGCCCACTGGGGTAAGGGTGATAATTAGTGAATGAAAGGTATTTAGCCATGATGGTTACAATTGGGTAGCTTTATCGTTAGTCCACATCGTTTTTATATTGAAAATAATGCACAGTGTGTATCAAACTGCCTTATCCGCCAACTTTCAAGGCGTATTTTTCATCACATGTCTGATAAAAAAAGATAAAAGTCAATTAACTCATTTTACAATGAAGGTCATTTGTAAACACAATAAAAATAATTCAAAATCATCACACTTTAAAAAAATTTTATTTGAAATGTTTATGATTAGTTGTTATGGGAAATTGATACGCAAAGCTATACTTAAAATTTTCTTAAGGTTTCATCAGCACAACAAAAGAAAATTACAGTCAGGGCAATTTACACGGTACGATTTTTGTCGTACGATTTTTGTCGTACACATTTGATGTATGATTTTTTTTTAAAAGATGTGTGTGTTTACACGTTACGACACTTTAGAAGAGAGAAATGAAAAAAATGGAGAGTGGTGATGCTGATGCTTTGTGCGCGATATCAATATCCGCATTTTTTTTAATTCAAGGTAACACAAAAGCAAAGAAGAAACATAAAACACGTTCAGAGTGGACCAAAGTAATCCAAGTAATGGTTACAAAGAAGAGATTTAAAAGGTCCCTATAATAATTAGGTAACAGAACTTCGAAATGAAGAAGTTGCCATATATACCAATGTTTTCAGAATGAGACCAGAAGATGACGATTTTTTGCTCTCCAAAAAGATATTGCTAAAAAGGATACGTTAATGAGAGATAAAAATATTTTCTTTTCTTTTCTTTTCCCTCACTTGACGTATTGTCTGCTTCGATATGATTGGTTAATTTTCGTACGATGTCGTATGAAAGTTAAACATGTTTAACTTTTTTTTTTTGTCGTGCGCGACACCATAATACGACACATCGTACGATTTTTTATGTTTACACAGTGCGATACGACCTGTACGACAAAAATCGTATGAAAAATCGTACCGTGTAAATTGCCCTTCATGTGAGTTAGTTTAATTTAATTGAACCAAATCGTTGAGTTTTTCTCCAATCTTTCAAAACAAAAATAATATCTTTTCAAAAGCTCTTTCTTTTGATATAAAATTCACAATATTTTATCAGACATGTAATGGAAAATACGCCTTGAAAGTTGGCGGACATTTTGTTACACACCTGTAGATGATAATGTCATCTACATCACTTTCTTTTAGACGAATAACTTTAAGGTGATTAAGATAAAAAGTTTCATGACTTGAAGGTTATTTAAAATTCAACAAATGAAAACAAATAATTTTTAAATGTTTTTTGAAAAGGGAAGATTATTTTTTTCCGAGATACAAATGAACTTCTTTGGTAATGTAGCAAAAAAAAAACTGACTTGCTTTTCTCTGTCGCATAAAAAAGGCCCATTGCTGAACGTTCAAACTGCACTGCGAATGTGAATTTATTGCGTCAAAAGGAAAACAAAGAGAATATATGCCACAGTGAAATCAATGCTGTAAGTACAATTCATCTTTAAAACTAACCGTTCGTTTGTTTCGTCACCAATCAAAAACTTTGCTCGGTCTTTACGATCTGTTTCGTCACCAATCAAAAACTTTGCTCGGTCTTTACGATCTGTTTCGTCACCAACTAAAAACTTTGCTCGGTCTTTACGATCTGTTTCGTCACCAATCAAAAACTTTGCTCGGTCTTTACGATCTGTTTCGTCACCAATCAAAAACTTAGCTCGGTCTTTACGATCTGTTTCGTCACCAATCAAAAACTTTGCTCGGTTTTTACGATCTGTTTCGTCACCAACTAAAAACTTTGCTCGGTCTTTACGATCTGTTTCGTCACCAATCAAAAACTTTGCTGGGTTTTTACGATCTGTTTCGTCACCAACGAAAACTTTGCTCGGTCTTTACGATCTGTTTCGTCACCAATCAAAAACTTTGCTCGGTCTTTACGATCTGTTTCATCACCAATTAAAAATCTTGCTCGATCTTTACTGTCCGTTTCGTCATCAAACAGAAATCTTTGGTCGTTATGGTCCCGATAAGCATCTACATATGTTTTACTGTCAATGTTTCATTTCTATACATTTTATCCACAGGCCTAGCTAGAATCCAGTCAAAAATTATAGAGAAGAGCTAGTTCCTTTAAACTAGAACAGAAAAAATCTATGTTGGATCTTTTCTGACTGACCTTTAATACGCCAAAATTCTTACAATAGACTCACCTCTGTTCTTTGCATCTTTGATTACTTTCTTCAAGACATTAACCATATCCTGTACAGTGTCTATGATAAAAAGTATAATCAATGTGTAATAGTAAAATTACCTGTGAACATACAGTAGAAAAGTGGTCTAGCAGGTTCTGTGAAATACTTTTGAAATCTTGTCATGTGATAAAAAGTGTACAGAGCAAAGTTTTCTATTTGAGAGACCAAATAAAAAGATTCACAACAAGTTGCTACAATGAATTTTCAGACCATCCAAAAATTTATGTTAAATGTATTTCCCTAATGAAGTCACCCTGCGAACGAGACGCCAGAGATGCCTATAGCATTGCTCTAACTTTCCTGAAGGCCAGTGTGCAGTCAGTCGATGGCTCTTAATGGGCTGCTACGCTGTTTTTAAAGCGCATCGGAGTGGAGTATTGAGATGCGACATGACTGGACTCGAACACGGTTCGCAGCAGTCGCACTCAAAGTTACTAACCACTACACCATCGCTGCAAATACTCACCTTCGCTTTCATCATCATATAAATCATCAAACAATCTTTGCCATTCACCTAGACGAAATGAAGGACAGATTGAATGTTTATATCAATCTTCTTCCTTATTTATTTTTTTGCTGTTGAAATGAACACTGTACTAGTTGATTGTGTTACTCTCTCTTTTGAAACTTAGCCACCACCTCGTACCCTTGCCTTTTTGATATACGGTCGGCGGTGCAAAAGCATATATAAGACGTATATAAAGGCAAGAAACTCTGAGTACAAAGTTGATCGTCAATTTCAGTGCTAAGAAAAGAATAAAGCTCTTCTGGTGATTATATGACACTTCTTATAACCCAATCTTAATTTCACAAGAGACAAGAGAATGAAATACCTTGTGCAACCAGTATAGAAGTTAACAACAATGCTAAAGAGACCTTCATGATTCTTTCCTCGCTTACAGTCAACTAATCAGATATAATTCTGAACTGAAAATCATAAAATCAGTCTATATTTACTTTCAAAGCAGAGGCGTAGCCAGAGCTCAGACAAAATTTGTAGAGGATAGTTTGAGGTCATTCAAAGTAGGAAAAGCAAGCCTAATTAAGGCTGAAAAGAAATGTTGGACTCCTCCACTTTTTCGCACTGAATACGTCTCTGCAAAGTTTGTTCTCAAATTAGTCCTCTTTATCATTAATTCCTTGATCATTTTATCATTAGTTTCCATGGCAACGTAAGGTAAGAATGAATATCAATCACTATGAAATTCGCCTTGCCCAATTAAATTAGTCTTCCATAATTCGCTTTGGCATGTTTGTGACGTCCTTGACGCCATGTTTTCGATTCAGACGTGATATTGTATAAACCACAGGGTATATAGTATCCAATAGAAAAATAGAAAATACATCCAGTGAAGTGCTTGTTTCTAGTCTTTACAATAAAAGTCATTTGGGATCATGGCTTACATACATATGACAAGGTGACTCCGTGTCCGTACGTGATGCACTAATTTACACAAAGTCATAGCCATGGACGCCTAAATAAATCGTTTAATGCAATTAGTTGGAATGGCGTACAGGTCCTTTGAATAAATTAATATTCATGCACTTCTAAAACATTTTTTCATTCCTGTCATATACGGAAAACAAGATATTTCTTGACAATTTTAGGTACAGTAGAGTCTCGATAATATATAACGAACCTCCAAGGGGAAATGAAAAAAGTTCGTTATATCGAGAGTTCATTATATCGAAAGGTGAGAAAAAATCGGAAAATTTTGCTTAATTTTTTAGCATTTCTTAGTCCTTTCGAACAAAAATGCTTTAAATCGGTATTTTTAGCTAGGATCCCGTTCAAAAGTAAAATGAAAGCGAATTCGAACAAACACGAGACGTTCGAAAACAGCTATATTTTTGCTTCCATTCGTCTAGAAAACCATCATAGGCTTTAAAATCAGCTAGATCGAGGCTTTTGGAAAGTGAGATCGCTTTTCTTTGATAATGATCTCGTTACTATGGTTTGGTTGTTCAAGCACGCATTTGTGAACCATAAAAAAACCAACAACTTCATCAAAATCTTTATGTTTAAATTTACTTGGCCTGATTTTTAAACTTCTGTGATTTTTCTCTTGTTTGCTAACCACGTCGAGAAAGTATTTTTTTACGCCATATTGTTCTGCAATGCTCTTGTTTGTACTTTTTGCTCTTCGCAATTTTCTGCAGGGCTTTTTACTTATCTGTTATGGAGATAATCGCCCCTTTCATCTTGATTTTATACAATTTATTCAAAACCATTTGAATTTAAACATAAACAAGAGCCAGATGGCGTAAAACGTAGCAGCAAAAGTACTTGCCACAAGAATACTTTCGAAATTTTACTTAAAGTTCTTAAAAGTTCTGTAAACGTTATTTCTTGAAATATTTTACTGGTGGAAAACAGGCATAAACGATAATAATGTTTAAAATTACTATCAGACGTTCTTAAAGAACAACAACATCAATTTTCCTTACATCCAAAGAACATTGCTCAATAATTACAGCTAAAGAGCTACCAACAACATAAAGGGATACGCTATAATGGGCGACGATGTGGACCCCTCTAAAATCATTATAAACGATGAAGGAGAACGTAAATGTACTATAACTGCATGTATAAACAACTTGGAACGACAAAGTCTTCACTGCCACAAATGTAAACGAAAGGTGCACTACCAATGTACACTTTTGCCTTTATACCAACTGCAACAGTATGTTCACTTCGGGAGTAACTACCGAGAATATATTTGTATTAATTGCGTTGAAATACAAAGTGACCTCCGTGAAATTATCCCAGAAAACCCTGCTAACAACGAAGCCCTACAAATAGAATTGGAAAACTAGAAGAAACTTACAAAATCTCTTGAAGAGGAAGTGATGAAACTAAGAGAGATTGTGAAGAAGTATGAAAACGAAGATGTTAACAATCCGACAAAGAAAAGAAAACGAAATCAGCAAAATGAGGAAATGAACGAAGAAAGTGATCTGAAACTCGACCATGCAAAACCTACTGAAAAATATAAAAACCATGATGGAAACTCGATTCAACGAAATGGAGCATACAATCACAAATATTGTGGAACAAAAGATTGATGAAAAACACAAGAGCGATCAAGCAGTGATGAAAGTATCATTTGCGGACACAATAAGAAAAAATCTAAATGAAGAAGCCATAGAAAATGCAATCAGAGAGTCAGTCAATAAGGAATTAGTACAAGAAACTGAACGGGCAAAGAGAGAAAAGAATATAATTATACACGGCATAACAGAAAACAAAGAACCTGGAAAAGAAAATAAAGAATACGACGATAAGTTTATCGCATCCTTATTTCAAATACTTGGAACAAAGGTTAAACCAATGAAAATAAGTCGAATTGGAAATGAATCCGACGGAAAAAACAGGCCTGTTAAACTGACAATGAATACAACTGAAGATAAAGATCAAGTCATGTCCAGACTCGTCAACTTAAAAAATGCCGAAGACCAATACAGAGTCATAAGTGTTCGAGATGATTATACAATGGAAGAGCGAGATCTCATTAGGCAGTGGATAAAAAGGGCAGACGAAAAGAACAAGAAAGAAAACACAAACGACTGGAAAGTACGAGGAACCCCAAAAAACGGTCTAAGACTTGTCAAGGTGATGAAGAAAAACAGAGAAGACCAACAATAACTTCAAAACATAACGAACACGAAAGCATTACACAAATAAAAACGTCAAAAAAACAGGAAAAACAAAACGAAATAAAAAACGAAATGCACAAAAGCAACAAAATCATACAAAACAAATGTTTTCATAACTGGTCCTTCGGAACAATCAATATTAGATCAGGGAAAGAGAGTGATCGAGGTGCAAAAATATATATGATTGCAAAGGAAGTAGCGAAAGCTGGTTTAACCTGCCTGCAAGAAGTGAAATTCCTTAACTCTGTTAAAAACTTATACAACTTGATACTGGTGAAGAATTCGAATTTCACTGGTGTGGTAAAAAGAAGAGAAGAGAAGCTGGTGTCGCCTTTCTAATCAAGTCAGACCCTAACATCATTGTAAAGGACTTTGACACTCAAGACTCACGAATTATGACCGTTAACTTAAGGTTATATGGATTCAATATAAGAGTAGTTAATGTGTATGCTCCAACAAACTCAGACAGCAGCGAGAACAAAAAGGATATGTTCTATAGATCACTAAAAAATGCATGCCAGAAACAAGAGAAACATCAGAAATTAATCATCGCTGGAGATTTTGACGCAAAAACATCACTTGCATTTAAAAAATGCCACTTCAATGGACTGAATATAGTTGAAGATGAAGATTGCAATGACAATGAAACCGGACTAAAATCTTTTTGCAGAAACAAGAAATTATGTATTTCTTCCACATTTTTCGACCATCCAAAAGAGAATCGATACACATGGTATAGCCCGGACAAGAGAACTAGGAGGATAAATGACTATGTCATAACCGAGCAGTACGTACAAGAATACGTGACAGACTGCTTTGCTAGACCCGATCTTGATTTTGATAGTGATCACTGCCTGTTACAAACCTCTCTTCTTACGCCCATGACACGGAGGGCAAGGTGGAAACCAAAGTGTACACAGTCAAAGAAAGCATTGAACATCAAACTACTACAAGACAACTATATACAAAAGCAATTTCAAGACGTTATCATAGAAAAATTAAAAACATCCAATCAAGAAATGCTATCACCAAACCGACAATCGATGAGAATTACTGGAGTATTAAAGTCAGCAGCACATCATGTACTGCCACCAGCTAAGAAGAAAAAGATCTGTTCAGAAATTTGGAAAGATGACGAGGAGCTTAATAGAATTTTACATCAAAGACAAAAAAACTGAAAAACAAACAGACCAATATAGAATACTCAGCAAAGCAATAAGGAAGCGTGTAAACGATCTAAGAAACGTGCAAATGCAAAAGGAAGCAAATGAAATCAATGAGCATTCGTGTAAAAGAGAAGTTGCTGAGCTATTTCGTTGCATGAAATCTGACATGTCTACATTTAAAAACATACATAAGAAAACACAATGTGATCCAAACAACCTGAAGATCTATTTTATGAAACACTTTATAGAGCAACAACAGACGATCCACCGGAATTGACAGAAGCACAAAGTTTCATAAAGGAGCTACAAAACTTGAGCGACCTCGACATCAAAACCACCCCTCCGGATGCAGAAGAACTAGTTAACACTGTCGCAAAAATGAAGAATGGAAAAGCAGCCAACGACATCCCTATGGAATACATAAAGAGTGCCATGAAATGCCCTGAATTCCAACTGGAGATGATTAGTTTATACGAAACGATATGGAAAACCAACATGATACCTAAAAAATGGACCCACTCGAATTTAGTAACAATATGGAAAGGTGCATCAAAAGGCAGCTACACAGACCCTAAAGCATACAGAGCTATACAAATTGGATCATCCCTCTGCAAAATAATCGTTATAATCATAATAAATCGTTTAAAAAATTGCTACGAAAAACAACTGCTAGACCAACAACAAGGTTTTAGAACGGGAAGAGGAACTTCTGATGGAATATTTATTGCAAAGCGGATACATCAAATAACTGATAAAATGAAAAAACCAATATATGTGCTCTTCATTGATCTTACAGCGGCATTCGATCATATCGAAAGGAACTGGATGTTCAAGTCTATCTACCAACGATTCCAGCCTAGCGCAAACAACAAATTGATTCAACTATTGGAATCACTTTATTCATACACAACAACCGCTCTGACACAATCACCAAACGATGTATTTGAATTAATCCTGGGAGTGAGACAAGGTGGCCCCGAATCCCCTATACTATATAATCTTTATATGGACTATGTCATGCGTATATTTGAAGAAGAATGTAAGACAAAAGAAATCAAACACTTATACCTCAACTACCATATTCCACATACAGCAACAACACGTAACCGAATCTCGTCTGGTATGCACGTTATCGATTGGATTGGCTACGCAGATGATATAGCACTAGTCTACGAGGATCCCAAAAACATGCAACGTGGTCTTAACATTCTATCAGAAACGCTAAGCAGATTTCACCTCGAGTTGAACATACCAAAAACAAAATCAATGATTCTTAATCATCAATACCTGAATTCGAACTATCCATCTTCAATTCTTTCCATAAATGATATCTCAATAGATAATGTATCAGTTTTCAAATATCTTGGTTGCCAAATAAAATTTGACGAACCATTGACTGGGAATACCGAAATCGAACTTCGCATTGATTCCGCACTAAACAAATTCTACGAACTTGGAAAGAAGCTTTTAAATCGGAAAATCATGCTGAGTACTCGTGTGCAACTGCTTAATGTCCTTGTACGTAGTCGCTTAACATATGGCTGTCAAACATGGAATCTTACAAAACGACAAGTAAACCACATCAACGCAACGTACAATACAATGATCAGGAAAATGGTGAGAGGCGGATATCGCAGGAAAAAAGGATCATTCAGTTACGAACTTACGAATGAAGAACTCCTACAAAAATGCAAAACAGAAAGTATCATTCAACACATACAAAGACAACAACGAAACTACGTTGCACACACCATTCGTAAACCAGACACCAGCATTACAAAAAGATTGCTCTTCAACAACAACAAAGGAACGAAACAAGGTCGGCAAATAACACTTTACAACACAGTCATCATAAATGAATGTACCACACCGGAAGTATTGCACCGTAGCGCCCTCTCACGACTCTATTAAGAACAGATTTGTATTAGGTCGGCCAGTTAGGTTTCGACCGGTCAATATCTAATGTAATTTAGATTGATCTAATAATATATATATATATATATAACTCGTGTAAATAGGGTCTAATTGAAGCACACCAGCAATTTAATTTACTAGCCGCCAAGGCGACGTCGCTCGCCGCCCATATCCACCTGCTCTGTATCACTCTATCAATAAACGTCAAATTTCCTTATAAACGGCTCTCACAACTTGTGCTCAACCAGAAGCAGATTCGAAGTCACAACCTCTGGTAAAACCAATCTTTTATCAGTGTAACAATACACTCAAAACGTAGAGAGAGAAAACTTAAACTTTTTATTAAGGCCCCATTACACGAAAGAATAATCGTGAAGAATAAGACGATATTTTGTTATTTTTTTCTTATTCTTTCAAAATCTACACGTAGGAATTTAATAAGAATAACACGTT
Organism: Turritopsis dohrnii; assembly: GCA_027922465.2. NCBI lineage: Eukaryota > Metazoa > Cnidaria > Hydrozoa > Anthoathecata > Oceaniidae > Turritopsis > Turritopsis dohrnii. The sequence goes on along the minus strand of BQMF02000208.1, from coordinate 504,734 downwards.
TGAGAAATTCAGTGTTGATTATTCTTTTATAATTCTTGAAAAAAATACACGAGAGAATTTCAAAGAATATTAAAAAAATCAAATCAAATATCAAAACAAAAAGAGCGCGCAGTACGTTATGTGTTTAGAACAGTTGAGTTTGCAATGATGTATGAAGAAGAAGAAGAAGTAATAATTGCCACTTGTGCTACTATTACTTTGGCTTAACACTTAGTGATGACTTGGATAATCGCGTTGGAACAACTTTTTTTGCTCAATTGTTGCCCCGTTGTTGCTTGCCATGAATCCATTTTTTAAACAAAACCATGAGTCTGCCTAAAATTTCTCCTCAGCAGTCACATAAATCACTACTTTTTCTTCGTTTGTCGTTTACATCTCTTTAAATTCCCTTTAAATTTCAAAACACAATTAACTCACATGCTTTCCTATTGTTTCAATATTCTTCTCGTGGTGAATTCATTTGAACCAGTTCAAATGAATTCACGATGTGAAGAATATTGAAACAAAGAAAGTGGAAACCCCCAAGTTTTATTCGTATATAAAAATACACGAAAGAATTTTAAAAAATCTTTTAAAAATAACAGGTGCGCTCAAAATATCGCCTTATTCTTCGTGAATATTCTTTCGTGTAATGGAGCCTTTAGCTTTTGTTTTAAAAAAGTTACGCGCTCTAACATGGGTGCTATCAAACAGGGGGAAAATGGTTTCTCTTCTTAAAAAGATCATACGGGAGGAGAGAAAAAAAGGCACGTGCTAAATGAATAAAGTGAATAAAAAAAAACTTTGGATCCGATTAAAATAGATTAAAAGAAATCGATTAAAAGAAATTAAGACGACTATTAAGACAAAAGCAAAAAAAAATATTTTGTATCATGATACTCTTTTTTTACCTATCGGTTTTTAAACATTTTGATTGCTCGAAAAAAAGTTCACCCGTCTCAGACAGTCAGGCAAGGATACGTTAGGATACACTGGTAAACCGCACATGCTGCCACGTTCTGTCACTGCTGCTTTATGTCCAAAACGTTTAATCAGTTAGTTTCTTTGTATTTAGTTGATGTACTGTTTTCAAAGCCAAGTCAACGTGGAATATAAAACTAACAATAAAGGCTGGTTTCCATACAACAACATTTTGCGCTATAGCTCAAAAAGCTCCAGAGATTCATGCGCACTAAACAAAAATTACCGCTGACTCAGAGATATTTTTAAGCTCAGGAGCTTTTTTCAAAAGTTGAATTCATTCTACTTTTTCTACGCGATTTTTGTCGCCACAGAAAATGAGCCAATCAGATTTGAGAATCAGATAATAATTACATCATCCCCACGCTGTATATTTTTAAAAATACTCAAGATGGCTGCCAATGAAGACAGATTTTCTTCTCTGTTGAGATTCTATGACATAAAAAAGGCTGCCAATCAAGTAGAAACTCAAAATGATGAAAAGCAATTTAGACGATTTGGTAATGTACGGTGCTATCCAATTCAGGGCCTGCTCAAACCTAGCAGGGGTCGTTCGAAACGACTTGAAAAAATACTCATGATCAAATAACATCAAATCTTTTACTAGAACATGAAATAATCCTTTTGATTTTCTTTCTAAAAACAATTTTCTAACCCACATTCGTTTTCTTTTGATTGTAAGTTTTTCTCGTTGTCTACGGCGACGCCATAACATAATTAAAACTGATAATTTCAAATTTTTCAGCATAAACAATCTTTTATAAATATTCGCCATATTTGTTTTGACATTTCATATTTTACACGCGCTCTATGCTGCAAATGGAAATGAGTTCCGCTCGTGTGCAAAAATCTCTGGAGCTTTTTGAGCTATAGCGCAAAATGTTGCTGTATGGAAATCAGCCTTAATGATAAAAACAAAACGTTATTCCTATTAGTTCATCAGCCAAAAACAGTCACGTTCGATTGGGGGTTGCAATGTATTTGCTTCGAACTCACGTCGCACTCAAAAAAAAACAATTTCGCTCACAACTCAATCTACCATTTTGCGTGACTTACAGACAAACAGACAGACGGAGAATCGGCTATTAATATATAGACTAGCCGCCAAGGCGGCGTCGCTCGCCGCCCATGTTTACCTGCTCTGTATCACTGTATCAATAAACGTCAAATTTCCTTATAAACGGCTCATACAACTTGGAAAAGATTCGAAGTCACAACCTCTGGTGTGCAGTCAGTGTTACATCAGTGTAACATTAACTATTTTTCAGGTTTTTCATTATGTGCTACTTATTTATTTTTTAAAACTAATCGTTGATCAGTACAACAATACACTCAAAACGTAGGAAGAAAAAACTTCAACTTTTTATTAGCTTTTGTTTTAAAAAAGTTACGCGCTCTAACATGGGTGCTATCAAACAGGGGGAAAATGGTTTCTCTTCTTAAAAAGATCACACGGGAGGAGAGAAAAAAGGCACGTGCTAAATGAATAAACTGAATAAAAGAAACGTTCGATCAGAAGCGCTTAACAAATAAAAGAAATTAAATTATTAAAAGAAAAGCAACTAGAAGCCTCAGGGCTTGAACAATTTCCGCATCAGGCCTAGAGGAAATAGCTTTAGGCTAATTTTTCAAGATATCTGAATGGCTATCCATTCTGTTCTTGTTGCGTACGTGAGAACAGGTCTATCACAATTCCCAAAGTATGATTTATGGTTCACATGAAGAATAAAATGATATTCGATAGAAGTGAACCAAAATCATTTGAAAATCAAGGAAAAATCAGGGAAAAATCTGCAAGTAACTGCCAACTTTAATATCAGGACCTTCCAATTGTTATTTGTGCACACCTTCCAAATTTTGTCAGAAATGTGAATTCGGTAATATATTTAAGTAAACATTGTTGGTAATATATATTTAAATAAACATTGAAATTGTTCATAACTTGCATTAATACGAGCAGGAGCAACTTGGGCATTTCAAAGATTTTAATCGATGACATTTAACAGGAATTACAAGAAGATAAAAATTATACATAACTTAAATCAACATAACATACAATACGAAAATCTATTTCTACTAAACTCGCCAGTGGCGGATCCAGAGGTAACCCAGCGGGCACAAAGACGTCGTAAAAACGTCGTAAAGACGTCTTTTCAAGACGTCCCTAAGACGTCGCAAAATGGTCGCGAAGTGGGAATCTCAAAAGACGTCCCAATTACATCTTAATTGAGACGTCTCGATGACATCCCAACGACATCGTAACGACGTCGCAGGATTATGAAATTTACTCTTTCAAAAACTGTAATAGGCCACAGGCGGACCCGAACCTGGAACCTCTGGTGTGCCAGCCGAACTCGTAACCGTTATGCCAGCGCTGCTTGTTGTTAAGACGTTTAAAAACATTTACAATAAATCATTCTATACAGACTGATTGCTTTTGAAAGTTTATAATTGTTTCGAAGATCGTTATTGAATCTGCACAGAGACGTCCCAAAAACATCGTAAAAGGATCCCAATTGCGACGTCCTGTTTCAGACGTCCCTACGACGTCCCAAAATGATCTTAAGTTTATAATTGTTTCGAAGGTCGTTATTCAATCCGTATGAAGACGTCCCAAAAACGTCGTAAAAGGATCCCAATTGCGACGTCCCGTTTCAGACGTCCCTACGACGTCCCAAAATGATCTTAAGTTTATAATTGTTTTGAAGGTCGTTATTCAATCCGTATAAGGACGTCCTAAAAACGTCGTAAAAGGATCCCAATTGTGACGTCCCGTTTCAGACGTCCCAACGACGTCGCCAAATGATCTTAAATTTACAATTGTTTCGAAGGTCGTTATTCAATCCGTATAAAGACGTCCCAAAAACGTCGTAAAAGGATCCCAATTGCGACGTCTCGTTTCAGACGTCCCTACGACGTCCCAAAATGATCTGGAAAGCAAACGACCATTTTACGATTAAAATAAGACGTCTCAAAGACGTCTTGTGCCCGCTGGGAAGCCACAACTTGTGTAGGAGAGTGTTAGCAATTCAAACATAAAAGAAAAAGGTTCAAATAATCCCATTGATAACATGAACTGAATTCACAACTTATGTTAATGCGCTTCTCCACAAGTTGCGACTACACTCTAGATCCACCAATGTCTGCATATTACCACTTCTATGGAGTCTACAAATAACACCAATGTGCCCGAAGAGACAAATAACACAATAAAACTTTGTTAGAATCTGTATGAAAATGTTCTTTTCGAACATGATATACCTTAAGGGGATTTTTTTTGCGTGGACTAATTTTTGCGAGCCAAGGTTTGAGAGCGTTTTACGTGGATTAATATTTTTAATTCAGAGCTTCTCAAGGAAAATGTTTGGATTTATATTTGCGAATGGGTACAAAGTGCAATGTGTGTACTTTATAATATAGCTTAGAAGTAGCAGCAAAAATCACCATTTCCATGCCTGCCACATTGCAAAACCAATAGGTGCTTCATAAGTATATACAAGGAAATAGTTAATGTATGAAAGGTACGCAGAGCCAAAAAATGAGCAAATAAAATCATGAAATTTTGCGTGGATTTATTTTCACGAATCGTTTATGTCTTGACGTTTTGCGTGGATTTATTGCAAAACTTAATCCACGCAAAAAAAAAATCCCCTTAGCGTATTGTGTCCTAGAACATATTACACTCCAAATTTTCACAAGACTTTACTGATCTCATTGTATGTATATAATTGGTTGGAATCTAATCTTCATCCAAAAAGTTTGTTTTCCTCTGACATATATCCAAACTAAATCATTGTGCCTCCATTGAGCAGTTTGCAGGATTATTTTGAACGATGTCATCTTAAAATCTTTTAAACGTGAATTTAAAACTAATCAGTTCCACACAAGTGATAACTTGACCAAGCATTGTACAGTGATGAATAATTTGATACAGTCTGGAATTCCCCAAATTGCTCCCTTTTTTAATTTATTACCGCTTTTCAATTCACTATGACGTTTCGAAGCCAGAAAAACAGTTTTATAAGACACATCGTTCACCAATATCTTGCACATGTTTATACTTTCAGTATGTATATATGTTTGGGTCAATTATAATTCACTGTGATTTGTGCTGCAATGATAATTTCATTTGTTTGTTTTTTTTTCAATATCTTCAACTTTCGGTGTAATATTTGTTAAATGAAATGAACATGTTTCATGCATTTATTGATAAGATGTATTCACCAGTAATGTTGATACTACATACTTCTGCTGTGATATTGAAAGTTTTTTTCACAGCTAAGTTTCGTTTACTATCAAACCTTCACCTTCTTTTTCAAGAATTTTTCCCAGAGTCAGCTAAACATCAATATTTCCTCCATAAGTAATGTTCTCATGATTATATTTCGATTGCAATAGTAGATAAAGTCTTAAAATTCTTCTTCAAAACTTCTTCTACATCTACATCTACATCTTCCTACCCTCAAAACATAAAACAAATCGGTTCGAGAACGTTTCACGTGTTCGGTGTGCATATTTTACTGACTTTTTAAAGAAATTTTAAAGATAATTGAATTGGAAAGTTTTAAATATAAAACGGCTAAAATAACTTCTAAAAGTGTTTGAAAAGTATAAAAAGCTTATTATTTTTTGTGAATTATTATTGAAAGTGGCCTTTTTGTATTACATTTTGCATAGAGTTTTGCGTCTGTCATTAACTATTCTGAATAAACAAACAATCCGAAATCCGAACGGACTTTCCGAAAACAGCAAAAAACTGTTACGGAGAGAGTTAGATAGATAGAATGTCTAAATCAAACAATTTCCTTCGCTAAGGCGCGGAAATTGAAAAAAATATTTTGTTTCTCTTTTTTACCTATCGGTTTTTAAACATTTTGATTGCTCGAAAAAAAGTTTACCCGTTACAGACAGTCAGGCAAGGATACATTAGGATATACTGGCAAACATGCTGCCACGTCCTGCCACTGCTGCTTCTTGTCCAAAATGTTTAATCAGTTAGTTTCTTTGTATTTAATTGATGTATTGTTTTCAAAGCCAACGTAGTCAACGTAGTCCTTGGAATATAAAACTAACAATAATAATAAAAACAAAACGTTATTCTTATTAGTTCATCAGCCAAAAAAAGTTATGTTCGACTGGGGTTGCAATGTATTTGCTTCGAACTCACGTCGCACACAAAAAAGAAATAATTTCGCTCACAACTCAATTTACCATTTTGCGTGACTTACAAACAAACAAACAGACAGACGGAGAATCGGCAATTAGCTAATATACTAGCCGCCAAGGCGGCGTCGCTCGCCGCCCATGTTTACCTGCTCTGTATCACTGTATGAATAAACGTCAAATTTCCTTATAAACGGCTCATACAACTTGGAAAAGATTCGAAGTCAAAAAATGCACGTGCTAAATGAATAAAACTGAATAAAAGAAACGTTCGATCAGAAGTGCTTAACAAATAAAAGAAATTAAATTATTAAAAGAAAAGCAAAAAACATTTTGTTTCATGACACACCATTAAATAATTTCGCTCACAACTCAATCTACCATCTTGCGCGACTTACAAACAAACAAACAGAGAATCGGCTATTAATATATAGACTAGCCGCCAAGGCGGCGTCGTTCGCCGCCCATGTTCAGCCTGCGTTGTATCACCACCTGCTCCAAATTCTTGCACTTAAAACCAGCGATAAGACTACCTTTGCTGCTGGCTTTATCGCTAAATAAAGCTCGTTTGCACGTGAAGAGAAATACGCTTTTGATGTTTCAAATCTTGCATGTTCTTAACTCAGCCGTTTATTGTCGCGGTCGCATTTAAAATGTCAGCAGACTTTCTTGCTTTACACAATGCATTCCGAACGTGAACTTTACATGGTTTTTCTTTACAATTTTAAACCAATCAAATATCAGTTTAACAATACACTCAAAACGCAGAGAGAGAAAACTTTTCAACTTATTATTAGCTTTTGTTTTACGCGCTCTAACATGGGTGCTGTCAGAAGTAGGTGAAAAAAATGGTTTCTATTTAAAAGATCACACGGGAGGAGAAAAAAATGCACGTGCTAAATGAATGAAGTGAATAAAAAACGTTCGATCAGAGTAAATAGATTAAAAGAAATCGATTAAAAGAAATTAAGACAACTATTAAGACAAAAGCAAAAAAGTATTTTGTTTCATGATACTCTTTTTTTACCTATCGGTTTTTAAACATTTTGATTGCTCGAAAAAAAGTTCACCCGTCTCAGACAGTCAGGCAAGCTTTAGGATACACTGGGAAACCGCACATACTGCCACGTTCTGCCACTGCTGCTTTTTGTCCAAAATGTTTAATCAGTTAGTTTCTTTGTATTTAGTTGATGTATTGTTTTCGAAGCCAAGTCAACGTGGAATATAAAACTAACAATAATAATAAAAACAAAACGTTATTCCTATTAGTTCATCAGCCAAAAAAAGTCACGTTCGATTGGGGTTGCAATGTATTTGCTTCGAACTCACGTTGCACACAAAAAAAGAAATAATTTCGCTCACAACTCAATCTACCATTTTGCGTGACTTACAAACAAACAAACAGACAGACAGACAGAGAATCGGCTATTAATATATAGACTAGCCGCCAAGGCGGCGTCGCTCGCCGCCGATGTTCACCTGCTCTGTATCACTGTATCAATAAACGTCAAATTTCCTTATAAACGGCTCGTACAACTTGTGTTCAACCAGAAGCATATTCGAAGTCACAACCTCTGATAAAACCAATCTTTTATCAGTGTAACAATACACTCAAAATGTAGAAAGAGAAAACTTCAACTTTTTATTAGCTTTTGTTTTAAAAAAGTTACGCACTCTAACATGGGTGCTATCAAACGTAAGGGGGAAATAGTTTCTCTTCTTAAAAACATCACGACGGAGGAGAGAAAAAAGGCACGTGCTAAATGAATAAATAGAATAAAAAACGTTCGATCAGAACGCTTAACAATTAAAAGAAGAAATTAATTTGTTAAAAGAAAAAAAAAATTGTTTTGATATAATACTCTTTTTTTACCTATTGGTTTTTAAACATTTTGATTGCTCAAAAAAAAAGTTCACCCGTCTCAGACAGTCAGGCAAGAGTTAGGCAAACCGAACATATGCTGCCACGTTCTGCCACTGCTGCTTTTTGTCCAAAATATTTAATCAGTTAGTTTCTTTGTATTTAGTTGATGTACTGTTTTCAAAGCCAAGTCAACGTGGAATATAAAACTAACAATAATGATAAAAACAAAACGTTATTCCTATTAGTTCATCAGCCAAAAAAAGTCACGTTCGATTGGGGTTGCAATGTATTTGCTTCGAACTCACGTCGCACACAAAAAAAGAAATAATCTCGCTCACAACTCAATCTACCATTTTGCGTGACAGACAAACAAACAGACAGACAGACAGACAGAGAATCGGCTATTAATATATAGATAGATTAGAGGACAAAAGAATAATACATGCATGAGCTGTTTATAACGTACGTTTTTTTTATAAGAGCTTATGTAGAAAAAAAAACCCGTTTCTTCGAAAAACAAATGTATGTTTTGAATTATAATTTCTTGAAACCGAAAATGAATTCGAACAGATAACTGCCTTTTTTTAAGTCGATTTTTGAAAACCTTGATGATAAAAGACAGAACAGATAGCTAACAAACGTAGAAAGTAACAAGAAAGTCTGATCTGTGCTTTACTGACACGAAAAACATATCTATTTTCAAGTGCCAAAGTACATTGATTCAGTACCATGAGTAACTAAAAGTCCCGCCTTATGTAGACCTATTTGATTAATATCCATTCCTTCATCAATTAAGTGATAAAATATCAAAGAAAACGTATTTTAAATGTATGTGATTTAAAACCTTCGAAAATTCAAAAGGCTGCGTTCGTTCATTAGAATGTATATTGAGTTTTTAACGGGGACTCGCAGACTCTAAATTGCAGACTGATTGCCATTTCGGCCGGAGTAGTAGGAGGAGGAGGAGAAGTCCACGGGTGTTTCAATACGGTATTCGCTACCGCTGCTACCGTAACAAAGCTACAATCTGTAAGGCAATCTATAATCTAAGAAGGTGAAATGATGATTAAATGATGATCGAACGAGTAACTGAGACTTCTTCTTGTAACTCTTTGTGTCATAAAGAAAGGTTAAAACAATAACAATTTCAAATTTCGAACGTTAATTTTGAATGAAATCATAGAATTTACTTTATTATTTAAAAGTATTTGAATCATCCAATGATGTTCTTTCTTTATTGAACACATCATGGAATTTTGAATGATAATTAACTATGTAGAGAGTCAAAGATCTGAGAAATTATTTTGTAACAGCTACGAAAAAAACTAATGACGCTTCTGCTAGTGTAAATTAAACAGAAATATCGTTCATAAATAATGAAATACAATCTTCTTGTAAACATCGAAAACATTAAACAACATATATAACACCTCAACGAATTGAAGAATTCCGTAAGGGCGCGAAGCGCCCGCAATGGAATTCCGATTTTATGACTAAAATCGAGTAAGATCTAATACTGGATTCTCCCAACCTTGGTTCGGATGTAAGATGGTAGCCCATCTGTGTCCGACCTCTGTTTAAAGCGTAGTTGAAACATTCCCTCCTAAAAGGGTCTCTTCAAACTTGGCATTCTCCTCAATATATATTTTTTTTATAAAAGTTTTGCCAAGTGGAACTGTTGGACCAATTTCCCCGCCTTAATATGTCTTCAATACTCAAACCGGCAACCCCAACTTTGGATGTTGAAGCTGACCGGGTTGAATGGGGTTTAAAAATGTCCACATTAACGCCTGCATTATGAAGCACTTGCTTAATTCAGCCGGAAATAGTGTTTTTTACAACTTCAACATGCGGCTTGACATAACCAAGAAGCAATTGGGTTTTTCCTCCTTCATTTCTCCAACCTTTAGTGCGTTGTAAATAAGCATCAAGTAAAGATACTACACAAACTGATTCATCCTGTTCATATTTATGAAACTCAAGTCGAGGAGGAGGTTTACCTTGCCGCCAGCTCTTGGTTAATTTGGAAAAAGTAAAGGCATATACAGAATCTGTGTGGCCCATATATCTGATGTCAAGAAATTTTAATTCTGAACATCTTGAAACAGCCGTTAAAGCTAAAACCATTGACAGTTTTAGTGTTAGCAATTTGTCCGACAAATTTTTTGCACAAGTTAAACTTTTCAAATATACTAAAACATTTTCCACATCCCATATAAAAGTATACCTAGGAAGAGGTGGTCTATTATTGAAGACACCTGACAATAAATCACACACCAAAGACTGTTGACCAACTGGCAAACCATTAACCCTGTCATAGTATGATGAAATAGCTGATCTTGCCCCGTTTATTGTGCGGTAAGCGAGTCCTTGACCATAGAGGTGAGCAAGATAATCAAGAACGTAGGCCACAGAGCATCGAAAGGGATCAATTTGTTGTTCACGACACCAGCTAGACCACTTTCGCCAGGCCGATTCGTAAGCATTAACTGAGCCCTCTCTTCTGGAATTACAGATAAGTTTTGAAGCCCTGACTGATATGCCTTCTGTTGCCAAACGAGACCGAATACCATCCATACCGCCAGTCGCAATGACTGATATAAAACTAGAGGATGCACTCGCTGTAGAGGATCTATTAGTAAGTTCTTTTTTTGAGGTAACAGTATGGGGTTGCGTACTGACATCTCCAGTACTAATGGGTACCAAGACTGGGATGGCCAAGCAGGTGTTATCAAAATCATTCTCACTTTTTCCTTTTTCAACTTTGTAATAACTCGCCCGATCATGCTGAATGGAGGAAATGCATAAGGGAAGAGATTTGACCAGCCTTGTGCCATAGCATCTGTTGCTATGCTCCCTGGGTCGGGTTTCCAGGACATGTATTGTGGAAGTTGATGAGAAATTTCGAGATGCAAATAAGTCCACATTGGGAACCCCCATTTTCTTGCAAATTTGGTGAAATATCTTTGCTTCTAGCTTCCACTCGCTCCTGTCTTCTAGTTCCCTCGAAGCTTTGTCTGCTTCTATATTCAAATGACTTGGTATATATTCCGCGGTTAATATCATCCCTCGAGATATAAGATAATCCCATATATTTTTTGAAAGGGCTATAAGATCTCTGTTTTGGATTCCTCCCATTTTCAAAAGGTAAGACAGAGCTGTCATATTGTCTATCTGTAAGTGAACATGACTGACTTCTCTGAATTTTGTGAAAGTCAACAAAGCTAATTTCACTGCTCTCATTTCCAGGATATTTATATGCAATTTCTGTTCTTCCTTGGACCAAGGACCCCCCGTTGACCTTCCCTGGCAATGGGCCCCCCAACCTTTCTTGGAGGCATCTGTCGAAATATTCAGATCTGCTGGAGGAAGAATTAGGGACCTTCCATTGGATAAAGACAGATTGTTCACCCACCATTGTAACTCCTCCAGGGACTCCCTGTTTAGACAAATTTTGTCTTGGTAAGACCCTGACGATCTCATTGCTTGGATTTGTTTTCGCTGTAGATACCGTAATTGGAGGTTTGCTGGTAAGATTGCTAGGGCCGTGGCTCCTAACTTTCCAATTAATCGTGTTAACTCCAGAATTGTTGTCTGGGGATTTTTTATCATGTTCTGGCACTGGCTCCCAATCTTTGATGCTTTTTCTGGGGTGAGTGCTTATTCCATTTTCACAGAATCGACTGTAAGCCCCAAAAATTCTATTTTCTGTGTCGGGGTTAATATTGATTTCTTGTGATTTATCACAAACCCCAGTTGTTGCAAAAAGAAGATTACCGTGTCTCTGTGTTGGATCAATTCTTCCATGGTTTGACTTAAAATCAACATGTCGTCGAGGTAAATTATCAGTCTCACTCTTAGACGTCGCAATAGTGCAACTGGAATTTTTAGAAGTTTTGTAAATATCAGTGGTGCTGGACCCAGACCGAAGCACAGGCAGAGAAACTCGTACAGGGTTCCCTCCCACACAAACCTCAGGTACTTTCTGGACGCTTTGTGTATTGGAATTGTAAATATGCATCTTTCAGATCCAACTTGCACATGTAATCTCCCCTTTTCAACAGATCCTTCAACAGATGGAGGCCTTCCATTTTGAAATGTTGGTAGGGAAGAAAGGCATTCAGGTGCTTCAAATTTACCACTGGCCTGTAACCTCCATCCTTTTTGTCTACTACAAACAAGTTGCTCAGAAATTGTCCCTTTACTGGAGAAACTTCTTGTATAGCTCCCTTCTTCAACATACTGTCGATCTCCTCCTCCACTATTTGAGATTGTGACAAACTCATTTTTGTTTTGTGTGGTAATCTGTTTTGAAATGGATCTTGCTGAAATGGTAGAGTGTAACCCTGCACTATAGACAGGATGTTTTGATCCTGAGTTAATTTTCCCAGTTTTCCAGGAAATGTTTCAATCTTCCTGCTAGTTGATTTGGCTGTGGCATATTTTTTGAAAATAATTTTCTTACCACAGGATGGATTTTGTTGTATTCTGTGTGATGGAGGAGATCTGGTGTGATGTTGCAGAAAGTTTCTTTTTTGACTTTAGGACACCCGTGGTGGAGTAAAGTATTTAAAATACCCGTGGTTTCTCCTCCTCCTCCTACTACTACCACTACTCCTCCAAGTTATGAACGTTTTCGTGCAGCGTTTACATGACATCGTCGCCGAATTCACAAATTTGGTCAAATTAGGACTTCCAGTTGACCAATTTTCATGAAAATTTGCACAGAGCACAATTGAAAGATGCTGATTTCGAATTTGACAATGATATTGCCAGGTTTGACTAAAATTGGCCAATTTAGGCCAAATTTGGACCAAATTTCGAAAGTTTTTCAATTTTCATGAAATTTTGCACGGATCACAATTGAAAGGTGCTGATTTCAAATTTGACAATGATTTTGTCAGGTTTGACTAAAATTGGCCAATTTAGGCCAAATTTGGACCAAATTTCGAAAGTTTTTCAATTTTCATGAAATTTTGCACGGATCACAATTGAAAGGTGCTGATTTCAAATTTGACAATTATATTGCCAGGTTTGACTAAAATTGGCCAATTTAGGTCAAATTTTGACCAAATTTAGAAAATTCTTCAAATTTCAAAAAATTTTGCGCCGATCACATGAAAGGTGCTGATTACGAATTTGTCAGTCATTTTGTCAGATTTGACCAGAAATGGGTAATTCGGGCCAAATTTGAATCAAACTTAGAAAGTTCTATAACATTCATAAAAATTTCTACAACGCACAATTAGAAGTTGCTGATTTTGAATTTGCCAGTCATTTTATTAGATTTGAACATAATTTGGCAATTCGGCAACGTTGTATTTTTGAGACTAAATATGCATCGTTGTGTTACGTCCTGAAGTCTTCAAGCCAAGCGACTTCTTGTTGTAATTTAAATTTACCTGAGATTTGTCTTTTCGTGAAGACAAATCTTTGCCCCCACTGCTCCTGCCTTGTCTGTTCTCTGGTGGGGGGCCTGATCGAAAGGGCTGACGACGTTGAGACATTTTGTCACGATTTAAATCTTTGAACAAATCTTCAGATCTTTGTCGAGCTTTTACGGTTTCTGTTACATAAGATTGAAATTTTTCACCAAATAAGAGTTTGTGCTCTTGTTCAAGAATATCTGCTTTCTCCCTCAATGTTTCCTTGACTTTTTTATGATCCTTCATAATTATCAGAAAGTGCATTGTACCTGCGTTGATAAGCCAATGCCTGAAATACTTGACCCAGCAAAATGATAGTTTTATCGATATTCTCAGCCAGATCATGTAAAGAGAATTCTACTTCAGCATCATTACTATTTTTGATAGACTCAATAGACTGCCAGACTTGAGACAATGGACCCAAAACATTGACCATCTTCTGTTGAATTTTAGAAAAAGATGTGTCTATAGCCAACTCAGACTTCTTTAAAATTGGGACAATAAAATCGTCCATTGACTGTGGCAGGTCCACATTTGATGGAACCGGGTTCTCGAACAGGATGGATTCATACACATCCTTCTCCGGAATAAAATGTTGAAAGTGGCTGTTAACGTATTCAGCCATTTCAGTCGGTAGTTTCCACTTGTGTGTGTCTTCCGAAGACACCACTTTGAACCTCTTAATGACAGGTTCTTCGCAATGCTCGTCATCAAATTCTCGAGCACGCTTATGGGGTCTACCGTCTTCATTAACTACGGTTGTCCCCTCATTTGTTACTGCAGCAGAATTGTCGTTAAGACTCTCTGTAGTAAATTCGGTTGTATTTTCAGCCTCCATAATAAAATACATAACAAGAAAAAATGTCCAGAATACGTTCAACTAAATTATATCAATATTTGCTGAATACTGAAGATGGTTACGTTGATAATTTGCGATAAAAACACAATAATATTTCTTTTACATCCACTCTTCTGCAACGAACGGTTGAAAAAAGAGGTCGGACACAGATGGGCTACCATCTTACATCCGAACCAAGGTTGGGAGAATCCAGTATTAGATCACGAGATTTTAGGAAATAAAATTAAAATTGAAGTTGGTAAATACGCTCTACTAAATGGAACAAAATCTGCTCTGGCCAAGTTTGGAAAGAAGTACCCGAAGTATACTTTTCTAAGAACATCAGTAAATAACTGGAAAAGGAAAATTGGAAAGGATAAAAAAAACCAGAATAATGTTACTGCTTACAAAACGAAAGGAAGACCAAATTTGAGGATGAATTGCTTACAAAAGTGAAAGACGTGGTGACTGGAGTGCGTATTGCTGCGTGAGGAGTGATTTCAAGAAGAATGACTGACTGGGCAATAGCAAAGGGTAATATGGGCATGCCTAATGGGTTCCCGACTTACAAGTGGAATTTCTTCCAAGTTTCTGGCCAAAATAAGCCAAACCTCTCCAAGGCGGACACCTCTCTAAAGCGGACAAAATCTCTGGTCCCGTAAGTGTCCGCTTTAAGGAGGTTCCACTTTATTAAAATCAATGGCTTGGCCAAAAAAAGGGTGCAACCGGTAAGATCGAGCGAAACAGTTTTTACTGGAAGAAAAACTTACTTTCCAGAGAATCATTTCAACGATCATTGAAGAGCATGACGTATCGAAAGAACTTATCCTTAATTTAGATCAGACATAACCTCACGAAGAACTTTTAACCACTTGACATAACGGTAAACTAGACAGGCAAGTCTTTCATATCAAATAAGTATAACGAATGGTTCGCAAAGCAAGTTTCTAAGCAGCTCGGGCAAGGCATACATCCTGCAGATGTTAAAGTATCTCTGGGTCTTGTTGAGTTAAAAATAATGCATGCTTAATGGATTTTAGACTTATACCTTGTGTAGCCAAAAAGAGACCATCCTTAATTGCTTTAAAGCTGCCGGAATTACAGAGGCAGATGAAACAGCCAATGCAGTGCTACAAAGAGTTGAGAACCAACTTAACCAAGATGATTATGGTTGCTCAGATGTACCAATATTCAATGAAGTATTTTATATTTTCAATCACACAATATATCTATCGAATTTTAATATTCGACACGATTTATCAATATGCTATATTTATAATGCTTGTTGTATATATTATATATAAGTTATTATATGTTCACGATATCTTATCATGTTTGTGACTTCTTATATATGCAATGGATTGAAATAATATTCAACCACACAATATATGGTCAACGAAATACTAGTTTGTAATCTGGTCTGGGAATTGAACAGGTAGTATTGTCAGGCTTAATTTTTGCAGGAATTAGAAAAAATATGGCGGCAGCTAATGTAAACATCATTCATAGAGATACATCCACTATCCAGGAATTTTTCCGTCAAATAGCCCTTTTAGTAAATCGTATTGGGCAAAAGGCTTATTCTTTGGATGGGTTAAATGTGTTCTCATTCCTGGACAAAATGATTGTCATGTCAGCTAGTCTGCTTTCTCTACTAATAAAGCGTTTGCAAATATTCACACAGGAAATAAAAAGGAAATTGAGACATGATACACCAATTCAAAAGAGACTTGCAGTATATCAAGAAGATGTAGCATTTATGCCTAGTCATGGTCCAGGTAAGCCCAAGTATAACATTCCTGAAGAAACTCTGTTGTACTTCAGGCTAGCTCCTACAACAGAATTTACTTGGAAAAATATTTCTGACTTGCTCTTAGTATCCAGGTGGAGTGTTTACAGGAGAGCACAAGAATGTGAACTGAAAGAAATAACTGGCTTTTCTTATGTAACTGACGAAAATCTGTTGATTTGAGCTCCAAGTTTGACAACATTCGTCCTGCTAGGATGACCTGCACGATTTTAGATTTCCGTGACCAGACTGAGTTTAAAACACAGACTATACAACGCAAGGTTATTATATAAGTAGTTACTATAAAAATAATGATTTCAATGGAATATGGTTTATTGAACACAAAGACTTTCTGCTGAACATATTAAATACATATTACATTGAATATATTTGATTTTTTATTGAATATATAATGTGTCGATGAACATAAATATAATATCATTGAATAATACGAGGTATTAAAATATAATATAATGTTTCATTGAATATATATATTGTGTTGGTTGAATATATATAGTATATCACAAACATTAATATGGTTTTATTGAATATTGCTACATTTGAGCAACCATAGATGATTAAAAATGACTATCGTTTAGATTATCATCTTAATTTATCGAAAACATTTTGCTTATCAAAAATGTTTATTGTTGAGATTTTGTCATAAAGAAATGTTAATGAATACACGTACGTGACGAATATATGAGTACAAATAATTTCATAAAACAAAAACAAAAAAATCTTGATTCTTTCACTCTCCCATCTAGTGCCCATCTTATATTAATAAATTTAAAAAAAGTTTTTTTCGAACAAATAGGGTAGGTAAAATATAAAGTTTTTGAAGTATTTTGACCTAAAAGATTAAAGAAAAAAGAAAATTAAGAAGAAAAAATTCAAAAAAAAAAAAAAAAAAAGTCGGTGAAAAATATTAACCGGTAAAAAATATTAGTCACTTGCTCAAAATTTAGTCACTTTTTACCGGTTTTTTTTTAACGGATAAGGTATTAGCAGTAATAAATTTTAATCTCGTCTTGTCGCTTTTGCGTTCAACGTAAACATTTACAAATATAGGTTTTAATCACTTCTGACGTCATGTGATAAAACTAGCAATTTTTACCGTGTCTAAAACAAAAAACGGTGTCTCGAAAAATGTGACGGGAAATATAATCAGAGTATAGCGAAGAAAAAGTCTGATCCGTTGTAGATCTTTTGAAAAACTTATTTAAAAATGTATGGGATCGTATCGCTACGACCAACCGTGAAAGAGATACAGTCGATCAAAGACTTTAATGACACCCGACCAGTACGTTTATTCTCATTTGGGAAGAATGATTTTAGATATCCTCCGTGTGTATAACCCCATTTGTATATTTTTCTCGAAAAGAGCAAAATTGCTTTTTTTTTATTCAATACATCTCTCGAACGTTATTCCATCTTAGTTTAGCCTCGTTTTCATGCATTCAATCGGTCTCAAAAATCATTTACTGTGATTAATTGGTTCAAGTGACAACTAGTATGAGAATTTCAAATAAATGTCAACATCATTAAAACGAGATCTGCTGACGTTAACATGACGTCATAATACGACTACAGGAAGTTTTGGTGTTTCTTTGCACCAATCCAATAAGCAATCATGATCATTGTGTGGTAAAAACCCAGAGCTTTCTCTTTCAACCAGACCAAGATTTGAAGGCGCTTCTACCTGTCGCATGGTCTTTTCTTATCGTCCCAATATACGATGCATTTAGGACTAGGGAAAAAAAACAACAATGCCTGCTTATACCAAACCACTGAAACCAGAGTCTATATTGCTAAATAGTTTAATCTCAGACCGCCAAAAATATATTTTGTCTGAATGAAAAGTTTCGACGGATCGTTTTAGCAGGTAAGTTTGTTGTTCTATAATCGTTGGAATACTAACGCACTCGCTGTTAATAACCTATAAGCTATCTATTGAGACCTAACGTTTGAAATCGCAATCAAAATCACAGTCGTTTTTCCTACCCCAGGTGCTCGTTATAAGCAGGTGATAAAAAATTTGTTTGTGGATTAAACATTTCATTTCTTCTTATTTATTTGATACCGTATTTCCTCTGTTGAACGTTGCACCCTAATTAACGCCCTCTGATTAACGCCCTCTAATTAAAACCGCATCTGAATAGAGCAAAGCTTATTAGAAAACAGCCTTAATTATTGAAATTTTGATCCACATTGAAAAGACAAAAAAGACTCACACACTCTGTTATCAGAATGAGATCTACTTAGCTGCGAAAATTTCGATGTGATAAGGACAGTAACATTGGTTGACCACGGATTTATTTTAGAAAAATAACTGCATTAAAAATCAAAATTTTTTTGCATTTTGAAATAATTACCACCCTCTGACAAATTACCCCCCTCTAATAAACGCTGCACGTAAAATGTTGTTGTATAAGAAACGCCATCACGTTTATTAAGACGGGCCAGATAGTACGTTGTTATCTCTATCAGACGTAAACACAGAAAAAAACCATAAACCTCGCCGCAGACATTTATTTTCATATATCTAAATAGACTATTAAAAGGAAATTAGTTAATTCAACTATGGCAGTTAGATGGTTAATGAACCGTGAAATATTTACGTTGAAGCTCATAGCCGAAAGTGATGATTTCAATGTTTAAAACTCATATTCCGTATGATCTCATAATTGACGAAATCAATAATCGATCTTGCAAAATATATTGTTAGTACACTCGGCAGTCTACAGTTGCATCCTTCTGGTATTTTGCTTGGTGAGTTATCTTCAACCGTATAATTCCTTTTAATGGTTCAGAAGAATGGTCCAAATATTTGTATACCAGCGCACTGAGCAAAACGGGCTTCATATTTTCTTGAATTGTTTTTGGAAGTGCTTTTGGTTCTACTTTCTAGATTGCTCAGTGAAGATGCATACGAATTCAATAGTCGTCCTGTTTCTCCTTGTCGTTGTTGCTCACTGTAAAATAGGTATATCTCCTTTGTTGCTCACTGTAAAATAGGTATATCTCCTTTGTTTTCTCTTTCTAATGATTTTCTTAGTAATCTTTTAAACCTGGTTCAGACCTGACGATTACGACGATTACGACGATTAAAATAAAAATGAATCGTCGTAATCGCCAATCGCCAGGTGTGAACACTCTCAAGTATTTCTAAACACTTGGTATTTTGTCGTCGTAAACGACAGCCGTTTACAACGATTACGACGATTACAAAAGTGTTCACATTAGACGATTATGACGATTACACTAAATTTTAATCGTCGTAATCGCCGTGATTGTCAGGTCTGAACCAGTCTTTACAAGCCCCTCTTTCAAATACACAAGAATTCCAATAATTCGAACTTTCTATAACTTACACAAATACACAAGAATTCCAATAATTTGAACTTTCTATAACTTACACAAATACAAACACAATTTCAATGAAAATGCTCTCCGTCGTATTGATTTTCAACGATTTTGGCCATTAGGTTTTTCTTGTAGAACAATGATTAAAGTACTAAAATACAGTTAGGTTGATTTCATTTCCAGGATTGAGAGATTGATGTTGAACGCGATACACGATATTCTTATATATATAAAAAAAAGTTGCACTTACCCTAGCTCTGTGCTGTACTTTGTAAGAACTGATCAATTCAAGTTAACATACAATGAGCGACGCTTACCTATCTGTCAATCATGAAGACTTTTCAGAGATTGTTTCCTTTTTGAAGATGTTTACAGGTAAGGGGGTAATAAAATTCAAAAATAATATCACTGCAAAAAGGAGAGGAAATGGATATGGGGTAAAATGTAGTAAAGATTGAAGATTGAATCAAAAATCCAGTAGTCAAAATCGTCAAAAAGTCACTGTGTAGAAGAGCATTTTCATTGAAATAGTGTGTATATTTCTATAGAAGTATACTCCTTCACAGAGGTTTTTTAACAAATGTGCCGGCTGGGAAAACCCAGTAGTCAAAATCGTCAAAAAGTCACTGTGTAGAAGAGCATTTTCATTGAAATAGTGTGTATACTTCTATAGAAATGTACTCTTCCACAGTGATTTTCTACAAATTTACCCGCTGGGAAGTAGTAAACTAGCCGCGAGTAATTCTGTACACTGTCATCCGAGCACCTCAGAAAAATGTTATATGCGTCTGGAATGTTCATAAAAGAAACCTATTGATAAAATAATGATTTTTGATTGGTTAAAAGCTTTCACAGCATTGTAGCTATCCAATAAGACATGCATACTTACCAATCGAATGTGCAAATTAACCAATAAGAATATTTAGGAAACTCAGCAATCGAATGTCCAATTGCTATATGCGTCTCTATGTTAACTATACGTAGACCCGGTTATTACAGATGGACTCAATCTCCCTGTCGCTTAGATACATTTGGTCAGTACATAAAACAGCATAAGCGAGACAAACCTTTATCGAAGATATCTCGAATGTCAATATGTCTACACAAATTTAACTTTTAAATTCTTAAATCAGGAGCTAAAAGTATTGAATGAACCCTTTTTGTAGTGTGGCTTTTGTCGAATCGTACAAAACTCAGGGCAGACTGCTGGCTTTTATGCGCGTAAATTACGTTCATATGCTGTTAAATTAAAGTGAAGTATTGGAATGTGATTCCTCGGAACGTGAATTCTTATGGTGCTTTTAAATACTAACGACAATGGCGTTGTTATAGAATATAAGAAAATAATTCAAATTGTATGCCTTTACGCCTTACGTACGCCTTTACGCCTTAGTAACTTCTTTTTTCAGTAAACAAACATTGTGTGCTTTTCGTTTAGTAAAAGAAGCCTATATGTACCATGGGAAAATTATTCATCAAGAACGTGAAGTAAAAGATGATGGTAATCTTACTTTTATAAGCATTTTAGGGGCGTTTGTTCGTGTGAGGGCACGATAGCCAGCATTCTTATTGGTCACTTAATCTGACCAGTCATGGTATTTTCAAGTCGTGTTTGCTATGGTATTTATGAAAATTATAATTCATAACAGCACTAGTTGTTGTCTGTTGGTGTGATCAGTGTAGATACTTTGCATCTTGTGAAGAATTGAGGGTGATGTTCTTTTGATTAAAACACATTTGAACTTGACTAATGGAATAAAGGTTCTCACTTCTGTATGTATACAGCATCAAAGTCATAGTGTTGAGAAATAGCTGTATGGAGCCGAAAAATCGGATTGTGTTATTTGTGTTTTATGTTTAGAACGGAGAAGTGCTCCAGGAGATAAAAAGAACGACACAGCTGGTATGTTTTGCTTTTAATCGAATATCGTTTGATTGATAAAGTATTTATACCTTAATACGGTTTAATTTCTGAATTCGCTTAATTAGTTGTCATATCCTTACTAGCTGTTTGCAGTAAATGTTTGTTGATGAATTGGTTTCAGGCTCAAAAAGACAGATGTGTGGTCCATCTTGCTCACCATCTTGCGCCCCAGCTTGTAGTACTCAATGCTGTGTAGCTGCCGCACCACCGCCGCCACCTCCACCGCCGCCGCCACCATGTCTCCCACCAGCATGTGCACCAATGGCACCACCACCATGCATGCCCCCTTCATGTGCACCAGCACCAGTATCAATGCCATGTGCTCCAGCAATGGGAGGATGTGGTATGGCCATGTCAGGAGCACCTGGTGCCCCTGGTCCAATGGGACCAATGGGACCGATGGGACCTATGGGACCGATGGGACCAGCTGGTATGGGTGGTATGATGGGACCACCAGGACCATGTGGACCACCAGGACCATGCGGTCCACCAGGAATGCCAGCTGCACCTCCACGACCATGTGCACCAATCTGTCTCCACTGGATGGCTATCATTTCTCAGCAGCAACAGGCCGCATGTCCAACCGCTTGTCAAGCAACAAACTGCTGCAGCCCACCAATGCAACAACCAATTATGATGATGGCTCCCCCACCACCGCCACCACCACCACCCATGCCAATGTGCATGCCTTCATGTGCACCAACGTGTTGTGGCCGATAATCTTCTGATAAAATATACAACACCGAAACAAATGTTTTGAGTCTGATCGACTTGATGTTCATTATGCTGAAACAAACACACAAAGAATGTAAAAACATGGCTACCTCCTGTTGTTTTGAGGGGTTGCTATTTTGTTTTTGTAAGCCAGCTAAAATAAGAGAAGAATGTATGCTAAACACTATGTTAATCTCGTATGTTATTTCACATTTTTGCACAAGTAACCATGGATTTCTAAAGAGTAGGAGTAACATCTGAAAGTTGATAGTTTTATGGTTGAGACTGTAAGACGTTATGGGGAATTACTATATAAAAGCTGTCTACAATATGCACGTGACTCGTGAACTTCGGTTCTGATTGGTCGGTTTGATCATAAAAACCAACAGCAGTTTGAAGTTCTTAACAGTAACTAAGAAAGGTAGTTTCCAACCTCGTCTCCAGGGCTTCTTGCCTTTTTCGGTATGCGGATGGCGGCGAAGAAAGCATATCGAAAAAGGCAAGAAGCCTTGGGGACGAGGTTGAGGTAGTTTCATAACTGCCTATATTAAAATTTCGATAAATCGATTCATAAAAGTTGTGAAGTCCTTCTCTGCTTGTAGGTCGATGAGATAATGCGGATTTTGTTCCACAACAGGCCCCTATGATACTCACAGAAACAGTGCATAATGGTGACTCCTTATAATTCTAATATGACATCTACACAACTTCGCTTCCATGATTATTTTCAATATTTATTCAGGATGTCCTCTTCAAGTTCTGAAATTAGTACGAAAGGGCAGATATTGAAATGTGGGTAAGCTTTATTGCCTGAAACGGAAATTATCGTTGTTTTGGTTATATATCCTGCTCCAAGTTCATATATTTCTTTAGTGCACGTTCGAATGAATGTGCTTAGTTTAAAAACATTCGATTGATTTGAATCACTGGTCCAACTGAAAATGTAAATATTGCATTCCTTTAAAGTCCGAACTAGTTGAATTTTTGATGGGCGTGTCTTATTATTAACACTGATAAGGTCAGTGACGTATCAGACCACGACCGCTCTCTCTGATGTTTAGCACTCTACTACTAGGCAAATACTTGCTTACCATTGGTATAATGAAAATCCCCAACCTCGTCTCCAAAGCTTCCCGACTAGAACGAGGCAAGAACATTTGCACGTTACCTTTTTGTGTATTATGTCAGCTCTGACTTTTCGGCTATTCTATACTGTCGAGAGTCAAGAACATTAGGGAACTTACGAAAGTACGACGGCAACGTGGACGACGACGTACAAGATATTCATCTTCTATGAATCACAAAAGAGCAGAAACTATACACTTGAGTTAAGAAGTTTATTTATAATGCCTTTGAAGTTTGTTTTTTGAACTTTGAGAGACGGAATCATGAAGGAACCGAGGAAAATTTATCGGAAGTACTGCTATTCTCACGTCTTCGTTTTCAGTGCGACTTCAAAATATTACTTTTCACGTTGTGTGTAGAACGTGCAAATCTAATAATGATATTAGTAAAATTAAAAACATTTCCCAATAGTATAGTGTGAAATGACTTCTATTTTAAAGCAAATCTATGGAGTAAAGTGGATCTTTTGTTTGCCTCACGTCGTCGTCCACGTTGCCGTCGTAGTTTCGTAAGCTCCCTATTATCAAAACACTGCAACTTCACCTTTTCACCCTATTACCCCGCATGCAAGCCCGCCTTTGTATTTAGGCCTATATGCGAGAGACTTTTTCAGTTTTGAATGAAATATTATGAAGTTGCTTCACTTTTTTCAAATCTTGAGTCGGACACCATGTACATCAACGATGGAATGACGTCAATTCTTAGATACCAATGTCAACAACCTCGAATCCAACGGCGGACTGGGACTTCTTCGATATCATATAATGTAGAATTTTTAAATCGTCATATCGCTTAAGTCAAATTTAAGTTTAGTATAAATGGACTGAGTGTTCCTAAAAGTTGAAAAACAAAAAACAAAAAAAAGAACAAAAAAAATAAAAAAAAAAAAAAACCGGGGAAAAAGAAAAGTCAATATCATGCGGTTACTTTTACAGTTGTCAGAAAAAATACAGAAAAAAATATGATTAAAAATGAATTAGAAATCACATTGAGATTAATATTAAAAAAGTGGAGGGAAAATTGAAGTATACAACCCTAATATCTAAAAAGAACCTTATGAACAGAGGGCGCTAACTCGAATTCTCTCGATTTGACGCCCTCTTTGGGTGCAAAATATACAACACTCTTTTGTCATTAATTGATAAAAAGCAGATGCAATTTCTTGTTCTTGAAAGTACGAACCGTACCTATTTTTATCCTTCGCCCCTTCTTACCCCAATCCCCAACCCTGACACACCCTTCCGTCATATAAAATAACAAGCGAGGGAAAAAGAATAAAAACAGTACGAAGCGCCAAATGAAACATTATCAACATGAAACACTTGATCAGCTGCCATATTTTCGTTATCAAAGGTTACCTAAAGAATGCTTACGTTTCATTATCGCAAAGTTATCATATCGTTAAATAGTTCTCTAAACAAAAGATCCATTATCGTAAAAAATTACCTTAGAACTACCAAGTATCATTTGATGTCGTGTAAAATTTCGAAAGCGACAGCGGACGGAGAAATATAGCTGGTACTGGAAAGTTCCAACGGATTCTCTGTTCGTAAGTATTTCTACAGATCAAAACAAGTAGTCGCAGCATGTAGTTTCCACAAATGACTTTTCGTTCTTCTTTTGTATTACTTAAAGAAACACGTGTTCACAACAATGGATGAACGCCATGAATGGAAAGTACGCGCTAGGTACTTAGTAGTTGTAGAATATAGCGTGATATTTTACAGACCGTCAAAAATTCTTGCAAGGGCTGCGACACGAGTCACATGGCACGAAACGCATCCAAAATATCGCGTGTCAAACGCGTGTCGCAAGACCCACTTTATAATTCTATTAAAATAAACATTTACAGCTAAAATATAGTAACACTATTTTTTTACTTTCCAAAGTAACAGTTGATCTTAAAAATTATAATACTTATTAAAAATGTAACAGCAGGAGTTTGGTGACGAAATTGTTCCTAATTGTTTTCTTCGTTCATGAATTGAACATCCATGTCGTCATCCACTGAAGCGCGCATGTGCACTGGGTTGGAAAACGACTTGAATTTCATATTGAAACCGCCTCGTTGTCGTTTGAAATAGATGATGCCCACAATGATGATAATAGCAACGACCAACACGAAGAAAATGATCAGACCGACTTTGGCAGCACTTGATAAACCGCTTGAGCCTATGAGATATCAGACAAATGATGCAATTAACATCTTGCTTAACCTATGAGATATCAGACAAATGATGTAATTAACATCTTGCTTAACCTATGAGATAACAGACAAATGATATAATTAACATCTTGTTTAACCTATGAGATATCAGGCAAATGATGTAATTAACATCTTGCTTAACCTATGAGATATCAGGCAAATGATGTAATTAACATCTTGCTTAACCTATGAGATATCAGGCAAATGATGTAATTAACATCTTGCTTAACCTATGAGATAACAGGCAAATGATGTAATTAACATCTTGCTTAACCTATGAGATATCAGGCAAATGATGTAATTAACATCTTGCTTAACCTATGAGATATCAGACAAATGATGTAATTAACATCTTGCTTAACCTATGAGATATCAGACAAATGATGTAATTAACATCTTGTTTAACCTATGAGATATCAGGCAAATGATGTAATTAACATCTTGCTTAACCTATGAGATAACAGGCAAATGATGTAATTAATATCTTGCTTAACCTATGAGATATCAGGCAAATGATGTAATTAACATCTTGTTTAACGATAGTGCAGTGGTCAGTGCCTTGCCATCCGTCTTTGGGTCACAGCACTGCAGTAGCTCAGAGTAGCTAGAGCCATCGGCTGACTGAGCATTGGCATAGGTGCAACTTGAAGCAATTGATAGTTCCTCCTCTCAATTATTATGATGATGATTCCTTGCAAAATGTGAAGTCAGTTGACGGAACCGAACTAAACCCGAACGCTGGTCAACCTTAAGAGGACTTATTTTATTTTATTTATGTCTGCTCGTGTGACCATAGAGTGTATTTTGATGTTTTTCTTATCACTTTACTCACGGTAATCTACCGAACGATCATTTCAGGCGAATTTCAGAGTCGTTTTGAATATAAAAAAAAACAGACCAGAAAATCAGATAAAAAGCTGACCTGTTTGTTTCTTGCTTGTGTTATCTAAAAAGTAAAAACAATGACGTCACTAGTTTAATCAACCGAAGCGTGTTGCTGTGGGAACGCATACCAATGGTTTTGCAGAGAACATAACACGAATCTGTTCATGATTTCTCGGTTACCGGTGGATTTCATTTATAGGATGGTTTAAAGCAAGTTAAAATGATACTAGTTGCTTGAACAAAAGAAATACTGGAAAGACAACTTTCCGAGCAAAAATGATTACAGAACACTCTTCTTCCTCGAGCCTGCACGAGACAGATGATTTAGTGAAGGTACCAGTTGATTTATACACAAACGCCCTAGCTCTTAATGTTCTGTTGTTCTACTGTACTCACACATTCAGAGGACATGTGGAGTTTCCTTCATCTCACATGAGAATCACAATTTGTTTCACTAATAAAACTGAAATACCCTCGCCGGGCGTTACAATGGCACTACGTAATGATCCAATCATGGTATTCCCTCTTATCTCCATCACATATACGCCTTGCTCTCAATAATCCAGATGCACTGCATAAAAGTCTTACCGCCCGTAACAAATTTCTTATCAACTGTTAAGTTCCCAAGCTTGCCAGTTTGAACAGCGTCTTCGAGTGGGCGTAAGGGATCGTCACCGCCCAACTCATAAAATGTAAGCGAAACATCGGCAATAACACTACCAGGCCTAAATAACAAAATCATCAGAAAAAACGCCCAATGATTTTAAACATCACTACAATTCGATAATTGATCTAAAATCAAACGAGGACTGCTTAAAAAGTCCTTAAGATGGGACTAATCTTTACTGAACCTCTCACAGAAATAGTCTCTGAAGTATATTTTAACTACCGAACTGAGTCTTCATTTTTATCAAAAAACACTTATAAAACAAATGTTGCATTATTTATCACTGACTTACCTAAAGCCAGTTATCTCGACTTCCTTGAAACCATCTTTAAAACCAGCATTGTTAACAAAAACATCGGTCACCTTGAGGAAAACACAAAAGATGATCATACCATATAACGGCCTTTCAATGTGTACTGACGGTTCAGATTGTTAGAGGAGTCAATGTCATGGCTAGGCATTGGATCGTATGGTCCCGCCTGACACTATATATCAAATTTGTTCATAATGGTTGGCATTCAGTTTCAAAATTGCCGTTAGTTTCAGGTTTTCGTTTTATCATGTCATCACGGAAGACATGTCATCACGGATGACATGACAGAAATGTCGAAATGAGGAGGAAAGTATATCTCGATAATGACTAAAAAAGTCCAAAAACTTTGTTGAATCAAAAATAGTAAACTTGTCTCTATATTTGTGTAAGGAAAGTGTCATTGTTTAAAAAATACAAAGACGAGAGTTTCTTTCAGTTTTCGAACCTCCATGATTCGCTTTAGCATCTCAAAAAAACTCAGGAGAATATTGTATAATAGTCGCATACTTAATTTCTGATCTCAGCTAACTTTACGTAAACAAAGAAAACGTTTTAAACTAAAAAATCTCGTCGGAGACTTCCTAGGGGAACATTGGGGATAAGTCCGGTAACCAGAAACATAGAGACAAGCGGAGAAGAGAACACTACAAAGAAATACTGGCGTGTTCACACGTGCTCATACAATACTTACAGCGCTACTCACTAGCTCTGCTAGAGCTGTGAAACCTTTACTGCCAGGAGATGCCAAGTCTGGTGTGTACTGTCTGCCTGTTAACCGGATTGAAACCGGATATTTTCGGCTAGGTCTTTCGGTCGGAATGATTTTTTCTAAAGAGACATATGTAGTCATAATTATGCAAAAAAAAAAAAAAAAAAGAGAAAGAACTACTATAAAGGTTGTGAGTAAAGTCAGCAACCTCGTTTGCGCGCCATTTTGATATTTGTCAGTGCCTAGTTCCAGACCTATTTCTTATTATTCTAATGAGTGATCTGCTGACATCAGCAGAACTCAGTCCTTAGTTCTATCTATAACTGTCAATTATCTTTAATAGCCTTACACCTTAATGCGCATGCACCTTTTTAATTAGTTAAGTTCCGCAAGACTAAATTGACTCTAATTAACGATAAACACTGAAGAAAAAGGACAGAATCGGACCTAACGGACAGCCATACAGTTCCACCCTCATGCAAATGTCATTCTTGAAATCGATCGGATTGATACGCAAATACCGAGCAGATATAGGTCGGTCCAAGTGTAACTTCTGGATTGATGTACCATCTGAATTACCAGGAAGCTGGAAAAGAAAAAAACCAATAACATCAACCGCTAACACAAAAGATTATTACCAGGACAGAAGATTAGAAGATTATCATATTATAAATGAAGGAAATATCAACTAATACCCAGTGGGCAAAAATCGTCAAAAAAGTCACTGCGATGAAGAGCAATCTTATTGAAACAGTGTGTAAATTTGTACAAAAATGCATTCCTTCGCAGTGATTTTTCAAAAAATTCGCTCACTGGTTATGAATATAAAGATTATACATTTTTATGATAAAGACGACAAAAGTCGCGTTTGTTTTCTGACGAATGGTTATTGACACTTTTCCATATATACCTAACCCCCGTCTCTTTCAAATAACTACTCGTTGTTCAGGAGGTGGAATTGACATAGAAATAGTTGGAACCAATAGTTGGGGTCCGGTCGTTTACTGGCATCAAAGTCCTTTTTTCTACAAAACCGGAATGTAGTTCCATGGGATTGTATTATTAGACGATAAACATTCCCAATGTAAATGAAAGAAAAAACCAGCAAAGATACTGAAATAAAGAGTTCTAAAGAATGCAGACTTGGTTCTTTCTAGCTTTTCATTCATAAAAAGGTTGGAAAATTTACTTTCTTCAAACATCTACCAAACACTTCTTGGTTTAACTGACAAAATATTTTCCATGAAGGAAAACAAAATTTGAACAGAATAATTTCTTCACACCTTTCCACTTCATCAAAACGTTCTATCTTCATCATTCACTATTCATTTTTTTTCTCCAAGTGAAACAATTAAAACCTACCAACTTAGGTACGAAATGCCAAAACTCTCCATCGGCGCTCCATTGCAAGTAATAATGCATGACGTAATTTTCGATGGCGTTCGTGTCAATCACGCCCTGCGTAGCTATTGCTGTCACGTGAGCATTCGCTTGGAAGTCGATCTAGGTGGAAGTAAATATAATTTTATCTTGATGATGCTGGTAAGACTGTGAAAACAAGAGAACTCGTCACGTGGAGTCCTGAACTTAACACTCCTCATAAGGCGATACATCCGAGAAATTGAATAAAAACCCGTTAAAAAAAATCGGAAGAATATCACTGGTTAGCCACCGTTTTCTTCCATACGCATTTCATCGCGTGGTTCGGTTTCGTTAAATACTTTGTGCTAAACATTGAACTCAAAGATCGTTTAGACTAAGATGTGGTCAGCTCGACTAGACTAAGATGAGATCAGTTCGTCTAGTGTAAAATGGGGTGTGTTCGTGAATGCGTTTCAGCAAACCAAACTGAACAAGTTCTGTCACTGATTGTCTCAGTGAGTTCAATTCAGCTTGGCGAAACAGTTAAAACATGCGCACTAGACAGGAATTCCACAAAACACACCTGTAGGAATTGACTCTTGTCAATATTTTTAGCGCACCAGCCACCATTCTGATTGAGACGTGCTTTAGAAGGTTGATATGATTTCTGGTGGGATGAAGCACTGATCATAGAATCTGTAATCAGCTTTGACTGCATACCCATCTCATCATCGCATTCTGAAGAAAAAAAGTCAAGTACTCACACGTAACCATTCTGCATTTTTTTGAAGTCCAAGCCGCTAAAACGGCCACCTGTGTATGACCGCCGCCACCACCCATGTTTCTTAGAGTGGAGATCGTGATACATAGGTTTTGTCCGTATATAAAAGAAATACCGAAAACCACGAAACAAAATACCGAAAGTCACGAAACGGAATACCGAAAACCACGAAACGGGAAAAGCGATACAAACGTTAATTGATTGATAATAAAGAGTTTGTTTCATCTCTTTTCCCTCTTCTTCCTCTTGTATTAAGACTTCACCGTCATTAAGGCGTCACCGTCAACGTAGAGTCCCTATTTTCATTACCTGACGATGATGAAAGACTCACCGTAAGTGCAACCATATACTTCAAACTTTAAACATGGCATTTTCGTTGGCGAAATTACGAATTTCACATAGCGAGAATGTTCAGCAACTTCCAGGTCGTGTGTGCTGGACGATGCGGGAAAGAACTACAGGAAAACATAATCAAAAATTCCCAATAAACAATGATACGGAAACTGAAGTATTAATAGAAAAATTTTTCAATTACTTTTTGACAAAAACAACGACATGCAATGAATCAACCAGCATGAACCTAAACCTAGTAACGTAGTAAGCTCAATAAAACTTTTCAACAGGTTCTATATGTTTTTGATCAGAAAATCTTTCCTCAAAACTTTCTTATTTTTGTCTGGGTTGAGCGAGCACATTTTTGGGGGTAATGTCTTGTTCTCTCTAACGAAGATATGGGTTAGGGTTAGGGTTAGAGTTTTTCGTAATCTCTTAGGGTTACAGTTTTTCGTAATCTCTCGTTCTTTCGAAACATGAGACTTTCAACCAAAACATGGTGACGATTCAGCATGATTGCATCTTGCAAGACAATCCGATTTATAGAGTCAATCTTTCCTCCCCTTGCCCAGAATATTTCTTTTAGACCTTTGCTGTATTAATGACCAGCTCTGGAGCAATATTTTTATAGCACAGCGGTTCCTCATCATAATCTTACTCACCTTATCCGTCCCTTGAAGCGTTACACTTTTCTTCCAGATTTTAGCATCATCACTAAATAGTAGTTCAAACCCTTTGAAGCCGGTGCCCGATGCTGAGACGCGCGTGACTTTCATGGTCCGCTGGAGGTCGATCTGATACCATGGATTCGGTTCCTTAGCGAAACGTGAAACACATACCATTTAAAGAAAGGTATAAAAAAACCCGAGATGCTGCTGATTTTCCTATATCAAACCTTCATTGGCGTTTAACATTTACCGCCTAACCACCCGTATCGTATGAAAATAACGCCCACCAATTTAAACAACGATGATGTATGGAAAATGAAGATTTAAAGTCACTCTAGTCAAATTAAAATCTTAATATTAAAAACATAACGTTAGGTAAATATTCTCGAATCCTATCAAGCAACGAAGGGCGTTAGTAATACTCAATAGACCTCTACAATAATTTACGTCGACTTCGGAAAACTTCGAAATTCTATTATGAAACTTGAGTAAGCAATGATTTTTAAAATTAGAAACACGGCTACGGATGTAATCACGATTGACGATTGAAATGGTATGTATATTTATGTGTGCCTTTTTATAACAAAAAAAGATGATTGTTGGAACGTTTTTGGGATAACAAGCATAATCAACGACTAGGGCGGACTTGGAGAATAAGAAAAGGAAAACAGTTACCTTCGGACACCAGGGAGTTGTTACACTTGGACGGGCGTTCTCAGCAACGCCCGATGATGCTTTTAATCTGTTCGTAGGAATTGCAAAGTTACCCATTCCAAGAGCTTTAGAACACACTGTAAGAATAAATGTTAAAGGTGATATTATGCACAGGGCAGTCACATAACGCAAAGCAATATATACTAGGTTAAGAGTAAGGTTCACTAAAGTGACTTTTGTTATTATTATCAATTATGTTTAACCAATGAGCGTTGTGCGAGCTCGGCCCCATTTGGGTAACGGAAATTGGAGGGATGCTTAAGCAACTCAAACAGAAAGCTCACTCAAACATCAATGCGGCTGTCACGCAGAGTATTAAGCTGATGGATGAATTCATGCTGTCAAAGACGCGCTGGCATGACACTATCAGGTGTAGAAAAAAAAAAAAAACATTTCCCGTTCTGGCAATCAATATGCTACCCTTGGAGCAACAGTTAAAAGTTCCTACCTGCTTTACAGCCAAACAGTTCTAGTCTCATGCACTTCATCTTCCCTTTGTATTTAACAGGGATAATTCGTATATAAACAGCTTTTACATTGAGGGTCGTTCCTTCTACAGATGAACTGAATCGATTTCCGGGAAGAATCTAAAAAGAGTTTCGAAAAAGTTCTAAAGCCGAAATCACTAAGTTTATTTCTTGTAACTGGGATACTATAAAAGAAAATGAAATGCAATTTACACAAAAACGTTCATTCTCGTTTGGAGACGTTCAGCTTTTTAGGAATGGTTGGAATGGCTCTTGAAACAAACAAACAAACAAACAAACAAACAAATAAACAAACAAACATTACCCTTGTGGAAGCCCTTCCAGTGTCATCGTATTCTGAGTAATGCATCCAGTTTACACCGTCTATGGAATAGTCAAGCCTGTACGATATCACATAATTGTGTGAATGGAACAGTCCTTGTGTGTTGATTCTTGTGATAGTCGTCAGTTCTCCCAAATAGATCTAGAAAAATAAAACATTACTTCAGCAATTGCAATAGGTCATAATGGAGTCCAATCTCATCTTAACAAATTCCGTCGAAAAGGTCAGACCATATACGATTTCACAATGGGTAAACTCGTCAAAAAACGTCACTGCGATGACAAGCACTTTCAATGAAACAGTATGTATAATTCCTATAGAAATGTACTCCTTCAGAGTGACTTTTGTCCACTGGGTTGGCGTCAAGAACAAATTTCACCTGTAGGAATTGGTTGGCATCTGTGTTGTTTGTGCACCATGCGCTAGGCCTGCCATCTACTTTCTTGTTTAGCCTCGCATTTCTTGGAAAGTATGGATAAATATATGATGAGGCATTGATGTTTTCATCTGGAATCTGCATGTTTTCCATGCCAAGACGATCGCGACAATCTGGAAGGTAGGAAGTAACATTCTTTTCATTGGTTTACATGGATGTATCTAGGCAACGATGCAGACCTTTACAACTAATATAATCAAATATAACTAAATTCTTCTTAACATCAAGTAAAGTTTTAGTGACTCTTCTTTTAAAAGGAAATTAGCTTTTTCATTCATAGTATGTCTAGAAAAGAAGCCCTTTTGTCATGGTAGTATGTGAAACCTGAAACCAGATATTTAATGAATGCTCACCAAGAGGATGCTCACAGATATACGGAAGCAATCTGACACAACTGATGTCGTTCCATTTTCCTGTGGTTGATGCGAGTTCCACACAGTTTTCTTTGCCTGAATTGTCGTTAGGTTCATTCTCATTCCAATTTATCCAAGCTACAAGAGGCGAGCCATCACTCCAAGTAAATGTATGCTCTTCCTGTCTGTCATTCAAACCTGTAGAACATGAATTGGAACTTTACCATCACAGTGCTAGCTAATGCAAAACGAAAAACTGTCTTCCCAATGCAGATAAGATGGTCTTTTCCCAATAAATGTTCGCAAAGGCAATTTCATTGAAGGCAAGGTTTTTCTAATTTCTTATGGAATTTTGTTTCACTTCAGTTTCATTTTAAATGAATGAAATTAGATGAATTGAGAAACCAAATTAAATGAATTTAGCAATCATAACAACAAAATTTCTCTCCAATAAAGAACTCAGTTCTTCGGACAAACATCCAATTAATCTTTCCTCACGGCAACATGTATAACACAAACACATATGCCTATTCAATTCATGAATCCATTCATTTTTACTGATCCAACTGATCTATGTAGGAAATTCATAATCATAAGAAAAAACACATAAGAAAGCTCATGTGTTTTCTGAAGTCAGGTGACCATTAGTCACACTGTTCAAAGGTGGTACATTCTGATAAGTCGCTTATCTTCACATAGATGAAGTGAATGGAGCATGATAAACATAATATAAACAGTCCCTTAAGTAAATAATTCGTAAAAATCCAACTTAAGTTATAAAAACTAACAAATGGAAACAGTACTGTACCTATCCAAACGGCTTCCCATGTATTTCGAATCAAATATTGAAGTTGCTTTTGGACAGCTTTACTAGAAACCTTCACTAAGTCGCCACCATAACCTTTACACTTTTCACGGGCACCTGGCCAACTTTCCCGAGAATAGGACTCAGAAAACACCTTGTAACACATTTTTCCAAATTTGGTCCATCCAGATGTGCAATTACCAATAAATGGAGGGTCCACTTTCGGTTCTTTCTTTGATATTTTACAAATGAACGGCAACTTGTTAGAACATTCGCTAGTCTTCCATTTTCCATCAACAGTGTTTGAAAACACCTGCTTTACACAATTCTGATTGTAACCTCGACTGTATGACAACCAATGCTTGAAGTCAACAGTGGAGTTGTCAGACCAAATTTTAAAGACTCGGTTGTTTCCTTTTAAACCAATCCATGATTCAAATCCTACCTCGGCCATTTGACTAAACACAAATGCTGAAATGGACAAAATAAAGAAAGTAGTACACTTTTAGATAAACAGCTGATTTTATTTTTGATTTCATCCTAAACAACCTTAAACAATTAAATAAAAACTTGTTTAATTGTTGTTTACTATAGAGTTTCAAAATGTATGTGGCTTCAGTAGCAACTTTTAATTTGATGAATTTGGTGGAATTACTTTAATGAACATGGAATACTTTATACAGTGTTTATACAGCGTATGGCTTTCATCGAAATATCTTGAATCTTGCAGGCTATGACCTTTTGTTTGCCCTCCGGAAATTGCTTCAAATTTTGAGGGGAGTTGAATTGCCAAAAAAAGTGTTTATATGAAGTCGGGTAGAGAAAATAAAATTGTAGAATTGGCTCATTCATATCTTAAATATGACCAAACAAAAAATTATAAAAAAGACACAAAATGAAATGCTCTTGCAATTTGACTGAAAAACTGTATAACATCAGAATTTTATGTCAATGAACGTTTTTTATATATTTCCCCATAGGGCGAAATATATGTTAAAATCGGCAGTTTCCTTCTTCTTCTTCTCTGTTCACTTTTATAGCTGCAGCTCAGTATCGAATTTTCCCCTAGCCAAGGTAGATAAGAATAGAGGCTAGTCTTCAGTGCAGTAATACGCCATTTTTTATACACCCACTGTTTCTGGCTTGATTTAATTCTCAGAATGTTTATGTTGGAATGTGTTTTGATTTACGTTCGTTGTTTGTAAGGAAAATTGACAGGTTCAATACCTGTGATTTCAGTGCAAAGTGGAATGTTCATAATTAAAAGCCAAGCTGAAGATTTATTTTTATTTTATATCCTGACACCTGGTATAATGTAGCCCTACATTATAATGTACCAGCCATATGAAGGATAGGAAACTCTTTCAAGTGGAGAACAACCAGTTACGTTAATTCAAAGAGTACATAACAATAACTGCTCACATACAATGTTAATGAATGTATTTTTTTAATCAGAGATGTTTATTCTGAATACTTGAATTTAGTTTATAAATTGTCATTCTAATTCCTTCTCTATTTTGAAAAATTTACTCTTTTCTTTGTAATTCAAAAGTCTACACCTAGTCTACCCCAAAGTATTTTTAACACTATATATACTGTACATAGTATTAGAATTAAGTTTGACAATTTTCTTTTTTTTTTTGTAAACCTGATTGTATAATGTTGTAAGATAATTTTATCCGAGTTACAAAAAAGCAAGTGTTCCGTTTAATTACATTTTCCCGTGATTTTATAAAGGATTAGGAAACTTGTAAGGTTTCTGCAAGAATTAAGATCATATTTTTATTATGAAGAAATTGGCTTACACATTGATGTGGTTATTGATGTGTTCTGCAAAGAAAGTATTCAGTTAATTAAGGTTCACATTTAGGTCTTATAATTTTTAGATAAGTCCATAGTAACTTCTCAGTCACTTTTTAATTCCTCTGTAAAAAAATCAAGAAACCTGATCATTTGACCATGAACATCTTCATTTTCCAGCCTGATTTATGGACAGCATTTTTATATCAGTAGTTATACCATTGTAATTATTTGCATATTTTAATGATGCATTTTTGTTACGGTTATCAATGTACACACAATAATTAATAAAATTCTGCAACTTTGGGGAAATTAATAGTCGCATTTTTACGAATCTTGTTTCTAATCATTGACTATCTTTCTAATCATTGACTATCTTTCAGATCGTCAACAATTTGTTCAAATTGACGACAAGAAATCTGAACTACGCTATGTAAATTTCGGAGTCCCCCAAGGGAGCATCTTGGGCCCAACACTGTTTAATTTATACGTGTATGACCTAGCTGAAAATACCAAAAGTTCAACAGTACAATTTGCTGACGACTCGACATTTTACAGATCCTGTAAAGCAAACCAGATTGAACAATGTGCCAAGGACCTGGAAAATGATATAACGTCAATTGGTCAATGGTCAAAACAAAGTAACTTGATTTTTAACGCTAAGAAAACAAAAATAATGTTATTGTCTACTAACGAAATGTCACGGCGTCACAATCTTAACGAAGAACAAAAACTTGTCATCAGTAACAATGGCAAAGTGCTGGAAAGGGTGAGTTCAATGAAGCTTCTCGGCGTTACCATTCAAGAGAACCTCAAATGGAATGATCACATAAACGAGTTACTAAAAACATCTTACAGTACTCTTCGAACCTTAAGACGAATAAAAAGAATGACCAACTTTAATCTGAGGAAAAATTTGATCGAAGCACTAATTCTTTCAAAAGTTGATTATGCCATTACTGTCTATGGCAACAATCTGCAGCAATACCAAAGTAAACGGATTCAAAAACTAATAAACAGTTCAGCTGGCTATGTGTACAACAGATTTTGCAGTACTCGAGACGTAGTCCAACTCAACTGGTTACCTTTTGACGAAAGGGTAGCTTTCTCGTCTTCAAAGCTGGCATTCAAGTCGGTTTATGACAGTATGTGGCCGAAGTATCTCGTTACGAACTTAAAAAAACCAAGAAGAACTCTTCGTAATCAAGAAAATAACGAATTTTCAATTGAACCTGGCCCACACGAGAAATCATTTTCAAGTATTATGAGCCACCACTATAATGATCTACCACTCAATGTGAGAAAAATTACTGAAGCTCGAAGTTTTAATATTGAATCAAAAAAATATTATATAGATAAATCTAATGCAAAATTTCTTAATTGCACCTGACATTCAGCCCATGCTTTTGATGCCATTTAATCTTAATTTTTTTTAATTTAATTTAATTTTTTTTTTTTTTTTTTTTTTCTTGAACACATTGTGTTATTTCACTTTTACTTTTGATTTACTTTCAACAATCACTCTCCCCTTTTTTCTGTATATATATATGTATATATTTTTATAAGGTTTTATTCAAACTTACTCTACTGCGACTCCTAGGAATAGTTATCTTTTCACTACTCCTATATGGATAATTATTGCTTGGACACACAGTATTCTCTTTTTAACATTGCATTTAACTTTTTAGAATATATTAAATTATTGAACCTTTTTTGTTGTAAACATAGGATGAAGAACCATTGTACATATGGATATCCAAATAAATGATTATTATTATTTATTATTATTATTATTACTATAAGAATTATAAGTTTATAAGTTTGATTACTAGGCATGAACACCATGTTTAAACGAAGTAAGTTCTATGAAGATTACATCATTAAGTACTTCACTTAAACTGCAAAGAAAGTAGTTTCGTTACTGCTAGCCATTTGTAGCCAGCCAACAGAAACAACAATTGCAAGGGTGGAAAGAATGTTGTTTTTTATGCATTTATGTAAGAAACATCGATTTAACTGCCGATTCTAATTCTAATTCTACTTCCAATTCTTCTAATTATTATAATTGGCCTTGATAGAACTGATAGCAAGAAATCACCTTGTTCATACAAATCATGGATTGATAACAGATTGCCAAAATCTTTTTCACAAGTTTTTTGGGCATCAGACCAACTCTGTGCTTGTACAAAACTTCGGTAACACGAAGATTGAAATTTCTTGTAATTAGTTGGACAAGGGTCGGAGGGTGCTAATATAGAAATTAAAAGTGAGATGTTTTTATTTTCGAAAACATGAACAGAGCTGACAAAAGAAAATATAAAAATTGTGATGAATACCTTTTGTTGTCACAGGTGTTCCTGTAGGTTTAGTTGCTGTCGATGCTAAAAAGAAATTTCTATGTATTATACAATTCTACCACGAACAGATGTAAACTATACTGTGACATTCTTGGTGATGTCACTGGTAAAACCCTGCATAAACCAAATGGATGACTTTCTTTCAATAGAGTTGTATATGCATATGTCTTTTCAGATTATTGCATTACTTGTAAACAAAATGTCATAGAGCATCACATTGTATACATTGTATACATGTGAATTGACGAAACCACATTGCTTTTCTGTTCAAACATGATTGACATGATTGGTAAAATACAAAATTCTGCACGTATCAATCTTAAATTACCTAGCTGACAAACAAATCCAGTTTTTTTTTTGCAATTGATGTCATTCCAGCGACCACGGTACTTGTAAAAAGGTAACAGTTCCACGCAATCTTCATCACCATAACGACTTGGCTGGTAGTAATGCCAATTTGTGTAATCAACTGAACTTTGATCGTTCCATAAAAACCTTCTCTCTACTTGCTTGTCAGAAAGACCAATGTAAACAGAACTTGTCACGCCAGCTAATTGACTGACGATAAAAGCGTTTTCATAGCTAAACAAAAAGAAATTTACAATGTTTTCTTCTATAAACATAAAACATTCAAATAAGTTTGACAACAGGCAAATGTCTTGAAGGTAAATAATGTTCTTCATAGGTCCATAAAGGGTAAAGCAAATGAGATGTACAATGAATTTTGATAGCAACTGATGAAATGTTATTTGAATAATGTAATAAAATAAAACAACAACAAAAAAAATTATCAGGGTTCTCCTATAATATTAAACCTAAGGTTTGTTAAATATTGTTGCAAAAATATAACAACATTTTTAACAGGGTTTGAATGCCAATATTATTGTTATCATAACACAATTGAAATATGAAGATATCAACAATTGGAAAGATTGATGAATGTAGAAATGTTTTGAATGAGTTTTGTAGTGTGTGTTGGTTTTTGAAGATCTAAGTCCAAAAAAATATCTAAACGTTCACTTACTTGTGATGTATGGATACAAGGTCACCACCAGCCCATTGCCTGCAGTAGGACGTTGCACCTTTGAAATTTCGAAGCTCTTCAGTACCAAGCATAAACAAATAACATTTGCGACCATACAGTTTCCAACCAGGTTTGCAATAGCCAGTATCTAAAGGAAATGAAAAGAGATGCGAAAATGATAATTTATTATTCTCAGATGATCAATGAACAATTGAAATACATACACATTCATTCTGCTTATTATAAATTAAGGTGAAACAAAGAAAATCCAAAATTTTCCAAATATTGTCACATCGGGCAGTCATTTGTACACACAATCCAGCACTGACCGTCCAATATGGCAAAATAGTGTGATTTCATAGCATTAGGTGATTTTTCAGAATTATTGAATTCAGACAATGAAAGGCCACATAACTGGAAAGCAAGAATTTGGATGAAGTGGAGCGGAAGCAAAGTTATTAGAGTTAATCAGTTTGAATACATGCAATCATTTATCTTCCTCTTTTTTCTTTTTTGCTTGTAAAGTTTTGGTGTAATTGAAAATATCTTATTATTCTAGCATTTGAAATCCGCACTCCATTAAATGTTTTGCATTCTTTACAACACTTAGAAATGAAATGTTGGATGGAAACACACACAAAACATTTCCAACTTTTACTTTGATAAAAAAAAAAGTTGAAAAGTTTGAAATGATTTAAGGCCGATTTCCTTAAGGCATAGGTAATCCACGCTGAGTGACGTAGAACGCTTTGCCATTGGCTAATTCATAAGCGTAGATATGTCCACTCAGCGATCAAAAATAAAGTTAAAAAATTTTAACTTTTTTTAAGCCCGTCGACGTCCGCTGATATTTTCAGCCAGTCGTGTCTATTAATTTCCATTTGCAGCTGTTTGGAAAATTCTACGTTCGCGCGGGCATAAGCGTTGAATGGAAATCGGCCTGATGAAATGTTTTGCAGATTTGATAAAAACCTAAAGCAAAACTAAAATATCCTTTTTCTGTTGGCATTATCTAGTGATGACGTTAAGAATTTTTCGTTTTTCATAAATTGATTTTTAATGCATTTCCCAACTAAAACATTCAAACCTTAATAACTATGCAAAACAATTAAAATGTTTGTCATCAGATCATCCTCACAATTGATAAGTGTTAGTAGCTCTACCTGGTGGTGCTGTTGTGGTGTTATGAAACTCTGTCTGACCTAAAACAGTAAAACGGAAAGCATAAACCAAAACAATTATAAAACAAGCTGGGTGGTGATTAGAATTACAAATAATTCTTATTTAGAAATGTTAGTGTAGTGGCTTAGTGGTTAAAGCATTGAGCTTAGGAACCCAATATTGAGGGTTCAAACCCCGCTGAGGTCGGGTGTTGAAAAAGTCACGACTCCTGGAGGTACTGCAACTAGCTCGATTCCCTGATGTATTTTGGGGAAAATGAAGGCTAGTCGGGGAGATTAACGCTGTGATGACCATCCGGACTATGTAGCCCCACTCCTTGTAGTGGCTTCGGCCTTGAGTGGGGTGAGTGATTTAAAAAAAAAAAAAAATCCAAACAAACAAACAAAAAAAAAACAAAAAAAAACTAAGGATGCTTGATTGAGACGATTAAATCTTAAATCACCTATTGCAGTACTCCAGGAAATTTAGCTAAATTTAAAGAGCAACCATACTAAACACAATTTCCTATGTTCTTTTTATGCATTTAAATGATATAACTTCTATATAGTTTTTCGCAATGAAATTA
Source organism: Turritopsis dohrnii (assembly GCA_027922465.2). Classification (NCBI taxonomy): domain Eukaryota; kingdom Metazoa; phylum Cnidaria; class Hydrozoa; order Anthoathecata; family Oceaniidae; genus Turritopsis; species Turritopsis dohrnii. The sequence goes on along the minus strand of BQMF02000208.1, from coordinate 463,595 downwards.
TTTTTTACATGCACACCATTATTCTTTCAAAATACTGTACCTTTATTCTTCTTACAAATGAATGGCAGACGAATATTACAAGATAAATCATTCCATTTCCCATTCTGACGAATTTCACCACAGTCTTCCATTCCATGCCAGTTGTCAGGCTGATCATCATCAAAGTTGACATATTGGAAAACCGAGCCATCTTCCCAACTCCATCCACTTTCGGTTGAGATGTCATTTAAACCAATAAGGACATTTTTGTTATAGGCATACCTTCTACGATACAAAAAGGATATTAAAAACTTTTGGATGCTACCAAAAATTTAAAAAAATATAAATTTTAAATCTGAAAAAATTCATATGGAATACATTATTAGGGTGATATACCTTTTGATTTCATTTTTGATGAATTCATTTTCCTTATCATTGTGTATACTAACGAGATGGCTGTCATTTTTCATATGACAAGCTTGTTTGGCTTTATGCCAATCTAGACCAGTAGAATTTGAAAAATAGTAGCAACTGTTGTTAAAATAAGTCCAATCCGAGGATCCACAAAGTGATGGGTCTGTAAACAAAAAAAAAAATATGGGTATTTTTTAGAATCAAATCTTGTGAGTTCTTAACTCATTGTGACTGACAGGAATGAAACTAACTTTGAGTTGTTGTCACTTCAGGTGGACTGGTTGTCGTTGGTTCATAAGTGCTTCCTAGTAAGAAAAAAAATGTGAAAATGTAAAAGAAATTGACTTGTGATTGTGACAACACAAAGATATGAACTGCAGAAATAAAAAAACTGTTGTTGACGACTAGAACTTACTCTTTCCTTTTCTATTCTAAATGACTTTTGTTCAGTACTGTTAACCGAATCAACTTACCAAGAGGTGCCTTACATAAAGATGGATATTTAGAATAACATGCCAAATCCATCCATTTCCCACCAGACGTCATCCCACCGCACAAGTGTCGCAAGCCAGTATGAGGGCGGTTCGTGTCCCAATTAATGAATGATATAGGTGTTCCATCAACCCAAGTAAAACCTGCCACACAAAAGGTGTCAAAGTAATGACATTGACCTCAATATAATATTCTTTTAAAAACCAATTATTGATATTTGAGAAAACTGTCAACGTTCCTATTCGTATTAAACAATAAGATAACAAATATTTAGATAATAAGACTGGTATATGACCCAGTAGGCAAAATCGTCATAAAGCCACTACAATGAAGGGCATTTTTATGGAAATAATATGAATATTTCTATAGAAACTGCACTCCTTCAAAATGCTTTTACAATTTGTAATTTACAGTCATCTACATTCAACAGCTTCAGGTCCTTAAAAACCCTTTAAATAAAAAAACAAAAGCAATGTGATTGATAACAAGAAGCACTTGCCATTAACAGTACCCTCATTAGATAAGCCAATCCAAGAGAAATACAGCGTTTCGTTTGAGATTACTTGAAATACCCGATCATTTTCATCCAGTGAATGCAAAGATACTAAATTTGCATCTTTACCCATTCGTGAGCATGCTTGCTGAGCATCTGGAAAGGACATTCTGCAATTGAACAGAAATGTGACAATAAAGAACTCAATGTCTATCACAACCAAATTTTTATTGGAAAATTAGGTACATTACCTTTCCTTGTTCAGATAGTAGCAGTTGTTAAGTATTTTTTTCCACGGATAACTGCAATTCCCAGTTGGTTCTGAGGAAAATATTTTCAAGAATTTTAAGTTTTCATCAATTTGAATTGAGTGGTGCTTAGTTTACAAGAAGACCTATTTAATATGTATGTTTATCTTATGTTGTTTCTTGTCTTAATTTTGTTTGGATAAAAATAATAAGTGAGCTTTGATATTTTGACTTTGATTTGTTTATCAGCAATGCCGTGTGATAAAAGTTTATGTTAGACCCACACTTCATGGTTTATAGATTCACAATGAGAACTAAGTCTTAAAGAATAATGGATGGACTTACTGGGTGTAGTGGCAATAGGAGCTTCGGTGGCGTGTACTACAAAGGAAAACAAACTTTAAAAGTAAGAGACAAAATTGAACGCAACATAGAAAACGTTTTCGATGTAATGACTGTAGTCGTGCTTAATAGGAATTCATTTAAATGTGACCTAATGAAAGTCTATAAATTAATACTAATGCTTATTTTGAACATTTACGACATATTGCTACGAATGAAAATTTTGTAAATAAGACTACTTATAGCCCTTACTTATTTTTTTTTTTGTCATGAAATGAAGGCAAAGGTTCGTCATACACATCAGAGGTTTTACGTTCACTGCTAACAGTGAACGTAAAACCTCTGATTATTTTGTTACATGAAGCATTTGGATTCTATTGGCAGAATAATAGTGAGAATTTGGACTACCAGAATCCAAATGCTTCCATTACATAAATTACAAGTACCTTTTCTTTTCCGGCAGAAGAATGGCAAAGTTTCATTTCCTGTTGCAGCTGTCCAATACATATATTGATTAGCACCTTCCTTCATGGTAAGCTTAACATACGGACCGATTCTAGGATCAGGCTGCTTGTTAATCCAGTTGGTAAATGTAAGTGGTCTGCCATTGGTCCACTGGTACGTCTGGTTCAGTTCATCATATTTCAATCCCATCCAAATATCATTTGGTTTGGTGAGCGTGCTAGTTAAGGTTGTTAAGTAAAGCTCCTCGAACCTGGCAAAAACAAAACAAAATTCTTGCAAAGAACTGATTTTTTTTTTAAAATAGTAAAGTAAATCACGTAAACATGATGTCGAAGCATACTTCATTTCTTTTGTCATAACTGTTTCAAAACTTATTCACACTTTCCCTTTTGTCAAATCATCTTCTGTTGTGATTGTATGACTAATATTGGAGGTATCAAACCACAAATTATTTCTTTGAATTCCCGGTTATTTCACTGTCTTATATAGCTACATCAGAAAAACTTAATTTCTTTTTCATTCACTACATTTTCTTTTTGTCTTAATTAAAGAAAAACGTTATACAGACATGACAAGACAAACAGGATAAATAATGTCCTGAAGGATAGATTATAAACTTTGTGTATGATCGAATTTAAACATTTTGGAAAGAAATAAATTCAAAGTTTAGGAGTGTTTTACTTTTTTTCTGATTGAAAAGAAAACAATGTAGAAACACACTCTTTCATTCAGTACATATTAATCTAAAAATCTGTAGAAAACAGTACAGTGTTGTATTCAAACTTTCCGAGAGATTAATTTCTGAGCGAACAATGTTAAACAGAAATTGTGATACTGATTTTGTAGCTGAAATTTATTGGCAATTGGTAGTTGAAAAAACAAATATTTCTGAGACAGGAGGTAATTTAGTACATACTGAAAAAAATAATACAGAAGTGCAGCCCTCTGAATTTACGACGACATTCAGCTTTTGCCGTTGTGAAGCTGCCGTAAATCAAAATTACGACGGCAAAATTTTGACGACAGCATTTTTTGGATGCAAACATTGAATAATTAACACTTTAATAAGTCCTTTCATTTCTTTCGTTCTATCTTATTCTTTCTATTTTCTCAATCGTGTGAGATTGTCTGGCTTGCTTGAAGAATGAAAAAAAAAATCATTCATTTCTTTTTCTTTGACAACTGGTGCCATCTAATGAACATTTCATTTCGTTTTTTGAGAGGAAAACCCAAGAGAAATGGCAAGACTTAAACAATAGCAAAACAATGGCGAGTTATATCTAACACATGGGTGATTTTGGCAATTCCTGGGAATTCCCATGACATGTTCCTTTTATTCTCAAACATTTTCTTTTCATAGAACATTTGTTTACGTCACCTATTCGATTTATAAGATGTGAATAGGATGAACAAACATATTTTGTAACTTTTTGTTCAAGATAGCACTTGATTTATGAAATATTTAGTTTCTGTTTTATTACTCATTATTCTACACCACGTTATTTTTACTGGAATAAATCAATCAAGTTTTGCTCTCGTTAACATCTTACAGGACGGAATTTTTTTCCATCGTAAATAATGATCTGCTGTCTCAATTTTCAAATACAACGGCACTTTTTTTGCTGTCAGTCTTTTTTCCTTATTCAGAGGGCTGGAAGTGTTTAAAGATCAGGGGTTCTTTAGTAAACCTTAGTCATAAAAACTGCTTACATTGTTACAATAAAACCAGAAATTATAAAATTTTGGAACCGATGTGCAACAATTTTTTATATATTAAATTACCATTCACATACAATGTATATACTATCCAATTGCTAATTTCCAATTTCCAATCGGGGTCGGTAACTTAGTGGCTAGAGCGATCGCCTGGCAAGTAATAAATTGTTGTTTCAAGTCCCACCTGATCGGCAAACATTGCACAGCAATTGGAAAGGTATAGTCATTTAGGGGAAAAATGCTGCACGTGACATTTCAGGGGAAATAAGCCGCACTTGATACTATTTGTTTTTTGTAATGAAATACATGAAAAACTAATTAGATATGCCTTATCATCTATTTAACAACTATTTTTTTCAATTAATGTTTAAAATATTTGCTCGGATTTTTCATATTTCATACTTCAAACTTCACCATCAAATTGTTTGCAATATCAACTTCATATAGACTCGACTTCCTTTTGCCAATACTACCGCGTGGTACGGTAAATCAATAGAAGCTGCGCTTCATGTAGCTATCAACACCATCTTGAAATCATCCAATAAATATAACATCATAACCATTATGCCGTATTACCGAAATTCATGCAGTTTTTTTCCCCTCACAAAAATTAAGCTATGGTGGAAAAAAGCCGCAATATCCCTTTGGGAGATTGATTCCCAGGAAAGAGCATTCGAATGAGAGGCCGTTCCCACAGGCCATTCCCACAGTTGTTGATATAAAGGAAAGAAAAAAGACAATTATGGTGTGGAAACTGGCCTTTAGTTTTACAAGTATTTATGTGGTGTGGAAAACGGCCTTTATCATTCTCATGGACTGCAGTTTTCAAATATTAATATAAATAAAGATGGCGTCTTAGAAAAGACGTCAAAAAACAATGCGCGTTTTTTTCCCTTTTCTGTGGATTTTTTCTCCGATCTTCAAGATAAAAAAAACGCACAATCATTCTTACTTTTCTACAAAACAGATGCATGAATATGTTAAAAAGATATACCAGTGTTTTGTTGTTGTAACATACCTTGAATGGATAGATAAAAGGTCAGCATTATCAGCTTTGCAGACCTTTTGTGCCTCTGCAAAAGTCATTTCCATCGGGTACAGTTTATAGCAAATATTGTTTTGAATAAAAACAGAGTAACCGTTGGGACAACCAAAAACATCTTCAGTGACTCCTAACAAATACAGTAAAATACAAATTTTATTGATATGTAAAAATGCATATAGAAACGGAGGTCTACAGAAAGAAAAACTTGTGATTTTCAAGGCAGATATTTTTCCCAGTGGGCAAATATGTTGAAAAATCACTGTGAAGGAGTGCATTTCTTTAGCAACATACATTATTACAATAAAAATACTCTTTATCACAGTGACTTTTGACGACTTTGCTCACTCAATTTTAGGTGTCGAAGAATATTGAAACAATTTTGTCAAAAGGTGTTAAAATGAGGTTCAGAATTCCCGAGTTACAAAACTGAGTAGAAAAATATGTCAGCGGTGCCATGGCACAGCTGCAGTTAAAAATAATATCAGGACAGCATATCATTAGGATTAACATATTCATCGACTTGCTCAACTGATTACTTTGATGCCATTTCTGCATTAATGTAGATCAAAATCTTGCACTATAAAATTTCTCTGTGTGCAAATTTTCATTATAGTTGAACAATTTGGTCAAAATTTGGCCTTATGCACAAGTTGACCTTCAGTTTCGAAAATAGCAGTACGAAGTTATTCCTCTATTACATCTTCATTAGAATTGAACAATTTTCAAAATTTGGTCCAAATTTGGTCTAATTTGACCTTATCCACAAGTTGACCTTCATGTTTGAAAGCAGCAGTACAAATTTGTTCCAGTGTTAAATTTTCATTAAAATTGAACGATTTTCAAAATTTGCCACAAATTTGGCTTACTTAGACTTTTATAAAAACTCACACTATTCCCAGTGAACTTTCGAAAATATCCCTTACAATACTTGAAAAATATTCTTTAACTCAGAAAAAATAAAACCAAAAACAATTTCCGAGTTAGTAACTCGAGAAAAATTAAACTTTAAAAATCTCAGAGTTAGTAACTCGGTTAGTGACGTCATAATGCGTAACTCGGTTTTTAACTCGGGAATTCCGAATCTCTGTTAAAATGTGTGATATAATAAAATATGATAAAATAACTGATAAGATAAAATAAAAAAATTGAAACAAAAAATCAGGAAGAATTTTGAAACTCTAAAAATCACAGGGTATGCTTTCTTTCCGAATAAGCACCATAAAAAACGTATGAGATCATTTTTCTCATGACCTGCTCTGGTTTATAATGCAATTTCATTGGAAGACTTTTTAAAATGAGATACAAGCCAGGAAATAAAAATAAACAAAATAACTTTTATCATATCCATTTCAAAAACACCAAAAAATAGGAAATCAGCTTGTTATGCAAAGATGATGGTTTTATACCGAAAAGCTTTTGCTTAATTTTAAACTTGTTGTTTGTTATTTTCTTTATCTACTTTTAATGGCGAATCATACCAACAGCTTGTTAAGCTTATCAGATTTACTTATTATTTATTCTAGAATATTTATACAGGATAGAAAGCTTCGGTGTATGGGACACTACTATCAATGCATGCCCTGTGAATTTCTGCTTGAATTGCGTTACACCCTACAATTTTATTATGCTGAACTACGATTATCCTCTAGCTCTAAATATTAATAATTATTAATACTAACAATACAATTAAAAAAAAACAAACAAAAAAACCCACCATACCTTTATCACAAGTATAATTCAGGTAAATTGCTTTGCTGGCCCAACTGAGAATTCCAATACATGGGTTGGTTTTGTTGAAAAATCGATCACTCGCCACTATGTCAGCACACTTTGATCCAAAGCATTGTTTTTCAATAATGGAACGTGTTAAATTCTCATTCAGGAAGCAGTTGTATTTTGTGCTTCCGTAGCGAGCATTTATGATACGAATATTTTTGGATATAGGACAGCCAAATGTTTTCCTTTGATAATAACGAATGGATACCTTAAATGTCGGTGCTAAAGCAAGATATAAATGCCTCAATAAGTGAACCACAATTAAGTTCTTGAAACATCTTGATGAAATAATCTACAATCATTTTTTTATAAGAACCAGCAAACCAGTTGGCTGTTTATTCTTTGAGCCTTTTTAAGCCTAAAATTGTTCTTATTTTGTTGAATGTGACAATTTTTGGAACAATGATTCAAGCCTCATGTTGTTCTTATGTTTTGGCCAAATCTCGATCATATATAAAAAATGCATTTATACTGTTAAGCAGTAAATATTGAAATATTTTTGTGATTTATAATTATTAGCTCATGAAATATATTTTCTGGAATCCATCAAAAGAAGTTACATTATACATTACCAAAAAAACTAACCTTCTGTTTCACCCTTATATGCTGTATACACTAAATAAAGAGGAAATTTTTCTAGTCAACCCAAATAACAGCTGAAAGAATTACTTCTTAATCGATGCCTGGAACATTCAATGCAAAGCAACAACTGTCATTTAGATAGTCTTGCCCTTTTTCAACTATGATAATGAAATATTGGCTGTTTCATAAAAAAAAGCCCCTATTGCAGACAAAACAAGAAGCTGTCTGTTACATTTGGTTTCAAAACAAAAGACATTAAATCCTTAAGCCTGCTTCAAATAAAAAATTAATGAGTTTATGCATTACGAAAGCTATGAAAATGTGACGTAATGTTTGTGTAATACATCCCAATGGAGACCTAAATTACTCAAATTTCAACGGAAACGTTATAATAATGGTTCTAAAATAAGGTTTCTGCCAGATGATCCCATTTTTGATGACATTACTTTCTATTGACTATTCCCTAAATTTAGTTTTTGTCACATAATTGACAGGTAAAGGCACAAACAAGGAAGATAGAGAAATTGAAGGCAGGAAAAAACGTTTCACCCAAGATACTAGTTAAACACCCAAAGACCTACCTCGTTTATATTTACACACAAATGTTTTGGAAAGGTAGCATAAGTTGTCATTCCACATTCCATTATGCCATGTATGCACACAGTCCTCCCGCCGGTTGTTCCAGTTATTTGGTTCGTAAGCATTCCAATTTGTAAACACAACTTGTGTGCTGTCAGTCCAAGAATACAGGTGGTTCTCTTGTTTCGAGTTTAATCCTGCAAAATTAAAAATCAATAAGTATTACAGTATACATTGAAAGAGTCTGTGATTCAAATGTATCACAAATCAGATGGGCTATTGGGCTAACAACTCAATATTTTACATAAGAAGAAAGCATAAATAGAAGCATGCCATACCAATCCATATCTCTTTATTAAGGTAAGATGCAAGAGACAGCGTAGCCTGCTCATCAGGAGAGTGTACACTCATCAAATGTCCTCCATTATCTTTACAATATTTCGATGCATCTGCCCAGTTGTACTGATTTGTAGAAAATTCGTAGCAATACGAACCCAAGGGAATTGTACCCCACTGACATTTGCCGAATGCTATAAAATGACAGAAATTCCTTCATATAATGTAATCTATTCTTCAAGTCTCACATTCAGAGAGTGTTTTCAGTATTAAACTGACACTGTTTTCATCAAGTGCACTGATAGATGTGGTTTGAAGTATTCATTCTGCTGTTTGAGTATCGTTAATACTGTCTACTCTCATTATTAACCCCTCTGGTAAAATGCTTATTTTTCATTTTGGGTAACAATGTTCCTTTGCCATCTTCACTTTCCAATGATAATTTTCCAATTAACATTGGATAATGACATTGTATTCAGAAAAAATGTCATATTTGACACTCTCATTTTCAATGTCATTTTTTTCTATTGCTTTCAATTGAAATATCATTTTGAATTGAATCTATACAAAAACAACATTTTGAATAAGACTAAGTTAAAAAATAGATGAAATACTAGCATTACAGAACTATAAGTTTCATGTATTTTCTACAACCATCAGCTGCATATCAGCTTAAGGATAGAAACGAAATGAGACAGTGAGCTTCTTTGTTCATTTTCACCAATTAAGGATAGAAACGAAACAAGAAAGTGAGCTGCTTTGTTCGTTTTCACAAATTAAGTCATGACTTCGTGTATTTCTTTGTTTTCATTTGCTGTATTCGACTCTCTTTTTGACAAAATATGACAGCAGCTGCTATTTCTTCCTCAGACTCCATGTTTGTAATTTTTAATGATAGTGTATTCACACAAAAAAGTTTTAATTTTCAACGACATTGGAACGCATCATTGGAAAATTATCATTGGAAAACAATAGTGTATTTCAGCCTTTATGCAACATCACTGAATGGACTTCATTAACCTTTGGAGAGAACAATTTTTTAGGTCTTTGCACCAGAATGATGGCTAGCATTCAAATAAGTTCTTCCAGCAGGTCAACGGTCTGAAGAAACCATGGAGGGTTCACCTTCATACCTTTGAATGCGATTTATAATTCATCAGAAATTACTAATAGTCACAACTTTTGCAAAAATAGAATGCTCTTCAATAATCATGTACAATAGATTTTATAACACTTTTTGGCTGACAAAACATGACCTTATATTTCTGGAAAGAAATGAAAGAACACTCAAAGAGAAAAAAGAAAGTGAGCTGAGTGCATGCTCATTTGGCGCTGAAATCATTTTCATGAGAAAAGATTACACATGTAGGAGATGTGGAACTAGTTTTAGCGATAATGGAAAAGATTTATAAGACCAATCATAGAAAACTGGTCTTCCTGCAGGTGAGTTCATTAAGAGAAATTGATATTACGAAAAAACAAGAATGCATTGGCGTTTCAGGAAATTAATTAACTGTTTTTTAGTGGTAATCATATTATTAGAATTAGAATTTCCTCCCTCAAAGTTATTCCTTTAGTTCACTGACTACAAAAAAATGCAAAACCTTTTATAAGTCATAAAACATTACAGAAAATTAAAATGGCAAACCAGTTTTCCTTTCCATTTTATTCAAACTACAAAACGAAATGCAATACAACTGTGTAAAGAATGGAAGAACTTACCCGTAGTATACAAAAATGTGATTTCTTCAGAAGTTAAGACTTTCTCATACACAACAAGAGCCATGAGTGACATTACAGTAGACTTCTTTGTATCTTGAGATCTTCCAACAAACAACTCTCGACTTGATGGAGAGACAGCAAAAGAACTACTTGAGCCATAAATATGGGTTCCACTTTAAAAAGAAATCAACAACAATTAGAAATCATTCCAATAACTTACCCAACCAAATTTGATTTTATTTCTTATATAATTTTGCATGGCTAAGGCAATTATAAAAATACTGTACCTTGATCGACCATTAATATAAACTCTAAGTCCACTGTTTACAGACCAAGTGCATGCAAAATGGTTCCAAATACCCCGTCTGAAAATTGCTGCAACGTTATAATACTTCCTACGTGTTTGTATGAAGGTTTTTATGCGACCGTGCACGATAGAAACATAAAATCCGGAGAACTTTCCACTAAGTCCAACATTGTCAAGGATAAATGCAGGAATTGTAGAAAATACACTGCTTGACTTGAAACGAAAGGACACTGTAATGCCATGCGTACAATAACTAGCACCTGGATTGGTTAAGCATGCAGCTTCGATGTAAGGAAGGGTAACGTAACTGTCACCACCTTTGAAGAACATTCCTGTGCTAGGAACTGCATTAGAACCATGTGCTACAGGGAAATTAATTTGCGATAAGGTACCATATACTTTGGCAGGTACAGTTCCAAATATCGTGTTATTGCGAACATCATCAAATGCCCAATAAAAGTCTGCGTCAATCATCCAGTCTAAACATAGTAGTACATGAAAGTTAGAAGCTCCAACGATGTTAAGAACAAAAGTATAATTATTAGTTAATAGCTGACATACTGGTATTAAATGGTTCTTTTTTAGCAAGTTTACTTGTGTCTAAAAATGAAAAGTATGCAAAAAATATATCAGAAGACTATTACCTTGTGGGCAAAATCGTCAAAAAGTCACGGCAATAAAGAGCATTTTTATTGAAATAGTATATACATTTCCATAGGAATGCACTCCCTAGCACTGATTTTTCAACAAAATTCCCCCCTGGATACCGGATGACATCTTAGTAAAATTAATAAAATATGATAACGAACTGCCACAGATAAATAACAATGTTTTTTCAACCCAATACAGCAGGTAATCCAACGATACACTTCTCAGAATAGCGAGTAAAAACCCGAAGAATTCGTTCTACAATTTTTCTTCAGTTTATTTATGACTTAAGAGATCAAGCAATGGTAGTGGAAGTCACCACTGAAATGGCAACAAAATTCTTACAACAAACTCAAAAGAAAAATAAACAAAATGACAAGAATCTTACAAGTTCGTTTGCAAGCAAAGTTCCTAATACTAGTGCAATCCTCATCTTTCCAAAAGCCGTCACTGGCACGTATTGCAACACAGTTTGTTCGTTCTGAAACACGAATTTGTTTAGAGAAAATACAAACATGTAAAAGAAATAACTACAAAAAAACTGTTCACTACAGTATGATACAGAATCGAAACTTAAACCTAAAATACAAACTTACTACTGTTTTTTTTAGGGCTGTCCTTGTACCAGTTCGTGAGTAAAACTGGCGAGAAATCTTTCCATCGAAATATCCCCTCATCATCCAGGTCATTTAGGCCAGACCAAAAATCAAAATTACGTCCACTCAAAGCCTTAATTTTTCCGTTGACGAAATTCCGTTCTTGGGGAGAAGTAATACTGATTAGGTCAGCACCTTGGGCTGCACATATACTTTGAGCAGCTGAAAGAAAAACAACACAAAAAAAATTAAGTCAGGTAAAAGAATTATTACAACTAGCCGCCAAGGTGGCGTCGTTCGCTGCCCATGTTCAGCCTGCGTCCAGTTCATGAAAAATAAAATATAGGAATTTGAAATGATAGGTGTGCCCATGTTGAAGAGCTCGAAAAACTGCTCAAAAAAATGTATGGGATCGTTTTGCTACGACCAACCGTTATGAAGATATCGTTGATCAAAATTTTGATGTCACACACCCGTCCCCCCAAAAAATTAGACCCAAATTTTTCGTCACCCCATCGCCTGTATCGCGAAACCCAAAAAACGTCAGTTATCCCTATTGGTTACCAAGATTATTTTCCCTAAACGGCGCATTTGATTAGGATTTCAATACAATGGATTCACACTGACGTCGCACAAAGTACAATAAATAATCCCATCACAACTCAATCTACCATTTTGCGTGACTTAAAAACAAACAGACAGAGAATCGGCTATTAATATATAGATGACAAATCAGGCGAAGAGCTATGGTTGGCACATAGTAAGAGATGTTGAATTATGCTGACTTTACGTGAAATAGGTGATTAATCAAACTGTCCACACCCGAATCGAAAAGCAGCCCTGTAAAGCGAAAATACATACCATCCCAGGACGTTTTCTTCCTACTAAATTTATAGCAATTTTTCGAAACGGGATCTTCATTCCATCCCACTCCACATTGCTGATTATTTACATCTAAGCAGTAACATACGAAAGGTATTTGAACGATAGTAATACTTCAAAAGAAAACTCACTTCACTGAAATGGCTTGAAATCATTTGTTATAATAGTTAATCATTTTGTAGAAGTGAATGATGGCAAATTCTTCAAAGTCCTATGTTTGATATTGAAGATTGTTACAAAAGACAAACAAGCACCCACCTGCTTCACATCCATAAAATTCTACCCTCATGCAACACGCTTCCTTCCATGTGAGTGGATAAATTCGAACATATTGTGCAACAAACGGTGTTGGAAGAGGAAGATTTACAACTCTCTCATTATGGTCTCGCCAATATGTATATGCACGGAATTGCTGAAATAAGAACAAAGTAAAATTTTTGGAAGGCATTGTTAGAGGTGGTCTTGCTGAAAGATGGTAAAACAGTTCCAACGTGTTGCTATTGCTGCAGATGAAGTAATTTTCAGATCATGCTCATGAAGAAATTGGTACTTTCAATAACATTCTTATTCTGTTGGAACTTACATAGTAGGAATGTGGAGGAATGTCACCGTATGTGCTCCAGGAAATACCATCTAACGAATATCGCAAATAAAATGAAGTTACAAGAGCATCTGAATTTGATTTGCCTTGTAAACCCATGTATGTCATCTTTTGAGGACTACCAAAATTGATTTGAAGCCAGGGTGTCTGAAATATCAAAATGATTTTGTTTCATTCCTGTATCCAAAATTGACACCTTATAACTAAAACATAAGGAGAGAAACCCATTGAAGAAAAGTTTAGAAAATGCAGGACATAAGGTTATCTGCTACTGGAATTAAAGATTTACTCATGGCATTAGGTTTTCAAAATAACAAGCAAAAGTAATTATCAGAACTTCTTTCTATTTAGTATTCACGAACATGGGGTCCTTTTTTCGACCTACCACACAAAATCATTGAATAAAAATCCTAGATGGCGAACAGGTGGTAACGCAGCACACTTCACAGCCTTAATATGTTAGATACTACGTAACATTTCTATTATTTATAATTATGGCACCCAATCAGAACTGACTTTTGTGCCATTGGCAGCACACCATGCACCATCCAGTGAGTTGCCTTTCTTTAAATATAACCTTGCGGCAGCAGGTGGCGTAGCGACCGACAGTTGAGTGTTAGATGTGATTGAACTGTCAGGGACATCAAAGTTTTGCATTCCAAGTGGACTGTAACACCTATCTTTTCCTAAAAACAACAAGAGAGCTTATTCTATCTAGTGATTTTAAGCATGTGAAATTCAAATATCACTTTAACTTTAGCTAAAGTTTGGTTTCAAAAACCACTATTGTTGGCTTTGGGAATTATGCAGCATTTCATCTTTCTTAAGTGAAATCAATACTGATTACTTAATTACTGTAACAATGAAAACTTTCTTACACAGAATGAAAAGTACGTACCCCGTTTAATTTTACATGCAAAGAAATTTTTCTTAGAGCACAAGGCTTTCTCCCAACCAATAGTTGTTACACCAATGGTGGCACTTCTTACACCATTGATCTTTGCTTGCACGCATTGCCCATTCTTTGAAAAGGAAGTCTTCCAATTTGTATAATTGAAAGGGGTTTTGTCTGACCACTCAAATTCTTTCCTGCTGTTTAAACTGTTCAGTCCTGTCCAAAATGCATCAAAGCGGCTTGTTATGCCATTTTTTCGAAACTCCCGAATAAGCATCTTTTCCTCATCCTCTGAATTGATACTAACTAAATCAGCTTCTGCAACATCAATCTTATCCTCCCAATTTTTGTTAAAATCCAGGCAATAACTACGCGATTCATTCCAGGATCGTTTCAGAGCTGGATGGGCATTGATTTGGTAACAGTAGTCTCCATACCACTTCCATCCTTCGGGACAGTTATGTATACCTACACAAAAGGAATAAAGAGTAAAGAAGAAAAACAAACAAATTTGATGTGGGCCAGTTGCTGTTGTGTCAGCTAAATTTATTTTGTCATTGATCTAATTGCTTTTGATAGAATATCCTTTTCAATCTATTATCCACATCTACTTGGAACCAGTCGCAATTTATGCAATTAAGTGATGTTTTGTTCATCTCATCCTTCATGCTCAAGGTGTGAGAACTGAATCAAAACGAATAAATCATAGATGTTATGAGACTAAAAACTGAGTACCTGATTGTTTCTCGCAAATATAATCACGAAGGGATGCACAGTGATTATCATTCCACTTCCCAGGATTCCATTTCCCATATAACTCAACACAATCTTCGCCCCCAAAATCATTACTTGGTTCATTATTTCCCCAATTTGTAAAATTATTTAATTTCTTTCCATTAACCCAATTAAATTGTCCCTCGATTGATTGATCAGACAACCCAATCCAAAATTCCTAAACGGGAATGATGAAATAATACTTGATCTGGTCTCAATAATGTGCATTCATTGATGAAGGATCCCCAACAGAAAGGAACTTTTTATTTATCTTACAGAGCTATCAGTTGACACTTCATTGGTTAGAAACTGTTGCTCAGTCGAAGTTTCTATGACAACAAGATCGCCAAATCTCCGTAAACAGTCAGAGCGCGCATCCTGCCATGTCTTTTGTAATCTTCTGATAATACCATAACAAGATGTTCCCCAAGGTATCCATCCAGCTTCACATGTGGTTGGTTCTGAAAACAAACCAGGAACAACATAAAAACTCCTAAAAATTTTATATGAAAATTTTATTATTATATTTTATACTTGAAAAGAACAAGAATATTCAAAATCAATTACATTCAAATATCTGATGTGTTACAGTTTACGTATTTAGCTATCACACACAATCTTCCTTTTCAATTGCAACACAAAGTTTAGCAGATTGAATGGGACCCAAACTCACGACCTCTCACTTGCTGGGGAGGGCAATTGCTCAAAGTTAATGTAAGTTGCTCAAAGTTTAGGTACATTATGTGTGTAGGATAGTTAAAGTAATATTCAAGTATAAGTATAAGTACAAGAGCATGTCATTAAAATTCACTGATACAAAATGGTTAGTATTTATTAGATCATAGCACAAGAATGTTATTGTTCAAGAATTTGCATTATTCCCTTCTCCCGCCTTGAAATTAAATTAACCTGGAATACCTTTTCAGGGAAAAAAAAAGTTGGCAAAAAATTTAGTTGGGGAAAATTCTAGTCTGGGAAAATTTTAGCCACCTAAAGAAATTTTAGTCACTCTTCCCCAACCAATTTTTTAAATAAGTCACTTTTCCCCGACTAAATTTTGAAATTAGTCACTTTTCCCTGACTAATTATTTTCAGTACAGTATAAGAAGAAAGAAAATCAAGATGAGTTATTGTATACCTTATCGGGAAAAAAAGTTGGGGAAAATTTTTGGTCGGGTGCGTAAAAGTTGGAGAAAAATTTGGTCAGGGAAAATTTTAGCCCCCACCCCCATAAAAAACATTGGTCACTTTTCCCCGAATTTTTTTTCCCCGGTAAGGTAAAACAATACTTACGTATGGTAGCATTTGGAAATGGAGGAAGTGTTGGAGGAGCAGGAGTTGGGTCATCTAAATTAGAAAGAACAACAAATCATAGATTGAAAAAGCTGAATTTCTCTTCATTTTAGTGCACCATTCCAACAATATAAACCTTTGTTCTTCATAAAGATCATATTATCAGATTGACATTGGTTGCATAGCATAAATAAGATCAGTTTCCAATGTCAACTATAAAAACTGAAAATGTATTGTAATAATATTATCATTATCATCCTGTATGTAATGCAAGAACTTTTATGTAAAGATTGTTTACAAGTTCGAAAGGAACAGCATAACATCATTGTTAAGATGACGTTTTGACATTCATTTATCTGTATTAAATTAGAAACCATCAAAACATTTTTGCAAGCAATAAATTAATGTTTGATTCTAATTTTGCTAATGGTACAACATGAGATTATGAAACATATAGCTTGTGCTATTTTGTTTATTATTTATTTGCTTCAGGTTACTGCAATAGTGTTTTCAATGAAAAAAAATAAAATAAATAAGCGGCAACAAACCGATAAACAAGTGTTTGAACTAAGTGGAGACTTACTCCAATCAACAACATTGAATAGGCATAACATAAAACATTTTCTTAAAGGTTTCACTTTTGAAATTACGAACAATAACACTTTCAAGGTTTAACTTTACCTATGCCTCTCTTGCAAATAAATCCAAACTCTCGAAAACAGGCATTGTCGTTCCACTTTCCATCCCAAGTAGTCTCAACACAATCTTCATTGTTGAAATTGTTAGGTTCACCTTTGTCAGATCGCCAATTTTGGAAGATGCTAGCATTGTATGGTGTTCCATCTATCCATTCATAGGTACCTTCCTTTTTGATGTCATTTAGACCTAAATGAATTGGATGGGAAGGTGATTAAACCTTTCGGAAATTCAAGGTTCGTCATTTCGAATTGCCCTTCTTTAACTTTCTCTTTACAATTCAGAATACAAGATGTGAAAGTCTAGATGACAACACTTTACGAAAATTTCTCCCCTTAAACGTTAACAGAACACTTCTTACCTATCCAATAGTGTTGACGCTTAATGACAAGATCAGTAATGAATATATTCGAAATAAAATCTGATTCAATTTTGTCAGCTAAACTAAGTAGATTTCCTCCGAGTCTTTTGCATATTAGTTGTGAGTCTTTCTGTGAATGACCATGAAGTGTAGAGGTCACATTATGAAATAAATAACAAAACTCTCCATTTCTAATCCATCCTTTTTGACATTCCTTTTGCAAACTTTGAATATGCCCTAGAATAAATAAATAATACATATTTAAGAAAGTTTCATACTGTAATATTCCATTTTTACTCACCATTGGTGGCATCTAAATTTACAGTGCGGTAGTAGAAACAGTAAATTGTGCCTGGATACAAGAGCATATTAACAGCTTTAAATCACAAAAGTGGGTACTTATAAATAGAAACATAAAAATGTTTAGCCTTATCTGAATGTTGTTAAAGTTTTAGTTTTTATTCATTTATCATACTGGGTGCACCAAAAAAAAACTCCATGTGTTTCACAAAGTATTTCGCAAAAACTACGAAGTTTCTAGGGCATAAATCTAATTTAAATGTATTGCTTAACTTTATCTTGATGCATCATACAATAAGTTCATTCGTTAATAGATTATGAAGGAAAATTTTTCATGTCAATTTTCATAAAAACGTCAATTTTTAACAGTTTTTTGTAAGAAAAGGAATTGCAAGCAAGTGTAGTCTATAAAATGTTCTCAACTTCTTGATATCCAGTCAATCCCAAACAAAAATTAGGTTAGATTATTAATTATCAGATTTGAAATGTCCTTTGTGAAAAGCCAATAAAAACTTTCTTTACAATAAACGTAGATGACTACACCTATACATAACCAAGAGAGGGTGATATTTTTTTGCTTGAGAACAGTCTTAAATGACTACAAAATTCATGAAGATTTTTAAGGATTTTACTGACAGTCGAAAGTGATTGGACTTTCTACTCAATGCAGTTATTTTACTTTGTCTTTAATCACAGGGTACAGAAGCACAATGGTGCAAGTGATTTTTATGGAGAAAACGTCTGCTATTGATACCCGAATGCCAGGGTTGCAATCTAAAATAAACTCTATCAAAGTCACTCCCTTAGTCCAAGTGTGAAAGGTCTCACATCATTTTGTCTGGTTTTATCAACTATTAACAGTAATGCTCAGACAACTCTGGATCCTCATCAATTATTCTCTAAGAGAAAAATTCTTGCAACCACAACACACATCCTTTTAGTCAAGCTATGTACAACCAGATGGACAGTTATGCTTAGTTCTGAGATGGAAAATTATATTTTGGCATGTTATAGAGCTTTAAAAGTTGATTACAAGTCTGGTATATAATAGTTTTGTTTACAATTCTTTGTCGTTTTGAGATCTCAGTTTCAAGATCTCCGATTTGATTAATACAATGCATAATCATGATGTAAAGTGAGAAGTGGAAGAAATTTCCACTCACTACATGTAACTGATAAACAAATATTAGATCTTTGCACTTTATCAAAATACAATTGAAATGAAATGGTGAAGCTGAACCAAGAAAATTTAGGAGTTCAAAAGCTACACACACTACAGTAGTATCACCTTCTTATTGCAACACAATTATGCATTATAAAGAGACCCCAAAATTGAGAAAAGTCGTACTTGATAAAACATGAACCGACCAGAGGCGACCAGAACCCAGCAGAAACCCACCAAGAACCGACCAGAACCCAGCAGAGACCCATCAATACAAACCCTGCAAACGTGACCCGGGACCCTCAAAATCACAGGTGGGACCCAGGACCCAGGATCCTAAGATCAAAGGTGATACTGTGTGTTAATATAATATCTTTTCAAGAGAATTGTTTGTTTAGAGAATTTTTGTGCACACTTTCAACACCCAGATCCCGGGTCTGACTTTTGAATTGAGAGTCCTGGGTCCTGGGTCCCACCTTTGATGTTAAGATGCCCTGTCCCACCCTTGATTTTAGGGTCTCTGGTCTCACTTTTGATTTTAGGGTCTCTGGTCTCACTTTTGATTTTAGGGTCGTGGGTTTTGGGTCCCACCTTTGATTTTATGGTCCTGGGTCCCGTTTGCTAGGTCCGTATTGGTATGTCTCTACTGGGTTCTGGTCGGTTCTTGGTGGGTTCCTGCTGGGTTCTGGTCGGTTCATGTTTTATAATGTACGGAAAAAGTGTGTGAGATTTTTAACTTGGGAGTAACACCAGTTGGTACAGCATAGAAATTTTTGAAATTAGACGCTGTTTATAGTAACATAATGCACTTTGGCAACTTCTTTAGCCCTTCTACAAAAACATTCAAAAAAATAGAATCTGCCAACTGAAAAACATCCAATGCATGTAAAAGATGGTGTGAGCACTACATAATGGAAGAATAATAGGGCCATAGAAATAATAGAACTGTGAATATTTTCTATTATATTCAGCATATCTGGATGATCAAAACCGATTGTTTCAGTTAATTATATTTTTTCATCCAAATGCTTTTAAACATTAAAGATCTTTTGCCCGGTAAATCTCATCGAGCAGTAGGGTTTTTCCTCAAGCATCGTAAAGTAGTATATAAAATTTTGGAAATTTTAACGTAATCGCCATCCCATACTTGAGGACATTTTGGATCCAATTGTTATCATGAGGGAGAGTGGCAACCAAAAGACCTGTCCATTTCTACTCAGCAAACAAAGATCTCTGTACATACAAAAACATAAATACAAAATGGCATATCGAATATCTAACCAGTAAGGAATTTTTTAAAAAGTTATATTATGTAATTTAAGAAAACATGTGTTCTTTATGAAAGCTAAACATGTTCAAAACGTTATAGTTTACATTCATTCAGTACTCATGCTACATGTATTTGTATTTCAGCTGATCATAATATGGCATATTATGATCATATAGTTCGTACATTTTAGTCACTGGCTTCAAAACATCTCTTCTCCGCTGACTTCAAGTTTAAAACATCCACGTGCAAAACACGTGTATAATGTCAAATAACAAGCTAGTTTTGACATCTTTTGCAAAAACAACAGTCTTACCTATAGTTAATAACGTTGAAACTACAATAACCGCTTTCCACAGAGACATCGCACCATAACGCTCGTTTCAAAACAGATTATAAATCTACAAACAAACTTGAACTGACAAGCTTTTTTTTCGAATCAAACGTGCTATTGTTTATTTAATCCAAGAGTCAGTGAAATCAAAAGCATGTGACGAAACGGACTTTTAAAATACAAATTTAGCAGATTCTCCACTTCTCTCCCTCTCAGAGAATATTTTTCGCGCTTCTTTTGACATGCATCATTTGTTTTCGACACCATCCAATCCCAAGATACAATATTAGTAATGACAATTTTTACACGCAATTATGAAAATAGAAACCATTGGAAACTTGCAAACTGAGAAAAAAATGATGTTCGTGGTGGTTTTCACAAAGACATTTTAATATGAGGTGCATTTTCCACTAGGCAAAGCAGGAAACACACAATTTCAAACAGAAAACTTTTTTTTTTCATTTTTCGAATCAGATGACAAGAAATTTTAAAAAAGCTTTTTGGTTGGTTTTGGCTGTGGGTTAAACATAGTCATAAGACTTATGAGGTATAATACTCTTTAAGCTTTAACACATAACTAAAATGACACAATTTACGTCAGAGTCGTTTTCTTTTTTTAAAGCCTGACATGGAAAAAGTAATTCAAATATTGTCTTTTTTTATTAGAGAAATTATATAACTTATTCAATCGAGAAAATCGCTTTCAATCACTTTTTTCAACATTGATTTCAATATCTATCAAGTGATTTTGTTCGATTTTAAAGGCCTATTCTCACTGCTGAGAATATCCAACAATTTGCTGAGTTTTACAGTAGAGATTTAATTATTACGTAGTGTAATCCAGTATTTATCTGTCCATGAATCTCTACTATATGTGCGTCATTATTGTGATTGTTTCAAAATTAAACGCTCCCAATGTTATGTTATACATACAGTTCATGTGACAAATTGAGTTCATTAAAACTTCATGGTGAAAACCTTGTTACATTCGCTTGGGTCAGTGAGCATAAAATTACGTCATGCCTCGTTCTTTCAAACATTTTCATAAGACTTTCCTGCAAAAAGTTTGATGAACTCAAATTGTCCCATGAAACTACTCTATAGTAGATACATCTAATATTATAGTGTAAATAGACCTTTCGACTATCGCGATTACAATGTAAATAGAGCTTGGGAGACATGTGATTAGAAATACAACACCTAAAGCTATACACACGTGAAGACTGAATCTAGTGGTATCATCATCATAATGATAGATCATGGAATAATCTTCTCGATATTGTACAAGGAAAAACGCACATATAGACACAATTAAAGTTATTGCCGGTGCCATCTTTAATGTTCCCTTTCCTTTTACCAATATAAAATCCATATGTAGAAATATTATTAGTAATAGTATTGCATGTCTGATAAGAAACTTTGGTGTGTCCAATACTGCACCTCCTTTCCTAAGAAGCGCTTTTGACAATGATGTCAGTACATTACTAAGAAGAAAAGCTGTTATCTGCCCAATTTCGTCCCCAGGAGGGCGTCTTGCCTTTTCGGTGTACTGACACGGCGAAGCAATTAGTTATCTACCTACTACCTAATTTCGTCCCCAGGGTTCTTTGATTTTTGAGGTTTACAAGTTTGATCAGTTAATCATTTTTAAGCGCTTAAGTCAACTTCTTAAATCAAAAATAGTTTTTCAATATATTCCAATGTTTGGGTGTCCTCCCTGGCCTTTTGGAAACTTAACCGCGGCAGTCACCAATCTCGTTCCCAGGGCTTCTTGCCTTTTCGATATCCGTCATGCAGATATATCGAAAAGGCAAGACGCCCTGGGGACGAGGTTGCGGTAGTCACCTTGCCAGTTCTTTAAACTGAAATAGTTAGTTTATGTCGTCACAGGCTTTATGAGGTTATAGCTGTGACACAGTAGAGATCTCTCTTACTCATTTTCTCTTTCTTTAGTTTAATGAGATAATCCGTAAATCCTATTTATTGTGTTTATACTAATGGAGTAAAAAGGTTTAAGACACAATAACCTAAGTGTTTCTTATGTTTGTCACTTGATGATGTCCTTTGTGTCAAAATTTGAGAAATTACTTCATGGGGTGACTTTCATAATGATTGGTGACATTCGAAAACCAAAGCCGTGGGCAACTTTCTTAAAAGGTGTCTGCAAAGGAATGTATTTCTATAGAAATATACACAGAATTTCGACAAAAATGCTCTTCATCGCGGAGTGACATCTTGACGTTTTTGTTCTCAGGCTGCGTCCATAAAATTTACCGTGTAGATGGTACTTTAAATAAAGCTACCACCTCTCCTATATACGTGTTTACGTCTAAACGATTAAAGGAAAAATTACCTATTATGTATCGGCGAGTATGGTATTAGCTATTTCAGATGATTTAAAAACTAAGGAGATAAGAAGAATGAATGTCAATCTGTCAATTTTACCATAATCCGTTGACCACATTTTTAATCTTTTCCGGTCATTAACTATTAAATCCTAGCCACGCAACAACATAATACACGTATTTTTTTTTCATAAGCAACCCAGCTTTTGACCGCCTAGGAAAAGTTGCTTTAAAAAGCCTTAAAATCCCTAGAAAA
This sequence comes from Turritopsis dohrnii, assembly GCA_027922465.2. Taxonomy (NCBI): domain Eukaryota; kingdom Metazoa; phylum Cnidaria; class Hydrozoa; order Anthoathecata; family Oceaniidae; genus Turritopsis; species Turritopsis dohrnii. The sequence goes on along the minus strand of BQMF02000208.1, from coordinate 440,689 downwards.
GTTGCCTAACGGTTGCTCTTACATAAATTTTATTTTTTCAAGCATTTATCAAATATTTCTACTTTTGAAACGTCAAATAACATTCAAGCGAACGGGTGGCATATATACATATATATATATATGTTACGGGGAATATGATAAATTGGGAATTATGCATATTCCCCGGTTATTATGCATAATAACCCTAACCCTAACCCTAACCCTTACCCTAACCCTATCGGGAATTAAGTAAAGTAACTGGTAAATATGCATAATCCCCGAATTTATCACAATCCCCGTGTAACATATATATATACTGGAGAAAGAAAATAAGCAAGATTTTATAATCAAACCATAAAACAAATATAAACTTCTACAGTGTGTCCTCTGGTAAACTTCGGATTCCGTTTAGAATTTGTTAAGCAGATGAAACCTTATGAAAAAATATCACATGCTAGAAATTTTATGTTGCTTATACAAAAGCTCCTCAAGAAAGTTGCTTAATTTTTTTGAAGATTTACCTAGGGTTGCTGATAAAAAAAATAACTGTATGCTGTTGGTTGACGGCAATTCCACAATTCACACTACCCATACTCCTCTGCTTTACATATAGATCATTTAACAAATTAACACTACCGTTTTTTGTATTGATTTTTATGGAGATGATGGTTATATGTATTTTTTTTCCATAAAAAGCAGCTTTTTAAATTTTTTTGTCAGTATTTCAGGATCCTTGTGCAAAGGATTTTTGATTTTTCGTTGTACGAAGTTCAGTATTTCAGAACTCAAGCTGCTTAATTAAAGTTTATTATGAACATTACCATTACCAGCATGAGCGTTTTTGTACCAGGGAATCTCCACCACGAGAGAGCCAATCGTTTGTTAATTTTATTTTATTTTTGATAACAGTCTGATGGTTGTCCCAGACCAAATTAATAAAACGTACAAAAAAGTGGCAGGCGTTTGCCAAACTCGTCCCCAGGGCTTCTTTTCTTGCCTTTTCGGTATACGGATGGCGGCAAACCCGTATATCGAAAAGTCAAGAAAACAGAAAACCCTCTTGGACGAGGTTGGGTGTTTGCTAGTCGAAATAAAACCTTTTTCATCCAAAATACCTTAAGGGGATTTTTTTTGCGTGGGCTAATTTTTGCGAGCCACGGTTTGAGAGGGTTTTGCGTGGATTAATTTTTGCGATTCAGAGCTTTCTCAAGGAAAATGTTTGGATTTATTTTTGCGAATGAGCACAAAGTGTAATGCCTGTATTTTATAATATAGCTAAGAAGTAGCAGCAAAAATTGCCATTTCCATGCCTGCCGCCACATTGCAAAACCAATGGGTACTTGATAAGTACAAGGAAATAAGTTAACATACGAAACGTACACAGAGCCAAAAAATGAGCAAATAAAATCATAAATTTTTGCGTGGATTTTTTTCGCGAATCGCTCATGTCTTCACGTTTTGCGTGGATTTATTTTTGCGAATTTGGCCAAAAGTCGCAAAAAAAACATACCACTTCTCTCATTACGGATTTCAAAATTGCTAATAAGTTGCTTAGCAACTGATGCATGATGTAAACTTCTTATGAGGGTGATAAACTATCAAAATATTTTATCAACATCCCTGAGTATAGTTGCTTAACACAGTTTCATCCCACTAAAGGAAGAATCGTCAAAAAGTCACTGCAATGAAGAGCATTTTTATTGAAATAGTGTGTGTTTCTTTAGAAATGCACTCCTTCGCAGAGGTTTTTCAATAAACATGCTCACTGGGTCACCGTTTTATACACCTGAAGAAAGAATGTGCTAAAATGCCGTAAGAAACAAAACATACTTTGGTGAGTGCTACATATTTCTTTTTATAAGCAATGAAAAATTCAAAGTCAGGGATATGTTTATGCTGGTCTAGATAAAGCTCAAGCATACTTCAAGTATACTTGTCAGTAAATGAATTTTGTTGAGATATGATGCTTATGAAAACGGTCAAATCAGGCTTAAAATATGCTTAATACCTACATACAGAAAAATTCAGACATTTGAATAAAAAGCCATGCAGTGTAAATCAAGTTTTAATGAAACACAGTAAAGGAACAGTCTTTTCTTACATAAAATATTTTACATAAAATATCTTAAACACAACTTTCCTTGAAATCCTTTTGAAAATTTTGCCTGACAAAAGGTTCGATGTTTTCTGAAACTATTTTAAACACACGTGCTGGTCAAGCCAAGCCGAACATTAATAGTTTTCAAGCATTTTTTAAAAGGGTCGGGATAATGCTTAGAAAACCCTAATCCGAGCCTAGATTTGCTAAGCTTATAAGTGCCATGCTTTTACAACCTTACGACCCTTACGTTTTCTCAAAAAGTTAAGCATCAGTACTAGCAGGATCTACGACAAAGAATAAGCAACACGAAATTTTGAGACGATGCAGCACTAGCATTTCTTAGAATCGTTTCACTAGGTTGAATATCCTAGATTTTATACTTGGGTACTTAGTAACTGTAGTTAAATAACTAAAACATATACTCAAAGACGGGACACACACATTTTCCATTAATGTTTGGTAACAAATAAAGCAATATTAACTAAAAAAAGAGGTTCGGAATTCCCGAGTTACAAAACCGAGTTACGCATTATGACGTCACAAACCGAGTTACTAACTCGGAAATTTTTAAATTTTAATTTTTCTCGAGTTATTAACTCGGAAATTTTATTCTCGTTAAACTTTTCCGAGTTACTAACTCGGGAATTCCGAACCTCACTAAAAAATGATCATTTTTAAGCATTATTACTACTTTCTGACCTTGGTGTCTGTTGTTTCAGCTGAAAATCTAGCATAAAATCAACGTTATACAACTTTTCGGAAATTAAATCATAGAAAATATCTTCTGGTTTCACATTTCTACAGTTATTTGTGAATGATGTTAACTTGTGGACAGCCTGAAAATGCAACAATGACTGTTGTGATGAAATTTCCGAAAAGGTCTATATAAATTATGAAAACATTTTCCTTTTTTTGTCTGGTAAAATTTTTCTCTTCTAGTAAAAAGATTACATGGAAAGGCATAAATATTTTTATAAATTAATCAAATTTGCAACATACGATCGATGTAAAAGAACTAGTTTCGCGTAGAGGGGGGTTGCTTTCGGCATGAATGATCGTGAAAATGAAATCATTTCATTTTCTCTTTCTTTTCACGGCCGCTGCCTTGGGCTTTTTTGGCTTTTTCGGTTGACAATACTTCGCTTCAAGATCGTCAAAAAAGCTCTTCGCCTCCTTCTCACGGTCAGCATTCTTACGCAGCAGAATCTGCTTCAAGTCATCATTAGGATCTATACCTATTTCTTTCACATAAGCAGCGGCTTCCTGCTCTTCTTTCAGGGCCTAAATTATAAGAACTCAAGGGTGGCAAATAAACTCATAGAAAGCGCTTCATAAGAGGAACATTGCACAGAATGAACTGAGCTCTTTGCTTTCACGTGTCTCTACCATCTTCGTTGATGGCCATGACTTTGTAAGGAATAATCTGATAAGATTTTAAAATCTTATGATCCTTGGAAGAGGTTTTACGAGACGGGACACGTCTCAAGAACAAACAGTTGTGTGGTCAACAACATTGCCGATGTATTCATTCAAATTTGGGCAGAATTTGGGGATGAAAGAGTCAAGACTCAACCGAGAGAAGGTTCCCTGCAAACGTAGCTCAACATAAATGACGAGTACCAAGATATATCATATTATCTTACCTTATTTCTTCTTTTTTTTCTTTTATCACAAGTTTCATTAGTGAACGTTTCAAATGCTGGAAGTTCTTCCCGGTCAATGCACTGTTGAATGAAATCGCTAAACCTCTCCTCGTCTTCATGCGTACAACACAAAACATGGTTCATCACCTCATTCATGTCACCTTCAAATTGTAAATAGTACTTCTTGATGTCCTTCATCTCCTCCTCTGAACCTTTGTATTCTTTTTCAATTAACTCAATGTCTTTTTTTGAAACTTTTTTGAACAATATTCGCCAATACACTTCCCAATCTCTTTGCTCAGTACAGATATCACTTTCATCTAATAATTCGCCTGTCTCATCATAAACAGCCCTTTGTTCAGAATCCGAAAGTACGGAATGGACTTTCGATAAAACCTGAAATTTCAGTTTGTTTTGTTCCTTGTTTTCTTCACCTGTGGTTCTGTCAGGATGGTATTTTAAGGACAGTTTATGGTAAGCTTTTCTAATGTCTTTGTCTTCAAGCTTCTTTGCTAATACCAAGAGCTGTATACAAACATGTAGTGCCAAATACATCTTTTAATTCTTCAAGAAATTTCATTGTGCAAGGGATACTGAATATCAGTTATAGCTGATGGTTTGTATATACTGTTACCTAAGAGATTAAGGGAGAAGGTTAAATATCATTCTTGCTCAGTAGCTACATGTTTAACATGTGGATCTTTATTTATTCGAGATTTTAGTTCATGTATATTGTTACAATCTATAGTCTGGAGATGACTAAATAGTTAAAAATAAAACCAATTAATAAGGTACTATTTCAATGAAAAATGAATATAAATAAAGAAGTAACCAAAAGAATAAATAAATAATAGTATAATACTGTTCATTAGCTGTTTGGATAAGGTTTTGCAAGACGATTTAAGCTTTCTAAAACAAAGTGAACCCAGGTTGTGATATTTCACTCTTGGTAAGAACCCAATTCAGGATGCATGGATATGTCGTTATAATTGCATTAATGAGAAATTTAATGGAATAGCCTCTAGTAAAGTAAATAGTTCATTGAAGAGCTGAATATTTAAAATATTACAAAGGTCTGTTGGGGAACTATTGATAATAAGTTGATGTATATACAAGCAAAGCATTTAATAGTTCGAAATTCGGATCAAACAATAAGGAGACCAAACAGTCCAATCCAAAGTGCTATGTTGTGGGGTCAAGAGCCATGGAGGACACAAGTGTTTGCAACGAATGAGTATATTCAAACAACTTGCCCAAATTAGAAATTTATGAAAGATGTTGATGATAGAAGTATATTGACTCCATGACCACTCTTTTTAATTGATGAGAAAAGTGAAGTGGATAAAATTTATAGTGAGAAATCAGAAACTTATATATATACAAACCTTAGAAAATACTGACCAAAATTGATAAAATAATGAAATAAAATACTGATCTAGATAATGTATGACATACTACAGAACAAAATGACACAGAAATTGGCAGAAAAACCCAAACAAATAAAAAAACACACTGAAAAACATGAAAAATAAAGACCAAAATGAAAAAATCACAAGAAATGTGTAAACAGACTGAAAATAACTAAGAAAACACTGAAAAATAAAGGAAAATGCCTCTTCATTATGCTGGATTACATAAAGACGAAAATACGTCATGCGAGTCAGTCTGCAGAGTAACTGAAGACACATCAGATCATCTTGTAACATCTGGTACTTTTGGAAGTACTTGTTCACTTTGGTAGAGAAGACTTCCACTACAAGCTTTTTCTCTTCATTACTGAGAGAAAAAGGATTTGCAGGACAAGCTCTGACATGACACTAGAGAGCACCAATAAATAGGAAATGACAAAGATATTCATCCCGTGACCAATAATTATCATTAAAATTATCAATTGGCGCTTCTAAGCCAGTGTTCACCTTTTGATGAGTGTGGTTGCACACAAACGCACACAACAAAAGTCCTTGGTGTACATTTAATCACACGACTGAATTTGTCATCATTATGTGAAAAAAATCTTTTGATCATGGGTATAGTGTATGATGTTAACGAGTCAAAAAAGATGTTAATACATTTTATGTCGCTTTCACAGTTATTAAAAGGAGGTATATATACTTTCAAATCATGTTAAATATCAGATAACACACGTAAATTTCAAACGTGTGATCGCACTTGTGAGGTACAATGATGCGTGCAATTTAATCACGCATACAAAGTTTTTCAGAGAATCAAGAGGTTCCTGAAAGATACAAAACCAGATGTATGAAAAACTCCAGTATATATCTTATTTATTTTATCTTATTTATAATTTAGAGTGATAGATCGATTCAGTTACATACAAGATAATAGACCTTTCCAATAAGAAATCACAGCCAGCCAATACCAGCAAGATCATTCTTTCAAAATGAACACAGAAATTGTGCACTCAAGCAGATCTTTGAGTTGATAAGCAAAGAACTGCATAAATGAAAATGGAATTTAGGGAGGTTCTTTATAAATTGGAATGGAATGACATCATATAAGAAGATCTACATATAAGAAATTGATAAAGAAATAAAGTATAATCAAAACTTTATTTTCCTTCACACACACAGATATTCAAGGATTTTTCCAAGCATTTCAATCTTTAATTGAGTTTCAAAACTCAATCTTGTATACATTTTTTATAAATGTGACAGTTATGGGAGAAGGATAACAAGCGAAAAAGCGATTTGAAGCACTTAATCGCTTTTCCGCTTCACATGAATCGCTTTTCTGCTTCACATTAATCGCTTTGAATAAGAAACAGGTAATCAGTTCATTATTAAACAGTAATGTGTGCTACCTGTAATTATACATCCGTCACATTGATTTTTCAAAATAATGCTGAAGTCGCGATAACAACAACGTCTTTTGAGAGCGTAGACATCTTTATCAATAAAAAAAATGTTTTTCATAAACTTTTTATTTTTATTTGGCAAAATAGCAATTAGATATAATACTCCCGGTTATGTTCCAACTTCCAAAACTGGCACATGGGAATATGAAAAATATAAACATACATAGACGTTGAATGAAACGAAACGTAGTAAGTAGGTGAATCCTACTTTTCATATTCTAACAAAATACTGTTACTTTATTTTATTTATATTGCTTGTTATCAAAATCCCTTAGATGGCCACATATATGAAACATGGAATCTATGATGTAAACAATACATTTTTCGAAAAAAATTTTTTTTCTCTTTTGCACCTCATGCAAGTATATTTCTTTTGTTATAAATCCTGGTTATTAATTAAGGTACGTTTACATTAGCGAAAGACCTAATCACGTCCTTTCTCTAGTATTCGTCAAATTTATTGTTTGTGATAAGTTTCTGATTTATAATTATTTGTCATGGGAAGACTTAATATAACTGGCCTTAATAATGCCTCTAGAGTTAAGTTTCCTGCAATCTAAAGATTTCAAAAATGAAAAATTTTGTATTTGCTGGATAACATAAGAATCGTGTTCATGGAGGTTGTGTCCATGAAGGTTGTTCTTATTGTGTTGTGATTTCCATTGGATTTTGCAAAAAGAAAAGGCTGAGTGTTTTGACAATCCAAAACTGATTCCGTTAACAAATCAGTTTTGGACGTTCAAGACACTCAGCCTCCGTTAAGGAACTTTCTGTGATGCCAGCCTCCGTTAACTGATCAGTGCATCAGAAGAGGTCCTTAGATCTTTTGAGAAACGTCTAAACCTTAACTTCGTTGCATGTGTTACGAGAGCTACGTTTCTTAACAGGTAGCACGTGGTCTAATCTTCGATAACAAAAGTTTCAGTGTTTGTTAAATTTTCTTTAAAAAAACTTATTAAAGTTTTGAAGTTTACCAGTTTTTGAAAAATATTTGTTTGAAATGGACGTAGAAAAGGTTCTTTGTAAGAATTTCTAATCATCAGCCACCCCATATATATACGCTGTAGGCGGTGTCGGTTGTCATAAAAAACTGTCAGCCTTGGATTCTCCATCACAGAGGTCAAACTGTTTTCAGTGATTTTTGAGTGGTTCCTGAAGATAAGTTCTGAGTATAAGTGTTTCGCAGTTAGGACCACTCGACCAGAATTCGTCGCTAAAATAATCGTGATTTGTTGTAAAGAATTGCCTCGATAATTTTATTTTACTCTCCTATTTGAATACATTCGATTGAATGATGACGATCTAGCATAGCAACCGCATAGAAACATAGCTCTAGGGAAAATTCGACACGGTAAATGTTTTTTATTTTGGGGGTGGTGAAACTTTATGCAAAAACAAAACTTTTTACCGTGTCAAAGTTTCCCTTTCGGCTTAGTTCTTCAGAAAATGAAGAAAGAAGCAAATTAACAATTTCTACATTTTCGGAGGAGTACTGCTTTTCTAGCGAACATTAGCATCAGTTTCAATAATGGTCGTAAAATTAAATTGCGCTATTGTGTGGCATATATCCACAAAACTATTATTAAAATCATTAACATGACAATACCAAACATTGCAATAATACATGTTCGGGAAGCATTCGGAATGAATAATTCAAACGAACAAATGGTTATAAAATGCTTCACCAGAACATATATGTTTCTTAATAACACGCTCAGTCCTCCCTTTAACGTAAACTTAGTGTTCTAGTAAGCAATGTTTGGTGGTATATTGTGCGGATATCTAATTTGAATAATTATGGGTCAATCAAAGCCGCAAAGAGCGAAAGCAAAAACGTTGAACATATATATACCTTATACACTTAAATTTTTAGTCAGGGCTGTTGTAAATAAACCTCTGCTAGTTAGTTGTTCAATACCCAATATATTGGCTCTGTGACATCGAAAAAATGCTACTCTGAGCAACTACGAATAGGTCAGAACTACCTTTAAGTAACTTTTCAGAAAATCGTTAGTTACTTAGAACTGTTTACCAGCAATGTGTTTTTTGTGACGAAAAGTATTTTGCTTTAAGTGTATAAAGCTTGTGACACTGAATGTCGCACTATTTTTAGAATGACTCTTAGAAATTTAGTAAAAAGAATATCGCTTGAAAAATTGCTTGGTAAGAAAAGAAGGCCAAGGGTGGTGCAATCTCACCCAAAGCAATCCCCGAGTTATGCCACTGCCCCTACTTATTTTGGGGATCTGGAAACGAAGTTATTCAATCTGAAGAACGAAAATAACACGAAAAGTCACGAGCACCCTTCAGGTTCACTTTTCCGGAAACGAAAAAAAAAAAAGGCTGCAAATCTGTGAAATGTTTTTTTGTGACCAGCATATAAAGTCGTGAATCCTAAAAAAGCAAAATGTTGTGTACACAAAGTGTCGCGAAAATCACGAGAAGTTTTGTGCTCCCGATCTCCTTTAATATATACTACAATGAACTTCGTCTGTTCTCGACAAATTCTATTCATATATTCTCGGCTTCGTAGAAAAACAAGTAATTTGTTCTGGACAATTTACTTATATCAACATGAATGTATATACAAAGTAAAGAGTCCTCTTACACAAATTAAATCAGATTGATAATTACTTCTTCCACGATTTTACAATACATTTCTCAATCTTGTATTCTCAAATCAGAAGAAAAAGTTGTGAATGCACTTCGTCGTGTGGCTGTCATGAAGTAGTATGAAACGCTTTTTATCGCAAGTTTTGGTTGAGTGGTCCTATAACTGTTTTGCGCTGTTTAAAGAAGTTTTAGGCACTTTACATGGTCATCTATGAATACAATCTTTTAGCATGGTCTCAGGATAGAATAAAATATTAACGGAGGCTTTAACGGAGGCTACTTAATAGAGGCTCACTTGACAAAACCCATGTTCTAAATTAAAATATCTCGACACGAGTCTGTTTTCTCTCATCTGTCTGAAAGGTATGATACATTTCTACACAATTTTGACAGTTTTTATAGAATTATAATCAAAGAGTAGGCTATACATCAATCCATATCAATAACCCATCACTTAAACCAAAACTTACTGGTTGACTAAAACTCAATGGCTCACAAGACCAAAATTTTTGTTTATCGAAATGCCCCCATTTTGTTCGCGCCACTAGTCTTCGTTATTGAAGGAAGCCCGTCTATATCCGTTTACTCTTCACATCAGACCCCCGGATATGTGATTAAGTCCATTTCACACTAGCAGTAAATTTTAAATTCACAAGTCAAAACGTAAGGATAAATTAATGTTATAGAAATTACGAGAAGTTATGAAAAACATTAATGAAGTTATAAAAACATTAATAAATCTTTATTTCATGTTGTTGGTTTTTTTTCTCAGGGATCGCGCCGCCGGTTTTCATCTGGGGGGGCCAAGAAAATTCTTCTGTAATGTCGCCCACCATGGTTGGGTGACGAAGAAAAATTTTCGCCTCAAAGCCCTCTAAAGGCCCTAAAACAGCCACTGTTTTTCTTTTAAACGTATTTTTTTAAACGCAGTGGATATTCGTCCGCACTTTTATAAAGTGCGGACGAATAATTTTGAAGTTATTCGTCCGCACTAATTTTACGGCATACAAACAACATCGAAAGCGCATGTGTTATCACGAAATAATGGAAAGAGGTGGGTTACACGAAAGTGGAGATAAGTGGGTTTTTTCATGGCGTGTGACATTCTGAAACTACGCACGCATTATTTTCAGTGAAAGGTGTATAGGTAAAATATGGAATCTGGAGAATGGATTTAACGAGTGTTTGTGATGAAAATATTTTTTGTTTTATTTTTTGTTTCTGCTATTTCCAATTTCCTTTTTACAGTAACAACAGTACCAGTTTTTAACCTTAGGTGCTTTTTTCAAAAGCACGCACTCCCAGTGGTACCATGTCAGACACCTGTCACACTGTATAGAATTGCTTTCTTTTGAAATCGTTCTACAGCAGCCGTTGCAACTGTAATGTGGTTTATTCTTGAAACTACAAATCGCTCTTTCAACCGCTTTCCAGCCTCGTACGGTAAAAAACTTTTTAATCATGTAAAAGTTTAAATCTTCTGCCAGCGCTGGATGATGTTGTGCCTGATCTTTGAAGACCATTTTGTCATCAATCAATAACATTTCAGTAATGGCTTCAGACACATACTTTTGTGCCACAAACCAAGATAGCATTACTAAATTGAAAGTTTTTATTGATTGAAAGTATGTATGTTGTCAGCCTTAAATGATTAACTATCAAATAATCATACTTTACCTCTTTCCTTGTCTTTAGGAACCATTTTTACAAAAGGTATTAAACCTGACATGTTCTTCTTTTTCGTAATTCCGATCACAGTGGTCTCAGCACCACTTGGTTTGCCCCGCTTACGTAGTGTTATTGGCAGTTTTATTTCCGATAAAACAACATCTAAATGAATTATAGCGCATGATATTATAATACATCAAAAATTCTTTTAAAATATAAAAAAGCAAAATACTTGTGCGCACTTTTTGTCAAAAGTTTTTGGTCTCCCAGAGAAGTCATTTCTGTTTTCACCGACTTTTGTTGCGGATGATCTAATTTGATATGTCAAAAAGTTGAATATTTTGACTCTGAAAAGTTGGAATTCATACGTAACTGAACGCAAATAACTCTTACCGCTAGAAGTTTCTTCTTTAAAACTCAGTTTACGTTTTAAAGTCTTCTTATTGTCAAGCAAGTTTACGGTTTTACCTGAAAAATTCGTAGCAGTGCTTATTTATATTAATATCGTGAGCCAAAACATACTCAAGGGAAAATAAGTGAGCAAAAAGCCGCTAACCTGAGTTCGGCTTTTGGTGTTTTTTATCAGTAGTGATCTTTGATGATGTGTTAGTACCTAAATGTTAACTTAGATTGTTATACTAGATTTTGTTGACACGAACTTTTTCTGGAAAATATAAAAGAGCGATCCAAGTTTAGGTTATCTTTTGTGCCTTACTACGTCGACAACTTGATTGTTGATAGCAGATTTACCTTTTGTGTTATGGCTTCCAACAGAAAAGAGCTTTTTAAGATCAACGTCGCCACCTTCGCTGAGGTATCTTTCCGAGAGTTCCTGGTCACATTTGCATATTTCCATCACCAACTTAATCAAAGTTTCAGGAACAAGAACTTTTGAAGTATAGTCTATCCACCTTCTTTCGTCTGAGCGTTTAAAACTGTTATCAGAAAATATTGTTTCCGAAATTGTTAGGTATTGCTCTTTCGAAAACCCACCCTTGTCAATGTTTCGGGACAATTGGAAAGTCTCTTGACCTTGGTTAGTCAATCTGTGATATGTTGAATGTCGCCAAGAGCGTATATCCCCATTAACAATTTTTTGCAAATGCCTACTGATATTCTTTTCCTGGTAAAGTGACACCAGTTGCTCTGATGTAAGGTTTCTTATAGTTTCATCAATCCGTTTGATAACTTCATCTCGTGTATCATCATCTGAAGCGTAATCTGAATTATTATGATTATAAATTATAGATTATTTCTAAAATGATATTGAAGAATTTTTGAAATTTTCCAGTTGAAAGAAGAGATAGAATACCTAATTCCTGCAATTCAATTTCAGAAACCATTGGAAGAGGTTGAACTGCATTTTCCACTTGTCGCGCAGGTGGTTCAATCGATGTGTTGTTTTTAACCAAAGGAAAAGCTACATATGAATAATTGTTCTCGTGTTATAGGTTTTGTAAGAGAAATACAAGAAAATTATGAGAACACTAGATTTTTACCACAATCACCAGGTTGCGGTGCAGTTACATCTATGCACTCTTTGATGACGGTTTCACTTTCATCCAACGAAATAACATTTGATGAATTTGGAACGGGCTCTATAAGATCACATTTCCAATAATAAAAACTTCGAACTTCAAACTGTAAACGGAAATCTTACCTTGTAGAATACCAACCACTTCAAAATCCGCTTCAGTCTGTGCATACAATGGATCTGAAATTAAAGGTTAAGCGAAAAAGATATAAAAACTACGCATTATGCATTGTGTGGATGATTAGGAAATCTCGAGTACATACCATCATGGATGAGAATTCCAAATTCCTTTTGTTCTTTGAGAGCGTCTCGTAGCGTTTTTAATTTTGCTAAGCACTCCAGGAAATGTCGAGATCCAAGCAAACACATAGCTGAGGAAATGTCCTGACAAACCTCTCGGGCTTGCTTCAGCTTATAACCCTGCGACAATTTCCCTTTGCTTGTTTTTTCAACTGATGAGTAGGTAATCGATGCGCTAACTTTTTTTTCACTGAGCATAAATTTGCTGCATTCCTTAAATGTCGTAAACAACCATCTTTTACAAACTAACGTGTTATCAGTAAGTGAGAGGTGAGTTAACTTGCGTACTGCCATTATATGACGACAAGGGAGTTGCACATGTTTTCTAAAAAAACATGTACAGGTAGACGAATCAGCAATAGATCCACTTGGAAATTTGTGGTAACCATTGTTTTCGGCGGTAACGTTATTTAAGTCGTATGCTAGCATCAGATTGTGTTGCATTTGAATAAATCTAAAAGCATACGGAGTAACTATTTTAACATAACCAGATATGTCAGGATGCGCAGCAGAAACGGGTACTTTTTCCGAGATGTTAACTGCTCGTTGATTTCGTTCTGTCCGTAAACTTGCAATGACAGTTAAAATGTCCTCGAATGAGGTGTTTAAATTACTGTAAGCCGTACAAACACTTTTCATTTTTTGATTCAGGCTTTCAAGTCGGTTGTTGGTAAGGTTCATATACGATGTAGCCTCAATAAGACCAAACACCCACTCATGCCTACAAGGATGCCAATTTGTCATGAAGTAGTCTGTTACCGTTGGCAAACGTAACGATACCAGGTGGTCTAAATTGGTTTGATATTCTTCTTCGGTCTTACTGTACAGCAAGCTTCTCAAAATGACTAAAACATTTTGTCTGTCATTCTCATTTATACCAAGTTTTTGCGTGGTGATCTCTCTTCTAAAATTTCTGCTAACATGGAAGCGACATATGACCAGGTTAGCATTTTCAAATTCAGTTGCAAATATTTCTCGTTCAACAAAATCTTTGTCAGAAATGATAGTTTTCACTAATGGAAAGTTTCCATTTTGGTCTTTGAAAATCTTAGTCATTTTTCGTATGGTTTCTTCTCCTTCTGAAACCACTAAAAATAGCGCAGCAATCTCACTTTCGCCGTTACCATCTTCCACAACTATCATATATAATGGCATCTGCAAATTATTAAGTTTATGTGTAGCATCTACCATTATTAAGTCAGGGTATGTCGAAAACACATCTAAACATAGTAAATTCAAGATTAGAAATTAGAATGATTTTATTAAATACAATCTTGTTCCCAGGACTCATGCTATTCGAGTATATGTCCATTTTCCCGTATCATATATGTCGATAGCAGATATACGTACTTTTCATGTACGAATCTTGATAAAATATGCCAAGCAAATTATCTTCTGTATCTGTTAACAACTCTACAGTTGTTCCTAAAGGAATCAAGATTGTCAAAATGAACACCTTTATAAAAATATTGATTTAAAACATATTATATAGTTAAAAATAATTTAATTGCCTGGTTGGCTCTCCAGTTTTGAAATGAGACTTGACAAGTCATTCCGTGGAGAGTTCTTCTCCATTCTTGCCTTGTAGTTGGATAAATCGCGTAGACTGCAAATCTGGCCTGTGTCCTTAAGTATTTCAGTTTGGAGCATCTTTTTATTGACTTTCAGTCTTAACATGTGTTCGACCTCTTTTTTTTTCTGGTCATCTAGTTTCCTGGCGTTAGGTAAATACGCATATGATTCCTAGTCACAATAACAACAATAAATTCATTCGATACATAGGAGTGTTGGAACATTTATTACAGGTCAGAAAGGTGCGGTTTTTAATTGCTATGTTGCGAAGACATTTGACAGATGGACGGACCTTACCGGGTTTATTTCATGATTGTGAGTTTCACACATTTCTTTTACAAACAGGTGCTTTCCATCTTTTGACAGCAATATTTTGATAAACATTGCGCAACCTTGTCGAAATGTACTATAAATCGCAATAAGACATTCAAAAAGTTAATTAATATATTGTTTAATTCCTTTTATAAATCACAAAAAATTTTTTGCTGTGTCTTAATTTTTTAATGTTAAAGCAAATATGTAAAAATGCGAAAAAGCACACTGAATATGGATTTTTCGTAGAAATATAAAATTCAAAAATCGAATACAAATCGAATACAAATGAAAGACTTAATAATTTCAATCATTTGAGAACATATTAAAAAATATAATTTGTATGAAACACTTTCTTACCTTTGATTTGGTCTGGCTCCGGTCGATTCACTCTTAAATTTTTTTCCACCCTTAATACAGCTATATACAATTTTGCTATAGCGGAGAGAAGTATCTGCATCTCTACTTTTTCTAATTACTTGTTTTTCACCTTTCTCTTTAATAAGCCTGGAATCTCTCACATAAAGAGAAACATAATTTTTTCTTTCGTAACTTTTAACAGATTCTTCTAATTCCGCAATTGTAAAAAACTGAACCCCTGTCGCAATCTCTTTCACCATAGTGCAATCTTATTCACAAGCTATACCACTTTAAGCACTTTAAATATATTTAAATTATCTTCTAACGGATTTTCCTTCCCTCCAATTCACCACGCACGTGGAAAGAGAAAAAGTTGCTCGCGCACTTTCCTATTGTTTTTCTATTGTTATGATACTTCACAATGTTCGGACTTTGTGTGAAGTTTCACTTTACAGTTGGTATTTGTTTGCACATGGCACTCACTAAAGGTGCGGACGAATAACTTCAAAATTATTCGTCCGCACTTTATAAAAGTGCGGACGAATATCCACTGCGTTTTTTAAATCCCTGCTTCAACAGAGAAACAAAAAAGAAATGTTGTTAAGATGAAAGTAACTAATAAATAACAAAACCTTATAAACATAAGATTATGAACTAAATAAAAAGATCACTGAATCTAAAGATCTTTTGCCGTAAAACTACCAAAAGTGTTCTTTCGATCTGGATGAAGAGCGACAAATTCATTTGCTACCTCAATTAGTGCTATTTCATCAAGAATGGTCTTGTTTTCATAAAGAATAGATAAGGAATTGAGACGTTTCTGTGTCATTCTTGATCGAAGCCACGTTTTAATCCTTCTCAACATTGAAAAGGACCTTTCAGGTGTTGCTGATGTAGCACCGGCAGTCAGGATAATTCTTACGATGGTAACGCAATACGTGAACATCATGCGTTTTTCTCGTGACAACGACTTTAGCACCATGATTACTTCTTCCAAGTTGATGGGCTCACTTTCAAAGATTGTTGGAAATATCAGAAGCTCTGCAGTTAATGAATCGGCGTCATAGCCACCTTCACAATGCATCTGCAATACTTCCAATTCATCATCGACACACTGTTTGCTCGCTGCTTTCAAAAACAACTGCTCCACTTGAGAAAACAGTTTAAAGGTTGGTTGGTCAAATCTATCTTTAATGGCGTTGATAATTGAATCAAGTGCTTCGTAGTAGATTAGTTTGTAATCTTCATACGGATTATCTGGATAATACGCTGCTGCTGTTGCTTTTGGGTTTCCTGCGACATAACTTAGTATCGAATAGTTGGGTTTTCTTCGCTTTCTTGGAAGTGTTGAGAAGGAAATTGCCTCAATTTTGCTAGCTGAAAATTTGATCTTCTCGTAAAGCATGCTGAAATCGCGCTCGTTTCTCATGTTCTCCAATGTTTGAACTGTTAGATCAGCGAGCTCTTTTCCTCTAAGGGCAGACATCTTTTCATGCTGTAATGTTTTGGAGAGGTTGTCCGTGATTGCATACAGACGTTGGCTTAAATTCAGACCAAAAAAAAATGAAACGATTTCATTTGGTTGTTACAGCCCCCAATCCTTGATCTTGTATCAAACTCCTGACCGCTTCCCCATCATATTGCTCGCTCCGTCATACGTTTGACCACGGCAATCGTCTAAACTTAAGTGACACCTTAACAGAATGTCCTTGATTGCATGTACGATACTCTCACTTTTGATATTTTCAAGTTCGTAAAATCCTATGAAATTTTCTGACACGTCCAGATCATGATCAACAGACCGTAAGCAAAATGACAATTGTTCAACATTACTAACGTTTGACATCAATGCAATGGAATCAATTATCTACCTGCAACTGAAAACGACTTTAGAGAAACGTTGTCTTTATATGCTCTTTTGCGTTTTATTTTTTTTTGTTATAAAGAAAATATCTTTTTTCTCCTATTTATAAAATATTTACTTAGCAAAAAGGTGGGGGGGCCAAGGCCCCCCCGGCCCCCCCGTCGCCGCGATCCATGTTTCTTCACATAATTTAATACTTTTACCGTTTTTGTCCTTATAGTGTAAAGCAGCCTTAAGACGTTCAGATTGAATCACGGGACTTTCGGTTTCTCTTTTCAGAAGTTCGAGAGACAAAACAAATAATACTTCAAGTAATGTCAATCACACCCTCTTGCCAACTTATGCGACGTGAAGTTCAAGATGATGTATAAATTTATTGGATTTATATTATGTTTGTCAGTTTCCAGTGCCCAAGAAAAGGGACAATGCCAACCTGTGCCTGGATATTTAGGTTGTGCATGTCAGACGAGTGACAAGAAAATTATTGGTCTCGATGCACTAGTCAAAAATGATACTAAACAACGTAAAATCAGGTATAATTTCAAGTATTACTTTAAGAAATTAATATTATATAGGCATGATAACCAAAATTTAGGTTTGATGTTTGCGATGATTTAACAGTGTATTAGTATACCTTTTTCTTTCCAATGTTTCATATTGAAAATTAGGAAGATGGAAAAGTAGAAAGTATGATATGAATGTATGCATAAAGTATAATGATTGTTCAGATTCTATGAGTCTCGCAGTTTCTTATTTAAATGAATTTTAAACAATAATGCAAAGTTTTAAGTCATTGGTAAAAAAGGTGAAAGTTATAAAAATCAAACTTTTCCATTAAAAGCTTTTCAATCATAGATCATCATCAGTACTATATCCATATATCTATATATATATGTTTAACATTTGAAATAATAATATTTTTAGATTTGAGACGACTGGTACAGTACAATGGTCGTATGGCTTCAACCCATGTCATGACTTTGATATGTTTACTAATGAAACTAAAGGCACACCTAAACCATGCCGTAAAGCTGCTGTAAGTATATATAAGAATAAGTTCTTCGAAGAATTCAAATCCAACTCATTCCATTATGTTGCATTTGAAACATAAGACATAGACGGGTTTCGTGTGACGTATCATGTTGTCGTTCCCAGTCCCATGCGCGGTTTTGGAGGCAAAAAAATATAAACAAACACGGAAAATGTATGAGAAATATTAAATAGAGCTCTAAATATACACATAAAAGTGAGCTATCTTTGTTTTTGAAGTTGTAACAGCAACAAAGCCTTGTAAAATAATGTGTCCTTGCGCTCGATGACTATGCTTCGAAAAAAAATTGGCATTCATAAAATTATAGTTGATCAAGAAAAAACATCGTTTGAATTGAAAATTTTGATTCTCCCAATCAGATTCAAGTATTGTTTAACAAACACTTGAAGCTTTTCAATCTTTTTTAATCATGTTTTGAAAGCGTGGTTACAAAAAATGAAAATCTTCTATTTCCAAACACATGCATTCCTCAACATAAAATTTCTGATGTCTTAACACAGCAGTATTTGCTTGGGCTTTTCATATCATATGTAAGTATCTTGTATCTTGTAGATACAAAGAAATTATAAGCCTGTAATGACATATTCCTTTAATTTGTCTTTCCTAAACTCACTGGGTGTATTGATAAGGTAATTGTATATGTAGTAGTATCCACAAGCATGGATACACCCTGCTTAAAAATTCACCCCTAGAAAAGTGGTCCTGCTTAAAATGTGTAAATCAAGCTATCCCTTTTTACAGCAATACCTCTGGTATTGATCCTCCTACAGACTTGCAGGATAATAATAATAAGAAGTTAGCGTCTATCAAATTGTCGCTTGAACACATCAATAATATGCAACCTTTCTCTGAGATTATGGAAAATTATATGGGGGGAGATGATGGAGTTAACTGCAAGTATGTTGAAGTAGATAAGTTTGAGTCATTTGAACTGAATCCCAAAAATTGCCTTTCTTTTTTTCATAACAATGTCGCTTCTCTACCTGCCCATTTCGAGGAAATTAAACAACTTATGGCAGCACCTGGTTTTGACTTTGATATCATCGGAATCACTGAAACAAAGTTGAATGATAAACAACCCACTTTTTGTCACACTTTATCTGGTTACCAAAATGAGTTTACTCCTTGTGAGGGAGAAAAAGGTGGAACTCTTCTATATGTCTCTGATAAGATCAAATACTCTCGTCGTGCTGAGTTTGAATCTATTTGTTATCTACCCAAGGAACTTGAATCCACTTTTATTGAGATTCACAGGAATAATAAAAGGAATGTCATAGTTGGATGCATTTACAGGCATCCTGTGATGTCTGTTGATGCATTCAATAATGGCTTCTTGTCTCCTGTCCTACATAAAATTTCCATGGAGAATAAACCCATAGTTTTACTGGGAGATTTCAACATTGACTTGCTGAATCCAAATAATAGTGCTGATACTCATACATTTATGGACTTAATTGGTTCTTTTTCTATTTTACCCCAAATAATTCTTCCGACTCGTGTCACCAGCAATAGTGCTACGGTTATAGATAATATTTTTTGTTCTGTAGATTTTGTAAACACTGTGTCTGGAAATATCCTTACTAGCATATCGGATCATCTATCTCAGTTCCTGATTATTAAAAATCAGGTAAAAAATGATCCTAGTCTTTTTCGAGAAGTGCGTGACTGGTCTAAATTTGACTCTGATGCATTTTTGGATGCAATAAACTCTTATGACTGGAATAAAATAATTAAACCTGAACTTAATGATGTTAATTATAGCTTCAATAGCTTTTATGAATCAATTCAAAATTTGGTTGAGGAGAAGGTACCATTAATCAGAGTGCGTTTACATGACATACCCAAGGCTGGCAATCCCTGGATGACTAAAGGTATCCTCTGATGAAAATTCGCAATAACTTGCATAAAAAATATCTTTCTGCTAAAAATCCACAGGAAAAAGCTTTCTATCTTGATAGATTTAAAAAATATCGCAACTCTATTGTATTACTCTGCAGAATCAGCAAAAAAACCCACTACTTATCTTACTTTCGTGAAAATAGCAGCAATATAGCTAAAGTCTGGAAAGGCATTAACTCACTACTTGGTAAAAATGCATCTGTACCTCCTCCAACTACTCTATTAATTGATGGTAAATCAGAAACCAACCCTCAAGTTATTGCTAACACATTCAATAGCTTTTATTCCTCTGTTGCTGAAAAATTAAGGGCTTACCACGTACCCCAAAATCGTATACTACATTTCTAAAGAACCCTAATCAATATTCATTGTTTCTCTCACCTGTTACCAGGGATGATGTTCTCAATTGTATAAGATCACTAGATAGTTCTAAGGCAACTGGTCCTTGCAGCATACCTCCTCGTATCTTAAACCTAATTGATAATATTGTGGCCCAGCCAATATCCGAACTAGTCAATTTAACTTTTGTTTGTGGAGTCTATCCTGATAGACTAAAAAACCCTAAAGTTCTTCCTGTTTATAAAAAGAACTCAAAACTCTTATGTAACAATTACAGACCAATTTCATTGCTATCAAATTTGGATAAAATTTATGAAAAACTGATATATCAACAGGTTTATCAGTTTCTTCAAAATACTAAAGTTATTTATTCTCATCAGTTCGGTTTCAGGAAAAAATATTCCACATCACATGCTATCCTCAATATGGCACAAAAAATCATGGATGCTCTGGACAAGGGCAACTATGGTTGTGGCATTTTTATTGACCTTCAAAAAGCATTTGATACTGTTGATCATGAGATTTTATTGAAAAAATTATTTCATTATGGCATAAGAGGCAAGCCATTAGAACTTTTTAAATCGTACCTCACTAACCGTACTCAGTTTGTTACATTAAATGGAGTTTCTTCTAGTATGGGTATTGTCAGACACGGTGTTCCCCAAGGCTCTGTCCTTGGGCCGTTATTATTTTTGTTGTATATAAATGATTTAAATGTTGCTATTAGGTTTTCTGTTGTTCACCACTTTGCTGATGACACGAATCTCCTTTACTTCAGCAAATCTCTCAAATCTCTTAACAAAAAAGTTAATTTAGATCTCAAGTTCCTTTGGCACTGGCTCAATGCCAACAAAATTGCTCTTAATCCTGGCAAAACTGAATATTTGATCTTTAGACACCCCTCAAAGCCTGTTGATTTCGAAGTTAAATTGTCAATCGGTGGTGAAAGGATTTTTCCTAGTAACCACATTAAATACCTTGGAATTTTGATTGATTCTAACTTAAAATGGAAATCTCAAATTGATAGTATCGCGGTCAAACTCAAACGTGCCAATGGAATTTTATGTAAACTTAGACACATGGTACCCAGAGAGACCCTCATTTCAATCTACTTTGCCCTGTTTAACTCACACCTAAATTATTGTGCACAAGAGAACCTTTGTTTGCTAAATTGGGTTTATTAAAGTTTACTGATTTAATTCATATACAGAATGTAACTTTTTTACATTCTGTGTATCATGCTAAACTCCCTTCACCCTTACTCGACACATTTGTAGTTGATTTCTCTCACGCTTACAATACTCGTGCATCTACCAGAGGACTCATTAACTCCAGTCTTGTTAGAACCTCCTGTTTTGGCCTCAAATCTGTTAGACACCAGTCTATGCTATCTTGGGACTTTTGTCATACTATAATCAAGGACTCCAAATTGATAGATTTGTCTTTGCCTAAATTGAAATCTACTCTTAAATCCACATTTCAGAACTCCTATTTGATTGTTTGATCTGTTTCGTTTTTTTTTTTTTTGTTTTTTTTTTTTTTCAAACCTGCTTCACTCATTTACACTGTAATTTAATTTGTTATTCAGCCTGTTTTTTAGTTTGTCCTGTGCTGTGATGTCCCGTGGTTGTTTTTTTGTGATGTCCTCGGTGTCCGTCACGCTTGCTAGCTTTGCTAATTTTGGCGGTCTCCATTATAGATTGCCCATTTTCAATTATATCTGCAGAAATAACTATCGTTGTACATATTGATGGTAATCTATATAAAATATATGTCAAATTGATTGATTGATTGATTGATTGGATGCTACTGTATGACCGTTACAAGTCCTTGGTATAGGACCTTGAACACTTTTAAGTTGTTTTGCCTGTTGTATAAAATACTAATGGAGTAACAGAATCATCATAGATTTGAATGATTTGATCATTTTTTATCCTGACATTTCAGTATCAATCTTTATGAATTGAACATCAATAAAATGGGGATTTAAATATTCAGACATTGATGCATAATACAAACCCTACAATCTATGTTAAAAGGTCTTCATTCCAGAAGATCATTTTATTGCTTGATGTAACATGCAATTGAGATTTCAGGAAGGCTTTATTTTTTGTTATTTCTGTTTCCTGTTGTGGTAAAATGATCAATTTTCACTTTCATTTTGGATTCTGTATTGATTTCGTAGGCTGTACGGTATTCTACGACTGGCTATGTTTGTGATAATTTGGGTGCAACTTCATCTGGAAAGTTTGAATATGTTGAAGATCATCACATCTATCCAAATTTCACTGGTTTATCAATAACATACAGGTGAAATTTTTCATGCTGATTTTAAAAAAGTTGTTCTGGAGAAACATTTCACATAAACAAGAAACAAGAAAAACAAGATTTAGATGCGAAGCTTTTCGACTTTATTGTCATCATCAGGCTATGTTGTTAATCAACATGGTGAATATTATTTAAGAAACATAGTTTTAATTCTATTTTTAAAGCTTTCCTCTGTTCAATTTACAATTTTGGCCTATCCAAATTATCGAAAATATAATTCTTTTCTCCCTATCTAAAACAGTTAAAAACAGTTGAAAAACACAAAATAACTTCATAAATTTTACTAACATGTGCCACTATTTGAACAAGAAAGATAAAACAAACTAATTCCATAATTACTACATATTGATGTGAGAGAGTAGATCAATGTTTATTTACTGTAAAACTGTAGTAATTTAACATTCTTATTACCCCAGATCCTAACGAAAATCATAAAACAATCTTGATATGATTAATGATTCTTACTTAGGGCAAGTGTTATTTCTAAAGTGCATTTTTCATCTTAAGAAATAACCTGAAAATAAATTTAAAAAAAGTCAAGTAAACATGGTTATCAACTTGAACCAAGAAATACGATCTGATAAACTGCCAGTTGATTCAATCTTACGATGCATCACTGATTATGAGCATTTCTGCAGCAGTGTTTCACTGAAGGAATATCTAGGAACTAATTTAGTCAACATGCAAGATAGAGAAAGCTGTATTTTACCGACTAAGCAGGATAGTATACCTTTTGAATACGTTGTTATTGATTTGT
This sequence comes from Turritopsis dohrnii, assembly GCA_027922465.2. Classification (NCBI taxonomy): domain Eukaryota; kingdom Metazoa; phylum Cnidaria; class Hydrozoa; order Anthoathecata; family Oceaniidae; genus Turritopsis; species Turritopsis dohrnii. The sequence continues at coordinate 417,494 of BQMF02000208.1, read as the reverse complement.
TTATTTGCTTTTAATGGGTACAGTTAGCTACTATACTTTATGCATTTACAGTTCATGTAAATACGCAGCCTATCAAAAATTTATTTGCTGAGCATATGAACGTATTAGCAATAATGTGAGAAGCATAATGTCCTGTGAGGTAAAAATGGTTCGGAAGACTCTTCCATTGCTAAATGAAGTGTACGAGGATTCAAGGAAAGTAAACATAAAATGATGACTTGATCCTTACATGAATATTCCGTATTCAAGAACATGAAACAGAAGAACTGGACAAGCAAAAATTTCTTGTTTGGGCCTACCAATTTTCAATTATCTGTCTCTTCATGACCTTTCAGTAGGGTGCAGTTTAGGCTTCTTTTTTTTGTTTTCCTTTTATCCAATTTTTCCTTTTTCTTTATCCAATGTACGCAAGTAAACATTCGAAACATATTTTTCACGAGTAATAATTTTTAGGTTTTCTTTACCTTGCCTGCGATAAACTTGTGTGGTTGATTTTCAAAGTGCTGATCTAGGTTTAACACCATTCCTTGTAGATGCATAAGGAAACACTGAATGCATAGAACCAGGAAGTTAATTTCTAGGAAATTTAATTTTTCCTAAAAGTTAGGAAATGCCCTCAAGATAATAACTTAGAATAGTCTTCATAGCTAATAGAACATTATTTCATTCATACCATGCAATTAAAATCATCTTTTTGCCTTGACACTTGTGTCAAAGTATTCAACGGAAAGTGTTCCTCAATACCAAGATGTGTTTAGGAAGTGAATCAGACCTTCCAGGTAGTGCGCTTTTCCTTTTGGAGACTAGAGAATTTTTTTTTTCGACAATTTTGTTGTTATGCAAATATATGAAGCCATTTTTTAAATCCTTTCATGTTTTTCAAATTTTATATCATGATCATTTCAGATTGCACGTAGAAGCTTTTGTAGCATTACAAATTTCTGAATCCAATTTGACAAGGTGCAGTTGCAAAAAAAAATTTTATTCTATGATAAAGTCATTGATTTGTTATTAAATACTCACTCTGGTCTTTCGATCTACTCTCTGATGTCACGAGCTTCGCTTAGCGTTTTGAAATTTAAAACAAAATGACGATCTTTTGAGCATATTAAAAAAAAAAATGTTCATTATTCAGTATCAGATGTTTATTAACTAAAATAAATGTTGATATCTATTTCTTGAATGATTTTCAAGACATTTTAGGATAACTTAATTTTTCACCGGTGGAAATCTTTAACAGGTTTGTGTAAACAAAAGCCGGGGATTATTTTAAAGCCTATAACCTGTTAGTACTATAGATAATTTTGTTACTAAGTGTTATTGTATTATGGATCCAAATGCTCAATTCAACACTCTTCTTCTTTAGCATTCAGCTAAATTGACTTAGTTGATTGGACTGTTACACACATTTTTTTTTTACAGTTGCTGACTGGTATATCTGAGAATTAAACTGTGATTTAAAAATCATGTGACCTTTTTCGATCTTCTTAAACAATTTTTAGCTGAAAATTTATGTCTGGTTGAATATATACGGTTGAAATGCAAAAAAAAAACTTAATTAATAAGTAAATTGAAATAAACATGAACCTAATACTTGTCTATCTTGATATGGTTTTGATCTGAAAGACTGATCTAAAAGTAAGCCCTTTCCTGTCCAGTTTTATTGTTTTTATTTTTTATCTGAAACAAGTTTTTTTCTCACTTGTCTTCTGTTTAGAAACCAAAATGCTGCCAGTAAACAAGGTGCTAAAATATTCCTGAAATGCACAAAAGACCTTCCTCTCGCTGACAGTAAATTTACTTATCTCAATGTCACGGAAGGTACGGAAGAAACTTATGTGAGTTCTTGTTATTGCTCTTCTCTTGTTATCTTTCATTTTTGTTGCAAGTTAAGATCACCTTTTAGAAAGAGTTTAAATGTAATTGTGAGGGGAAAATTGTTCAGAGGCACTTGAATTTGTTTTCACTAATTCATGTGTGTTGTTGTAACATCCAATCATTGAAAGTGCAGGAAACTGCAAGGTACATCTCCTTATCTTATATGAGAAAATTGAAATGATAATATTGACCAGTTCAACATTTTGTGTCCAGATTTGGCTAGAATCTTACTATAAGTTAAAGATATTTACCAACTAGAGCTGCTTTCATTTTTTACTCGCTCTGTCTGTGATTGTTTAGTACTTTGTATTGGAGAGTAAATGCTGCTGTCCAGGTTTATGTCCTGTAACCGCCATACCATCCGCTGGTGTGTCTGTAGCACCAACTCAAGGTATGTTCGTGTGTTCATGATTGAGTGTTAACAGTAGTAGTATTAGTAATTATTTATTTTTCATTAAAGAACTTTACAAGATACAAAGAGTTATAAGTGCAGAAAAGGTAATAGCTAAGGTGGACATTTGTTAAGAAGGAAGTGGGATTATTGTTTGGTTTGATTATTGGTGCTAAAACAAGATAATGATTAGGAGAGGGCATCTTCATTTTACTCCGGTTGTATGTTAGACTAAAACTAGCGTTATCAATCCACCATTTTGTAGGAATAAAAATATCTAGGGCAGGGTAAGCTATCATAAAAGCGTATGGTACAACAAATCTAAGATGGCAGTTCAACTTTATTATTGAGTGATACCACTGATTTTTGAATGTCCCTCGCATGTTTTATCCTCAGTATCTCAATGTTGAAATATAAAGTGTTTCTCTGTTCACTTCAGGTTTTGCTTTCGTCCTGGTCTTGTTCACGTTATGTGTTGCTATGTTCAAAAACTAAAAGGAAACAGTTAGCTGGAAGAAAGAACTTGATTTATGTAACTTCAATTTTATTTGTCACTTAATGTAAGATTATTGAAACATCAATCGCTTCATTGACGCTTGCGTCGTTTACAAAAAGGAAGGATACCTCTTAAAGTGTTTCAGATGATTTTTTTTATCCAATTTTTGCACTCAGTAATTTCGTAGGTCGGAAGAGAAGTGATGGATGGATAATGTTTGTAGTTTTTGTAAAAGTATATTCCCTGTTTGGTAGAGGCGTTTTGTTGATATTCTTTGATTATACGAGGCTCCGATTGTTTTTACTTCCATAATGAAGTTCCATAAACTTTTGAAATTTTGCAGAAAGGAAAACTTTTATGCAATAACTATAGCTCTAACTACCTCACAAGTCCTTGTCGAACTCGAATCTGCTGCTAAGAAACGTGTCGACATGTGAACATGTTGAAAATAAATACATTGCTGCGAAGTAAATTATAATTGTATCTAAAGTAAACAAAACACAGTATTGTTGTGATGTTTATTCGAAATCAGACGTTCGTATCTTCGACCAACTGATAGACCACCGAGACTTCGAATCGAGTCTCTTATCCAAGCCTATTTCTGGCACAACGGTTTGGCGCAAAGTCACGAATGTATCTATTTTGGATTTCAATGATATCTCAGATGATTCACACAAAGAGTGCAAACAAGCCCATTATTTTGTCTTTGAAGCTGAATGTGATCCAATATTAAATATAGTTTTTGAAATGTTTTTTTTTTTTTTTTAACAGTTCATAATTTTGTTGATTTTATCCCAAGCAAAACGACTGATTTTTATTCTTCCTATTTTCTTTTGTCATTTTATTTATTTTTTGCTTAAAGGTATATGCAAATTACTTTCATCATATCGGTTAACCGTTAACGTGTTCCAGAAATCATCACTGACCAGTTGACATAAAGTCCAAGAAAATATTATGATGAAACGAACTTGAAAATAAAAAATGACTAATAAAATAAAATGACAAACAAGAAACTAGGAAGAATAAAAATTTTATTGATAATTTTAGATTTCAGAGAATATTGTAAACCTTAGATTAGACTGCATAGATTAGTTGGTATATTTTTTTCGTAGATATTTCTAAAAATGTCACTTTTATATTCTACAGTGAGAGGAAAAAAAAAATATATTAACATTTATCAATAACAAATATGGCGAATTTTTACTGAATTACTTTTTATCTGAATTTAATATATTCTTGTAGATTATTAAGACGAACTCATAATTTTGTGGTTTTGTACGCTTTTATTCAGAATATTTTTTTATGCTTTTTGGGAACATGATTTAGTAGTATGTAAACATACACTCTGATTTTTTCCAAAATAATTCAATTCTGATTTTGTATCGAATGGATATCGTATATAGATTCTCCTAAGAGTTTACCGAGTGGTGGGGTGTCGTGCTGGTGGTGGTAATGGGGTTTGGTGCTGGTGCTGGTGGTGGGGAGTGGTGCTGGTGGTGGGGCCTTAGAGTGTGTATATTTAACAGTTTCATGCCATTGCCTTAAGGGGATTTTTTTTTTTTTTTTTGCGTGGATTAATTTTTGCGACTTTTGCGATTTTTGGCCAAATTCGCAAAAATAAGTCCACGCAAAACGTCAATACATGAACGGTTCGCAAAAAAAAATCCATGCAAAATTTTTTTTCTTTCTTTCTTTGTTCAACGTAAAATGCCGCCAAAAATCAGAACAACATGTTAAAAAATGTTTTGAACTACCTGAGTTATCATTTGATGGAAGAAAACTCTAGAACAAATAAATTTTCACAACTCATTAAAGTGGACAAAAAATTTTGTCCCGGACGAATCCTTAATAAACTCTTACAAAGAAACCTTCCCAAAGCGGACAGTCTAAAGCGGACACCTCTTTAAAGCGGACATTTTTTCCGGATCCCGTAGGACAATTGCCCCTAAAATTTACCTCTATAAAGCGGAAACCGAAATATTTCGACAAAAATAAAAATTCAGCATTTTATTTCTGTTTTAAATGTTTCTAATTATCTACAATATTTTCTTGTTCTTTTATTACAAGGTTTATTTTATTTGTCTCTCTTCATTACTGACGTCAGCATAGTGCAACCTTCCGCTCTCCATATTTATTTATTTATTTGGTATTGTTTTACGTGGCTGGCCTCACTCAGTTGCTACTGCATCTGCTTTCCAGGAGGGGCCACGGCTTTGGTTGGAGGCTCCGAAGTATTTGACACTCATGAGTGACACAAACCCAATCAAGGACCTGTGCTCTTCTGGATGACCTCCTGCAACACCCGACGTATCATCTACCCAATTTCCCTCACATGGCATGGGTCGACCCGGCGCCATGGTACATTCACTCGTGCATGGTGAATCGCCTCCAAGGGGAATTGAACCCTGACCTCCCGCATGAAATACGAGAGTGATAACCAATATACTACGGGGCCACTATGACAGTCCGTGTTATCTTTAAACTTCAAGATGAAGGCAAATGTAGCAATGAAATGTATTTCCATAATGCCGAGTCTTCTATTACAGAAACCAAACAAGAGTTCAAAAACCAAAGATCACATCAAAAGTCTGGAGAAAAGACTGATTCTATGGGTGAACGGTGATTTTGACTCGCTGATTCGGGAAAGTAGAATAATACAACGAAAGTTTTCCAAAGCGTACATTGCTCGAAAAGAATTGTTATCAAAACGTTTCAGTGACTTGATGTCAACTCTGCCATCAAATTGCTTTCAAATGAAGCGGCAGCTGGATTAGTTCAAATTGACGACAATATGATCAATATCTTGCGTCAAAAACCCAGCCTAAACATGAAGACTTGTTACGAGAGGGTCCTATTAACTTGGTACACCCAGCTGTCTTCAACCATGGACGTATAAAAAGAGAAGGACTCACAACTAATACTAAAGCCTTTCATTTCTATTATTAAAATCTATTCTGTCGGCATTTCTTTGATGTCATCCTCGCCTCGCATTTCACTGGATTTCAGTTCACATGGGCGGGTTTATATGACGCTTTACGCTTATTCCGATGTGGAAAACCAACGAATTGAGAGAAAATACGATACGGTGATGCCTGAGAATGTACAGAAAGAAGATTGGTTTTTCATTCAATTCGAAAATTTCATGTTTGAGACTGTAAGAAGTCATGAGGAATCAGAATTTAAAAACTGGCTTCAAAATAATCATAAAATCTTTAAATTCATTTCTGGTTGGTTATGACGATCATGGAAGCCAATTGAAACATGTATTTTTAACAGCACTTGAGGGAGTTTTAAAACTGCTTTTGTGAAAATTTCAATAAACCGAGGCGAGGTTTGTTTGAATAAATTTATAAACGTTGTAAGTCCTTCCCTTTTTATACGTCCATGCTTCAACAGGCATTGATGAAGAATCGGTTCAACAAATGACACTGAAAACCAAAGGAGCAGCTGGACCCTCTCAGTTGAATGCGTCAATGTGACAAAGAATGATACTATCCAAGAATTTCGGTGAAAGAGGGTACGATTTAGCGAAATCAAATGCAACCATGGAAAGAATTATGTGCACGGAGACATGCAACTTTGAAGAGAATTGCGACATGGAAGCTTATGTTTCATGTAAGCTTGTTCCTCTTGACAAAAACCCAGGGGTGCACCCTATCGGTGTTGGTGAGGTACTAAGATGAATCATAAGGAAGTCGGAGATCAAAGAGGTTGCGGGTAAACATCAACTTTGTGCAGGGCAACTTGGCGGCTGTAAGGCTGCCGTTCATGCCATCAGAGATATATTTGTCGATGACGAAACTGAAGCTGTACTTCTGGTTGATGCAACGAATGCGTTTAACAGCATAAATAGAGCGGTGATGATTCATCATATTCAAATTAAGTGCCCATCGATTGCAACATATGTTTTAAACTGTTATACAGAAAAGACCAGACTATTTGTTGTTGGTGGGGCTGAGTTGATATCCGACGAAGGAACCACGCAAGGTGACCGTATTGCCATGGCTCTTTACGGGATAAGTCTACAACAAATGTTGGAAACGCTGAAGCAACACATCCACGACGTCAAACATGTAGAAATCTTACTGGAGGAGGAAAAATAGTCTCGTTACGTTCATGGTGGGAGCAATTGATGGAAATTGGACCTAGTATAGGTTATTATCCCAACCCAAAGAAATCTTGGCTCTTTGTTAAAGAAGAAAATTTTGATGTTGCTTCTTCGGAATTTAAACTCTCCTCCATCAACATTACTAAGGAAGGTGAGAAGCAGTTCTCATACCTGTTGAAAACGTTATCAGGTGTAACTTAATACCAGCGCTATGTGATGGAAGGCATATTGCAATGATATCGAGCGTCAACTTCTATCATTACCAATTAAGTTGGGTGGTCTTGGTATCATAGATCTTACTGAAGAAGCAGCTATCCAGTTTGAAACCAGTTACCAGAAATGACCAAAGAGTTGTGCAGTCGGATTGTAGATCAAAATCGGATGAGGCTGTCGATGAAATAACATGTAAAAAGAAATTGAAAGATAAGAAAATGAAAAGAGCGAAAAACCAACAAGAATATTTAGCAGGGATCGTGAAAAAGCTATCTCCTCTACAACAGAAAGCTGTCGAAATTTCAAAATGTGAGGGTGCATCTGTGTGGTTTACGACACACTATCATTGAAGGATGAAAACTTTCTTCTCAACAAGCAGAAGTTTTATGATGCAGTTTTCATGTGGTATGCTTGGACACAACCTCGAACTCAGGGTCTCTTGCCTTTTCGATATACGGATTCGCTAAAAAAGCAAGACCCCTGGGTTCGAGGTTGGCTTGGACACTGAAACGGTGAAATGTGCATGTAAAGCTAATTTCTCCATTGAACATGCAGAGAAGGCTCGATTTTTCTAAATAAACTTGCAGAAAAGCTATCAATAAAGAGATTAGCACGCAAAAGTCATGTAATAACGTGCTTACGTAGAAAACTATCGTTTGTCTTGATTAGATCAATTATGACGTGTTTACGTGGTGATAAGGCAAGTCGCTCTTTTTCAAGCAGACAGTTGTGCATAGAAGACGCAAAACTTACGGAATATTTTACATCATTTTAAGTAATTTTTCAGAATTCAACTCTGTTCTTTTCTAAATTATCATATGGATTGTAGCTCGTGAGGATCACACGAGGATAAAGTACTAGCCCATAAACGTATGATTGTGAACTATATATTGTAATAAATTTATGTTGATTAAAAAATATAAAATCCTGTCATATAAAAAAAATTAAAAAAAAAGCGTCAGAGCATCTTTTTGTTACACAGGCGCCCCCGGTCTATAGAGAAGGGGCGGCGTTTGTGACAAATGTTTATCACCAGACGTTTGTTTTTGTGCAAATTCAAAATGGTGGATTTACTGCGACTCTAGAAGTTGCTAAGTCGTAAGTGTAAATTATATAAATCTGATCTGAACAATAGAAAAATAAAAAATATTATGATATCGGCAAAGCGTACTGAAACACCGACTTTGCCTTCTCATGGCATCTTTCACGTGGTTGCTGAAATATTAAAATTATAATGCTTTTTTTAAGGTAAGGTTAACTGCTTAAATAATTTAATTAATCCCCTCTACTGTAGTGTAGTTTGCAGCATTTAAAATGTCAATATTATTATTTATTATTTATTGAAAATAAATGCAGACATATATTTAACCATTACTTCTGAAATTTTTGTATCATAATATGAAAACCTCAGCGAAAAAAGAAGCAAGGTTTCTCAGTACTACCGAACGAAAGCGGGGTGACTTCTTCGATCAATTTTGCCACTATTTTAAAAGTAACTTCCGAAATACTAAACCATTACTTCTGAAACTTTGGAATCATTACATTACATATTTCTTCTATTTCAGTGCAAAATTTCACATTAACTAAACTTGTAATTCCATGAAAACGACAATATCGATTATGGGGTGACTTCGATCAGCTTATGATGAGAAGCACCAAATTACTTATAATTATATTCAACAATGTTTTTAAAGCGCCATTATTACAATATTAACGGACCACCATTTGCCATCCGCGGTACCGTCAATCAACCTAACTTCGGACATCTTTCCAAACTTCGGACACGCTAAATAAACAGACCTGTCTGGTAAACGAAATGTACATAATCAATCAAACTAAGTCACAATAAATACTAAAATATTAGATAAAGCTGATAAAATAATGTGTTCAAACGCAATAAAGTCAGCGTGAAGCGTAAATAAGCGTGTAGAAAATAAGTGATTTGAAAATAACGATAAAGTCATCCTCAAGGGATTGCAATAGCAATCCTGTCGAACAACTTAAAATAGTATTATAGCAGATGGTTTCTACTTGTATTTACTTTTGAAATAACTATATATTGAATCTTTTATATGTAACTTAATGAAACCAGGTAACCAGAGAACCAAGCGAAAAACCAGGGAACATTTAGCGAAATGTTTTGTTTATATATATACATTTTTTTCCGACTTTTTTCTTTGATACTAATCAATTGTGTATGATGGTTTTACAATACTCCTGCGTATGTTTGTATAATACTCTTCTCTACGTAATGAGCACCTCCGTATGTTTGTATTTATGTCCGTGGACAATTATCCATAGTGGATATTCGCCTTTAAACGCACAGTGTAATTATAAATCACGTTCGTCTCAAGGGTACAGTCAACTAATTTAAGTGTTTCATTTTTGTTAAGTTTAGTTGTGACAAGTTTAAGATGTATAGTTTAATTCACAGTGCAGTATGGACTTTTACTGATGTGGTTTGTATTTTGCGGATATGTTTTTTTATGTCTGAAGTTTGGAAGGATGTCCGAAGTTAGGACGATAGACGGTAAATGTTTGACCGTAAAAGATCAGCAAATGTTAGTAAAACAAAAGATATTTACGACGTTCACACATGTGTGACCCTCATTAATACGAAACGAAATTAACATTGAAATTTCATTGTATCTCAAACAAAATTTTTGAGATCTATCATCATGGGGAAAGAGCACGCTTATTAAAATTTCTTCGGTAAGTCATTAAATCTCCCATGATACGACGACTTTTCACGAAGTTCTTGCAAACATGTAACTTATAACGATATAACATTCGTTTTTTTCGTGTTCTTAACACGATATTTATGATAAAGGAATAAGGAAAAGAAAAACAGAATTTCTTTCAGACATATAATTTTCTTTACATTCAACCTCTATACTTCACATATGTACCAAAAATGTCCAGGCTAAACTCTTGAATATGACGTAGAGCGATGACCAATGTGAGCAGTGAAAATTTTGATGTTTTTCGTCATTCATTTCTGAAGAAATTGATTGTTTCGCTTGAAGACGATTCTTATGATATTTCATATACAATAAGTATCTAAATGAAAATGTGAAAAAGGCACTTTAATTTCAGACGGGTTCGAACTAGAAACAAAAAGTCGATTCGCAAAAAAGTTTATACAGTGACTTGCCTAAAAACCCTAAAAACCCACCATGGTTGGGCGACGAAGAAAATTTTGAACTTTAGACCCTCTAAAACAGCATCTACAGCCTCTCTTCACAATATCTTTGTTCAGTTATTTTGTAGGAAACAACGTTGAGCATTGAGATTTCAGGCTTCAAGCATGTAAATTTGTTGCGCCATGAGAAACAAACATCGTTTCAGCAGATTTAGATTTTTGGGAACGAAGCGGTAACGAGCTAACGTTAATGAAATAAAACAAGGGAGCTGGAAACTAAGATGCTTTTTAATTTTATTGAATAACACGAAAACAAGTCCTGCTGGTACCACTTATGTTTTCATGTTCTTTCGTTAGATGAAAAAATGAATTCACATAACGAAGGAAATTTCAAAATTACATCAGCAACGGTGGTCGTTCTCCCTAGCAACAGCAAATTGGTGAATAATCACTTAATATACCTAAGTTATCCTTCATTGTCAGCCATGAAAACTTATGTAATAAGTTGAGCATGTTTTTGAAGAGCATCTACGTGCGTGATCAAAAGCGCATCTTAACTAGGCTCTAAGAGCGTTGTGTAGCGAGCGCTAGGGCAGTTGCGTTCCTCATAATGGGAACACTTAAGTTATGGCTAAATCACAAATATTTTGAGAGCTAAACGTTGAAAAAAACAAAATTTGTGATTATCTGAGGAAAAAGGAAATATGATTATGGGATAGTTACCGACATTAATATTGCGTAAACGACACGGTAACGATAACGATCGTGTCCGCCAAATTTCCATGCCTGCTTCAATTGTGACAATTCAACTTTTTGCCACTATCGATCGTGACTGTTTGTTTGTGGTTTGAGACAATAATTCGATAATTTCATTGAGTTTTCATCTTTTCCAGTTAAATATTTACGTCACAAAAGAATAACTGGAAATGAATTTGACTTCGTGTAAAATCGATCATTGAAGAGAGAAACTAAATGAACTGTTAACTGTTTGTTCCAAGGGCCTCCTTCGCTTTTGAAAACACGGAAGGAGTGTAAAGCAAAAAGAAGCTTCTGAACATCTTATTTGTTTTTACTTTACTCCTGCGCAGATCTTTTTCTAATGTGCAATTTAATTCAGTTTCCTATTTGTTAACGGTTTTCAACGAAGCAGTAAATTCTGACTTTTTCTTTTTTAAAAAAACTACACTGAAAAACTATTCCTTCGTTAAGGCTGAAATACACTATCATTTTTCAATGATCATTTTTCAATGATACATTCCAATGACATTGAAAATTAAAAATTACATGAATACACTATCATTGAAAATTACAAATGTGGACCCTGAGGAAGAAACAGCAGCTGCTGTCGTTATTTAAAGGCATGGCTAAATAGACGAAATGAACTTGGCATCTATAATACCCTCATGCATGAATTACGTGGGAAATCGCAGAATATACAAGATTTTTAAGAATGCCACCAAATATTTTCGATGAGCTGCTTCATCTCATAGACGGTGATATTACGAAAAAAATACGAGACATTATTTTTGTTTATGTGTCTAAAATCACATCGTGTGCAACGAACACGTGCGCGAAAACAATAGATTCGATTCGAAACAATAGAAAAAAAATGACATTGAAAAATTAAAAGTTGAACATGTTCAACTTATCATTTTTCAATGTCATTGAAAATGAGAGTATAAAAAATGACATTTTTTTCTGTCATTTTTCAATGATAATTGAATAGATGAATGAATGATAGTGTATTTCAGCCTTAATATGATAAAGTAAAATCTAAAGAACGTGGAGAGAAATAGAATAATTATTGTTCGAAAGAACAATATAAGGGTTTTCCCCTGTGGGGATCGTTGCGCGCCAAATTATTTTTGTAAACAAAAGTACGTAAAATGTTCGCACCTGTTTTTAAACATGTGGAAATACTCTTTTATGTTTGAAATCTTTAAACATATCTAAAGGATAAGTTTATTTATACTAAAGTTTAATACAGATTCGCAATTTTACTACATTTGCCAGTCATTTGATTCGCTAAAATTTCAATTGGACTCGCAAATTGTGAATTGCGACGTGCTAATTCGAACCCTGTCAGAGTTTAAACAGTTTATTTTTACTGATCGAAATCACCCCACTGATTGAAGTCACCCCGCTTTATGGTACACTCATCACTGCACTGACACTGTTGTGACTGTGAAAATGTATTTTTCAGTAAAAAATTGTTTTTATATATACAAATACTTCTCTTTCTGATATATATACTTTTGTCTTAATCAAAACCCTCATTATATATTTCACATCCTAAATTTTATGACAAAGTTTGGTTCCATAATGAATGAATTGTGTCTTGAATTTTTGTTGATGTTGTATCTATATTTCTAAGTTGATTTTGTCATAGATAGATATTTGGGTCCTGTAAATGCAAACGGAAGGAGACATATAAAAGTTGTTACGAATTATTAAATAACCTTGGACAGAATGCCTTGAATTCCTACTAAGGAGAGGTAGGAAAACAAATACACCTGTATATAGCGCAAATAAATCTTATAATTCTTTGATAATAGTTATAAGTTTTTATTTTGAAAACACTCTTGGACCTATGGAGAAAGCATTGTTTGTTATGTGAATATGAATTCACTTCGATCGTCTCATAACCTGTATGTTCAAGAACACCAAATGAACAAGTTTTCAGCTTTCTTTAAAAAATTTGGAAAGAAAAGCATCATTTCCCTATGATCAACCATTACGGAAATATGGTGGATAGAAGATTTTGATCACATCACAGCTGCAGCCCCAAAAATAAGACCCACTATTGCAGACTCCCAAAAACGTCAGTTACCCCTATTGGTTCCCGAGATATTTCCCCTTAAACGTCAAGTTCGATTGGGGATGCAATGCAATGATTCTCCCATGATCATAAAATGAACTGAGTGCAAGCCACATGCTTTTAAACTAATTGTGAAAAAGGTGTCTGGCTTTTATGTGTTTTAACGCACAACTAAGAAGAACTGGACCGTAAAATTTAAACCACTCTCTAAAATAAAAGTGTGACACACAAACACACTAGTATGATAGACTAGTCGCCAAGGCGGCGTCGCTCGTTGCCCATGTTCAGCCTGCCTTGAGTTCACAAAAAATAAAATTAAGGAAGTGGCAATGATAAGTGTGCCCATGTTGTAGAGCTCAAAAAACTGATCTAAAAATGTATGGGATCGTTTTGCTACAACCAACCATTACGGAGATATCGTTGATCAAAAATTTTGATGACGTCACATACCCTTCCTCCAAAAAAGTTATACTCAAATTTTTTGTCACCCCATCGCCTGTATCGCGGACCCCAAAAACATCAGTTATCTCTGTTAGTTACCAAGATAATTTTCTCTAAACGGTGCATTCGATTAGGGTCTCGATACAGTGGTTTCACACTCACATCGTGCAACAGATAAGAGCTCACCTACCATTTTGCTTGACATACAGACAAACAAACAGACAGGGAATCGGCTAATAGATACATTTCTTTTTGGTATGTATATAACAGTTTTAATTACTAACGATTTTACCTGAACAAATGGCACTCCAGAGTTTTCTTTTTACAATCCAATAGCTATTATGGTGAAAATTTCCAAGGTTTTGCCCCTGCACCCTACTTAGGGTGCTCAAAGGCTCTAAGAATCCTTAACTTCAAGACTTCTTCAGGCATGTAGTACTTCAGAAATAACATAACAACAGTGGTGTGCCTTGAATTAACACTTTGATAGTCAATATATTATTAACATTTTTAGTAAAAAATCATTTGATCAAACATCTGTTTTAAGTTTCAGTTGATACCATAGCTAAACATTTAAAAGCTGATTACATTAAACTATTACATTTCTTTAGATTTTTAATTAGCTTCTCTAATACCAAAACAGTTGCTGCAAGAATTAATAAGGAATGTGAGATTTGTGCGCTCAAGAAAACTTGCATGCAGTTGTGGTGCATTGTAACATAGTTTTGATATTATGAACACATGTTATCCTTGGTGTTTTGTTGCAAGGATATAACACTTTAAGTGCAGAAATTTTCAGGAATTTTGCAAATTTTAGCCCAATTCACAAAAGGTAAATTTGCGAAAACTTCCAATTTGGTTTAATTGCAATAGTTTATGTTCACGAAAAACTTTACAAAGTTATTTGTGAAAGTTTATGTTCGCAAAAAAAATCAAATCTTTTTAACATTTACTAGACAAGAGAGTTCGATTCCACCTTGTACTAAAAGGTGATATTTTCTCAGGTAAATGAACTACAAATCTATGTATCTTTAACAACTTCTCGAGTTTTCTCATTTTAGTAATTTTGATGTATATTTGTGAAATTTCTCTCAGAATTTTAATTCAATTTTGTTTATTTGTGAAAGTTTTCGCTCGCAAAATGGAAGTTATGCTTATGATAATCAAAGAATTAAATTGAAGTGTTTTGGCTACATGTTTCATTTCATTCCATCTACTTTTAAAGGTTGGAATAAAATGCTGCTTTGTTTTATATGCAAGAGATGAAAGATAGTGTTTTTGATTGCAAACCAAGTTTTTTAACATTCTTGGTGATAGGATTTATGCAATTGATAAGAATTTTATATTGGTGTAAGTTTGGTTGGTCACTGAAGGATGTTTAGTTTTGTTCATTGATTACTTTTTATTTGCCATACTTTTAGGCTGTTTGGTCATTATGAGTCAGCCATTATTCATTAAAATATATATGGCTAATAATCAATTGTTTCAATTGGTGTATTATCATATACATGTGTTCAGGTATGCTTTTGTTTTGGAGGTTGTTCTCCATAGTTTCCAAGATTTCCCCTAAAAATGTTCAACGTCACTGCTATTACCTTGCATCTAAAATGCTGATTGTTTTCTTTGATTATAATGCAATGGTGACTCTAGCCGTAGTCTTCAGCATATACGTTGTGGGTATAGTTCGATAAATATTTAGTATGTATCTATTGATACAATAATAAGTATGCTTCTTTTGAATATTTTCTAAATGCCAATGAATTTTACTTGGAGTTTTCGTAGCAGTTACTGTCAAAGTTGGCTTATAGGGTTACGGTTGCAGTAAGGCTAATGACTACTTCCAATCCTAGCAAGATATTTGTTTAGTTAAGAGCTTTCTCATGCTATAAAATGTCTCGGAAGAATTATTAATAATTCAAACATAATTTTAGGATACCAGGATTTGGGTGTGGTTATTATCACATTTTTTAAAAATTATTATAGGTTAAATAAAGCTAAAGGATTAATAGTATTTCTGAAACACCATAGTTGCTATCTCAGCTGCCATAACTTTTAACCTGCAGAAATCACTTATCTCTCCAGATGTTTGCCTGTTAATTTCCATGGAAAGCTCACTGAACTTAGAATCAATAATGAGGACACTAAAAATTTTATACACGTTATTTTTGGATGAGTGATTATGAGAAACAAAGGGAGGGAATTATTTAGTGATAAATTTCGTTTTATAATAATAAAAGAAAAAATGTTCCAGATGGTGTAATCAACTGATTTTATGGCTTTGATAACAGAGACTGATTAAAATTTAAACAATTACTGATATATATTTTTGCTTGGAATAATTTTTATGGTTTTGGAAGGTTACTGTGTAGACATTCATGGTTCATGGTTTTCAGCTGTTCTAAGTAGAGCACTCAAAAAATCAAGTTCAAAGTTATTTCTAGGTTTTTGCATTCTATTTGCATCTGTCTTTAGATATGTTTTTGGGGTTTTGTTTTCAGAATTTATATGGTTAAAGATTTTTTCTAACAACAAAATCTATGAATACTTAATATTGGAATACTAGAAATATACTGTTCTATGTTGGATGGATTAAATCTTTGTGTTTAGAATTCTGAAGTAATTTTCACTTGTTTTAATTATTAATCTCTTTTTAAGTTGCGAGAGAGAGACTTCGAAATCAAATGAAAACTTATAATAGGTAAGACCAACACTTACTATATGAATGGATTTATTTTCAGTACTAATTTTGATGAAAGACAAGGTTATCTAGTTGCATTATCCATAGTAATGTTGAGAACACAATTTTGGTATGTGTTTCTTGTATGTTTGTTGCATGTTTTGTGATTTCAATTTTTTAATACAGCTCTTTATGTCCTTTCTAGTATTTGGATATCATATAAATTAGTCCACACTTTTTTTTATCATGAATGGTTTGAAAAGAACTGTGCGAAGTTTGCTGATTGAGTTTCTAGATTATTCATTATAGCAATATCATTATGTTTTACTTCACGATGTGACACTAATTCATAGAGATTCAGTTATCATCTTATATAGATCTGTTTGTTAAAATGATGAATGCTGTCACATTTGAACTATGAAGATTAAAGCAAGTTACAGTCTTTTTTTTATCCAGGAAAAAGATGTGTGGTTAATGAAGAATATAGCTGACATAATAGAAAATGCTAGTGCATTTTTTGGAATGTTGGAATGTTGTTTCTCTCAGTTTTATCCCTATAAAGTTTTTGTGTAATGAGTCACCTTGAAGTTTGACAGTCAGGGATGAATCATGATTGAGTTGGCTACAACGTGAAAATAATTCTGAAATCATTTTTATTTCAACTTGAAAATGTTGCATCGTAGCTGTAGGAGCTCAATGTTAGAGCCAAACCAGAATTTTTTGCAGCAGCCTTATTGAATATAAAAATCTTGATAATAACCTATCAACAATTTTATTGCCAACCATCTGGAACTGTTTGCATTATGATTTTACTATTCTATGAATGCCTATGATATAAGTTGAATTTGAGTTATTGAAAATCCAACTTACTGTGAGTTCACTGTTTTATATATATGTAATTCATTTTAATCTCTTCTCTTATTGCTATAGAGTTGTTTCATAGTAACAACATTATGTTTTCTGTATTATCAACTAATTTCCATTAACCTGAGCCTTTCTACGTCCTTGTAGATGTACAACTTAGAGCAAGCCATGACAACTTTTGATGAGGATTTTGTTCAATGTTACTCATAACAACATAAGAACTTTGTATTCAAGAATCATCGAAACTTAAATCCTTGAAAATGAAGAAAAAAAATAAATAAATGAAAAATAATAGAGAAAGACGAGAAAATCCTAATTGATAGGGAACAAGATAGTAGAGATTCGTACAATAAAGGCATCATGCATTATTAATTTTTTGTTTTCTTTTAAAAAGCTTTATTTCACATGAAATATGTTTCTTTGATGTGTGTGTGTTTTTAATTCTATTTTTTGTTATGAAACACCTTTCTGGAAGTTATTGGAGTTAGTCCGATTGGATTTGTTTCCCATCATAAAGAAAATTGTGGTAAGAAAATGTTATTGTTTTATTTGGTTTCCAATGACCTACTTGAACATGATATTTTCGATTGTCCTTCTTTTTTATGCAGCTTCATATATTTTTAGTATAATCATTTCCATGCGATCGCTATTTCATGACACATCATTATCATTAATTGCTTGTACTTCTTTCTGACTGGTTTGCCAATTCAAAACACTGCTGTATGTTTTGGCTAGGCGAAACATCAGTGTAAGCAGGTGTATTGTCTGACTGTAGACTTACCGATAAAAGTATTAGAACATAATATTTGAAGAGAAAACAGATTAAAACTATTTTCAACTGAATAGGAATTGTGAAACAACTTGTGCAAGAGAACCGGGAGGTAAAAAAATGTATATGCTCATTTCTGTACTGCTTATTATGGGTGGAGGATTTAAGGTGTACATTCAGTACTCTTCAATAACAAAATACCTATGACCTGCTACCATATTCTCGTTTCATGTGACAACTTGGTGTCAGACTCCTTTCAGTTGTCTCCAGACTTCTAATGTTTAGCCAAGTTGTCAAGAAGTTCACTTCATAAACTTGAAAGGTTAATTTTTTGTCCAGATGGTTTTAGCAACCAGTTTTTAACATTTTAGCCACTTCCACTGGATTGGTAGACTAAAGATTTTTTTATTTGGTTGAACTGGTTCGATAGCGTGTTGACACTCAATCTTTCTCTTCATATAATATACATTATATATTTGTTTTTTGCATCTTCCCTACATGTAATTTTTCTCTGCAACAAAGAGATCTAGCCTATCCAGTTACTATAATTTCCAAAATCTATTTCATATGCTCCCATTAGTTATTACTAATGATGGTAAATCTTTCATGACTTGATTGTCAATATTGATGTTTTTTTTACATGATGTTGACCAATATGTTGAATTTACTAACATCTTCTTGAACCAATTTGAGTCCACTGTGCTCGTATACTACTAGGCCCTTGGTTAAATTTTGTTCCCAGTTGGTTTCACAATTACTTACTTAATTTCGCTCTATCTGAAGTCTGCACGATTTTACCAATTATACTGTTTTATACTGATTTTATATTGTTTTTAATTTTACGTTTTTAGTAGGTCCACATCAGTGTATTTTTCACTGCCTTTTGTATATGACCTTCTTTACCAAATAAATGAATAATAATGATAATAATAATAATAATAATAATAATAATAATAATAATAATAATAATAATAATAATAATAATCTAAGCAGAACTCAGTGGCTATCTGTTTTTTACTTATGTTTTCATCTGAAAGTTTGGTTTCACTTTGATTCTATTGTAATGTTATCATGTTTGTCAATACCCAACAATTGACACTGTTGACACCATTTAGTTCCATGCAAGAAGAACCTGATGTTAAAATTGTATGGAACCTGATGTTAAAATTGCATGGAATATTAGTCGAAAATAGATGAATAGGAAATCTTATGACGACCTATTCATAAAAACATGAAATCCAAATAGTTCATTTTGAAATGAATTCGTGTTTTGTTTTTTGTTTGTTTGTTTTTTTTCATTTCAAATTTCTGGGGGCTTTTTCCACATTGAAAGTTCAACCCCTCAACACCGAGAATGAAGATGTTTTTGACGTTTCCTTTTCAGCTGTGATAGAAAGAATAACAAATTAAGATAAAAAGGGAGGGAATCAGATGAGAAAAAAAAGTGATTTTGAAATTATTAACCAAACACTATGATTAAAGATTTCTTTATGAATACCGTCTTTGTTTGCTTGTTGTTTTGTTTTCAATTTCTATTTATTTACATTATGGTTTTTTTCTTTCAGTTTTGAAATATTGGCCTTTTCAAAAAAAATGTTCTTACAGAGTTCATGACGTTTTCGGAATACAAGTTTAATGTTATATTATCCATTTGAACTTTAAAACTGCATACTTTCGTGGACCTGGAAAAAGAGAATCGTAGTTGGATAATTTGTTGAAGAACATTTTTACAGTTATGCATAATTTATGAAAGATGAAATGTTATCAGCGGATATGTCTGTATTTCTCATTTCTCAATCAGTATTTTGATTTTCATGGATCTTGAATCGAAAAGGAATACATTGTGTCACATTTGTATAAGTTTTATGTTTCTAGTTATAATAATTCATTGGGAGGAAAAAAATACCCCACATTTTGCAATGAAATAGATGTTCAAGTTTTAAATCGTTTTGTTGAGAGATCAAGGGTGTTTTTGTTTTTATAAGCACAAAATTCTTGGTTCTGACTCAGTGAAATCTATTGATGGTGGTAACCTCAAGCTCAAAGAATCTACAAGGTGAAAGTCTCATTATCTGATTGCAGAAAATCTGGATGAACAGCGGCTTTGTTATTATTATATTTGATCTTGTTTGTTTGGTAAAGAAGCACCGATGTCACACAGCCTCCGGAGTGGAATTTGATCAGTGAATTTTATCGATTTGTTGATCTTTTCTAGAGCGCCTTGAGATTTTTGTTACATCATCCCATTCGAGACGATAATCATTAGAAGTTTTCACTTTGATTTGCTTAAGGGTGAAATAACTAATAAGAACTTGGCGTTCGTATAATGATTAATGATAAATACATTTTGTACGGTCACTGGTTCGAGTTATAATTTTGACCAGAAGGTTTTTCCAGAAGGGTCGGATTCAGGTTTCAAAAGTTTTAAATGGAACCTTCTCAGCCATAAAGTTTAAGGTAAAAAATAATTTTGACGGATGGAAATTGGTTTTATAGACTCAAATTGCGAAATCAAGTTATGTTATAAAAAATAGTTCACGCTAAAACAATTTCTTTTCTGAAAAATCCTTTTTCGTTATGCTAGCATTTGTAAAACTGTGCTTGTTCGTATCCGTGAAGAAGCAAACATATATTTCCAATTGTGATGATTTGGAAATAAACGATGAGTCCTTTGTATCATAAAAGAATGTTGGGACTAATGGTGTACATTCACAACGGAAAATTTGTCCGAGGGTTTTTCCGTCCGAAAATTTTTGGAATTTAAGCACTTTCGTGCAAATAAAGTTTCTGGTTCATTTGGGACCTGATCGGTGCCATACTTAAATATCTTGACAAAGGTAGTGTTTTAGGAAGCCCAAAACTGCTCAGCACTCGCTCAAGAGCGTTCTAGAGTTCCTCACATTATGATCAAAGTTATGAGAGAAGTTAGGCTCTGCAATGTGTATGATTCAGAATGCAGAAACAGTCGGTCGAGGGTTTTCTACAAAAAAGCTATTCTGTGTTTTCGCGATACGTCGCATTTGCACCAAAGTTAAATGTTGAAAGTGAATTATATTGCAGAGTGTTTTTTATTACCGAACAACTTTTTACTGAACGCAGAACAACCTTTTTGTGTAATACCTCCAAAAGTGTGGAAGCTTATGAAAATAGAAAATTTCAGTGACGTTCAGTACTTCAATAGAAAACATCAAACTTTGAGTCTATGCTAATGACGTTATCATCCGACTTTTTGATTATCTTACAGGAATTAATTTTCGTGAATTTCACGAGTCCTATTGTTCTATAACAAAAGACTATTGTTCTAGAACAATAGAAATCCGAAAATTTTACCTTGAAATTCTAAAGAAAATTACCTTTTACCTTGTTCTTACTTTTACACTATTTGATATCGTAAACACTTACTTTGTAAGTCCCCAAAACAGGCAAAAAAAACCCGAAATACAGCAGTGTTTCTAATTAGCGGATACTGTTGGTGCAAATATTTTTGTCCGCTAATCAGTGGTGTACGCTTATAGACCTTTTCATAAATTACGTCATTCAAGCATCGCCTCGTTTCTAAGTTTATGGATTATTACATACTTAACTTTAATAAAAGAATTTCGTGACAACTTTTCCCCTGACGTTTCGTTTCTCTTTGTAAACAGCGCAGACGTCATTAATATTCAGTTTGAAAACGAGACGTTGCTTGTTGTGACGTAATTCATGAAAAGGTCTATTATTTCAAGCTTATTATTTTAGGGTCAATTTTCGTTTTCAGTCGAAATCCGTGCTTTTCTGATTTTTGTTGTTGTTGTTGTTGTTGTTGTTGTTGTTGTGGTAGTAGTAGATTGTGGGTTGTGGAATATTAAAGGGTATAGTCAAGAGAGTAACATTGATTTTTAAGAAAACAAAAAGGACGCTGTCAAAATCTCAAGAATGAATTCGAATTCTGTGTGAAAACATGCTGCAATTGGACATCAATCTCTAAGGCTTCGTCAATGTTCCTTTTTTTGCCTTATACTTCATGTTATTGGGAAAAGGGTAAACCGTGAAGGAGGATATGGACTTTTAAGGGACCTACAAAAGCTTTGAACAGGTTTGTTAAAAAGAGATCGACAAAGCTGAGAATAAGTATTAAACAATGGTTGAAAAAATTTATTTTTCACTCACACAAAAAATGTATTCGTTCCTCAAGCCAATAAAAATCTTTAAAGATTTACGAATTTTTTTTACGGCGCCGAAAAAAATTCTGTCTGCTTATTAGAGTGTCCGCTGTTAAGAAAGTTTGACCAGAATTCGACCGGTGTAATGAAGTTTGTCTGTTTATTAGAAATGTCCGCCAATTAGAGTGTCCATAGGGAATACTGTAATTATCATAAGTAAGTTTTTGATTGTGTTTCGTTGTTGCGTGAGTTAACCGACCTTTCCTGGTGCTTAGTTTAAACATCGTGTTGATTCCAAGTTAACCGACCTTTCCTGGTGTTCAGTTTAAACATCGTGTTGATGCCAAGTTATCGCCTTTTGTATCGTTTCTAACGTTTTACTGTTTTAGCAAATTTCATTAGTTTATTCCATTGTAACAGTCATGTCGGCGTTTTATATCGGGATTAATTAAGAATACCATGCTTGTTGGCTCGGTCAAAACAATGCATTTGAACAAAATTCGGGAATGGTTTGATGTATTGTTTGAGAGTTCGGCCAGGTTTTGCTGAAAAGTGATTGTTGATGGTATCGTGGAAAGCGGAATTTTTTTTCCTCCTAAAAATCGATGAAATATTGTGAATTTTAAAAATCTGTGTTTTCTGTGTTTTCTATTTTAACCAACACAAGAATTTATTTTTATATATATGTAATGAAATACGAAAAAAACACACAGAATGTTCACGATATTTCGATTTGTTAAAAATCTTTGTCAAGTGTCACGTGATATTACATTTTACTACAACACATGTTTTACTGACTATACGTTTTAATATATATATGTGATGTATATACATATGAGCTTGCTTTCTTATTGAGCTTCGCATCGTTCATATGTCATAGTCACAAACGGTAAGTTGTCTTTGCGGAATCTTAACGATGTTTTTCGTTTCAAACGAGTTTCCAGATGGAGATTATTAAGAATGACTAGAGAAAAGGGTGGTCTATAATTGCATAATGACTTTAACGGTTCGCAGTGAATGCTTTCTCTTGATTCCCACTCATTACTACTGTGATGTGTTGTTCTTTAAAAAACTGGTTTATATAAAACACTATATTTATATAAAACACTGAAAATGACGAGGGAAGGTTTCTGCAAGGGCAATTTACCCAATTATCATGTCAGTAACCTATAATTTATAAATGTTTTGCAGTAATTACTTGTTCATCTGAACCTGAGGTTGTTTTGACTAAGATAAGAAATAAGGGCTCGCTCTTAAATAGCTTAAGGTAACGTTTTTTGGGCGTGGCTTTTGCATTGTGTTATTTCATTCGATAACCTGTATTAAAAAATTTGAGATATTGAGACACATTAACGAACTTGTCACGATAACCTTTTATGACCTTCTAATTTTTAACTCACAAAATTGTCTCCATAATATGAACCTAGTCGGCTAAATCGGCAAAAAGTCACTACGATGGAGGGCACTTTTATTGAAATTGTGTGTATATTTTTATAGAAAGGCACTCCTTCGCAGAGATTTCTTAACAAATGTGCCGGCTGGGAATACATAATGGTGGGTCTAGCACTAATGCAACAAAAACCATACAAAAACTCATACACGAACGAATAGATTGTAAATGTCTCTGGTCTGTTGAAGATAAATAGTCACGCTATAACTTTCTCTTGTTAGAAGCTTTTTTATGAAC
The DNA here is from genome assembly GCA_027922465.2 of Turritopsis dohrnii. Taxonomy (NCBI): domain Eukaryota; kingdom Metazoa; phylum Cnidaria; class Hydrozoa; order Anthoathecata; family Oceaniidae; genus Turritopsis; species Turritopsis dohrnii. The sequence goes on along the minus strand of BQMF02000208.1, from coordinate 393,868 downwards.
TGGTTTCTGTAGAATTTAGATGATCGAAGGATAGAAAAATGATGATAGTAGGAAGTTGTATGTTTTGCTGTTTAATTATTACATAGTCTTTCACCTGTCCTTGCAGACTGTTCATTGAATTTTAAAACTGCAAACTCGTTGTAAAATAAACAGATGGCGGAATGAATTATAATGAGCTAAAAGACAGTTACAATAAAAGTTAGCGAAGATTAGTTAATCACGGTCTTTAATTTTGCAATATTTACTTTGAGATGGACTTACATAAAAGCGTTTTGTTTTATTTCTATAGGCTGGATGTTTCCTATCTCTTTGTATGTATGTTCGCTCACATTTTTAGAGGTCATAAAATGCAGTGATGCCTGTCCGCAGAGGTTATTTGGCACCTCCAAACACATACATCGAAACTGTAATCAGAAAGTTTGATGGATTCCGTAAGAATGTTTATCCCTCTTTTTCCTTCTCAATGTTGTTTTTTCCCTATCTTTTGACGTTGATGTGTCACTTCCACTCTACACCCAGTGGGCGAATGTGTTGAAAACTCAATGCAAACAAGTGAATTTCTATAGAAACGTACCGTATTCTCTTTGATAGGCGCCCGGGCGCTTATAATTTTTTTTGGAAATGAGGGGGGGCGCTTATTAGAGAGGAGCGCTAATTGGAGAGGGGCGCTTGTCAAAAAAAATTTGAAATGGTCATGCTAGCTGTGAACGAGGCATTGCTTTTTATCATAATAGAATAAAAACAATTGTGTTTTTCATGGCAACGAAATAAGATTTTAAGTTACATTTAGACATCACAAAAATATAGTCTTTCCGTTTTTATTACAGAATCTTCGCTTTTTGTTCAAAGTTCTAATTTCCGCCCGGGCGCTTATTAATTTCTGAGTTAATGTTAAGTCACTCTTGAATTATTAGATTAATTAGAGAGAATACGGTACACACTACTTGTGTACAAAATTGTTGTTCATGGCGGTGACTTTTTGGCGAGTTTTCCCACTAGGAAGAAGGTGTAGCGATAGTTGCTTAATTGAACCTCGTCAAGATTGTTTCTTTCAAACACCACTGTCGCCGCAAAATTTCTTGCTTAGCGATGGTGGCGGTGGTGTGTTAGTAGGGGAGAGTGGCTTAATGAAACAGGTTTTGTTCATGATAAACAGAATAAGTAACGATTAAAAGGATATCCTTCCAATGTGCACTCATGAATTCAGTTTTACGTTTTTATCAAGGAAAAGCTCAACAAGAAACAGTATGTTTTAACAACAAGCCCCACAACAAAAAATAAGGGGCCTGGTGGAACACTTGGTGGGGCGAGTGGAAACTTTAGTTTACATCAAATGTTTAAGCAAGAACTTATTCAAACAAAAGTTCAACCTAAACACTGCTGCTAATGAAAGGTCTGGTACCAAGTTTTCCGAAAAGAATAGGAAACGTAGTATTCGTGCGTCGCCCACGCTTTGCGACGGCAACCTTGTACCCAGTTTTAACTTGGATTGCTTTCTGCGCTTCTTTTGAATACTATTTTTGTCATTTTTTTTATGATTTTTTCTCATTTCATTGTGGAGATAATAACGTTCTGGGAACGTGGGATTTAATTGTGTATGTTCGTGTGTATCATCGGAAAAATGATAGGTACAGTAGACTCTCTATAACACGAACATCAAAGGGGAAAACAAAATCGTTCGAATTATGGAGAGTTCGAGTTATAGAGAGTGATATTGCTTAAGTTTTAGCTTGAAGGGACCCAATGATTAAGTTCGAATTATGGAGAGTTCGAGTAATGGAAAGTCGAATTACAGAGAGGCCACTGTAAATATTTTTTGATGATATTTTTAATGATATTTTTAATGTTTCATTACATATGTGCCAAAAAAAAATCAAAAAAACTCCAGGTTTTTGAAGATAAAAACTCAGATAGGAAGGTGAGAAAGAAAGTGGTTACACACTGGAAGAAAGTGGTTACACACTGGTTGTTGTTATGTTTAACCTACGATTTGACCTTAAGAAAATTTCTAACTGTTTCTTTGAACTCCGTGTTTCATTAAGGCAGACTCTCTCGTACCGATGCGGCCAGACTTTGATTCATAACTTACCTAGCACAGTATCTCCATTTACCGTTCGTTTAATCCCCATAGCTGGTCGGAATTTCGTTATTGGTAATGCTTTATCAGAAAACACGCCGATCATCTACTGCAATGCGAGTTTCTGTGAGTTGACCGGCTATGAACGACACGAGTTAGTCCAGAAAAGCTGTCGTTGCGATTTCTTACAAGGACCAGATACTGATGAGAGTACACGCACCACATTGGAACAAGCTTTGCACGGCAATGATGAGTTACATCTAGAAGCATATTACTATAAGAAAGACGGTAAATTAGTTGTTTTTATTAGTTTTATTATTTTATTATTTAATTAGTTCACGTTTTTATATAAAATTCGTGTCATACTGTTTTGTAAAACTATCTGATGATGGTCACAGTGTTGAGCGAAACGTTATTTATCTTGTCAGTGTGTTCACAACTTTTGTTTGAGGGGACATTGACTTCAGAGAAGAAGCAAGATCAGGTAAAGGTTCAACAGATATGTCCAATGATATAATAATTCAAAGACGTTGCTCATTACTGCATGAAATTAGGTATTCCAACCAGTAAAGAATAGTGTGCGACCATTGAAAGAACCCATCAATAACATTTCACACTTTGTATTGGGGAGAAAGGAATCTGTGCAACTTAACGTACAGTACAGATTAAACCTTTTTGTCTGAATGAACAGGAATTTCTCTTGGAATAACTTATTCTAAGATCAACAGATTTCGTTAAATACATCTTACATCTTACCTAGTTGGACTGGATTTTATACCTTACCTCTGATTAATGTTCCTGGCACAGGCATCTCTACATTTTACAAAATACTCATCAGAACAATTGGGATCTTTGATTAATTAAATTGATGAGACCTTGTACAAAAAAGTTCAATGAAAATCTCAAAAATGTAAAGACAGAACAGTTATCAGATTAGGTAATTTCAAAGCGGGCGTAAACTGCCCGGACCTTTGCAAATGCTTCGACTGCTGCAACAAGAAGGTCAATGATGTTACGGATGATAATACGAAGAAATCGGTGTTGTGGATTATGATTATGAAAACAATATGATACGTGCTTATTTATCGACTATTAATCTTTTACTTTCTGTTTTTTTTCCTTATAGTTAAATTTAAATTTCACTTAGTAGCTTACAGTGATTGAAAAGGTTCTGTCTTAAACGTTTTCTGTCACATGTTTGCAAATACCCGCGTACGAATTGCCATGAAAATTAGGCAACTTACGTCAGAAATGGCATAATTACTTGATTTAAATGGATTTATCTTTATTGTCCTCTCCTCTTTGATTTTCATAGTTTTTGGGTAACTGTATAGTGTCCCACTAGAACAAAACGTACTTCGGATTAAAAAGCGTTGCCAACTTTGAAATTCTTTTCTAGTCTTTCTACACAATGAACTAAATTATTGACTTAAGGACACCCGTGGTGGAGTAAAGTCTTCAAAATACCCGTGGTTTCTCCTCCTCCTCCTACTACTACTCCAAGTTATGAACGTTTTTGTGTAGCGTTTACATGACATCGTTGAATTCGCGAATTTGGTCAAATTCGAACTTGCTGATTTCGAATTTGACAATGATTTTACCAGGTTTGACTAAAATTGGGCAATTTAGGCCAAATTTGGACCAAATTTTGAAAATTCTTCAATTTTCATGAAATTTTGCGCGGATCACAATTGAAAGGTGCTGATTTCGAATTTGACAATGATTTTACCAGGTTTGACTAAAATTGGGCAATTTAGGCCAAATTTGGACCAAATTTTGAAAATTCTTCAATTTTCATGAAATTTTGCGCGGATCACAATTGAAAGGTGCTGATTTCGAATTTGACAATGATTTTACCAGGTTTGACTAAAATTGGGCAATTTAGGCCAAATTTGGACCAAATTTCGAAAATTCTTCAATTTTCATGAAATTTTGCACGGGTCACAATTGAAAGGTGCTGATTTTGAATTTGGCAATGATTTTGCCAGGTTTGACTAAGATTGGGCCATTTAGGCCAGATTTGGACCAAATTTCGAAAATTCTTCAATTTTCATGAAATTTTGCGCGGATCACAATTGAAAGGTGCTGATTTCGAATTTGACAATGATTTTACCAGGTTTGACTAAAATTGGGCAATTTAGGCCAAATTTGGACCAAATTTTGAAAATTCTTCAATTTTCATGAAATTTTGCACGGGTCACAATTGAAAGGTGCTGATTTTGAATTTGGCAATGATTTTGCCAGGTTTGACTAAGATTGGGCCATTTAGGCCAGATTTGGACCAAATTTCGAAAATTCTTCAATTTTCATGAAATTTTGCGCGGATCACAATTGAAAGGTGCTGATTTCGAATTTGAGAATGATTTTGCCAGGATTGACTAAAATTGGGCAATTTAGGCCAAATTTGGACCAAATTTCGAAAGTTCTTTAATATTCACAAAAATTTGTACAAAGCACAAATGGAAGATGTTAATTTTGAATTTGCCAGTCATTTTGTTAGATTTGACCGTAATTTGGCAATTCGGCAAGTTTGTATTTTTGAAACCAGATATGTATTGTTTTGTTATGTCCTGAAGTCTTCAAGTCAAGCGGCTTCTTGTTACGTATTGGAATAGTTGTTGTCTCTTCTTCCGTTTTTCAAATTTGTTATCTTTTCTCTGGTAAATTAAAACTCGCGGATGTCACGATAGGAAAAGTCTTTTGCAACCAGAACTCCGGCATAAGCTGGTTAAATGCCTCTTATAAATAACTGTGATAGCACACAGTGCAAATTTCTTGGAAAGTCACTGCGGAGGAGTATCATTTCTATTGAAAGGTTCACAACACACTAATTTGGATTTTATATATGAGAAATGATTTTTATGATCTGTATTCAAGTATCTCCGCCAGTATCGAAGCAGACAATATCAACTGAGGGAAAAGAGAAAAAAAAACAAAATATTTTTATCTCTCATTAACGTATTCTTTTTAGTAATACCTTTTTGAATTCTAGAGAGCAAAAAATCGACATCTTCTGGTCTCATTCTCAAATAATTGGTATATAGGGCAACTTCTTCATTTCGAAGTTCTGTTACCTAATTATTATAGGGACCTTTTAAATCTCTTCTTTTGTAACCATTACTTGGATTACTTGGTCCACTCTGAACGTGTTTTACGTTTCTTCTTTGCTTTTGTGTTATCTTGAATTAAAAAAAAAAAAATGCGGATATTGATATCGCGCACAAAGCATCAGCATCACCACTCTCCATTGGTATCGAGATGCCATAAATGGATTGGGCCTTTCACATTGTAAACTCGTCGACGGAGTTTACCATTCGAGTATCGTAACGTTTAAACGCACGCGTCTTTAAAAAAAATCGTACATCAAATATGTGCGACAAAAATCGTACGACAGAAATCGTACCGTGTAAATTGCCCTTTACATAAAATTAACAACTTGAAATTTTGAAAATGATGCAGCACTTGCATAGCTATACAGCACATTTCTTAAAATTGTTACACTAGGTGGTTACACTAGGTTGCAGTACTATATCCTAGACTTTGTACTTAGATACTTAAGGTTAGACAAAGCTTTTCAAGACTGGAAATACATATTTTTTCAATTAATACTTAGCAACAAATTAAGCAACGTTACAACTAAAAAATGGTCATTTTTTAAGCAACATTGCTACTAAGGCCTGACCTTGATTGCTTATAAAAAAAAAACGTGTATCTTGTCTGAAACCCCAAATGGCTTTTTAAACAGGTATTTAACAGGGTTTCCATCGGGGCTGGAAAAGCTGCAAAAAGAACCTTTTTAGAAATTAGGGCTGGAAAAGCTGGAAGACAGTACACTTGCAACTTTTTTAGGCTGGAAAAAGCTGGATTTTTATTTTTCATGATCCAAAATTTTTATTTCACTAACTATTTTTAAATGATACGAAACAATCTGTGTCTAACAAGTCAAGCGAATGCAATGCAATGAAGAATGTAATAAGTCTGCCAGTATACGTAAGGTGGCTTTGATTTACAAAATCAAATTGTTTTTAAGGGACTTGGTTAAGCTGGAAAAGAGTACAGATTTCTGAAATTTTCGGCTGGAAAAAGTATCGTTTTTAAGAAAATTAGGCTGGATTTTTAAATCTTAGATCAGTGGACACCCTGATTTCAGTGGGCTCAATGAAAATTTTAAAAATGGACTGGATCTTGTGATCGAGCAAATGCGATAGGACAGGCTGAAGGCTTCGGTTGGTGTAATAATAGGAAGATTGTTTTAATACGGTATTCGCTTTCACCGCAATAAGGGTCTCGCATGCTATATTTTCTTTGATGGTTTTAAACGTTGCAGTTGTCGCAGCAAAAAAGGCGACAACAGAGACCGATGTTTTCACGACAATCTAAATGTCGAACAATCTGCCGACTTTGACGGACATCAAACAAAAGTTCATTTCGAATAACAGATGAAATGATAACGTTTCTCTCCTTGTTTGTCGATGGATTTTTGTTTTATCAACCACAAGAAACTGGCGGTTCACGTTTGATTTTTTATCGTTTATTTCATACGCAAGTTATTCGTAAAGTAATGCTTGATAGTTAAGGAGATTATGTGGGAAGAATTTTTTTTCGATAAACTCTGTTACGTTTGGCTTTAAAAATAATTTACACAGATTTAACAAGCGACTCAAAACTTCTGTTTAATTCTGAACTAAAATTCGAGGAAGGAATTCAGAGAACTAAAGCCAGTGGGTAAAATCGTCAAAAAGTCACTGCGATGTAGAGCATTTTTATTGAAGTGTGAATGTTTCCATAGAAATGAACTCCTTCGCAGTGATTTGCCTACCAGGAAGTCTTTATCATTAACAGTGTTTTCTTAACATGCTTGTGAGCGTTCGAGAGAATGTGTTTATGGATGTTATTCAGAGATTTTAAAGAAGGCGAACGGATTCGTCCGAAAATTCGGCTAGAGGAGAACAGGTTTGAGTGGAAAGCGAGTACCTCCTCAGTATTTAGTTCCGATTGAAAAATTGTATCTGGTCGTTCTGTTTGTAGATGAAAGGTTTTTATGCTCCATCATTGTAGGTGAAAGGTTTTTATGCTCCATCATTGTTGCGCCGATTAAGAATGAGTATGGGAATGTCATCCTTTACATCGTCAATCATGAAGAGGTACATGGCAAGGAACTAGTCGCTAATGGCTTGCACGACCCAAGTAAGAAAGGATTTTAACTCTATGTTCATGTGCTGTTCGTGTGTACCATTAAGTCTTAGGCTATTTCCAAATCACCTCCGTTTCTCCTGTATTGTGTTAGTTATACACATTTAAACTTCCTACCTTTATCAATTTGGTTGCTAGCTATAGGTCAACAAGATACGATCCAAACTACTTTATGGTCAAAACCTTCTTATTTCTGTCTGGGCTTAATGAGAAAAATATCGCACAATGCCTCGTTCATTCAGCCGTAAAGATAGTATGATTTCATCTTGTCAGACTAACACACACCGTCTCTCTATTTCTCTCTTAATTCAATCCTAGATGTCTTGGTCCATGCTGTGTGAGGTTCACGATGTGAGCTTAATTTAATTGACATGCTTTAATCGAATGTTTTTGTTGCGGTCAGATGGCGCATGTAGATACGCTTGTTCAATAGGGTTACCACAAAGAAAAATATCTTCTATACTGAAGCATACCTTCATGAAACGAAAGAACGAAACGACGACGTCTAAGAAATCATTAGATGCGGTGAACGACCTCGAGTTACAACATTTAACTGCTCCACGATCTGAATCTCCAAACAACGAAATCAACGACGCCGACCGTCGTAAAAACCACGACGACGACACTTATGCGGCACCGGAGATTTGCGTCGACGAAAATATGGCCTCACCGCCGCAGGATTCATCTGTATTTGCGATGAAAAAAAAGAGCACGTCTCTCCGTGACATTCCCTTTTTTGTGGCTGACGCGTCGGACATCCGACAAAATGGTGGCGGGCACCTGTCGCCTCATCAAGACACAATGTCACATAGCGTTTCAGAAGGGCACATTAATGAAATGCCGAAAACAGCTTCCGTTTTCTTGTGTAATAAAGATGTGGCCACACCGACCAATTTAAATTTCGCCAAGCAATCGTCGTTGGTACCAAATTTTAAATCTCAGAAAGTAGCTCAAGTAAGTCCAGAGATTCGCAACGTTTTTTTTAGTTTTTTTTTCGTTGTTTTTTTTTTATGTTCTTTTTTTCGATTGATGTTTGAAATGCTGCGGTCCGATATACGGCCATTTTCATTCCTTGGAATTCTCCTGCAACAAGACATGGATTTGTTCTTTCTGTACACGAAGGGCGCATTTTGATCAGTGAGAATTTTAGCACTTCATGCAAAAGGCACTGAATTCACTCATAGTGCATATATTCAATCTATTAATGGCAGATGATTTAAAGAGAACATACGTGTTGTTGAATTGAAAATTTAGACTTCAGTTAAAAATGCTAAGATAATACATATTCAGTACATCTTTGTTGGTATGGTTCAGACCCAACGAGCAAAATCCTCGAAATATCGCTACGAAGGGCGTTTTTATTGAAAAAATGCACTCTTTCTTAGTGAGTTTTCAGCGAATTTGCCTGTCGTAGTCGTTTTGTTAATCGCCATTTAGAATTCAATTTTCCGTTTGTTTTTTTGAAGTAGGGCGTGGTTAGCATTCAATTAACAATAGTGCTTTCTTTCTTTGGTTTCAAGAATTTGAACGTCTGAGGCGTTTAGTTCAGAGGTGGGCGGTGTTTTAAAAAAGGAAGCGTCGTTTATGCACTTAATGATTTAGTTTGGACTAGTACTCTGTATCGGTATTTTGATTCAGCATAGCGAGAGCTTGGAAGTCAGTCTTGACGTGATCTTATTGAACTTGAAATTTGATTGGTTCGTTGTTGGGGTATTCTTCCCGTACCCCTTATAACTGATAGTAATCGTATTTTTTGACCTGTAAGTCTACATGTAGAGGTGTTTGATTGATGGAACAAAAATACGCATTTCCGTGTTTCAGCCCAAACCTCCAATGTTTTAAGCCAACCCTACCTCTTTTCGATATGTTGTACTGAAAATCGCGTTCTGGTAATTGAATTTTTATACCAATATACTTTTGTTATCAGCCAGAAACATCAGAAATCATTTGGTACAAACTAAAGAAATACGCATGAACGTGTGAACTGTAACCATGGATACGTATTTAATGTTAAAATTCGAGAGAAAAAAAACCCAACCAAATTACTAAAAAAAAAATAAATGAAATGAAATAAAAGCGAAAATTCTTTGAACTTTGATTTGAAACAAAAAAAGTGGCCAAGATGTTAACGAAACCAATCCAAAAAAATTCTAAAAAGGTTTTCAAATAAAAACTTATTACATTCCCAACAACAAAATCATTTCAAATGTTCCTTCAAATCAGGTGTATTTTTGTATTTAATAGGGGTAAGGTCTATTATTTTGAGAATAAGCGGTAAAATACCAAAAATATTTACAGCGAAGCCTTCTTTAAGACGGACATCTCAAAAGACAGATATTCCCTCAATAAAGAATACTTGGCTATTCCCAGCCACCACTAACCCAACATGAGAAAACCTCAATAACACATACGCCTCACTATTAAGACATCCCCAACACACAAACTCAACCTCTATGGGGAAATCCTCTATAGGATGGACGCCTCTATTAGACGGACAATTTTCCATCCCCCAAGGTATCTTCTTCCAGAGGCATCACTGTATAATGAATGTTTTTAAAATTACTTAGGCTCCGTTCTTTAATTACAATTTACACACTTTCGAAAGGGAATTTCGCAAACTGTAATGCCCAGGCTTACAGGGAAAGTAGACGTCCAAGGGTGTTTTAATTTTTCTGCTACCGTCAAAAAAACTGTGTCCTTGTTTGGGTATTGGATATTTTCGCCTCTTCTCGTCTCTCTCTCTCTCTCTGTCTATCTCTCCCCCTTTTCCCTTTAAATAATAATAGTTTCAAAAAAACACATAAATATGTGTGAGATTTTCTGAAGAGAAGCCTCAATTTATGAAAACAAAAGAATAAAAAAACTGAAGAAAAACAGAACAGAAATTTGTAAAAAAAAATATGGAAAAAGAGAAGATTGGTGCAGGTGGTTGAAAACTTCCCTGCGTTATTCAATTTCTCTGGCCTAAACATGTATTCATTCGAAAAAATTTGTTATTAGTAGCGTATTTCTCGCTTTCTCCATGGTTTTTCTATCGATATAAAAGAACACTTTTCTTTCTCGCCCCTCAGAAACTCTTTATGAAATGTAAAAAAAAAAAGAAGAATAGGAAAGAAAAGAAAAAATGAAAAAAGAAAAAAAAATGAAAAAAAAAAAATATAATAAAAGCAGAAATGAGAGAATGATATTAACCAGGCTATCCTGACAACAGCTGATCTGATCCACTATGTTTCCTTTATTGTAGATTTTTTTTTTCTTTTTTTCTGTCAACCCCCCCGTCTTATGTATAATCAAAACACTGTAATGAATACGATCTCCTTCTGTAATGGAATCTTCACTTGGAGTTTCATTTTTTGCTGTTGTTGTTGATGATGATGTGCAGATCTCGTTCATAAACGGCATCATTTTAATAACTTCTTCAATGTTGTTTTTGTTGTTGTTGCCGTGGATACGAAGACTGTTATTCAATTTATTTATAAGCTTATCGATGTGATTTTTTTTTATCAAAAGACATAATGGTAGAGGACACGCTATTGGCACACTGGTAATTTTGTTTCCGGGTTTATGCAGATCATTTACTACTCGTTATTTGTCGATTCTTGATAAGTTTTTATACCGACATTGCTTTCGGTATGAACCGACCGCGAAGGCACAATCATCCGTCAAATCGGAAAGTATCGGAAGCTATCCGTAGGACGTCACAAGCCGTTCTGCAAGTCACTCAGGTAACTAGTTGAGGTTTTCTTGTTAACAGTGTATTGATGCTACCTTGTCTACACAACACGGTTAAATGTTTTGTTTCGCCATTTTGAAAATAGTGTGAGGCAACACCCGAACAGATGAGATTCACCAAAAACTCAAAAACTTATCATAAGAAATTCTTTGTTTGTGGTTTCATTGCTTTTTCTTGGAATCTCCGTTGATAAATTCAGTCTTGACTAGTTGATGATTTATTTTGATAATACTGTCCTAGTATTCTTTGGGGTTTTTTCACCTAAACTTGTTCAAAGTCATCGAGATTTGGAGGTTAGAAGCTGAAAAACAATTCATCATCTTAACAATAAACCATACTATGATGTTCTTTAACATGGCTTTCCGCAGTTCTCCTTAAACACCATGTCAATCCCCAGTTATCAAGTTTCGTCTGTAAAACTATTGTTTTAAATCTATACTTTCCATTACGCAGTGGGATAATGAATTTTATAATGAATTTTAATGAGGCAATTTAGGTCACTTGTTGGCTTAGCCGTAACACTATGTTTAAACAGAAATTCCGGTGACCAATTATTTCGAAGTGAAAACTCGCTGAAACTGTCATGTAAGAAATCATGAAAACCAACTTATGAGTGCAAAAAAATCTACAGTTTGATGAAGTCTTGAAAAGCATGTAACGTTTTTCACTTCCAAACTTTGTAGCAAATATTCTTAAATTATTTTCAAATGTTCGAAGAAGATCTTCGATAACTATGATAACTACCACTCTTAATATAGCGCTATTCTATTGTTACGTACATCTCTTAATTTGATTTAATCTTTCTGCCATTTTTTTTACATGTAAGGAAACGTGTAGTGACGTAACCATAGACACTACCTCGATTTTAAAAACATTTTTACGGACAAAACTGATGTGTCATGGCTCATTGAATTGATCTATACCCAGTGGGCAAAATCGTCAAAAAATCGCTGCGATGAAGAGCATTTTTATTTAAATATTGTGTAATAATTATAATGCACTCCTTCGCAGTGAATTTTCAACAAATTTTTCCACTGGGTACTGTGTTCGTTATAAAGCGATGATTCGTTATATATATATAGAAAGAGATCATTTTTGCTGTTTGGAGGTTTTCTTAACTAAAGAACGAGTGTGTGGCCACATATAATACGTTGCTCTCAGTTGGTCCGCGAGTAACAAAAACCATCCCAGGGGAGATATATTCCCTCCGAAGAAGCCTGACTGCACTACGAACAGAATTTTAGCTTCCACCTTTTATTTTATTTCTGTCCAAGTTAGAGTAATGATTATGCCTGTTTCTTTCCAGCAACAGCATCTCTAGTAAATCTAATCTTATCCTCCAAACGTTATCCGTGTTAACAGAACACAAATAAAAGGGGGTTATTAGTGATTCCTATTCAAGATTGGAGGAAATCTCTTTTCTTAAGGAACGAAATTATAGGGATAAAGTACAAATAATAAAATATTCATACATTAACTTCTGTTTTGTTTTCCTTTCATATACTTTCTAACTATAAACTACCTTCTCTTTTATATCCTCTCTCTCCATTTCTTTTCTCCCATTTTTTTCTTCTTTTTTTTTTGCAAACTAAAAGCGACGTGGTGATGACGAGTTGCGAGTGTAGTTTTAATTTTGTGGAAAAAATGTTACGGATTCGGATGACCTTGATTTCAGAACAGACCGTGGAGTATTTTACGTTTGTTTCATTTTTTTTTTTTTTTTTTTTTTTTTTTTTTTTTTTTGCTTAAAGTAATCAAGAAAGATATACCACCATTGCGAACGAGATGTCCAAGGAGCTGTTGAATATCAGTGGCCTGTTATACGAGTGTTAGATTTTCTACAATCAAACTTTTAGATTGTTACAGCACTTTTGTTTGTGCATTTGAAGCTTTTCATAAGTACCCCAGTTGGCAAATTTGTTGAAAATCACCGCGAATGAGTGTATTTCTATAGAAACATACACCCTATTTCAATAAAAATGCTCTTCATCGCAGTGGTTTTTTAACGTTCGGCTACGTGTTGGATATTTCTACTACATTTTTCTCTTTCTTGTTTACTGTTTTGACATTCACTCTTCTTCTTCTTCTTTTCTTCTTTCCATTTCTTCCAACAAAATATCTTTCCCTTATTTTTATTCATTTTTATTGATTTTTTCCCTTGTGTTAGTTAGATTGACTCAGTTTGAGCATTCTTCACAACAACATTCTTCATAAACAACACAACAAACAATTTTCATCTGTTTCCGTTTTCTTTTTCGTGCAAGAAATAATAGTTCCGTGGGAATGTTCTCTGTGTGTGCGGTTGTATGAGTCGACCACAAGTAGAGGAATTACAACTCTTTTTTAACGGTTTCCTTTCTCAAAATTACTTCACAAAACCCATTGAACGAAATACCAGATTCGTTATAAATTATTGAAAACTTCCTAGACGCAAAATGAATCAGAAATTGGACGCGTTATGGGCGTTTAAAGGATGTAAACCATTTTTCTATAAAGTATTTTCCTAACGCCCGCGCTACTTAAGAGATCGCGTGGTCTCGTTTTGATGATTTAAATTTCTTTTAATTTTTTCTCTTCGAAATGGAAATAACAAACTGAATACTATTAAATAAGAAAACAACTTGATTACACATTTTATGGCTCGCCCCAGACCTGTTCCTTGTTTTTTTCCACAAATTTCAATCTTGTAGTTCCTAAACAAATCCCTTGTTTTTTTAAGCTGCTTTCCTTTCTCACGTAAACATGCATATTTGAATCCTGCTGTTTTGCAAACTTTGTCATACGTACAATGTCTTAAGTTGTTTTTGTTTTTAGTAGTTTGTTTCTTAATTCCTTTTTCTTGTATTTCAGTCTGACCAGTTCATTACCAGTTTTTTACCAGTTCCTTCCCAGTTCCTTATTTTTCAAGCTTCTTCTCAGACTCAAGTTCCTTATAAAGGGTGTACCTTATAAAAAAAAAACAAAAAAACGTGTAGCGTCACAATGATTAGTGTCACAATGAGAGACGCTGTGTAACCTATCGACATTAACTCGATGTTGATAAATTCGATAAAAGTCAACTTTTTATTCAATGACTGAAATGTTTTCGCTTGTCGTCATCCGTATTAAAAAAAAAGGGTTTTAAAAAACACTCTGAGGACCATGTGTTTGCAAAAAATTGTTATAGCATATCTCCATATGCTATACTGTGTTTCACTACTCTGACGTCAATAAGTATAGCGTTGTTTTCCTATTTTTCTTGTTTGCTTCTTGTTCGTATGAGTGGTGATTAGATACTGTGGCATCTCCTAGTTTTCTTGTTTGCTTCTTGTTCGTATGAGTGGTGATTAGATACTGTGGCATCTCCTAGTTTTCTTGTTTGCTTCTTGTTCGTATGAGTGGTGATTTGATACTGTGGCATCTCCTAGTTTTCTTGTTTGCTTCTTGTTCGTATGAGTGGTGATTAGATACTGTGGCATCTCCTAGTTTTCTTGTTTGCTTCTTGTTCGTATGAGTGGTGATTTGATACTGTGGCATCTCCTAGTTTTCTTGTTTGCTTCTTGTTCGTATGAGTGGTGATTTGATACTGTGGCATCTCCTAGTTTTCTTGTTTGCTTCTTGTTCGTATGAGTGGTGATTAGATACTGTGGCATCTCCTAGTTTTCTTGTTTTCTCTTTAAAATCAAGAAGACACAAGAATCATCACAAATAAGATACGATCCAAACGACTAAAAGAATTGTACAGGAAAGACTCTTGTCTGAGCTTTTGATAATTACCTTAAACGTGATTGGTTGGAAGGTGGGGTTTGTTAACGTGATTGGTTGAAAGGTGGGGTTGTACTAAATATGAGCACAGAAATGAGTTTCACCGGTAAATCGGGCTCTTGTTCGGTGACTCAAGAGGAACCGGTTGTTCGTCGACATAACCACCAACATCGGAAAAAACTGTCGCATGCACTGACGAGCCTATCTGCAGCGACATTAAAGGTTCTGGCGATTTTTTTTGACACATGAGATTTATCATAACTGTTTAATATTTTATCAATTCCATTGTTTTCATTGTAGGTAATGTCTTTGGGTGCCGACGTGTTACCAGAGTACAAAGTTGAGTCGCCAAAAATTCACCCGTGGACGATATTACATTACTCGCCGTTCAAAGCGATCTGGGACTGGATTGTTCTTTTCCTTGTCATGTATACAGCAATCGTCACACCATATATGGCAGCGTTCGTATTAACACGTGAATCGGAATCAAATGCACCAATAGCCATTGCCGACGACCCGCTCGTTATTGTCGATTACATAGTGGATGTCATGTTCATTATCGATATTTTTATAAATTTCCGCACGACGTTCGTCGATACGAATGACGAAGTGGTTAGCGATCCTTGTCGCGTCGCCGTTCACTATATGAAGGCATGGTTTGTCGTCGACCTTCTAGCTGCCATACCGTTTGAACTACTGATAATGATTGGTAAAACTGGCCAGGTATAGTTTCATGCTATCTGCACTTTCATAACTTATGAGGGAGTTGTAGCTTATACAGGTAAAAGTTTTCATGAGAAACGAAAAAAATGAGTAATCATATAAACGTTTAGCGTTTCATGTGTCAGCATGATTCTATTCCGGAGAATTTCCTTGTATGTACGCATGCCCACGTGATCATCTTCCCGGTTTCAAATACTTTTATTTTAGACCACGACGTTAATCGGGCTTTTAAAAACAGCTAGGCTGCTTCGCTTGGTGCGAGTGGCACGCAAGCTAGACCGGTACTCGGAATATGGTACTGCGTTGTTGATGCTGTTAATGTTTGGGTTCGCGTTGGTGGCGCATTGGCTCGCATGCGTTTGGTACGCCATTGGAAACTTCGAAAGGCCTGGTGATAAAAAAGGCTTGAGTTGGTTGACTCAATTGGGCATCGCAACTGGAACTCCCTACACTAACGCCAGTAACAGCGGGCCGTTGATGAAGACCAAGTACTTGACGGCCCTGTATTTTACACTTAGCAGTCTGACGAGTGTCGGGTTTGGTAATGTGTCGGCTAACACGAACGGGGAAAAGATTTTTACCATCTTGATCATGTTCCTAGGAGGTATCGTGTACTTTCATCAACCATGTTTTTAAGGATATCGAGAATAAAACAAATACCTTATCGGGGAAAATAAACCGAGATTCGAAGTAGTCGCCGGGTGAAATGTTAGTTACCAGTGCTTTAAACCAGTCCCTTTTTGATAACACCCTTGGTTGTTTTTTGCTTGTTTTTTCTTTTAAATTTAGCAAACGTTTTGTTGTTGTCGAAAATCTTGAAAAAATTGTTGTCGTCATTTGTGAACAATCACTTACTTCGTTTCTGTCGTCATTTTCTCTACCTTTTTCCAATAAAAAAATAAATAAATGAATGAATTAAGGTTTTAAAATGACTTCTACT
The DNA here is from genome assembly GCA_027922465.2 of Turritopsis dohrnii. NCBI lineage: Eukaryota > Metazoa > Cnidaria > Hydrozoa > Anthoathecata > Oceaniidae > Turritopsis > Turritopsis dohrnii. The sequence continues at coordinate 377,458 of BQMF02000208.1, read as the reverse complement.
CATGACACCCTGGCAAAATTTAGACTGCTCTTGAAAATTAAAATTGGTTTTGTCTTCTAAAATTAGTCACCAGTCTCGGTTTTCTATTCCCCGATGAGGTATCCCGTTGTTTATTCGTGGTATCCATGGTAACAAGTTATGTTCATAGGTAGGCCTAAGAAATTTTTTTTTGATTTTTCGACATCCTTTATCAATTCCAAATGTTTCAGAATTCCAATGCTTAAGTCTTTATGGGCTAGCTTTATGGAGTTACTCCAAATTTTATCTCCCTTTAATGTGCTTCTAGCACTCATGCACGCCGTTATTTTCGGGAACGTCACCGCCATTATTCAACGCCTTTATTCGGGTATGGCGCATTATCATTCTACCATGCGAAGAGTTCGCGAATTCATTCGCTTTTATCAAATCCCTTCTCCATTACGTCAGCGGCTCGAAGATTATGCGCAGTACGATTACTCATACACGAATGGAATAGACATGAACGAGGTATTTATGCACGTTCACACATTCTAAAATTATTTTAAACACAACTCTTCCTTTTCGTGTTTGGGACGTGAATTACTTCATCTCCGAGTGGATACAGAACAAACCTGCACCAAACTAAAAACGCGAAACACCATTGTATCGATTAGTTAACGATTATATCCAATGTATTTTCCTTTCCTTCCAAACTTCAAAAATACGAAACTAAATCAACTGTAGTTAACGATTGTATCCGACAAATTTAATGATCTGGAATTCTCCTTGCCAGTGTGAAAATCATACCTTATCTTTCATTTTTTTATGGTAGGTCCTTCGAAACTTTCCGGAAGGGTTACAAGCAGATATTTGTCTACATTTGAATCGGCACCTGTTATCCAAAAATCCGGCTTTCCGTGGCTCAACACCCGGATGTTTGCGTTCCCTATCGCTAAAACTGAGCACAACTCATTGTCCACCGGGTGATTACATCATTCACCATGGCGACGAGATTCTTAATCTTTATTGGATTGGAAGAGGGACTGTGGAAATTATACAGAATGAAACAATAATTGCTATATTAGGTAATAATCGTATATTGAAATAAAGAAATGTTCTAAAATCGCGTAACGTCTAGTTCACACTGTGACATACTGGCGTGTATCACATTATGTGACTTTGGATCTGCTGTTTATCGTGGAAAAGGGGCACATATGTGATTCCGGTAACATGAAACAAGAACAACTGACGTCATGGAAATCTACATGTTAACCTGTATAGCATTTTCAACATTTACAAAAAGACAATATGGCGTAAGTGACGTCAGAAAAAAAAGTGGGAAGATTCTTGTTGGCCAAGGATGTTGCTTATCAATTTCACCAATACTGATAACTATGAACACGCTTCACATGCGCCACACATCCTTTGTCTTGTAGTTCTTCGTATTTTTGTTATGAACGCACTTCTTTGTTTTAAAACACGTGGTGTCAGTACCATACTCGCGTATTATTGTTGAATGTAATGTGTCCACGGATGGTCGATGAGTTTCTATATGTTCTTCATGTTTTCCTGTAGGGAAAGGAGACTCGTTTGGGGAAAACTTTGGTTTAACCAGAAGTGGGATCAGCGGCAAAGCTCGTGCGAGTGTACGTGCGTTAACTTATTGCGACTTACACGTGATCTCCCGAGATAGTTTGTTGTATATAATGAAATCGTATCCAGAATTCCGGAGAAACTTCAACGAAGAAATGCAAATCACGTATGACCTACGTGATCTGGAAGTAAGAATAGCAACTGTTTTTTCTCTTTCCTCAAAGTTTTATACCTTTGTGAAGATGACCAAGGTAATAGTTACTCCGGTGAGGGATTGTAGGAAGTGCGAGCCATTGAACAGTAATTGGTACTATTTATCACATGGAAATCACTCTGCATTCTTTGTTTGAACTCAAAGAAATAAAACTTGTATTCTATTGTCAAAGCGTTATTTTTTATGAACTTTTGTTGCGAAAAATTAATTGTAATTTTCTTTTGTGAACTCATCGGAGAATTCGAAAATAGTTTTCGATTTCACCTTTTCGAACGTTCTATTCAATTTAGGCGGGAAATTTGAGATTAATTTCTTGCACGTCAATTACGTGTCAACCGACCACGTGATCAAGGGAAGAAATCTCAGCAGCAATGACACTTTGTTTACATTTTCAGGTTGACGATAAAGAAACTTTTACCTCCATGCAAAGCGTGCTACAACGACCCGCCGCACGTAGTTTCGCGAACGACAACGACACAATAAGGTCATTTCAATGTCAACAATCGTATCCGACGCGTGACGAATATGAATTTCATCAAACAAGAACGAGATGCGATTCGACGTTCAGTTACCAAAAACCGAGGCTGAAGTCGGGAAGCTTCCGACAGCAAACCGATACCAGTAGTAATGTGATAATAAATCCACGTGTGCCGAACTGTAGTTGTTCTGAAATGAAGAACGATTTAGAGGATCTAAGAAAACAACTGACTCGATTAGAATGTTCGATGAAGGACGATGTGAAACTAATATTAAGTTTGTTGCGGAGCAAACAAATGCGTAGTGAAGGTATGAACGGAACTAACGAACAGCCTGATATGGTGAACCTTATTTCATCAGATACTAGCGTGTAGAACGGCCCTTATGAAATTTCAGATTATTTTACTATAATTTTTTGTTAATTCATTTACAACTAAAAAGATATCTGGCATTCTGATGGTTACGCCCAAACGCCATGGGTGGATTATTTGGGCGTTTACCAGTTGATGGGTTTACCGTTTTTTCTACTTTGTTGATTATGGAAATAAACTGCCATATAGCTACTGGAACAATTTGTTGGTTCTTTCTTTGTCACGTGTTAAGGGTATATTCCAGACCATAAAACTTTTCGTTGATTAGCAGACTTCCCGGTGAAAAGTCTTATAAAAATTTTTGAAACAACGAACCGTTTACATGATATTTTGAATTGTCACATCCGAACTTTTTAGTAGGTTAAGAGAGAATAACAAGAAGTTTCAAGCTCATCTTTAATACTAGACCTTGCTCTTATGATGTTCTTACTTTTGTGGTGAAACCCGAGGCTTCTGTTGTTATTAAGTAAAGCATGCGCATAATTCGTAGTAACTAAAACAAAAACATCAAAAGAAATTAACGGAGATCTAAATAAACATTACGCAACTAGTCAAAAACATTGGTATTTAACGGAACAAGTCTATCTCTTCCCGCCAATAAAAATTAAAACTGTACACACTACAGATTGTACATTAATGCCATTTCGTAAAATTTTGCAGTTAATCTCAAGAAAAAACATACTTTTATAATAATGAGAAAAATCTGTTTCTTATTAAAAATGCTTTTCACGAAACTAACCAAAAGCATATGGTAATACAAGCGAAAAACATTTCGTACGAAAGAGTAATTTCCATAAAAAAAATGTATTTTTTCTCGTTATTATAACTAAGAACATTTCGAAAGTGTGAAACTTACTGGACAAAATATGTTTGCGAATTTAGAAATCACGAGGTAAGAACCTAGAGACGAAAATCATGCCGGAATTTTTTAACATTAGATATAAAAGTAGTTTTTGCTGTTCAAAATGAAATAATTTTTTGAACACAAAAGTCCGTGGGTGACATCGATGGCTTCAGTTGGTGTGCGCATGACATTGATGGCTTCAGTTCATGTGTACATGTGTGCGAGTTGATCCAACAAACTAACCAGTGGCTACACCGAACCCTGAAATTCAGTGATAACGGAAAGTTCTACTAGCAACCTACTCCCTGGTTATTTACGTATGCAGGAACAACAACTTACACATATGCTCGCAATATTTGTTTCATATTTATTTGTTTTTTCATTCGGGATCAAAGTGAAAGTGAAAGTGAAAATATATGATCAAGTTCATTGTTATCAACTATTTGTTCCATTCGAAGTGGAAGTAAGATCACTCAAAACCATATCTAAAGAAACAATAACAAAAAATGTGGTTTTTATAATGACTTTTATTCAGGGGTAAATGAATTTCACTTCAGGGTCAGCATCTACCTTATACTAGCTACAAGGCGTTTTCTCAAACATCTAAGTTTGAAACATGGTAAAGTGAAAGAAATTTTTTGAGATGTCCTTCTTCTTAAGGAGGTTTGTTTGAACACATCTTCCAAGATATGTCTTTAAATAAAATTTAACAATATATTCCTAACAATATATTTGGTACTAAAAGCAGATCCTGATGGTTTCTTACATTAGAAGACGGGGAGAAAGAGAAAGTTCTTTATATCGGGCAGTTCTTTTTTATGCACAGTTTGTTTATTTAGACTGTTCATTATGCGGATGGCTTGTTTCATTCAGATAGTTCGTTACTAACAGAGTGTGTTTGTATGGAGGGGATTTTATTTCATTGTTCTTTTATCGATAACGCGGAGTTTATGAGCGACGAGAAAACAGGAGTATGATGAACTGAATCAAAAATGAAGCTGTTTTCGTTAGGGTGATCTTGGTTGTACTTTTTCCTTATATATATAGATCTCTGCAAACCGCGGTAATTGCTAGTTGGTTTGAATCAAGAAGACACACGAATCATTATAAATACGAATCAAACAACTAAAAGACTTGTACAGGAAAGACTCTTGTCTGAGCTTTTTGATAATTATAACTTTTACCTTTAACGTGATTGGTTGGAAGGTGGGGTTTGCGACTGGCTCACGGAAATGACGTCCAATGGTATTCCGACTCTTAATTCAACTACTCAAGAAAAGCCGGTTGTCCGCCGACATAAGTACAAACATCGAGAAAACGTGTCGAATGCATTGACCAGCCTATCCGCTGCGACATTAAAGGTTCTGGTAGATTTTCTATGGTACTTGTCGGTTATCTCCCCCAAGGTTAGGGTTAGGGTTAGAGTCAGGGTGAGGGTGAGGATTAAGCATTTTTACCTAACCTAACCCGGGGAAATTACCGACAAGTACTTTTTTGACACATGGTATTTATGTATAACATTTCTCAACAGGCGTTCATTTTAAATTTCCCGTAATCGATTCCGCCGTTTTCATTTCAATTAGATGATGTCGTATGGCCCCAATATGGTACCAAACTACAAATTCGAGTTGTCAAAAGTTCAACCGTGGATTCTATTACATTACTCGCCGTTCAAATTGATCTGGGACTGGATTGTTGTTATTCTGGTCTTGTACACAGCAATTGTAACACCATATATGGCAGCCTTTGTTTCATTGAAAGCGCCAATTTCCGATGACCCAATCCTTATTATCGATTACATAGTGGATGTCATTTTCATTATCGACATTTTTATCAATCTCCGCACGACGTTCGTCGATGCGAATGACGAAGTTGTTAGCGATCCTTGTCGTGTCGCCGTTCACTATATGAAGGGATGGTTTGTCATCGACCTCTTGGCTGCCATGCCGTTTGAACTATTGATAATTTTAGCTAGAAATGACCAGGTAAAGTTCTATCTGCATCCATTGCTTATGTGTCGTACGTGAGGTGTAGCTTATAGCGGCGAACTTTTGTCGGAGTCAATCTAAGGACCTAGCTGTGTTTATGAATTTATAAACATAATTAGTGGAAAATTAGCGTGAAGTTTCAATTTAATTGGCCTCGGTAAAATAAAAAACGACAATCGTTTTATAGGGTTTTGGTCAAGACAAAATATATATCGCTTCGATTTAGTGTGGTTCGTTTTGTTTCTGTTTGATGTTGAGGAGCACAAATCTATAAAATTGGTTACGAGACATGTATATCTTATTAATTTATTTTCACTATTCAAATTTGGTAAATACAGTTGACTCTCGTTATGTCTAAAATGCACTCAAATCTCAAACTTCGCGCTACCTTATCGGGGATAATTTCGTCGAGGGAAAGTGACGAAAATTTTGCTTCATTACGAAAATTTTCCCCGACGAAAGTTTTGAAAAAGTGAAATTTATAAGAAAGTATTAGTAAAATTTTGCAAAATGGCGAAATTTTCCCCGACGAAAAAGTTTCCCCGACGTAAATTTTCCGCACCGAAATTATCCCCGATAAGCTGCCCCAAGCAAATGCCTTGGTCCCGTCAGCATTTACAGCCCGTAATAAACCTCTAACTTCTTATCCGGTCCATTGAAAGTCAAAGGGAACTCCAACTGTAAAGCAAAGTTCACTGGATGAAAATCAGTTAAAAATATACCTAGTTTTACTGAAATCTCATTTGGGCGGCGCATGGAACATGCACCCACAAGTTTATGATAACAATCTAAGAACTTATTGGATGAAATAGGGCGTAGGGCGTTTAAAACCCAACTTTTCACACAAATTATGTTAGCATGATTGTAGTTGGCAATATATATACAGCGCTTTCAGAAACTCTGATCTGACTTTCCTGGACGGTTGTGAACAAAAGGGTTCAGAAAACTTTCCCGTAGCAAAACAAAATAATTGCTCTTGGTCATCTGGTCATGTTGTCTTTTTGTGCAGCTGAAAAGATTAATCTTTGTAGGTAAAACGTGATACCTTTAAATACATTCTTTACAGATCACAACGTTAATGGGACTTTTAAAAACAGCCAAACTACTTCGTCTGGTACGAGTGTCACGCAAGCTTTCTAGTAATTCGGTATTTGGTCCGGCGATGTTAATATTACTAATGTTTGGTTTTGCGTTGGTGGCGCATTGGCTCGCATGCATTTGGTACGCCATTGGCAAATTGGAAAGACCCGGTGATACAAAAAGCATGAGTTGGTTGACTCAGTTGGGCATCGCAACTGGCAATCCCTATACTAACGTCAGTAACAGCGGTCCGGAGACGAAGACCAAATACTTGACGGCCTTGTATTTTACACTTAGCAGTCTGACGAGTGTCGGGTTTGGTAATGTGTCGGCCAACACGAACGGAGAAAAGATTTTTACCATCTTGATCATGTTCCTAGGAGGTTGGTAATACGCTTGATAGTTTGATTATTCTGTCATATTACACAAGGACCATGTTGTTATGGAAACCTAGAATAACAACGATGTGTTAGGATTACACTGACCGTTATTGTTCAATTTATATAACTACACACTTTGTTTTCGTTTCTATTATGCGCAAATTAATCTCCTTGCTTTTTTCTTCAAGCACTTATGCACGCTGTTATTTTCGGGAACGTCACCGCCATTATTCAACGCCTTTATTCGGGTATGGCGAATTATCATTTCACCATGCGAAGAGTTCGCGAATTCATTCGCCTTTATCAAATCCCTTCTCCATTAAGTCACCGGCTCGAAGATTATGCACAGTACGAGTACTCATACACGAATGGAATAGACATGAAAGAGGTATTTATGCTTGTTTACACGTTCTTAAATAGTTTTAAAAAGGGTCCATCTTCAGCCATGTGTGGAAAGTGAATCACTAAATTGTCAAATTGATATCTTGTACGCTATATGTGCCTTGATTATCATATATCCTGTATGTCCAACCTGTTAACAGTTGTCCAAGCTATTGTTTACATTTTCTTATTTTCTCTCTATGTTAGGTCCTTAGACAATTTCCAGAAGGGTTGCAAGGAGATATTTGTTTACATTTGAATCGCCACCTGTTATCCAATAACCCTGCTTTCCGTGGCTCAACACCCGGATGTTTGCGTTCCATATCGCTAAAGATGAACACAACTCATTGTCCACCGGGTGATTACGTCATTCACCATGGTGATGAGATAATAAATCTTTATTGGATTGGCAAGGGAATTGTGGAAATTATACAAAATGAAACGATAATTGCCATATTAGGTAATGATCGTATGTGATGCTCCAGGAAATTTTGATAACAAACCATAAAACGTCGTATAGTAATAAAGCGTTATGGTCAGTTATGTCAATATTTTAAAACACGTGGTGTCAGTACCATACTCGCGTATTATTGTTGAATGTAATGTGTCCACGGATGGTCGATGAGTTTCTATATGTTCTTCATGTTTTCCTGTAGGGAAAGGAGACTCGTTTGGGGAAAACTTTGGTTTAACCAGAAGTGGGATCAGCGGCAAAGCTCGTGCGAGTGTACGTGCGTTAACTTATTGCGACTTACACGTGATCTCCCGAGATAGTTTGTTGTATATAATGAAATCGTATCCAGAATTCCGGAGAAACTTCAACGAAGAAATGCAAATCACGTGTGACCTACGTGATCTGGAAGTAAGAACAGCTGCTGCTTTCAACACAAAACTTGTTTAGTTTTTATTGTCTTCTGTTTGTTTGACCATCATAACCTAAAAGCTCTATACCTTTGTGAACGAGATCATATTTTTGACCTTATATGAAATTTGTACTCGGTGAAGGGATTATAAAATGATGGACCAGTTTTAACATCTCAGCAGTTACATCTCGGTAGTAATGATGACTTTGTTTACGTTTTCAGGTTGACGATCCGTCACGTGACGACAATGGATTTCATCAAACAAGTACGAGATGCGATTCGACGTTCAGTTACCAAAAACCGAGGCTGAAGTCGGGAATTTTCCGACAGCAAAACGACACCAGTAGTAATGTGATAACTAATCCACGTTTGCCGAACTGTAGTTGTTCCGAAATGAAGAACGATTTAGAGGATCTAAGAAAACAACTGACTCGATTAGAATGTTCGATGAAGGACGATGTGAAACTAATATTAAGTTTGTTGCGGAGCAAACAAATCCGTAGTGAAGGAATGAACAGAACTAACGAACAGACTGATGTGGCTAACTTACAGTTTACTTCAATAGAAACTATCGTGTAGAACGGCCGGATAGATTCACTGACTGATGTTCTAGCAAGGAACAAGACTGAAATTTGATAGGCTTTGTATGATTTTTAAGGTTCATTAGTATTTTATTCAATATAATACTATTGTTATACGCCATCATAGTGACTATGAACTTTCCAGGTGACGACTCTTTTTAACAACTGTTGGTTCAAAATGTATGCTTTTTCCGAACATGGTTCGTTCTTTAAACGCTTATGATAATTATATCGCGGATTGGTTAAAGAAAACCCTTTGCTCTTACCCTTAAAACACCTTTAAAACACCATCCAATACTTTTACTGGTAAGTATACTGTTTTGTTCAAACTCGTATCTAGGACTTTTGTTTGATGTCCTGATAGCAGCAGCCATCAAAAAATTTCACTGCGAATCCCTGGGATCGAGGTTATTAACCTCCAAGTAAACTGTATCGTTAAAAGTTTCGCCAGTTTTTAAAGAAAATACAGGATATCAGCATAGAGTCGGCGAAAATGGAAGTCAGAGTAATGCTACATGTAACTTTGACGAGAACTGGACCACGCACATAAATTAGAATATTGTATACCGTAATGCATCGATTAAACGCCACCTTCTTTTAAACGCCCCCCTCGAATAGACGCCCCCCTTTTCAGGAGACTTTTAAATAAACGCCCCACTCTATTAGACGCCCCCCTCGAATAGACGCCCCTCTCTAGAGAGGGGCGTTTATTAGAGACACACTAATTAAGGCATGTAGAACTACTACATTGCATGCATTGTTTCAGCCTCAATGTTTTCATTTTGTATAAAAATATGGAAATTTGCGATAAAATCCTTCTTTTTAAATTTTAAACTAACAGTTGGAAACTTTGTCTTTATTGACGATGATCTTGAAGTTTAATTTTGTATATTTTTTATCGATGTTTATATTTAGTTTATATTTACGAAAAAGAAGAGTTTCACAAAAATTCAATAGACGCCCCCCTCGTATAGACGCCCCCCAAAAAAATTCAAAAAATTTAATAAACACCCCGGGCGTCTAATCGAAGCATTACGGTATATGAATAATATTGGCACTTATATATCTTAAGTATATTCTATGACCATTGAATTTCTATCAAAGTTATGGCAGATTTTTAATTTTTTAAGTGTTTTTGCTCACTATAGTGTGTATCAAAATCGGCAGGCAAAAGTACTAACTGTCATAACTCAGCAACTAAGATCTCCCTAAATCCTTCAGTAATCTGGAAAGTGTAGACTCTTCGAAGCAAAGTGGATATAACCTTTCGAAGCAAAATTGTTTACAGACTGTTAAAGCCCACTTTGTAATAACCGTTCCACTTTGTAATACCTGTCCCGTTTTGTAATAAAATTGTCCCGCTTTGTAATACCAAAAAAAATGATAACCTGGTTGTAGTACAAGTTCAACAAAGCTTCCACCCAGCAAGTAGTTGTTAGTGATCGGGACATTTTCATTTGTGTTGAATATTACCATTACTTCTTTACTTTATCTACACAAATATTTCCATCTGATTTTGTCCAGTTGTGCGTGACATGTAACATGTTAATTACAGATGACGTTTTTGGAAGAATAAAAAAAACAAAAAACAAAGGACAAAAAACATATGAAATTTACAGTTCATACAGCACATACTTGATGTATCTTTTTGAAATAGGCATGTATTTCTTGACAAAGCGGGATCTAATAATACACCTTTCCCGAGTTCGTTTTTATATGTCGTATTCTGGGTGTAGTGTCAGCACGAGCCTCGTTTTGATGTATTCTTTTGTTATTTGGCAATTATGAGGTTAACAATTTTGCTCATTTGCAAATCGCAGTGGGAAAATTTTCGGTAATTATCAAGACAGAGACGAGGCCCGTACTGACATTACAGCCATGTTACGACATATAAAAACAAACTCGGGAAAGGTGTATAGTGTACCGAGAAACTACTTTGTGCAGATAATTGCGATGTATTATAATTTGAAATAACTGTTTTTTAATTCTTCTTTCTCTCTTTTTACAAATACCATCATTACATTTATAATCTGTTCGCATACCTTAGCGTTAAGATATCGATGAAAAGCGATGAAAAGTAGTTGTGATAAGACACGCGATATATGAATAACGCACGATATTACGCTGTACGCTAAGGCTTAATTTTGCCTACGTTTTTATCGCGACTAAAATAATAAATTCCAAATCCCCAGATGAATATTGCAAATAATTCCAACATCTGCTCCTACAGTAAATTACGACGTTAGTTTGGGGTTGCTTCTTCCTGTTTGAAAAAATTCTCCGAGGATATTACAAAGTAGAAAATGTGGTTATTACAAAGTGGGACAATCTTTTGGTATTACAAAGTGGGACAATCCTTATTACAAAGTGGGACAGCTTTTTTATTACAAATAGGGACGATTTTACTACAAAACGGGACAGGTATTACAAAGTGGGATAATTTTATTACAAAACGGGACAGGTATTACAAAGTGGGAAAATTTTATTACAAATCGAGACAGGTATTACAAAGTGGAACGGTTATTGCAAAGTGGACTTTAACACAGACAAAAGCAACATCTACTTTACCGATAAAGACCTGTTCTTTCTGATCATTTCACTGGATGTAATGTAAAGTTAAGCATTAGCGGCACATTATAATAATGGCCTTCTTAAATTATTTAGTGACAATCGAAGCCATCACTACCCAAAATCATCAAAAACTCACTACGACGAAGAGCATTATCATTGAAATTATGTGTATGTTTCTATAGTAATGCACTCGTTCGCAGAGATTCTTCAACAAATTTGCCCGCTGGGTAAACACTAAAGACGAGTATAAGATTTTGAGTATTGATAATGAAATTATGATTCAACACCTTGTATCTTTTGGGAGTTTTGAGAAATTTTTATATTGCACGGTGTGTTTCAGAATGTTGGAAACGGAAATTTCAAAACTGTTTTTTTTAAATGAATATACCGAATTTCAAAATAACTTGTACATCAATAGAAAGCCATTTTCAAGTTGTTTCGACTACACGTTTTTTTTTTTATTAGAACCCAGTTTATAAGAACATTTAGGCTGAAATTCGGCAAAAAATTAAGAACATCGTAAGAACATGCCCAGCCTCGAAGCTAAAAAATTAGTACATGGAATTGAGACATAAATCATTTAAAAGATAAAATATTTTTACGTTTTTAAAGTAATCGGAAAAATGCGTACAAAAGGTTTTAAAGTTCCTACAGCAACACCACTTCTACACCATCAAACTCTTCTACTCCGACGAAGTCCTCATCTTCGTCGCTGAAAAACACCTTGTATTTTCCGATACGTGTGTTAAAATATCGAATCTATTATAAAGGCGCAATTTTTTTCTTCAGATATTTGATTTCGTATTAAGAACGTCAATAAGAACATCTGAGGCACAAATTTACTGAAAAAATAAGCACATCCAGGGTCAGCCAAAATTTAGGTGTTCTAATAAAAAAAAAAACGTGTAGTATATTTTTGTGAAAAATGAAAAAGTGATCTTTGAAAAAATAAGGAAAATGTCTTGGAAAAATGTAATTAAATTTTTAATGGTCGATTAAGATGTGAATGAAAAGAAAAGACTTTTTGAAACAATGCAATTTGGAAAACAATAAACAAATTTAAGCTGTGTGTTCACGAAAAACGTTTAACTTTTATGTTTTTAAATATCAATTCGGGGGTCTCAGCGCCAATATTAATAAAAAATGTGTACAGGATGTCTCAAAATGATTGGAACCAGAAAAAGTATCTTATTCAGGATGTGATCTCTCTTACAATTTTTTCTCAAGCTGCCGAAATAATTTAGAAGATTATTATTTTCAGGGTACCACGTGCGGCCTGCTTAAAATTAACATACTCAATCGGGTCTCTAACGAACAGCAACCATATGCTTTGTTTCAACTTTTTTTTTTTTTTTTTTTTTTTTTAATAAACATAATATTTATTACAAGATATGATATTATTTATTATATATTATTTACATATATTATCAGAGATATAATTTACTTAATGATTGACAACAGTAGCCCGCTGTTCGCAGACTGCTGCGTCATTGATCATTTTTACGTTCCCGTATATTGATCTACTTCCACGAATACATCTAACCAGAGATCTTATCAAGGAAAAATTCATTTTGCGTTTGATGTATGATGTTATTTTGGACTTGTGTAAATGTCTTTTCTCTGCTATCATGTCTGCCAGTCGATCGAAAAACTTCGAGCATTCTCGACCCATTCCACCGGTTGCCGCAAAGACGAGAGGTGTGAAACTACCATGTTCAACATTCATGATTCTGCCGTTATATTGATTCTTCTTCTCCTTCTCGTTCACACGATAACATGTAGGTAGTTCTACATCTCTGTATCGTTTAGCCAATGGGTTAAAGACCCTAACATCATAAAATGCCATTTGACCAGAGATCCAGAAGCCACGCGCACATATATCTGATCGTGCTTGATCTGCAACATTTGCAACGGTTTCCAATTGATCATTGACTAAAGGTTGTAATGTTGGTTCGATCTTTACCTCGTGACATACTTCAGATAAAAGCTTTGCCGTGGTGTTTCGAATATCATTATGACGGAGCGTAACGAATCCACCCTTTTTACATGATAGCGCATGATCGATCGTAAAATTGGATCCACATTCACAGTTGGTTGGGAAGTTTTGTAGCTGCCAACCATAACGAATTCTGAGGAGATCTGTAAATGCTTGTTTGGTGAGGTGGAAACTTTCTTCTTTTATTGGTAAGGTCGATAACCAAGAAGATGCTCCATTCTCTTGACTAAGAGTAAACAAGCGTGTTTGTTCTTTACTCATTTGATCGTTCAGTTGATTCTTTATGTCGTTTACTCGATCTCTTCTATCTTTCTTTATTTTCATCTTTCTTGTTAGGGTATCTTCATCTTTAAGATATTTTCGACTCTGGTTTTTGATGTGGTGACAATGATTTTGTGTGATGAATCGTGAGTTGTTGTATTCGATTTCAGCGATGTCAGCAAAAATTGGAAGTGCCAGGCCTCCGTCCTTGACAGGAAGTGATAATAACTTCCTTTGGTTGTTGTTGATTTGTATTCCACCCGTAATTATAGGGATGAACTTCGTTAGAACAATGTCATCCAATGGTCGAAACAGATGGCTTATATTTGGTACAGTTCTCATCAAATATGTAAGTTTGTGTCTGAAGCCACTTACAAAACAGCAATATCCAGACTGAGGATCTGATCTTGAAAACCCGCAAAGTGTAAGTAGTTCTTTACATAGATTGTCGATTTTTTCACTTACATATTCGTTCTTGTAAATATCCGTACCAATTACAGCACCGAGATGTCGTTTGCCATCAGTTGTCAATTTAACTTCAGTGTCGGAAAATACCGCTTTTGCTTTAGATTCAAGATGACTCTTTACAATCAGCCAACATTTTGATGCATTTGGATGGTATCCAAATTTTGGACCAAGATCATTTAAGTGTTTCCACCAAACTTTCAAGTTGTCAATCGAACCAGCCGCTGGTTAGATCATCAGCAAGTGCAACTGATTTTGTTTGTTTCCCTGGAAGAGGATCGGTTAATTCAAGTATAAACAGGAGCATTGGTATGATTCCTGTGGCGTATACTGCCATTGCAACCGGATCACCCTGAGTAGTTCCCTCAGCTGATAAAATTTCTACACCACCAATTACAAACAGCCTAGAAGGTTTTGAGTAGCAGTTTGTCACAAAGATCGCGATTTCTGGACATACGACACGGATATTATGAAGAAAGACATTTCTGTTGATAACATTGAAAGCATTTGTTGCATCTATCAGGAGAACAGCTTCTGTGTCTTCTTCATCAAATATGTCGTGCATAGAATGTATAGCAGCTTCAATACCAGCGTCTTGACCAACTTTATTTTACGTTGAGTAGAAGAACTCTGTAATAATACACACTTAGCTACTAAAAAACTTTACATTGTGTATATCATGCACTGGCAATGTTATATCAGTTGTCTCTTTTGATAGTTTAGTGGACAAGTTTGTTGAAAAATCACTGCGAAGGAATGCATTTCTATTGAAACATACACAGTATTTCAATACTCTTCATCGCAGTGATGAAGATGAAGATTTTTGACGATAGTGACCACTGGGCAGTCTCTTTCATAGATGACGAGTTTATTCCGTATTTATAATGCTCAAAAAAGGTCAGAGATTGATCACCCCTCACACAACGTTTCCGATAGACAGATTTTGATTCAATCACCTTTTCCGAATTTCTGTTTAAATGTCGAGTTAATGCTTAGTTATCAAGTTTCCCCTCGTTTCTATGTTTTTTATTGTTTTTCTAATTTCATGTTTTCAGTAAGTAATGATTACTCGTTCTTTCAGTTCCCCAGTGGAATAATTTAAAGTAATTAAGAGTTTAAAAAAGAGGCGAAACTTAGGGGCTATAACACGGTGTTTAAACACAAATTCGGAAAGGTCTGTTTCTGGAACTGATTTGAAGAACACTTCATCTGAAAGAAAAGAAGTCACTTAAGATGTTACTCAAAGGTTAGACAAAAAAAATATATGTACAACAATGAAAATGGTTTGTTATGTCTGCTATGTTTTAACTTGTTTTATTTAATATTTAATTCTCACACTAGTAAGAATCAACCTTTAAAAGAAAAGCTACGTCATTGTTGCCATGGTGGTGACGATGTTTCTGTGTAATGGAAAAAGGCCCTTATGTCTTTTGAATATCCGGCACTGTTAGCTACCACTTGGAGTTTTTTTAGTTTTAGCTGTAAAGAAAGTTTTGTATTGAATATTAATTCAAAATGGCATTTCCCGTTCACTAAAGTACTTTATCTTCTAGAAATGCAGTTTGAATTTTTTCATGTATTGAGATCTTGTATTGTAATTAAACCTAATAAGATTCGTTTGTTGAAAAAAATAAAGGGATAATTATCTTAAAGACGATGTAATATTAAAAAATAAATTTAAACTTATAAATGTCGAGATATAACATTCAACCATAATAATTGAAATTCAATTGCATGAGTTGACAATGTTTTGAAAATCTAAACCTTCTGAGCCTCTTCAATATTTCAAGAATTTGAAGTTGTAAATCCATGTGGACATCCTACAAAAATCAAATATTCTTAAACGTACGATTAATGATTGAAAACGATTCTAACAAGGTTTGATTTCATGTTGATTTCATGTTGATTTCGTAACGTTCGAAATGATGGCGGAAAAAGTGGCGAGAAGCAAAGCTGTGAATCAAAACGAAGTCTTATCTGATGAAGGTATTTTATATCTGCTATCAAATTCGTTAAGATTTGATCTGTTTGTATTTTTTTACATCTATATATTTTCATATTTTCTGTTATCGATACTAGTCTACAAAATAATTAAAATCTTATTGGAACTGGGTCTACAAAGGCTTCTCAGTATCAACGTGTATTTTGAAATTCTTCGCAGAAAACACTTTTTTCTTGCCTTTATGAAACTTCGAGCCTTTATTCTGCAATGTAGATTAGTAGGTATAGATAAGTAGTTATCCTTGATATTTTGATACTCTACAGACGCAGTTGAGATTTCAAGCAATAGCTAATAATTGCCGCATCTTTTGATAAATTGCTGACCGAGTAATTTATTATCGACTCAATAATAAAGTATCAATATACCTTCATAAGCTGGGTTATGGAGCGCTATTTCTCTATTATCATTCACTCAACGTTACTTTGTCAGCATATTTGCACAACCTTAGTGAACGGAAACAGGACTTAAAAGGTTAGAAGGTTCGTGGTCAGCATAATCATAAATTCACAGCCATCATAAAAGAAAGCAATATTTCAATAGTATCGGATACATGACACATCACCGAAGATTGCTATTCTCATCTTCCCATTTTCATTCGTTTGAACAACGGGGAAGATTTTAAATTTCTTCGTTTTACCAGGACACAAGAGCACATTTCTCCAAAAGCGATTTAGATGGCAATTCGAATGGTGATAAAATCGGTGTCAGGACAATCCCCCCCCCCCCCCCCCCCCCCCCCTGGAAAATTGCCCCCTCCCCCTGAGGATTGCCCCCCGGATAATTAACCCCTGCAAAATTGAATTTTCCAGGGGGGGGGTCATCCAGGGGGCAATTTTCCAGGGGGAGAATGCCCCCCGGATAATTAACCCCTGCAAAATTGAATTTTCCAGGGGGAGGGGGTCATCCAGGGGGACAATTTTCCAGGGGGAGAATTGTCCTAGAACCGATAAAATCTACGTATAGGTTTTCGACAGAAGAATGTCGAACTTTAATCTCTCTTTTTCAAAAAAAAATTTTTCGCTATATCGTCTATGCCATTTAACAAAATGAAAGGTGTGGTTTTGAACTGTGGTTTTTAAATGAACATCACAAACGAAAAAAGTGAAGGGCGTGTGAGTGACAAATAGACGTAGTTGGTGACTCATATTCTTTCATATCCATGTTCACACTTGCTTGTGGTTTGTGTATTGTATTAAACTATCCACGTGTAGTAGATGAAATAAAACACTTTTTTAAAAAAAAATCGACATATTTAATCCAGGGTTTGTTGTCAATTGGACCGAATGATGATAATTCTAAATAGATTTAAGATTCTTAAGTTTGATCTTTTTACCTTCATTTACCTGGAATTGCCCGTAATTACTGTAAATCTTTTCAACGAAATATTTTCTTTCAGGATTTTCCGATGTCGACACAACAAAACGTGATTTTCCAAAGTTAAACACACTTCTGCATAACTTCTATGAAAAAAACGCTCGAGTCAGTCTTGCACGTAAGATCGAAAGCGAACAAATTGCTTACAATGTCGCCTATAAAATCATTCGGAAAATCCAAACCGCAGATTCTCGATTTCGTGCAAACAGTCTAGTTCCACACGGTATCCCTTATGACGGTCTCCACGCTAACGACAGTATCGACTTTGATCTGATACTTCAACTTCCCATTGGCCTAAACAACGCTATACATCTTCTACGATATGAACACCCGCTTTTTCCTCGAATTCAGCCCATTGAGCATGGCTCGTGGGACGATTGCATGGATCGCAACAGCCAATGTATTTCGCCGAAGCGTGTTATTAAGTTGCTGCATCACTATGTCAAAAGGGCTGTCAATGTCTTACGCAAATACATTGCTGCAAACGCCAAAGAGAAACTGCCAACTGGTTTAGAATCTTTAGAATTGGAAGAAGGTTTCTGTACTGTCGTCGTCAGAATTAACAATAAAATAAGAGTGAAGCTTCTCCCCTCCTTCTCAATACCCGACTGCCGGACTGACTTGTCAATGAAAAGCTGTCCGTCGTCGACACACGTCGTTGCAGTACCCTTGACTAACTCGAACCCGTTCGAACTTGTAGCTGATAATGGGAAGCAAGAAAAAAAGCATTTGAAAGTGCGCTGGAAGTTATCGTTCTTCGTGGCCGAAAAGAACAAAATGCGAACGGTTGCAGACGGCTGCCGTATCACACTGTTACGGATATTAACGGAAATCCGTGATAATGAACCGATGCTCAGCCTTCTTTCACCGTATCATTTGAAAATCATTTTCTTCCATGAAATCGATGCACACTCTCGTTTGAAAGAATGGGACGACTCCAAAGTTGCTATAAGATTTTTAAGTCTGCTAAGACGCATTTATAACTACCTGCAAGATGGCGTATGTCCCTCATATTTCATGCAGCCACCCGATTTTCCCTTAATTAATCTGTTTGATGAAATCGGACGACCGGACTTGAACTCGATGCAAGAGAAAATCCATGACATCATCAAAAATCCCGAAAGCGTCCTGTCATCCTGACAGGTTGAAAAAAACGACCAGTTGGGTGTTCTTTACATTCGATTGACGCTCACCACAAAACGCCCTGCAATGGAAAGTAAAGGCGCCATAACGTGATTATGGATTGTTTTGGGAGTCAAAGAAAATGACGTAATCAAAATATGATGACAGATGAAATATTATCAGGTGACCTGAAACTCAAGAAAGGAACTTGAGTAACTTGCGGTTTTTCGGTTTCAACACATGAGCTTTAGTCAAGTATCGAATTCTCATTGCAGAACAAACAACTCTTCATAAGCACTTGGTTTGATTTATTAGTTTGTAAACATACAGCCAAACGTTGAATGACATCATATTTATGTGACATGAATTATTTCCCAGGCAGAAAGTACTTGCATTCTGATCATCAGTCTTTTTGTTGTTGTTGTTGTTTCTTTGATCTGTTTTTCAAAACATTATCCAATTTGTTTTTTTTATTATTGCAATTCGTGAGATTAATATGATCAAGATTAAAACGATTTCTTTGAAAAAACTTGAAAAACTTTGACTATTATTACTTTTGTTGTTTTTATCATTTTTATCTATATTTTTTAATCATTTTTTTTTTTCATGTTTGGAAATCGATCTTCTACGCTAAAAGATCAGCTTTGACTAAAATGAATATCTCCTTTGTTGTAGGCACCACTTCGAACTTAAATACGATATTAAAGAATTTAAAATATGATATAGTGAGGTTTTGCTATAGTTGTAGAAAAAATATCATTTCGCTTTGCCAAAAGATTTGCACGAATGTCATATAAATCTTCGCTAATCTTATTTTTATTTTCCGACAATGTCAAATTGTGATGCTTTGGTAAACAGATCAGGCAAAGTATACATATCCGGATCACAGCCATCTTGTTTTATTTACTCTCGTATTTACTTATTGATTAATTTGATTTTTTTCATTTTTCTGATGGAATAACCACATTAAGAGATCGCTTAAGAACCAGCTCTTGTGTTTTGTTTTCCCTACCAAACATATCTACATAATTCTGAACGACCATCTTTTTTGCAGGGGAATGATCTATGAAAATGACCCATGAAACTGCCCTCGTCATAAAAAAATCAGGTGATCTGATCTGGAATGTTTATTAATTCCCCAAACAGCAAGCTACCTCATCAATTTTGAAGCCCTGCCACTCTCTTCAATCATTTTATTTATATGCTAACACAAACAGAAGAAGGTAAATATTATTTCTCAAATGGACTTCATCAGAATCTTCAAACAATCCAGAACATTACAAACTTTAGTCACAGATTAGCTCAAACAAACTTCATTGTGTCATCCGTGTATAACTAATTAACACCAACTTGCCAAATTCTTGGGAGTTGAAGAAGATTACTGGTGAACAAATCTCAATCGCTTTCCCGCCAAAAAAATACTTCGAACATTTCGAAACATATTATTGGTTCTTTTTTAGCCGGTCATATCTGATGTAAGGGTGTCTCTTAAAGATGGTTATTCTTATGAAGAGTCGTATAGGACTGAATTATCTTTTGCCTTTTTGAGTATTAGACATTGGACTTTTGAGAAATAAGAGCGATAAAGGTCGACCTAAAAAGGGTCCATAAGAAAGATCACTGACCCTGATGCGATTACTTGCTTGTGGTTCCATTTATATTTAAGAATGAAAGATGAAAAGAAGGAGAAGTGAACGCCTGGATTTATTGAAGTGTTTATTAAACAAAAACTTAAAAATAGAATACTAAAAATAACCCTTTTCCTTTTCTACGTATCGTGAACATGACAAAACAATAAACAGTCGACGGAAATGTTTTGAAATCAAAAAGATGCAGATTTTGTTTCATTTGTAAAAGACGATTACTAAATCCTGTATTCTTTTTTATCTATATTCTTTTGTATTTATGCTGGAAACATTTGATATCTGTTGTCAAGAAATAACAGGTCAGACATACAAAGATACGTTGTGCAGTTGTAAAGAATCAAAACGCTTTTGGAGGCATACAAACTGTTTGTTTATGTTCAAAAGATGATTGTTTAAATATGTTTTGTTTCGGTAAATGTAAGCAACCAAGAATTGACAATAAGCATTGAAAGTCCTCGTAGCGTCAACAAGGTCGTCATGCGTGTCCATTCAATATAAACGAAACCAGGAAATTTGGTGACACGGTTACACGGAAAAGTCGTTCTCATGTCATTCCCTTCTTTTTACTCTAATAACGTTATATTCTATTTCTAACAACATGGCGTAAATTTTACGTGCCTAAGTGCCTTGGAGAAGGGCGCTAAAACAAACGCCCTTCCTATTTGAATTATGTTATTTAAGTCCGCCATAAACATTTCACATCTGAAATCATTTTACGTTTACTTATGAAAAATTGCGAAACGGTAAAGCTAATGTGGAACGAAGACTGTATTATCTGTATTATCTTTCTTTTCAAGCTATATACAATAAAACAGATTTAAAAGAAGAGGGACTATAAAATAAAAACATTCCCTCTTCCTGTCATAAACTTTATCCATTTAATCCTTAAGAACCTTCTATATCGAGAATTTAAAAACTTCATTTCCCATAATAAACTTATAATCCATAATTCGCTTGTTTTTTCCTTGAGTGGTAGGTATTCCTTTTTCAGAAAATGTCACTTTTCATTTTTGTTGGTAAAAGAAAAAAAAAATGATGATGAAAAATAATGCAGAAAAAACTTCAATTTAGAAATTAAAATTTCGTTATCTTCAAAGTTTGAAAGAAAGTGCTGAAACATTGGCACTAATAATTGGCACAATGACAAAATAGATTTCAAGTACAGCACAAAAAATTCTATGACAAACCCCTCTTTGCAGGACGAGGCCTCAAACGTTCCACTCTATTATGTACAACTTCGTCCCAAGCCTTCTCGGCTTAGCCAACACGGCGAAGAAAGCTAACAAGACAAGAAGTCCTTGAAATTATGGTTAAAATCGCGGAAGTTTTGATTGTTTTCAAATTAACTTATAAACAGATATTGACTTCATTACAATCAACCAATCAAATCTCTTTTAGAAATTTCGAAACATACGGGTATTAACTGATAATAATTATAATATATATCTAAGGCAATTTATAATCGCTTCTACATGACCTTTCAATATTTACAAAACTCTAACTATATTTTTAGTATGTTTTTTTCTAGTTTTTGCTGTCGTTAGTTTTAACCTTTTCTTTTAAACTGTTGTTAATCTTTCTTCGCATTCTTGCACATAATTCTCGCTATTACAGCCGTTTCGTTGTAAATCGGCCTCCCTTGAAGCAAATTTGATTTCTTCAGCTGTCTTAGAAGACCACCGTCTTGTAAACAGGAACGAACAGGAAGAGCCACGTCGAACTGAGCTCGAATACGTAAAGCTACCTTTAAGAGGCATTTTTAAGATGGACATACGATAACTACGATTTTTTGGTGATTTCTCTTTGATTTTCTTTGCGAGAGATGAAACGTCTTTACGAAATTGTTTCGTCAGTATTGCATACAGAAACGGATTTGCGCATGCATTCAACGGGAAAACAAATACAGTCAGTACTTTTGACATCCACAGGTTACTCAAAATCGATTGGTGAAATATGGCGCATAGTGCTGTTAAAACGATGGGAAACCAACAGAAGAGGTCTGTAAATACCAGTATCGCCATTCGTCTGGCCACACGCATATCTCCAGAGTTCCATGCATTTGAACCTCTTATATGAAAGTAAATCTGAACATAACATACAAGGATGATTAAGAATCCCAGAATATTTAACACGAGTATAATTATGACGTATATCTTTGATGACGTCTGCTCAACTTCAAATGGTAAACACACGCTGTATTTGCTATAGTCACTGAATTTCACACCGTTTAGAGTTTGTAATGGCAATGCCGCCAAAGTGATTGACACAACCCATCCAATAAACGTAATAAAAACAGCTTGCTTCATACTAATTCTTCTGTGTACGTGCATTGAATTCTTAATAGTCGTAAAACGTTCTATCGTGATCGCAACGAGAGTGTACACAGACAGTTCGGCTGCAAAAACTGCCAGAAACCCGGCTGCTTTACAACTTCCGCTAAACTGCCAATCCAGTGCGTGTGAGCGAAAATCACCAATTGTCTTTATGTCCACGAAAGATAGGAAACCCAGATATATTGATAAACACAGATCGGCAAACGATAGATTTAAGATCAGATACCTTGGTACGTCAATTTTATTGCAGTTGCACAAGGATACTACTAACACAGCAATATTTCCACACAAGGAAAACAAGAAAACAACCCACACGCATATCCGTAACCATTCCTTCCCCATGAGATCGTCACACGGATAGAATGCATTGGGCTGTGGCGTACAATACGCCTCGTCCAAATAGTCATATTCAGAAAAACGAACGCCCTTATTGCTACTCTTTGGGTCAGGGAATATGATTGTAGTTCCGTTATTCATCTCCCGCAGTAACGGTTCGATTTTGTCCATGTCAATAGTTTGTCTTTTAGTGATGTTCGAGGTATATTTACTACTGCGTGGTCCTGTTAAAACTTTCCATGTTGACTGTTTTGAAGGTACTCTGTATTTGCGACTGATTTGTTGAACTTTTTTCAAGAAGAAACAGCAGTGGTATTCGTACACTAACGACAGTTGTCTGACACGGGGTAGGTCCTCTTGAGTTGGAAAGTTAATCATTTTTTTGTTCCCTTCAATCGTAATTTTACGTAAGGAGCGAAGATGCTTTGACGGTAGGTAGACTAAATCGTAATTTTTAGAAATATCCAGAACTTCAATGCTTTTTGTATCTTTGAAAACTTCCTCGTGAATTTTACTAAGCATATTTCTACTAAGATTAAGATTGTGCAAGCGTTCGTTTGATTGAAATGCAGATTCTCCCAACTCAACAATGTGGTTGTCTGAAAGATCAACGTACTCCAATTCCTTCAAGCCTTTAAAAACGCCGTGTACCGATATAATATTGTTTCTGTAGAATGTTATATCCTCCAGCTTTTCGCAACCGGTTAGGCTGGGAACGGTTTTAATGCGATTTTCTGCTAAATTTAATTTTTCCAAAAAACGTAGATCTTTGCAGACATCAGTGGGGATGAAATTTATTTTACAGCCTTGTAACGTAAGACTTTGCAGGTGGGTGGTTCCTGTTAGGTTCGGAAATAGTCCTAGTGGAAAATGAGATAAGTCAAGCTCTTTTAGTGACGGTAAAAAAGTGAAGGCATCTCGATGAATCTCCTTAACATCATTGAATTGAATGATTTTTATGTCTTCAATAAACTTTAAACCACTAACTGCATTTTTGGGAATGGTTCCAATCTCATTATCATAGAAATCGATACTGTTCAAACTTTTACAGTCACCTAACCTGGGAAAGGTTGACATGGTACTAGATTGCACTTGTATTCTCTTTAATTGCGTTTTTTCTTTACAAAAATTCGACGCCATAACTAGATTCTCGATCCCACGTATTCGTAGCACTCGAATGTTATTGGTTCCTGTGAGATTTGGAAATTCACTCATCTGCAAACTTTCGGAATTCAGATTTAACTGTTTTAGCGATTCCATATTACGAAAAGCGTCTGGATGCACCCGTATCTTAAACGAAAATCTGCTGAATAATTCAACTTTTTCTAGGAAAGGCATATCTTTGAAAGCATCTTTAGGCAGATAATCGATTTTGTTATCGGCAATATCAAGGTTTTTCAAATGATAAAGTTGTCTGATTGCTTGAAGCGAAGTTCTAGTTAAACGGTTACGGCGTACCGATAGCGTAGATAAGACAAATTTTAAGTTGGCAAATGCGTTTATCTCCACTGAATGTAGTTTGTTACCTTTGATAGAAATATTCTTTAGTCGGTTGCCATGAAATGAATAATTCTTGATCAGTGTTATTTCATTTCCGTCTAAATTAAGGTTTCTCAAACTCCTGAGTTTGATCGCTTTCGTTGGTATCGTGCTTAAGTTGTTTCGCTTTAAAAATATTGTATGCAACTTCGGAACACCACGGAATGCATTATCGGTAATAAATTGTATTTTATTCTCGGACAGATCAATTACTTCCAGATTTTCGAATTTTCTAAATACGTCTGTATTGATTTCCATAATGTTATTATCGTTCAGCAGCACTCGTGTTATGGCATGTGTGGGATTTACGTTAAGTGCACTGCTTAAATTCGCACTTGTGATATTTCGCGAACAGCAATCTAGAATGTGTCTTTTTATTTCACAAACAGCATATGTTCTCTGTAAAACCATTGTCATTATCATAACTATATATAAGATCTTCATTTTCATTTAAACTTCACTGAAAAATTCATGAATCTTCTTTGTAAATATTAATACTATCTTCTTGTTTATACAATTTTTATTATTTTATTTTTCACTATCTTTCAATCGAATTATTCTTTTGCTTTTTACATGTCAAATTTTTCTAAAATGTTTTTACTATACACAACGAAAGTCATTGGCTAACTGAACAAATACTATGGTTGTTTGAACAATAAAATGGATTACCAAAAATAGGTCTTTGTAACGTCACACTTAGATCAAATGTCATAATGAATCTAAAAAGAAGAAAAAAACGGATATGTTGTTGTCCCAGTGTAAAAAAGAAAGTCGTGAAAAATAATCTGAGCTTAAAACTGAAATATGAAGATCGAGTTTAGCACCTCTTTATTTACTTTCTGTGGAAATTTTTTCACACACAGAAAAAAAAGAAGAATGAACGGTAAATTACACTCTCTTTATATTTTAGCCTAGCCTCAATTTTAAGAAATCCAATAGCATAACAGCCTTAAATTTCTGTGATGTTGTTTATTTTGTTTACAACAGTTTAAAAAAACATTTTATTTACAAAGAATTTTAAAGAAAATGTCGCTCCGTTGATAACGGTATAATATTTATAAAGATGACAATTTGGCCATTTTCAGGGGCAAACGTTGATTTAACAAGAATTTACCAATGAAAAAACAGCGAATATCTGCAGGCAGTTTGACAAAAGTATAAACCTTAAAAAACCAAAAATAATACAACACGCGAAAACTTTCGTTATTATTGGACAAGTTTTCTGAAACATGACATTTCCGTTTGTGTTGGCAAAGTTGTTAAGTATATATCGTGAATGTCACATCTCCCCAATTTAAATCTTTTACTTTCATTTACAGAACAGAAAAAAATAATCTGAAAATTTACAATTGCAGCCATCATTATTTTTAACATATTCATGTACATCCAAAGTGTTATGGCGGGTAAAAACAACCAATCAGTGTCCTGTATTTTAGCTTCGTATGTTTTACTAGTTTGCTATTTCTAAAGTGTTGTTATGGCATGTTTAAAAAAAACAGTTATGTCAAAAGTGGACATCGTCATAATATAACGTCAGAAAACAAACGCCAGACGTGTTTTGATTTCATTATTGACGTCTCGTGTGTCATTATCATGAAAAATAGAAACACTTAATATTTTTAAGAGTCTTCTGTTTGAAATTTACCGTTTCTATTTTGAATAATTCTCCAAAGAAAATTCGGATGTAAATATATACAACGTGCATCACGAAAATATTTGAGCAAATACAGTACTCAAAAGGTGTTTCCTTTTTTGAAAATCGACAATTTCTCTTGTTTGGTAAAAATCAATGTTGTTTCCATGGCAACAGATATGACACGAATAACTGTTGGCAGCGAGTTTTCCTCAATCTGTTGACCTAGGTATACATCTTACAATCTGAATTTTGTTTAGAGAAAATGCTTCGGTATTTTTTATGTGGCTCTGCTGTGGTTTTGAAGGAAGGAATTTCGTCGTTTAGAGGTCTTCAGGGAATTTAATTCTAACGAAAAATAAAAATTACCTTACCTAGTCGTGATATTGGGTTCCACTTGGCATTTTAGCAGTGTTGAAAAATTAGAAATTTCCAAGAGAAGAATTGATACGAGTGATATAAAAATAGTACTCAAAGTATCTTATCAAAGTGCAAATTTCCAAAAAATTACTTTGAATTACTTTGAAGTACTTTGTCCAAATTTCCCATTCTTAGCTAAATTATGCATTCCGCATAGGCAATTCATTCAACAAACACATGTGCAGAATTTCATTAAAGTGGCTTAAAGGTCGGTCCAAAATTGACTTTCCATAACACTTCCCTTTTCATATGTTGATCATCCACGAGCTGGTAATTTCTGGAGTTTTGAAGCACTCCTTTCAACCTCGAACCCAGGGTCTTTTATCCGTATATCGAAAAGGCAAGAGATCCTGGGTTCGAGGTTAGCACTACTTTCTTTGAGCGCTTTGCATTTCCAATACTTGCGTATTGAAACAATTTCTTCACTTTCAATCTCTGCGACTGGTAGCGTTTAAATATCGAGATACAAGAAATGGTCGGTTTGATTTTCATGTCTTGATTATGTAATCTAAATATAAACAATTTGTTTATTTTCTTTTGAGTGTTGCTATTCCTTACTGTTGGACTGTTAGTGGAAATCGTCAATTAAAATACATTGACCTTCGGATCAATTTGATAGTGCTGAATTTGGTGAACTGGAAGTCCAAATTTGGCCGAAGTTGCGATTTCGGAAACGATGTCATGTAAGTGTTGCACGAAATCGTTCATAACTTGGAAGAGTAGTAGTAGGAGGAGGAGGAGGAGAAACCACGGGTATTTTAAATACTAATTTTGCTCTTACTTTTTGGCCAATTCTCAGGCTTGTGTCCTTATAAAATTGTTCTCATAAAAACAAGCGTGTACAATATTAAGTTAAAATATTCATTATTGGTATCCAGACCTTCATGCAACGAAAATCGTATTAATCCTCTAGCTGATTAATACTCAAATTAGTTACCTTTTAAATGAAGTCAAAACCAAATCAAATACGAACGACACTGTCTAGCTAACCTAGGTAACCTGGGCAACCTGGGTAACCTATCTAATCCTCCTTATGTATCAGTACTTTTCTAATAAAATATCAGCTGAGAAGAGGCGAGAACGGTAACGCGTTTTCTTAAACATTGACAGCAATAAAACCATTTGTTTTCACTGAAAACTGTGCATGCATATGAGAGACTCTGATTCTTCCGATTTTTCCGATTTACTCCGATTGCCGCGAGCCTGGGTGCGAGAATTTCCTGTCCATCCAAACCATTTCTATTTAGTTGACGCATATAAAAGAAACCCAAAACAAAATGTTGTGAAAGCTTATGAAATTGTTATCAAGATAAGCTTCTGTTATTATGCGACCACTTCCATTGTTGGTGATTGGTAAAACTAAAAATCCTCGATGCTTAGATAATGTTACATCACTTCCTTTGTCGACACCATGTCGCGATAGTTGGATGAAGAGCATCCTGTATGAAGAATAGGACCGAGCATTAAACGAAACTTTTATCAATGAACAACGAAAAATTGCGCTTATAATCATAAACGCATCCAGAAATTGGCAACCATTCTCATGTGTGCTTAGTGTTTTAACACCATATCTGTCAGGCAAGGACTCATAAAGTGCTTCAAGGCTCATTACAGTAGAGGTTTAGTTAAACAAGATTTACGAAAGACTGCACTGCAGCTACTGATAGCTTGATGGAATGACGTAACCAAAGAAGTCATTGTTGACTGTTTTCTAAAGAAAGCGAAAGTGATGCTGTGGTAGATTGTTAATGTGACAGACGCGTCAATGAGAGACAAAAACATTCTACAGTTATCCATGTTGAAACAGAAACGAATAGCCCTGAGCTTTTGAAGCAAGACGTTTTTGCATTCCATCAATTTGTGCTCTAAACAGATCATATTTCCGACATTTCTATCACAAAATACAAAGACAAAAATCACCACTCGTGACGTCATCATCGCAAACATTACAGCGCAATCATTTTTTACCCATTTTGCAAGTTTTGTACTTTAAACAGATCAGAATCAAATTTCTCAAATTTCTATCCAGATTTGAAAAGATAAAATGAAGCTATCATCTGTGACGTCATTCATTGTTTTTTTTTTGGATTGACAATCCTCTATATCGACCATCTTTGCTGTATTGGCCTCTGAATAGACGAAAATGATAGCATTATAATATCAAACTAAAATCAATCGAAAATAACGCTCTCAAAGATGACGCAATCAAGGAGGTACTTTCATTACGGAAAAAGAGAAATAGTTCAAAAAGGATTTCGACTTTCTTAAGCTTTGTAACCAGGATTTACTATAGCATGGAGAATGTTGTACAGCTTTTTCAATTTGTTCAGAGTTCTTCTAATATGAATATAGAAAACAGTTTTCTAGACTCTGTTCCGTTTTTTTGGTCAGCGCCGCAAGGTAGCTGATTATAAAATTAGATCGTAGTCAAAATCGACATAGCGAGGAAGCGGTCGTGATGTTGAGGCGAAGAGGGAGGAGGCGATTGTAGTGCCGTGGTGTCATAACGTCGAGGCGACCGAGATATCGAGGCCGCGGTCTCAGGTTCGGGGGTTTGGGGGCTTGGTTACACTGACCATACTACAAAAATGACATCTTCCAATAAATTAAATTTGGCAAAATAATCCAGTGAAGTGAGGAGTGCAGGTTTTTGGCGTCGGAAAAAAACAATAATGGTAGAAAAATCAAAACAAAGTTTTGGTAAAAAGAAACACGTGGGTACTACTCCATGTAAAAATTTTGAGTATTTTTTTTTTATTTTACTCATAGAACTAGCTAAGTTTTTTTTCTTTGAAAATATTAAGGGAAAACGTTTACTTTTTGTATTTTTTTTCTTACTATTGAAACTTTCTTGGACAGTTCTTGTATACAAAGCGAATTCTGTGTGCTGTTTAGGAAACCTTATCCTTTCCCTTTTGATGAGGTAAGAAAAAAAGGAGATCAGGAGAAATATTCCGTAAAGAGAAATAGCCACGTTTCCCAGCTAGTGTTGCTCTGAATGACACAGTGACCTTTATTTGTTTATATATTTATTAGTTCTTGCAATATTTTGATAAATTATTATATTTCATATAATCCATTTTCTATTTTATTTTGACAATCTTTGGGTGATGTCAAGTCAAGTGTTTTTACTTTACAATGTATTTGTTGTATGTATAACTTTTTTGAATGACGGATTATATGTATAGTGTTGTCGTGAAACATGGAAAAAGATCTGATTTAAAAGACCATAAAGCATTTACAAGATGCTGTGAAAACGTTGGTGTGGCAAGGTATATGTTTAATTACCCATTGTGAGGGCCTGGTCGTGGCAGCTTCATTGCTGTTAAAAGTTGTCATAACCAACAAATAGAGCGACTCTGGAAAGACTTGTTTGTGGGGTGTGCAAGTATTTATCATTATTGTGTATCTGTCTACTTAGAGGAGAATGTATTTTTAGATATGTCCAACACAATTCATTTAATCGTACTGCAATACATTTATGTGTCATGCATTAATAAATACCTTCAATTGTTTTGGGAAGGTTGGGATAACCAACCTTTATCAACCGAAAAAAATAGAACTCCAATTCAAATGTGGTTTTAAGGTCAGCTTGCATATAATCCCATACAATCAACTCACGACTCTGAAGGACAGTACAATGACTATGGTATATGCTGAAATTAACCTGACACTATTGACATCAGAAGATGCAGATGATGTAATACAGTTTCTATATACATGATAACATCAATCCATTAGAACAGTTTTCCAATTTTGGAATAGAACTTTATGTTGATACTTTAACAAAAGTGTTCAATCATATAAACAGGTTTTAAATACAAGCTGATACATACAACATTTTGTCACCTTTATGTAGTAATTTTCATATGTTGTAGTTCACTTGACTGTTCGAACTGAATTATTTGAATGTGTATGATATTGATCTCATGAACAATAACGTACTTGACCTATTTCACGCTGCTCTCTTCCTGTTAGGGTTCTCTCCTCCTAATTACCACACATCCAAAAAATTCCTATTAAATGGCTCTTGTGTATGTACCAATGAAGAGGGCATTAAATTTGAATTTGTTTATGTTTTAAACTTTAGATATTTGCTATCAGTAGCATTTTTGGTATTTTTTCAATGAAGTTGGTTCTATTTTTCTCAGCTGTGTCATTTTTTTCTGAGATTCTAGTGAATTTTTCAGCCTTGATAATCTAGAACTTATCTTTTCAAATTTAATCAGAAGGCCAGAAGAGTGTGGCTGTATATATTTTTCATTACTAAAAACTGCATGTTTGCATTTACATGTTGTTTTTTTGCTGCTCAGAAACACCATAACTTATAAACTGCATGTAAAAGACACTTTGAGGGTTTCAAGAACTTATGTTTGATTTCCTTGTCATGCTTATATTTCCTCAAAAGTTGTTTTTATATAAACTTTAATCTTTTCTTGAATCAACATTTTTAAGAAAATAAAATATGAAGAGTTTTTATGAAAGATTTTACAGGAAAAACGGAAACTATGAATATTTGCAAAGCTTCTTTCTTGTAAAGGTTCTGTTAAGGTTACTGTAAAGGAAAAAATTGGTAAAAATCACATTTTCTGATTTTTTGATATTATTATAGAGCGGAGCTTAATTTTCCATATGCAATAAATCTTTTTTGTCAAAAGTGTTTTTATTTCCCAAAATACGAGGAAAAACCGTTTTTGAGAGAAAATTCTGCAGGAGGATTTTAAATAAAACATGTAAACATTGATCCTCACCTTCAGTATGCATTATTAGAATGAATGAACTTTGTAGTTAGAAGCTTATCATCGTGTTTCTTATTGAACAAACAAATCAAATATTATTATTAAAAATTTTACGCCATGAACAGACAACGCTATCGAAAAAACGCATTTCCTGCCAGTAGAAAAAGAAAACGAAAAATGTTTTTTCTTTTCCATTTAGTTGATCTAATTAGTCATTGCCATTAGATTGTTGAGAAAGAAAATTTATAACAATAGAGCACCATTCCGCATGTTTGTTTATCATGCTGAAAGTTTCCAGCTGAGTAATTTTTTAAAACCGCGTTTTCTCAAAATTAAAATTTATGTAAAAATTCTACCAATAAAGAGTTCCTGTGACACGAATATTTATCGAATTGCTAAAATAATTATACCCACGTGATCACAACAGACTGTAGAACAAAACCGTGTCACAGTTTTTGAAATAATTATGCCAATCAAAAATAAATCGTTGCTTTAGCTTTGGAGTTAGCATAATTATGTTACTTAAAACTTCTTTCATCATAACTTTTGAAAGACTTAATTATTTAAAAAACGCTGACACGGTTTTTGAGTTCGATCTTTTGAGAACATGATGCAATAATCTTTAGAAAGAAATTTCAAAAATCTGTGTCACAGGAACTTGTCAAACACAACTACAAACTTTTTTGTTTTCAGCTCAAATTTCCAAAAAATGATTAATTTACCTTTTTGCAAATTAGACCATCTTTTAGAGGAAAAACAGAGCTTTTCAGAAATATATACTTTTATATAATAATTGTTTAAAACTTGGGAGTTATTGTGTAAAAACCAAAGGTGTGCATTTTTCCTTTACAGTAACCTTAACGAGATTATTTTGTATTATATGAAAGAAAGCTGCTCTGTTACATTACAGTGGTTGTTGTGTTTCTCAATATACCAGTAATTAAAATGAGGGCTGCTGTTGAAATACTTTAGACAATTAACAAAATACAAGTATTTCTCTGGGCAACTAACATCGTTCATCTGATATCCATCGCCCAAGATTGCGATCGCCTCCTCGACATTTTGGTCGCCTCCTCGACATTTCGGTCGCCTCCTCGACATTTCGGTCGCCTCCTCGACATTGGGATCGCCTCCTCGACGTTATGACACCACGACACTACGATCGCCTCCTCGATATTACGATCGCCTCCTCCCTCTGCGCCTCAACATCACGACCGCTTCCTCGCCATGTCGATTTTGACACTACAGGGGTCGAAATAAGAAAACTTTGTGTAGCCGGCTGTTTTGAATTAGGTATGGAAATAAGGCAGTGGGACAAATGTGGGACCATGGTTGGGCGACGAAGAAAATTTTTAGATTTTAAAGCCTGTAGAACAGCTTAAACGCAATTCTAAAGGCTTTTCTCATCACTTAGCCGGCTAAAAAGGATTTTTCTACCAATAAACTGTCCGGCTAAATTAGAATTCGTCCGGCTTTCGCCGGAAGCCGGACGTTATTTCGACCCCTGGACTACGATCTAATTTTATAGCTGATCTTTCATTTCTCCGTGTCTGGTCAGTCCGTCCGTCCGTCCGTCCGTGTGGTGTGTGTAAGATCGCAGTTCTTTACGCCCCAGTTATACGCCCGTTGTTATTAAATTTAAATTTTTCAGTTCAAAATCAGAAAGTTTAAAGCACAACGCTGATTTTTGGAAAATACATTATTTGTGTTTGACGAAATAATATATTTACAATACAAAAAGAGTTCTCTTCATTCGAATGAATAAATAAATTATTTGTTTTAATGCACCCTCTCCCCACCCTTTATTTTAACGTAGTGCATTCTGGGAGCGAAACGCTGCTAAAAAAACTTATCAACGAGACCAAGAAGTAGCTTTGGTTCTGACAGTCGATTTAATAAAACAACAACAGTATAATCTTGTATTGAAGTGTGTTGAATCAAGACATTAACAACCACATGTCCTAATTGGATTGGATAAAAAGTAAGGAGCAAGAAAAAGTCAGGCAAGTTGCATATAATAGATTATTTATCTCATGTCACTCAAATTATATGATTTCTTTTTCTCCAAAATGTTTTGTATATTAAAGATAAGATGTTTGCTTACATACCTTAAGGGAAGACTAGGTGATTCTTACTGAATTATTCTATTTTATTGTGTTCTTGTACTGTTAAACACTTCTATTTTGTAGCTTGAAATTTTACCAAAAGACCACAAGTTTGGTATAGTTATATATTTCTACGATATAACCTGTTTTTTAAAACATGTTTCGACATTTCTGTTGTTGTCATTAGTAAAATTAAATTACAAGCTGAATCGTTTACAAATATGTATACAGTGTGTCCACGAGAAAGTGGGCACCTAACTTTCAAAAAGCATACCTGTTTTTCGTGCTTGTTTATTTCAGTTTTTATACCAAAAGGAAGAAAATTTTTTGTTCTCTCTAAATACATACACTTTTTTAATAAAAAATAAATTTTGCGGGAATTATAATCGATTTTACCATGACACCACGCAATTAAATCAGTAATGATCAATTATATAAATCAGTAATGATCAATTAACGCTTGCTTGAATAATAGGAGTTAGTGACTCCAGTAATATGAAAATTCATGAAAAATTAAAATATTGTGATAAAGCTGCATTTATACTTGGAAAACACATATTTTTTTTACAAACTTGAAACATAAGAGTTTTATTTCTAAAAATCTTTTACGAAGATTTTAAAAAACTTTTTAAAACGTTTTTTTTTTTGCTTATAAAGATTTTGGCAAGGCATTGCAAATACAAACAAGACGACCGGATGGTCGAAAGATTTCGCTTATGTTTTTAAGAATAGTGCCCCATAAATAACGCCCATTCTATGTGCATACTTGAGGGTTCATTGGGTTGCAGAGCGGAATTTATAATAATTCCGTCTCCATAGTGATACGTGTTTTTGTATTTCTGCATAACCTCCCTGTTTCTGAGCCTAGTTACACTACTGATGCATTTTGTTAAAAAGATCTGCTAGTGTAAGCATAGAAATAAAAAAGTTTTATTGTGTAAACCTAACTTTATTAATAAACACATTACAAATTGAAACAAAAGAAATATACTTGTATGAGCTGTAACCATGAATTTTTTTAAAAAAATGATTTTATAAGAAAAACGTGAGCCAAAGAGATAAGAAAAAAAGATTTCTTCTTCAAAACAATTTTAAAAAACGAAAATCTATCCAAAGTACTCCAACAAAATAAACAAACCAAAAAACAAACAAATATATAGTTTGTTTGAAATAGACGGTTTGAAGTTAGAGTTAAAAATTAAAACTGGCTTGTAAAACTTCTTCTTCACTGCAGTTGATCTTCGAACGAAGAATATCAACATCAAAAATAAATTTCACAGTGATACTTCGAATCAAAAAAAGGAATTGAAACCCTTCTTTTTGTTTTTCCTTTAGGTAAAGATACTTTTTTTGTGACTTTGTGGTAAATACACTTTATAGCTCACGAAATATACGAAAACATATCATAGTCATGAAAGCAAGGATAAAAAGAAATAGAAATAAAAGAACTTTAAGTTAGTAAGTGCGGTCCTAAAAAACCTTCGCCGTACATAGATTAGATAGAAAGAACGCTGCCAAAACCAATATATTTCGCTTAGCGAAATCTAATAATAAAATAAATAAAAACTTAAGGTAAGTTTACACTATGAAAAAAAATTGTGCCTATTCAAAATATTTTGTGACAAACTTATCACAACACCACCAACAGCAGTTGTTTCAACGAAACAAAGAGTTAATTGCTCGTTAAAAGTCTGTTTTATTGATCATTACAGAATTAACAACCGTGTTGAAAGAAAAAATAGTCATTATTCTTTAAAATAAAACTTTTTACAAATATCAACTTATGTTTTTGGAAAGCTCATAAATTCTTTCCAACAGTATAAAAACCGCATTGCATTGGTGAAAATTCGAAAAGTTATTTGTGTTTTAAACCAGGTGCCCACTTTCGTGGACACACTATATACAAGAAATTAATTAGTAATAGCCTTGTTTCAAAGGTAAATGTAAACATAATTACAGTAGCAATAACACACATCAACGTATAAGAAGACAAAGATGAAGAAAAGAACATTAAAACAAAAACAATTATACAATACTACCTTATTCGTACTTATTAATGCTGGAGAATTTCTTACAATACTACTAATTGCGAGATTTATTTTTGAAATTTTGCCATGAAATTGCAAAAATTTGCCTCGCTATTAATAAGCTTTTTCTCATTTTTAGAGCTAATTTATTTCTAAATTATACACGTAAAGGGGAAGTGAATTGTACTGCAGACCACAGAATGATAAAATATATGGAAATAATGGACTCTGAAACAAGAAGACATAATATTTTACTTTTTATATCATTATTATTACTATTACATTCAAAGCTTTTTTTTCTTTCTGGTACAGGTAAAAAATGAGGAAGATTCTTTAGATTGTATAGATAGGAATGTTTTTGATATTCTAGATAATGAAAATGATGATGAGTAAAGGAAAAAACAATTTTGATTCTTCAAATTTGTCTTTGTGTCGCACAAATGTATCCTGTAAATTCCAAGAGTTTTGACAAATTCGCAAAAATAAATCCCTCAAATCACAATTTTTTAGGTTCAATTCACAAAAATTTGTCCCGTAATGAATTCTCCCGCAAACAATTTATACGAATAAGGTAACATAATATTTTACTTGCCTATTTAAATCAGGATTAATCCAACCTATATACAAACCTTACTTTAATTTCAGGTACTAGGTTCCACTAGTCCTTAAAATATTGATATTTTCATTGTCAGTATGGAAACAATCCCTATTGAAGGAGTATTGACCAACAAAATTTTCATCCCTTGGGACAAATTCCTTCATCATCTAGAAGTGTCTCTAAGCAACAAGACTGGTTGCTCAGTTCTGCCTTGTGGACTTTTATTTGAGAGATCATAATAATTACATGCTGTGAAAACTTTCATGTGATAAGCTGGAATTGTTTGTATACTTATGGATGCCTGTGCTCAAAATCTTGTACTTTGTGTAGTGAAAAGATTCTGGTCAATGAGCAGATACATCCATACTCATTAGCAGAAATTATTTTTAGTTTGATTGATAGTATGGGACATGCAGTGTTTTTAGTATGCCATTTGAATTTGATTTGTGTTCGGAATTAGGAAAAATTGACAAATGTCAACATATTTAGTCAACATATTTAGTCGTTGTCATTTTCTACATTTTTGTGCCATTATTTAGGATATATGAAAATCAGACAAAATTATATACAAATATACAAATAATACAAATTATTTCAGATTTCTTTTTTAACCAGAGAAAAAGAAAAATTGAATTTCCATGGACTGAATTTTATGAACTGAAGAATATCATCCTTTATTGGGGATGATCTATTTAGGGTTTTATTGACCGTTATTAACTCACTCGCCACCATGAAATAGAGAAATTCAGTAACTATTTTCCCTTCAGGTATAATAGTACAGTTAAAATTATGATGCTGCTTCAATTCAAGTTTCTATAATGCCTTGTACAGTTATACATAACTTTTTACGCTTTTTATTTAGTAATCAGCAACTGCTTGGCACTAGATCTTCATTTAACCTCATCTGAGGATCACTTACTTGGTAGAAAAAGGTTCACCTGCGTGATTAACCAAACACGTAAGCCTGTAAGAACGTAAAGCTGGAAAGTCCTTGTAAAACTCAAATTTAAAGCTTAAAAAAATCGATTAAAGTATCAAAGTTGTTGTAGTTGTTCTTGCCCATATGATTTCTGCTGATGCGTATTGTATTACCGTATGTGATTGATATGCTGCCACGAAAATCTCCTGACTTATAATTAAAAGGATTTAATTGATTGTTGTGGAAACGCAAGGTTTTCTTTTATAGCGTTTACCTTGATATTTTGTTGAGGCGACTTTCGTTAGATGAATCCATTAGGAAAAAATGCATACGTTATTCAGGTCATAGAAATTTGTGTTTTTGGTCTCGATGATATTATATTTAGATTGGATATTAAATAATCAGAGGTAATAATCTGTATGCAATGTCAGGCTTCTTCAGTTATTATTCATTCGACAACTTACTCCTTTGTGAAAATACTACAGGGGCCCTTTTTAGGTTTTTAATGTCTTAGATGTAGGCGAATGTGGATTTACATTTTCGACTAGCATGTTCAGCACCAACCGAATACGGGCCGCTCGATCTACTTGCCGATTTTTTTATTTATGTTATCCATTCACAGTTATATCAACTCGCACGCTTTGAGTGTGTGAAACACGCATTTTGGTTATCACACACGCAGAATTTCTATTTTTTTGAAATTTATTATATCTGATGACCTGGTGTTCTTATTAACAAGCTTATTTATTTCTATGAATTTAGGAATGATGAAATACCGAAACTTTTTGTCTAGCCAAAAGACAATCGTCATTTGTCATTTCTTTTGTAAAGTGATCTTTAAATTTTTGAGCACACAGTTCGCGCTGACCTTAAGGCCTATGGCCTCTTGTTTCGAATTCATTTTACCGAATGTTTTTGTTAAATCGAGATTACTTTATCCTGAACCTTTTCTAGTGTTAGGAATACGAGCATGGGTTCTGACGAACGAACGATAACAAAGTGTCCTGGTAAACTGTAAAGTACAATATCATCCCCAAATTTAGCTTTCAGGTTTCGTCTCGTTGTCCTAGTTTCGCCGATTGGGGAAAGCAATCTGTACCCATCAACCATATACAACAGTTCCTGCAGTAAGTTAAGTAAAATAAAAGCCGATTTCTCATATAATTTGATTTTTCGTCAGAGCGTTTCTCATATAATCTCATAAAATTCAAGTTTCCAAAAAATTCAAGCAATTCCCTTTCATTGTGAACCCAGTTCTTTCAGCTTCTCCCAAGTTGGAATCGTAAAAGATTTCTTTTAGACTTCAAGTACGAAACACATTTCGCCAAGTGAATTGAACGATTGAGATAAACTCATTACAATATGTTTTCAATAATCATCGCTACATTTTCAATATTAGATACCTTTCATTCTGATCTTCTTAACGGCTGTTTATATGGAAACTAAGCCAGCTGCTAAACTAGCAGAAACTTCATTCCTTTAGCCGGGCTGGAAATTTCTCTGTTTATTTGAAGCGGGCTGTCCCTGCAAACAGGCTGACCTCTTTTTCATGCAAATCAAGCGGGAAAATTTATGCTTCAGAAAGAAAGATTAGCGAATTTTAAGCCAATCAAAATCGGTGTGTTTGTAACGAGGCTAGCCCATTTTCCGGGCTGGCTCGCCTGTGACTGTTTACATGGGCTTTTTTTAGCTCGCTTACCGGGATCTCGGGTAAAATAGCCCTTCTGTCCATATAAACAAAATTCTTAGTTCCTTTTAAATTACCGAAGGCGATATCTTGGCTAAAGGGCTAGCCCTGCAAACGGGTTGGCTTCGGCTTCGATATAAACAGCCCCTTAGAGTCTAAGAGTTTTTTCACTGAAAAAATAAACAAAATGTTCTCGCGAGATATTTCGTCACTGAAAAATGTAAACAACGAAAAACAGAGAAGAACATATGGGTTCGAAAGATATTTCAAGAAAGAGAAAAACGAGGTGCTTACTCAACCCTAATAAAATCTCTTCGACTGCATGACAGAGAGTCTTATTTCTTATTTCTTATTTCCCTTTTTTTTTTTTATTGAGTCTTCACCAATACACAAATTTACACGAATTACATTATTTTTTCCATAGATTTCTGCGCATGTCTCCTGAAAGATTTGAGCATCTTCTAAGCCTTGTAGGACAAAGTAAGTATACACCAATTTTCGGAAAGCAATAACTTCGTCCGAAAGATTTTCTCTGACTCTCAGGTTTTTGACATCGGGTGAAAGTCAAATCTCCATATCATTTTCTTTCCGAATGGGACGTAAAACTGTCAGTCAAATCATAAGTGAAACATGTACAACCATTTATAGTTGTTTGGTTGAAACTTACACGTGTGCACCGAAAAAAGAAGAACATTGGAAAAGGATTGCTACTGAAAACTTGTGGCACCTTCCACACGTTGTTGGAGCCATAGATGGAAAGCATGTGGATAGAAGTACATTCAGACCAGCCTTTATCACAACTGCAAGGATTCTTCAGCATCGTTCTCCTTGCCATATGTGATGCTAAATATCAATTTACATTGATCGATGTTGACCGATGTTGATCGATGTTGGACAGTACGGTTCGAATAATGATACCAGTGTTTTTAATAAATCCAAAATAGGAAAGGCTTTTCATTAAGAAAAAACGCTGAAATTGTGGCTGGTTTTTAAAACCCATTACCTTATTACCTTGTAGGAGATGAGATTTTCGGCTTAGAGATGTGGTTAATGAACCTTATTTTGGAAGGGGGTTGCCTGAAAGACAAAACGCCTTTAAGGCGTGAGTAAGGGAAAAATCACTTAGCAGAGATCTCACTGTCATTAAGAAATCTTTATAAAAATAAATTGTGTTCATATGATAAGCGGGCTGGCTCACTTAAGTGAGATCTCATTTCATTTGACCGGGATCTCACCTAAGTGAGATGAAATTTGTTCATATGAACAGACCAGCCCGGCTTAGTGGGATAGATTTTAGACAAGTGCGCACGCGTCGAAATTCGAATTATTGTTTATGTGATGTAAACAACATTCTCCAGCCCGGTTAAGTGGGATGAGAAAAGCCATATGAACGCGGGGTGAATTTCATCTCATTCAAGTGAGCCAGCCTGGTTAACCGGGCCAGCTCACCTCCATATGAACAGCCTCTAAAGCTGTTTTTTTCAGTGTTCACTTTTCGTGTCAGAGCCACTAACGTTTGATGCTTCATTTACAAAACTAAAAAAGCTCTGACAGTGAGACTTGGCTTACTGAAAAGCTGAAGGGTAGATCTAAAAACGGGTTTTTTTTATCTTTTTAATTTGAACAGATATGAGTTATAGTCTTGAAAGCAAAAAAAATGAAAACAGAAAACGATACTTTTGAGAAATTGAAAATAACTCTGAAAATAATTTGTTTGAGTAAAAAAAGAAAAAACCGTTTTTTACTCTATCTCTTGTGATTACAAAAGTGTAAAAAACATAAGTTAAACTTAACTCGTTTTGTAAATGGAGCTACGTTTTTACAACAAGGTTCATTTTCTTTGACTCGTTCTAAAATCTTACATTTTTAGTTTACCTTAAAATTTTTAACATGGGCTTTTAGAGATGTAAATAAGCTTTCCAAAAATGTATCATACTTGATATAAACATATTCCTGTCAAAGGAATTAATTAAAAAACAAAAACACGTTTTTTTCCCTTACTCACACCTTAATTAGCGATTGTCTAGAGCAAGAAGAGTGACAGAAAATACATTTATTCTCCGTTCTCGTTGGAGAATTTATAGCCGCCCCATCAAAGGGTCCGTTGAAAATATAATAAGATATGTATTAGCTACACTTTGTCTTCATAACTACTTGTCTCAAACCGAAAATAGCTATTGTCCGACAGGATTCGTTGATTCCGAAAATAGCAGTGGTGAAGTCAAGGACGGAGAATGACGGTCTCATGCAAGACAAACGAAGGCTGTCTTCGAGATATTCAGCCAAGGAAAGGAAACTGGTATAACTTCAGATCCTTAGAAATGCGAAAAGCTTTAGAAGACTATGTAAATAGTGAAAACGGCTCATTGCCATGGCAAACTCAGTATATCAAAAATAAAGACAAAGTTGTTTGTTACTAGGACTAATTCTTGTTACTATTTTTTACTTCTTATGTATATAG
Organism: Turritopsis dohrnii; assembly: GCA_027922465.2. NCBI lineage: Eukaryota > Metazoa > Cnidaria > Hydrozoa > Anthoathecata > Oceaniidae > Turritopsis > Turritopsis dohrnii. The sequence goes on along the minus strand of BQMF02000208.1, from coordinate 336,494 downwards.
AATAATTTCTAGTACATTTCCTGGCATATATAATAAATTTCCATTTACAAACTGAAATAAGTCAAAAATCATTACAAAGTCTGATAAGCCGGAAACATCGAATTTTCGGATTCATTTTGATTATTGGAGGTATTAATTATCGAACTTGTTAAGCTGGATGATGTAGGTGATTGGAAGGGGGAGAGGACTTCTGCTTTTGATACATTGTGGATAAATAACAGGGTGCTGTTTGCTGAGGATAAAAATGATTGGGAAAAGTGGGTTGGTTTATTGTAGAAATTGTGGTTGATGTTTTACTCATTTACTCATCTTTTAGTTGGTATTGAAACATAAGTTGACTCACTTCATGTTTGAACTGGATCGTTAAAATAGGGGATAATATCGTCAGATCAGCAGTTATCATTTTTCCAAAGAGATCGTCTTGCTGGTTGTTCAACTTTGGCTCTTGCGCAATTGAACATTGTCTGTTTCTGTCAGCCATACTTTCGGAAATACTCTTCGAAAGTGTCATTCGTGTTTCTTCGTCTGTTTTCTTTACCTTTCTGGAATCGTTCTATTTCCACTTGCTAGTACCTCTTTGGAAACCTATACCTTTTTACATCGTCTTCGTATTTCTTAACATCAGAAGCACCAGCACCAGAGTGTTTAACTTCTTTGAATTTGTTGCGAACACGGCTGAAGCGTTTCTTCAAATTCTGAAACCTCTTATAGCAGTTCCTACAAAAATAGAGTAGTTTTTAGCAATGCCTATAATGACCACATTTATTTCAACGGTAAATGCAACTTGAAATGTAAAGAATATTGATATTCTTATTAATATGTACAGTTTTTTCGTTACCTTCTTCTTTAAACCCAAATCACTTTCAACTTGTTTCCATGCGTTTTCTACAGCAATTTTGCTTTTGTAATCGCTGGATGTTTTGTTGTATAGGTACGGATATTTTTGAACTTCTTCTGGCAATATTTCATCTTCTTGAAGATCCAGTTTATTTCTTCCCATTTTTTCATAAAAAACCTTCACTACACATCAGTATACAAATTGTTTTTTAAAAAGTGATATTTTTCAAAAACTACGTAAAACAATGATTCAATGAAGCACGCTGTCGGTATAGTGCAGTAGAATTAGCCCGAAAACCGGGAAAAAATTAGTAGGAAGCTAAAAATTGGTACACATGCTCCTTATTCCTTAAGGAAACAACAACAACAACAAAAAAAAGAATCCCCATCCGCAGCCCACTGGAAGCGGCTAAAATCAAAGATGGCAGATTTACTGATTTTTTTATTTCCTTTTTTTTCTTTGCTTACTTTTTTGAGTTCATTGCATTGCACAATGTTGTACAAAACAAAGCTATTGCACTAGTATTCTTTGATCTGAAATTATTTAGGTATTTTCGCAAAAAATAGGTATGTTTTTTTGCGAAAGACATAAAAATAGGTCAGCTTTTGTGTCCACCAAACCATCCCGAAATTATTTTGCGATAGGTTTAAAATACCTTAAAGGCTCGTTTCCACTTAAAAAAAACTGAGCGAAATGCGAAATATTTCGATGGAAATGTGAAGTGAGCATGCGCAGTAGGTACAAATTGATTTTTCCTGCGAAATATTTCTCTTCGACAAAAGTTGAAAAAAGTTCAACTTTTTTCCTATCGAAATATTTCGAATAAAATTCTGACCAATCAGATTGCAGCTTTGTTATTTATTTTTCCCGCTTTTCCCCACAAATAAAAAATCATTTGATTTGATTGACATTTGATTTAAAATTGTTATGTTTTTTTAATTTAAGTGGAAAAGGTTTTTTTAAATGAGCGAAATTTTTCGATGGAAAATTTTCGCATTTCGCTGAAGTTTTTTTTAAGTGGAAACGAGCCTTAAGTGAACAACAGCCAAAATCGCGAAATGTTTTTTTTTTTATCAATCTTTCGATGGAGACCAAAATCCCCAAATCTGAGTTATTTGGTTTCCGCCCGACCTAAAAATGCGGATATCAGCATTTTTCAAAATCGAATCTATTAGAAAAAAAAAGCCCATTTTCAAAATTGAATAGTTTCAACCAAATTTTTGGGTAGGTTTAAAGTGCTATCGCAATATAGGTTTTTTCCCTAAGATTCCTTAACTGGAGCAGGGAACTTCGAAATCCCGTTCACTAAAATTCCACCCTGAAGGAAAACACGTTCCATAATTGACAAAACTAAGGGGGAAACTTTATCAATTGACATAACTCTAATTTACATTGGAATGAACGAAACGAAAACAAGTTATCGGCACTTTAATTTAATCGTTTTTTATAACTAATAGCATTTTACAACTTAACGTGTTTTCTAAATACTTTGTGCATTTAATCGTAAGATTGATGAAGTACTTCAAATCCATCATTTTAATCGACTTCTTCAATAGTTGGTCCTTGTCCACCAGAGCTTGGTGGAGGAGCACCTCCACCTGGCATTCCTCCGGGCATACCGCCAGGCATACCTCCTGGCATTCCACCAGCTCCTTGGTACAATTTCGTCACAATTGGAGCACAGACTTTTTCCAATTCCTTTTGTTGATGTTCGAACTCGTCCTTCTCAGCAGTCTACAACATAGAACAAGTTTATTAAAAAATATGTTACACTAGCCACTGCAGTACAAAGCAATGCAGGCATTAGGGGGAAAAAAAGATGATGAAGTTGATTTCAGCATGAATTTCAAGTTACCTGATTTTTGTCCAGCCACTCAATAACCTCGTTACATTTGTCCAATATAGTCTTTTTGTCATCTTCGCTGATTTTATCTTTAACCTTATCATCTTCCACAGTTTGCTTCATGTTGAATGCATAACTTTCCAGGGTATTCTTAGATTGGATACGTTCACGCTGAGCTTCATCATCAGCTTTATACTTTTCAGCTTCTTGCACCATCCGTTCAATATCGTCTTTCGACAGTCTTCCTTTGTCATTAGTGATGGTGATCTTATTTTCCTTGCCAGTGCTCACTTCAACTGCTGATACATTCAAAATACCATTAGCATCAACGTCAAAGGTCACTTCTATCTTAGGTACACCTCTTGGAGCAGGGGGGATACCAGTCAGCTCAAACTTTCCAAGTAAGTTGTTGTCTTTTGTCATGGCCCGTTCGCCTTCAAATACCTGAATCAATACACCAGGTTGATTATCTGAATAGGTTGTGAATTCTTTTGTTTTCTTAGTTGGTACGGTTGTGTTACGTTCAATAAGTTTAGTAAATACTCCACCAGCAGTCTCAATACCAAGTGATAAGGGCGCAACATCGAGAAGCAATAGATCTTGCACAGCTTCATCTTTGTCACCGCTGAGGATAGCAGCCTGAACAGCAGCTCCATATGCTACAGCTTCATCTGGATTGATTGATTTGTTCAGTTCCTTATGGTCGAAAAAGTCCTTCAAAAGTTCTTGGATCTTTGGGATACGTGTTGACCCACCAACAAGTACAATATCGTGAACCTGACTTTTACTGAATCCTGCACTCTTCAATGCCTCTTCTACTGGTTTAATAGTATTTCTGAACAAGTCGTTGTTGAGTTCGTTAAAACGAGCTCTGGTAATGGTCGTGTAAAAGTCAACTCCTTCAAACAGTGAATCAATTTCAATAGTCGCTTGTGTACTTGCAGAAAGTGTTCTCTTGGCTCTTTCACATGCAGTGCGGAGACGTCGTACTGCTCTTTTGTTGGTGGACATGTCTTTCTTGTGCTTTCGCTGAAATTCCTTTTGGAAATGAGCAACAAGACGGTTGTCAAAATCTTCACCACCCAAGTGTGTATCACCACTGGTTGATTTAACTTCAAATATACCCTCCTCAATGGCCAGGATAGAAACATCAAAAGTACCACCACCAAGATCAAAGATAAGAACATTTCTTTCACTTCCCACTTTTTTGTCTAAACCATAAGCAATGGCTGCAGCAGTAGGTTCATTGATGATACGTAATACATTCAAACCAGCAATAGTGCCAGCATCTTTGGTAGCCTGACGTTGAGAGTCATTGAAGTAGGCAGGAACTGTTATGACAACATCGTTGACACTTTTGCCAAGGTAACTTTCAGCTGTTTCCTTCATCTTTATCAAAACCATTGAAGAAATTTCTTCAGGGAAGAAAGTTTTATTTTCCCCCTTAAACTCGACTTGAACTTTTGGCCTGCCACCCTCACTCACAACCTAAAATAACATAATACATAAATTTTATCTTTTTCAAATGACATAAGATTTTGAAATTCAAGGTAAATATACTGCCAAACAAATAATAAATGTAAAAAAATCACATACTTCAAAAGGCCAATGTTTTCTGTCACTTGTCACCACACTATCATTGAATTTTCTTCCGATAAGACGCTTGGCATCTGAAATAATAAATAATTTTATATTTTAATTTTGCTACTTAAGACCTTAAAATGTTTCTTTCGCATGGCATTCCCACATAGTGATGGGTAATTCATGTGGAAAATGTGGAAAAGTGAAAGTACATTTCAAAAGGAGCATTAAGAAATTGAAAGTTCAAAAAAACACTGGAATCACTCTTACCAAATACTGTATTTGTAGGGTTCATTGCAACTTGGTTCTTGGCAGCATCGCCTATCAATCGTTCTGAGTCAGTGAAGGCAACGTAACTTGGGGTGGTTCGGTTTCCCTGGTCGTTGGCAATAATTTCGACTTTCCCATGTTGAAATACTCCAACACATGAGTACGTTGTACCAAGATCAATTCCAACAGCTGGAGCTTTTGCCATAGTTAATTCAGGAAATCAAACAGATAAGTTTCGACAAGAATGGTAAGATGAAGTACTCAGCTGAGCTAGTGATATGATTCACATGAATTTTTAAAGGACTCATCTATAGAAAGCGTGGTTAATATAACATTTCAGAATTTCCATGGATAGGAGGTCAGAATTTAAAGCATTGTAGTAACCTAATAAGCATTTCACCTGATTTTAGGTCAGAAAAGCTTACTTAAGAAAAAGCGTTCTTATAATTATAATCTAGCGAATCTTTATATATAAATTTTTATATACAGTTGGAAAAATATATTTTTCTCAGTTATTTTATAAATTTCTTCTCCCCCTGAAACTAAAATTTTCAACCCTTTCTAGAATTTTCTTCAATTTGCTTGAAAAGTCGTTGGCCGTAGTATTTGAAGAAATAAAGTGACCCAATACCAAAGACTCTTGAAAAGTTAGAACCTAATAATAAGAGCGTTTTTATTTAATAGCAACCAAACTTTAGATCCATTAGAAAATCGCTTTTACCAAATTTAATGTAAGCATTACCGTCCCTAGAGTTTGTATTTACAGGAAAAATGAAGCAATGTGAAGATTTGAAATTTGATAAATAAAGCGCAGAACAATGTATAAGACCAGATGTACACCACGTTCTAACGAACTAAGGGGAATAGCCAATAATTTTGTCGTAAACAGTAACTTTTGCAGATAATAGAGTTTTATGAAAACTCTTTACCTAAAATATAGCTCCGCGGTCCCTGAAATGTTGGTTGGCGTTGGAAGTTGGGTCACAAATGCGCACCGTCTAAATTTGATGACCAGCACAGAGGGGCATGAAATAAAAAAGCAACCAATGAAAGTCTTTACATGCAACGGCCACGAAATTCAAAATTTCGTGAGGTCGTTTTGTTTTGAATATCCGACAATATGGCGCGCGTGGAAATTGAAAAAATTGTTTTATGTTATATATAGTTTTAATTTAATATGCCCTAGAGTCTTGTGAGGAAGACTGATCTTAACTTTCTCCCTCACAAGACGCGAAGGTGTTAACTGGGGGACTTTCTTCCCTTCCTTTCTGGTTGTCGACATTTTTTTTATCTATGACTGTTATATTGAGAGTTATATTTTCATTTTCGAATGAAAAAAACTACATTTTTATGTGGCAACCTTTCGAGATTTTATTATCTTCGTCAGGGTCATAGTATCCTCTTCTGTTTCCCCATCGAAAAAGGTCACTAATTTGAACAAATAAGTTAATGACATTAAACATTCTTGAAGTTTCTGGAGTAAAATTTAGTTCAAGTGATTTTCAAGACCTTGTGAATTAAATTTGTGTGTGTGTTATAGTATTCATATCATTTCTAAACAGCGTAACAGCAAAGTTAAAATACTCCAACTAATCTGAAATTAAAAACGCTGTGTGGATTCAATCAAGTCAAAATACAAACTTTTAACTGTATTTCTCATCTTGTAAGTATAGCTCTCTGCCGCCCAGAAGTGGCTTCGGCCTTGCAGGGAGCAACCCATTTTTTTTTTAAAAAAAAGTATTTTATATGTGAAAAATGTATGGATGACATTTTTGTGACCAGCATAGCAGGGGCTAATACAGACCCATTTTGACGTCCATAACGAAATGTTCACTTGCAAATAATGCAAGTCATCACAAGAAATAGCATAACAACAAAACTGTTAACTTGTCAATATTATTGTTATTGCACAAAATCCACAACCTACCTAATATAATGCAAATAATAAAAAGATCAGCAGATATTTTCACATCTTAACATCTTAACTCATTGAATTTCATTAATAGAATTTAGTAATAGAAACAATATACTAGGTAAAAATTAAAGAGGGCATTACGGAAAAGATTAATTTTTGGAAAAAATGTGTGTATAGCTCACCCATACATGCTTGACTACATTGTTAGGATATTATTAGTGGTTCAAATAACAACATTGAATGTTTGGCACTGCTGATTAAAGTTTCTATATATAAGTGCTTGATGTTGCCATCACTCTATAATATCTTTCATCACTCCAGCTGGACTAAGCAATAGATTTGTAGCCCTGGCTACATACTGTTTTCGGTTAAGGAGAATTAAAATAGTTCTGATCTGATGAAAACGGTTTGATGTATATATGTAGATTTTTAACATTTTAACACTTTGATGTGGAACAGTTAGGCAAATCGATTAATATAAATTGATCAGGAAAAGAGTTTGAAATGATTGCCTTAAATAATGAATAGAATTTGTTACTTTCAATGTGTAAACAGTGTGTAAACATTATTGAGACATTATTATTCATATATAACCTTTCTTGTCATACACAGTCCAATTGTATATTAGAATTTCCTTGAAGGGTTGAAACACTTTGCCTCTCTACCTATCCTTAACTATATAATAGCAAATTTATTTTAGGCTGTTAGAATTGATTGTACCATTCTGGATGCATTGTGATATTAATTGTAAGTATTTTTTGATATGGAAATCAAGTGACATTTTGTTTATATATAATATACTTTTGACTGCCGTGGCAGGGTCAGTTTGGACCATTGTTTATAAAAAAAATAATGCACCTGAAGGTTTTTGGTCCGTGTTTTTGTTTATTTTCATTTTGAAAGTTTTTTATAAGCAACTCAGGATTTTGACCAGAACTCAAGTTTCTTAATTATGACCACAATTCCCATATATAGTTGACTTTAAAAATATATAGTTATATGCTTTTGTTTAGGAAATGGTACATATGGATAAGCTGGTAAGGATTGCTTATTTTTAGGATGCATGAATTCCAATTGTTCTTTACTTAGACTTTTCTTCACTGATAAGGATCATGAAATGGCTTGTTGGAGATTTTATATGAAACCACCATCGTCTTTGGATTTCCTTTTTTTTTTTAATTTCTTTTTGCACAAAGATGTTAATTGTGCAAGGTTTCATGTACGAAGAAGCATATAGCTTCTTTTCAGTTTCTGAAGGTTTTCTCCATTTTGTTCTAGAACAAGGAGAACTGTATAAAAGGAGTTCCGAAAGCTAGACCAGCTCCTGATTTTTCTAAACTACACAGGCAGTGGGATTTGAAACTACAGAAAGTGGGTATATTGTACACACTACAGGAGATTTCGATAACAAACCATAAGGTGTTATATAACTTTATTCTTTTTTAAATAACATTACTGTAACAATTTTTATTGTTTTTTTTTTTTTTTTAAATCACTCACCCCACTCAAGGCTGAAGCCACTACAAGGAGTGGGGCTACACATTCCCGATGTTCATCATAGCGTTAATCTCCCCGACTAGCCTTCATTTCCCCCGAAATACATCAGGAAATCGAGCTAGTTGCAGTACCTCCAGGAGCCGTGACTTTTTTTCAACACCCGACCTCAGCGGGGTTTGAACCCTCAATATTGGGTTCCTAAGCTCAATGCTTTAACCTTTCTTTTATTCTTTTTAACGTACAACGTATATCTACTTCATTCATGTAATATGGTTTGTTATCGAAATCCCCTGGAGCATCACACATGTATTTATGTCTTAAGAAGGTCTGAAGAAAATGTAAATGAATGTAATCATGTGCGTTTGTAAATTTCCACTGCATCAATGATGTTGGCTATTTTGAATACTATGTAAATACGTATATTTTGAAGAAAATTGTAGATTGATCAAAAATTGTCACCCAGCGATTTGCACAATCGTCCTGATTTTTGCTATTGATTTTCATTTCTTTTTTTATATAGGGAAAAGCAGTTGTGAAAAAGCCTTTAACTGATGTGAGTACAAATTTATGTCATGGTACGAGAAACAGACATTATCATTTCAGAAAGTTTACAACTTTTGTATTCTCCAGGTACAACCATTCAGCCTCACACAGTCTCGAAAATCGAGTTCAACATCTTCAAGTGATGGAGAGTTTCAGATAGATGAGAAGGCCAAGGAAAGCATTTTAAATTGTGATGTCATAACAGAGGTAAAATCAACAGTTACTGTTCTGTATGTATTGTTACATTTCTGACACTGAAAATATATATTTCTCTTTTAAAATCTAGAGTAATCATTTACACAAAAGGGCAACGATTGGTGTTACTAGGTATGTCAAGAACTTGTGATTTCCACACTGGTCTCTAAGCACTATCATTTAATTGGAAGCATAAAATCATGACCTTAAGTTAAACAAATGTTCTATCGTTGAGTGTGTGAGATGAAGACCTAAGTTTTAAGATTGACCAATCAGATGAAATCTGTATCTTGCAAGGCCATGCGTATTCCCAGCTTTTGTTTTGCTAGTATTATTCCAGCGGTAAGTTATACGTTATCTGAGGAAAATTAGATTAGGCCACTAGCCTCTTCCTCCTGTGCTAATAAAAAAATGCAGGAATCCCGATTTTCTGATGTTATGTTTTGGAGCTTAGAGGGACTGGATCTAGACTGAGGAAAGTTTTTTATTTTCTAATAACTGCCCGGGAGCTTATAAAATTAATCTTGAATTTAAGGGGGCGTTTAAAAGAGTAAATACGGAAGCCAAAATTTTATAGCATTGTCAGAATGTCTATGATTTGTGTGGTTATTTGTTTTTTTTTTTTAGTCAAAGACATTATCCAAGTAGGATCCCTCAAAGGAATTCTCTTTATGTTAATAAATCTGTTTTTGGTGGTGTTTCATCCTCAGAGAATGAGACAAGATCACACCAATCTCCTCAAGCTATTTCTCGTCAAAAATCTTTTATGAAATCGCCTGCTGTAAAGAAGAGGAATGTTTTGCAAGGTAAATCTTTTTTGGATTTGTTATGATTGTTATAGTTGTTGTCAGTTCACATGTATGAATGAACTCGAGGAATGCATCACTTTAATTTGCTTAATATTTCATTTGTGTTTAATCAGTATAGCCTCTTCAATTAGTTATCAATTAGGATCTGCAAGGGAGATGTTAGAGTATAATTTAAAAGCCCATTTGGGTTATAGAACCTGCAGTATTGCTGCAACCACTCAACCATGTAATCCCTTCCCAGTGGGCAAAACTGTCAAAAGTTACTGCAACAAAGAGTATTTTCACTGACATACTGTGTATATTTCTACAGAAATGTACTTCTCTGCAGAGATTTTTCAACAAATTTGCTGGGTAGGTTAGACATCGATCCTGCTCAAAACTATTATACTAAGCAGATTGATCTACACTATTATAGTCGCTGGCCAGACTGGGTCAAGTGTTTAGCCCCCAGCCTATCACTATGTTACCACTCCAAAGCGTGACCGCGGATGGTTTCATTTTCCTTGATTGAATTCAAACGTTCAAGAGCATCATGTTGTATTGTTATCGTTTTCATAGGTTTTTCGGTGGATTTCCAACCAGACGCGGACGCTTTGGAGAGTATACTCAACTGCGAGGGAATACCAGCCAGTCGAACTCCTTCGAAATTGAGCAGCCAGTTTGGCCCTACAAAATCGAAGCGAGTAAAAGGTCGAGTGGTACCATTCCAAAAGCCAGTACCGAATTCCAGATCTTCGTTTAACGCTAGAAGTTCGTCGCAAGCTGATATATTAGTAAGCGATCGCATGTTCTTCCGATTATTTGTTGAGTATATATCATTTGAGTACGAAACGCTTTTTACCTTGTCGTTTTAAGGCGTCGAAGAAGCAACGTTGGTCGATATACTCTCGAGACAGCTTCACAACGAAGCCAGACTTAATGACATGGTTGAAGGGACTGATGGAGCAGCCCGTTCCAAATAAAAAACTGAACAAGTCTTCCCACAAAACTGCGGAGCAAGTGACATCAGTGCTACCTGCTTCAACTGAGAAACCACGACTGCAGAACGAACACCAAACCGACATGTTCGTCAAAAAAACCGGACTGAAGTTCGACAAGACGTTAGTCGGTTACCAAGGCGATCGTCGTGGTGACGAAGTAGTTATTGGCGAGGCGACGAATAATGATTTCCCTCTGGCATCATATAGTACTCCGTCAAAACAGAAAAACGCCAAGTCGGAAGTTACTGATGGATCTGCTGTGAGGTCAATCTTAAAAAAGAAAACGTGTGATACCTCAAATGTAAAAAGGACACCTTTTAAAACGATCTTAGAAGAAAAAACTCCCAGTCAAGACAAAAGGAAGCCTGTTGTCTCGATGGATTGTACACCACTCCGGTTATCTGCGTATGCAAGGAACCAGAGATTGCTTGGCTTGCCTTTACCTAAGGAAAATCGTTATGAAAGAATGGGAGAACGTATTGACGAACCAGTCAGTGCTAGTGAATGTGACCATTTGGTGACTGCCGCCTCTAATGGTCAGCCTTCCAATGCGACAATTGATGGCGTGAAACACGTACGCTGGGCGGAAAACTTACGAAACTCTTTAGAGCCCAAAGAGAGTGTGGTGTGTTTTAATTTTCTTGTGTTGTTTTATTCTTAAAAATCCCCCTGACCACGCCCCAACCCTAATAGACTTTCATTTTTTTGTGGGGGTGGTGGACCACAACGAACGACAGTGTTACTTACATCGTTATGGTCAACTAACTGCCAAAGTTCCTTTTGTAATTTTAGATTCTAATTTTTTTATAGAATGAATCTGGCGACCAATTTTCATTTGAAGGGACCAAAACTACGACCGCACAAGTTGCTATAGTTACTAACAAAGACGATGAGAAACCAGCACATATCAACAAAAATTCGGCTTCCGTGAAAACGTTTTCGAACGCGGCAAATAGCAGTTGGGCTGATGTATTAAGTCAAGATGATGGTGCGCTAACTGCGAAAGCTAACCAGCACACAGATCATTCACGTTTAAAAGCAAAATTTAATGACGCCAGCGCCATTGTTTCACCTGTCAGAACACCGTCGTCTCATCAGAAATTGCCGTCACGTTCTGCTGATGACGTGCTGGGAAAAAAACCACTCGATAAGTTCATCTGCAGTATGGAAGTTAATGTAAGCGACGTTCCAAAACAAGACGATATTCATGCAAGAGTCGATGACGCGTCATATCGTCCTTTACCTGCCCTTGACGGGAAACTAATCGAAAAATTGATGACTTTTGCCGAAGACGATGGAGCCGATGACTATTTGTCGGTGTTTGCAAATAGGGAGCTAATGAAGGACAACCTGCAAAGCACCCTGATGCAAACGCCCCAAAGGAAGGAGGGCGAACCTCTACCGGGCGTCGATTTAAATGTCAATAGTAAAACTGAAGAAATATCAGAAGCAGTGGTCGCCGGTGACAACAGCACTCCTCCGTGCCTTGAAGACTTGAGTACTACAAACAATGAAACAGTGTCAAAAGTTTTAGAAGCGCCGTGTAAGAGAGTGAAAGCTGTAGCTCGAACTCCCTATAAACAAGTGATGTTGGATTACTTAGAGAACGCACTGGCTTTATCAAGAAAGCGACAAAGTGAATCTCTGAACTGTACAATTGGTCTCGAATCCGATGTGACGCCAGAGGAATTTGATCAGACTCATCAAATCAAAACCAAAGGTGCACAAAACCGCCTGGGCGTCCAAATGAGCCAATGGAGTGATGAAATGGTGACTAACTCCTGTCGTGTGAGTGGGGCGGTTCCGATTGGTATCAGTCAAAGTAACTTAACCTCAACTACTTCAGCTCATGCCAAAGGTTTCGTTAGCCGCGAAGACACAGCATTGGTAAATATCCTTTCACCGAGTATGCGAAAATTCCCCACAACCCAGACTAGCGAAAGTTTAGATAAATCAGTGTTCGCAACGAGCAGGACGGTGGAGATCACAGGAGATCAAAATAAAAAAACGTCTGAGATAGTGACGTGTAAGCAAATCCTCAAGCCGGCATCTTTCAATCCCGACGTCGCCAACCTGCGACCGTCAGAATCGAAGCCAATAGAAGCTGACATCAACCGGCACGCAATTTACACATCTTTAACGACGCCGACCATCAATATAATACCGATAACGAGTGATCAATCAAGCAAAAATCGTCCTTTTGTTGCGTTGAGGAATGGTTTCACTGAAAACCCTCAGAAACTTCTTCAGCCTCTATTCTCAACTTTAACATCTGGTCACGCTTTTAAGACGTCTGGAAAACACCAAGAGGTGAAGAACGTGAACTTGATGTTGAAGCCAAGCACTTTCACTCGTGACCCGCGCTCGTCCAATCAGATTGCTGTTCCTACAACTAACGAAAATACTGATTACATTGTCGCCAATTCGAATCTATATTCGAAATTGCATTTTACTGAGGTCATGACGTCATCGGCGAACGTTTTAAAACCAAGCATCCTCGCATCACACTTGACACGCGCCAGTCCATCGGCAGCTGTGATTGGTGGAGGTAATTTGAATGATCGTATTCTAGCCAATCAGATGATCGGTAACGCTTGGTGTGCAACCAATTTTCCTCGTACCGTTGAAGACACAATTGCCGAAAGTAGTATGGTTGATCAAGACACTGATATTTGTTTGGTGTTCAAAAACCCTCCAGGGAAATCATTTAGTAGAGACACAAAAGACACTTTGGTACCAGACTCCACAGACCATACCTGCAGTGGACTCGGACTTAATCGATCAGATAACTCCTTTTGTCGGTTGGACTCGCATGGTAGTGCTTTTCGCCACGTACCACCAGTATGTAATGCCATACCCCGACATCAGACTGTGTGTGCATCATCGGCTAGTGATCCATCCAGTGATATGAAACTTCTTTGTAAACTGTTAGAACTGCTTGTCGCAAAACCTTACACACGCGACTCTGTGCTTAATGCTGAAGTTTCACTCTATACGAAATTCGGCGAGATTTCGGAAAAATACGGGCAGAGAATCCACCGTAAACGTGACGGGGCTGGTTGTGCGTTAGAGAAAGTCCTGACAGACGGTGACGAACAGGTAAGAAAGTATTTTCAAATCCTCGTTTCACAGGAAAATGGAAATCTTTGCTTTGCATAGGACCTTCACTTTGACTACAAAGGTTTGGCTTGAAGTTGAAATTTTTGCCTTTACAAGTAAATATTTTGATGTTGTTTTATTATATATCGCTGACGTAATCGTAAAAGTATTTGCATTGATGATAAATAGCGTTCTTAAATGCGTGATATTGTTACAGGGCACAACACAACAAAAGGAGGGGGTTGCTTCAAAGATTTCCTATTGTTAAATTTGTTTTTGTTTGTGGTTTTTTTAGCATTTTGTTCCTGTCGTTAGTCTTGGTTGAAATCTGAATTCTCCCAACTGTATTGGTAGCGGACTGATCGTTGTTCGATAGGAAGAATATACTGTTTGATCACTGATTGTGATTTTGATAATTAATGTAAATATTTAACATAATTAAATGAGCAGTTTTCTACTCTGGTGTCTGTGTACATCTAGTTGCGCTCAGAACGACCACGGCTCCTTCTGGATTACTCGCACCAAATATTCGAACCACTGATTATTCGAAATCGAAAAGTAAAAGCTTTACTAAAATAATAATCGAATGTCTGTGTGTGTTTGTTGTTTGTGTAAAATATTATTTGTTTGCTCGCTAGTGCACTTAATTTGTAACCATAAAACAACATATATTGAAACATTTTGAATAATTAGTTAAGGCCGGTGAAATGGTTGTTAACCTAAAAAAGGATCAGTTTTTTTCTCTTGATTGGACGAATCAAATTAGCTGAAAAGTTGTACTGTAACAATTTTTAGAGGCATTGTTGGTACGATTCTCCTGCTCCTCCTTGTTTCACCGTCCTTGATTTTATTTTCAAGCTAATTTATCGATAAAATATTGATGTTAATCGCTGAACTGTGGAAATCTCAGAACCCAAATATCGATTACCCTTGTTCGCAACATGTCTTTTTTTGTTTTGTTCTTTTTTGTTGTTGTTTTTGTCCGAAATCAGCACCTTCCAAGATTTATTTTTATGAGAATTGAAAAATTTTGGTCAAAATTCGGTCGGAATTTGGTAACGATCTAAATCAATAATAATTCTATTTATAGGAGCCACTCCAAAACGTGAAGCCACACATCTTTTAGCCTCCAAAATATCAAACCACACATCTTTTAACCTCCATAATATCAAACCACACATCTTTTAACCTCTATAATATCAAACCACACATCTTTTAACCTCCATAATATCAAACTACACATCTTTTAGCCTCCAAAATATCAAACCACACATCTTTTAACCTCTATAATATCAAACCACACATCTTTTAACCTCCATAATATCAAACTACACATCTTTTAGCCTCCAAAATATCAAACCACACATCTTTTAACCTCTATAATATCAAACCACACATCTTTTAACCTCCATAATATCAAACTACACATCTTTTAGCCTCCAAAATATCAAACCACACATCTTTTAACCTCCATAATATCAAACCACAACAAAAATATGATTTTCAGGTACAGTAATAGTAGTAGCAGTAACACAAGGGTGTTTTTCGCTTCACTGCTATACTGTAATAAATGAGGAGATGAATGCACCTCTCTGCTGACTCACCAGCCAATGACATTGAGTTTTTGGGGAAAGGTAAATGGTAGATGACATTTACCCTTCGCGTTCGACGTTGAAACAGCACATCTATAGCCAGTAATTTGTACTTTCTTTATGAAAAACATGTATTTGCACTCTGATATTCAGCTGGTTCCTTTGGGATTCTAGCTTGCGCGGTGAAGAACATCTCTCAAATCAGGAGAGCTGAACTTCTCGTGTCCATAAGGCATGACAACATACCTGTTTACCGAGAGTGCTTTACTTTCCTTCGCCAAGCAAAATGTATTGATATCAATGGGTGACAAAAGTTTTTGTCTGATTCAACTGGAATCCTCATATCTAAAAATTTCAGCTTACTGCGCGAACAATGTTCATCGGCCACATGAAAAGACTCGGTTATCAAGTTGAGGTGTGAGTTTTAGAGAGATTCGGAAATTACGTCACAACAGTTCATTCCGTGTTCATTTGAAGGCATGTTCTCAATGATGATGGACGTGGCGCTTGTTTTGCAAAAATAAACTGGAGAGACCAGAATACAAGCGCAACTTTTAAAAGCGATCACTCGTCGGCAGCAATTAGAAACCAATCTAAGTGGTTGCTGTCAGACACAAAAGAACTCAAACAAAATTCACAAGATTTTTCATGGATTTAGATAGATTTAGAATACCTTTCTAAAATAAAAAAAAGAAAGAAAAATAAATAAAGAGACTATGTAGACAGTGTTTTTATAGATTTTATGAACAGAAGAGTGCAGTCATAGTATTGTGTATGAAAAACATCGGATGATAGTGACTTTTTTCCATTTTAAACCAATACGGATAGTAATATCACTGCATCATGCATACATTAAAAATCTGGTCTGAAAAATGTCATCCGATGTAAAAATGGAAACTCAGCTCCAAATTTGTGAGAAAAAAAAGTAATGCATGCTATGATCTCGAGATAAAAAAGAAGTTGAAAGTACATCACAGATTTCTGTCCTTATTTCTGATTGGTTCGTTGTGCACATGGAGAGAACTAAATTTCGAACGTTATGAACTCGGACTGGATGAAATATTATTTTTAAGCCAATGAGATTTCAAGAAAATATCTGTTCGCCAAACGTATACATTTTTTCGTCCAATGTAAACGTCGCATTCAAGTTATTGTTTTTTCGTCCAATGTAAACGTCGCATTCAAGTTATTGTTTTTTCGTCCAATGTAAACGTCGCATTCAAGTTATTGTTTTTTCGTCCAATGTAAACGTCGCATTCAAGTTATTGTTTTCGTCATCAAGAAAACAAGAGTTAGTAAAAATGTTTGGTTTTAATTGTGTGGTGACTTCTCCACCATTATGAAATACAAATACTCATAACTTGAAAGGCTACTTAACGGCTTTAACATGATCACACGAGAGGTATTAAATACACCTGTTTGGAAACTAGATTAGAATACTGTATGATAGTATCACCAACCATTCAAGGCTTTGCAGCTTTTCGATAATCTGGAAGATAGCGGCGTCGAAGAAAAGTTGCGTTTGTTGAAGCAATACGAAATCTGAAACCGGTCAGTTTTGGACCAACGAGAAACTAGTTTTGATTTCCCGGTGGTGATGAAAAAATTAAAAATTAATGAGTCTTTGGGGATACTTTAAATATAGAGGCCCATGCGAAAGCCGTCACTCCACTGTCAAATAAATCCATAAAAAATTCATTAAAAAGTTTAATTTAAATATCCTTCTCGTCAACTTTTGCTTTAAATAACGTTACAAACACAGTACACAGTCTACCCTCTATAAGTGGAACCCCGGATAAGTGGAACTTTCGTTTAGTGGAACCAATTTGTCCGGTTCCTGCATTAACAAACCTCTCTTATTTTATTCGGATAAGTGGAATATTCGATAAGTGGAACCATATTTTTCGGTCCCGTGGAGGTTCCACTTATCGAGAGTAGACTGTACTTCTTTTATTTATGTTTTTATATATATTTTCCTTCGCGAATAAGAAGGTAACTTTTTTGAATTTGGGAAATTTTCAAAGCAACTCCAAAACTTTATAACAATTTTATTTTTAAGCAGTTTTGGATGGCCAAACTTTTCCCTTGTCTTCTATTACACCTGCATGTATAAAAAACCTTGCACGAACAAAAGAGACTAATCACAGGTCCGTTGAAGTAAACAAGAAAGGCGAAAGTGAGGCCAAACAAACGCAGCACTTATAGGCTATCAAAATATATCACCAATGATGCATCATCAATTTCTGTATAATTAGAAAATCTCTTCTGGAAATGATACGGACGATTATCTGCAGGATCATCACGTTTTTCATTCATACATCGCGATCACTGGTTAGATGTTCCCGTACACCCCGATATTATTCGTTCGTATTCTCCGGCGATAAATATCCTGAACCGGTCGATAGTTATTTAACAGATACGAGCTCGTTTCGTCTTTTCCGTTTCGCAATTCCCGAAAACTGTCCAACTGAAAAACAAAAAGTACAGATCAATCTCTACAATTCCAACCTCAATATTTCGAACTCTCTCTTAATTCGAACGAATTTCGTGATCCCTTCATCAACTATTTCTTTGTAAATGTTTTTTGGTCCTTTTGGTGTTATCATATCTCTGGCGTAGAGAGTTTACCATAAGCACTAATACTTGACAAATATAGACTGCATGTTATCTCGTGAAATTTTTATATTGAAACCATTGAAAATTGAAATTCTATTCTTCTATCACTTGTACCAAACACCACTCAATTAACACAATTTGGTTTTGGTTTTCATTAGTAAAAAAGCTTTACAATACGAAACATGTAAGAACTGTTGGTTAAAAATATTGTCTGGTAAAGCAGGAGTGTTATTTTAGTTCGTTATGATCAAGTTGTCATCATGGCCATGGTCAAAGTTTTCCTTCATTAAAAAGATAAAATGACTTTCACACAAAAACTTAGCGCTACCATCTAAACAAAGCAGGAAAAAAAATTGCCAGAACTTCACAAATCCCTGAGACGGAAAAGAATTATGGAAAAGAATTGAAGAACAATTCACATCCCATCATTGTAGTTTAAAAGGCAATGCAACAGCTTCCTCATGTTTATTTTGACGTTTCCATTGGAAACTGCGATTGCAAATGCGCGTGCGCATCAACGGTTCTTCGCATTCTGTCAAAACTTTGATCGAGTGCTCACCTCAGTGTTTAGCTATTGCTAACTTGAGAGTTTAAACTTGTTTATTTTCACGATTTCAAAACCTGATTTGTAGAGATTTGTGTTCAACATGAGTTGTTCAGCACCGGCGTTGATGTTTTCATTCGATTTTGTTTCGCGTTTGTTCGACGAATGCGAAAAATATCGAAAGGAAAACGAAACGCTCAAGAACCAAGTTGAGCATTTGTCTGTCTCTAATGGAAAGTTGGAGCAAGAGAAAACGAAAATACAAGAGGAATTTTCCCAGCTAAAAATGGAACTAGAAAAAAATTGCGAAGTAAAACTGGAGGCAAAAGAGGTGGAGTTTTTTGACGAATACGAACGTTTATGTTCTGAAATTGAAGAACTAAAAGAAGTTGTCGAAACATTGGAAAAAGAAAGAGAAGATTTTAAAACTGATCCTGTGAATTCGCTTGAGAGGTTTCACCTGGAAGAGTGTCGAAAGAGTTTGAGCGAATTCAGTCAGGAGGAAAGATTTGTTTTGAAGTGGATTGTTGAAGGTTACTTCGATGTCTACAAAACAAAGCCTTTCGATGAAGAAAATTTGAGAGCTGATTTTTTGAAAGTAAAATCATTTCAAAAAAGTGGCAAAACTGTCGAGAAAATGTTTGAAAATTTACAAGTTTTGCAGTGGAAGTCTCTTCTAAAACTTCATAATGTTTTTACTCAAGAACTTCATGGGCTTCAAGAAGAAGTTCGAAAAGTTGGAAAAACTCAGCAAGAAAATTTTAATGATTTGAAATCTAAAGTATTTTCAGAGTTGAAACGTGTTGAAACTGTTGTGTATGGAATGGGCAAAAGCTTTATGGGAGGAGCATTCAAGGTATTCTTAGATAGATACATTTGTCCTGCAGATGCATCTAAAAGGGAATTTGCCATGAATTTTTATCAAAACCGGTATGATTTCAGTCAAGAAATTCGACTTCCTATGATCTACTCTGCATTAAATTCAACACGTTCAATGCTCGAATCTTTTAAGATCGATTCTGCCAATGCAGGGTTAGGTCCTTGGTATTTGAGTACTTTAAAAATTGTAACCACCAAAAAATCAGCTCATTAATTTCTCTTCCTTTTTCATAAGTTCTGTTGCTTCATTCTGGTTTTAACATTTTCTTCTTTTCGGCATGTTTTTGTTTTGAATAACGTATTAATCTCATTTTCTGTTCCAACTTTTTTTTCGAAACTTTCAAAATTTTTTTGGCACTAATCAAAATTTTTGTTTGTTTGTTTTTACTGAATGCCTGTACAAAATTTTAATGATTATTTTAATGTTTTCAGAAAACTTTTAAAACAAGGTGCGGAGAAAAGAAACTGTTTTTATTGCTTGTGCATGTTGTAACACACCAGCAATAATCCTGTTTCCTTTCTTGGAGTGGCTATAGGGGAGGAGGAGGCCACAACTTTTCAATCTTTTTGGTTTAAAAAAAGAGCCAAACAATGCAACAAGATTATCTTCCTATCTACATTCTGCATTTGTTGAAAACATGTAAATAATGGCATAGCCAGGAGACCTAACAACTCTTTGCTTGCTTACTCAAACGAATAGAAAGCCTATGAACGAGTGGTTCGTTTGAATAAGTGAGCGAAGAGTTGATGAGTCTCCTGACTAATGATAAAAGGGACTAGAAGCAGCAAAGAAATTGGAAACACTTTCCCTTAAGATGTCCTAAAATATTTTAAATCCAATTGAGGTTATAGAAGGCGCAGAAATATTAATCCATCCAATTTCAGACTTGGGCATCGCTTTGACATAATATTCAATCCCTCATAAATGGATCGATTTGTTTAAACGAGGATGAAGTATCGTTACTATAGTTACTGAGTATAATACTGACTTGTAGAGACATACCTGTTGCTGCGATATTTCTACGGTATCCGACAAAATGATCCAACTCACACATTCGTTACAAGGTGGTGTGGTCAAACTTCCCACATAATCAAAAAAATGATCAGTACTTTTTGGTAATATTTTCTTCAACGAAAATTGGGAAATTTCAACTTCTTGATCTGTAAAGGAATAGAACAGAATCTTAGTTACCGGGGAAAACTTCGTCATAGGAAAAGCGACGATGTTTCGCTAGGTGACGAAACTTCGTTAGGTGACGAAAATTTTCCCACAAACAAAAGGTACGTTTATAACAAAGAAGGGCTATAAAGCTTCCATAAATCTATTCAAATAAAGATCGCTTCGCTTAGGTAAAATTTTGAAAGTTTGCGAGTTGTCAAACACCCTCAAGTATGAGAGGGGAGAGGATCATACCAAAGAGTTGCTGACGTAAAGTATTTTCATCACAGAATTGAAAGCGTTAAGAAGAAAGTTGAAAGTCTTTCTCTGAAAGACGAAAGTTCTTATCAGCCATGGTAATTTAAAATTGTTCACAAAAAACCTCCAGATATGTGAAAAGAAGAATTCTGCTGGCCTTTGTGAACTACTAGGCGGCGTTCCATATGAGAACAAAATCAATACGAACGTTAAGTAAACTCAACAGTCTAACAGTTTTTCCATCATGCAAAAAGATATCTCTGACTACCTTTAAATTTGATGTGCTTCAACTTCTGGGTGATATGTTCAAGCGCTTCGTTTCTTTTCTCGCTCACCTTGAATGAATATGGGAATATGAAATAATATAATAATGAACAATCGAGTCTTTGGTATGTCGGTTGAATTTTCCAAGTATGCAAATACAGAATTCGACTTTTCTCTTACGAGAAGCATCTGTGAAACTGGATGTTTACCTCAAAAAACATTGAAACGAATTACGCGTATTTTGGCGCGTTACACTTCCTGCATTAATTTCCAGAAGATCGGGTTTTACCAGAATTTATTTAAAAATCAAAACAAATATTTCAAAAATTTGTCTACTATTGCAAAAACGGGGAACTCTCACTGGTGCATATTAGATATGACACACATGTTACGTAAATCGAATTCAACTTTTGCGATATGCGCACTTACTGAACCTGTTCGTGTGTTTCTGTAAGGACACTCAAACTCAAATGTTTGGTTTAATGTCTCGCTTACTTCTAAACTGATTTAGCGACGCGAAAAAAATATGTTAATATGCAAACCTCAGCGAAAAATGCTAATATCAACAGTCCGTCTTGCTTGTCGTACATTTCTTCAACATCATATTTCCTGTTTTTATGGACAACTTGTATCTATGACAAAGGTAAACATAATAAGATTTTGGATTTCTGTTGAACTTGGTTTGGAAAAAAGGATGTATTGCCAACATGGTTCCCTTTCACTCCTTTTCTCTGTTTACTTTCGTAATATTGTATCTACTATTCAAGTTCCAGCGATGATAATTTTAAAACAAGGTCTATTCTCACCTCAGAACACATCTCCATCATTAAGAAATTAGAAAGTTCACCATGCCAAAACACTGAAATGATGATAAAGAATTTACCTCCATGGGATACGAATTTCCATTCAACGTGTGTTCTGACCCTTTGCTGTTATCTTCTCCCCAATGAAAACAAATGTACAACGCTTCGTAAGTACTTGATATATCTGCACGCGAAAGCAACATGTCTGGTTGTAAATCCAACTAAATTGAAAATAATTATTGAATTTTGGAGTTGAATGTTAGTGAATATTAATATCGTATGTATTTTTGTGCAATAATCTTCAAAGAAAATCGGATTTTCTTTCAACGAATTCGTTCGGGCAGGTAGGGAAAGCAACGTCGAGTGATGCCATGCGCATGCGTACCAGATCAAAACATTAAAAAAAAACAAAATTGGCGCAAAAATCGAGACTCAAAAAAACTTAAAAATTCAAACTTTCTTTTTGTTCTTAAGAATTAAATTTATAGAAATAGGCGACTTTGTAGTTTTGTATACTGTGTGTTTTCGACGGAATTTCGCACTCCTTGAACGAAAACAGAAAAATAGCGCTCGATGCATTAACTCGCCATTTGTTGAATGAAAATCCGGCCTCCCTACGTAAAACTTTACAAAGTCATGTGCACTTTCTATTTTTCATCATTTTAGAAGTATCAACCTAGTTATCACACTTCTGTTTTTCTGTTTTCGAAAAAAGCACTAAGGACAGTTTTTGATGCAAAGTTTCTCTAAGATAACGTGTAGATGTTACGAGAATGTTACGAGATGTTACGATAGCGTGTAGATGTTACGAGAATGTGACGAGATGTTACGATAACGTGTAGATGTTACGAGAATGTAACATCATACGGAAAGAAATTGTTCCTACCTTGACCGTGCAACCATTATTTACCAATGTCAATGTTCTGTCGCTATTTTCATCGTCGTATCCCGTCAATGTAAGGTCTCTTAACGACTCGTCATAAACGACGTTATTTAAATCTATATCGACAGGACTTTGATACGTTGAAGCAGCGACTGGAAAATTGTTTTGCCAATGCTCAGGTCCGTTGATTCCGTCATATGACCATTCTAAATGGAAAAGAATAAAACTTCTTAAATTTTAAAGAAACGTTACATAAGAGGTTGATAAGCTTTTTATGGTGTATGGTGTATTTTACTTCACTGTTAAGGATCGATTTAACGCCCTTTCCTCAAATTAACTCTTTTTTTCCTGCTTAATTTAATAACTAACATGAATTGGCGCTTATTATTTTCCCGATTCTGTGCGCCCAATGGAAGCTGCCCGCCAGGGCGCAAAAATGCACTTCCATTTATTTACGTTTTTCGAAGTCTGTATCACTTGTGAATCCTGGGACGCTACTAATAGATCTTCCATCAACAAGAGGTCTTGAATGCTGAAAGATAAACAACTCATTTGAACTTGATTGACAGCTCATTGTTAATCTTTTTGTTTCGCGCTTCTATTGAACGCCATCCGTGTCCCCAGATCCAGACTCTTTTTTTTGAGAATAATTAAATTTTAGAAAGATTAAGATATATAACGAGTGTTACCGACAATTTAAGTTGTTGTTGATTTGTCTTTCATAACTATCTCCTGAGAGATTTCGATATTTTACAGGCGAATCTTAATCTCACACATATACTCTTCATTTTTCTTAATGTTTGTAAAAAAGATTATCATTTTAGAAAAAGAAATAACCAATAAGTCATATGCTGGTAAATTTTCTCGTAAAAATAAGTGACTCTCATTGAAATCAATTTTTCAAAAAAAGTACTGAAGTCTGATGCAAGTCTGGCTAATAACACTTAAGTTATGCTTTTATTTATCAGTTTATTTGATTAAGATTATTCAACATTCGTTTTAAAACGAGATATTTTGAGAAAAGTTAGACCTAAAATTCGGTGTTTACAGATGAAATATTCTTCATAATTAATTCACTCGTCTATAGTTCGGCATGTTCGGTGAACGAAAGCTTTATGAAATATTGAAATATGCGCAACTAGGAAAAATTATGAAAATTATTACAACTTTATTAGTGATAGTCACCTTTGCCTTTTTCCTTTTTGGTTTTCAGTTTAACCAGTTTAAAGTAATACTTCCCAACCATGTTAGATCTTCATAGATAATCAACTATGAGACATTTTATGAGTCTTCTATGTTGTTGTATGAAGCCTCCTGTACGCTAGTTTAAAGAGAAAGTTGGTGACATCATAATATTATCCAAACGATGGGATTTTGTTTTTGGTTAATACTTAGGAAGCATGCGGGGTATCGCCTTTGATATGGTTTACATCCTTCAGAAAGGAAAGTTTTGCAACGGCCTGCAATATAGCTTTAGACAGAATTTATATCGTTAATGAATAAAGTGACGAAGGGTCATTGCACGGTGTGCATACACACATTAAAAAAAACTCCAATAACATATCCGTTAGAAGTTAAGAAAAGTCAGATGCATAATTCTACAAACAGAAATATTATAAACATTTTTTTACTATCTGCAATAGCAAAAAAGATAAGAAATGAACTTGCGAAAGAAAAGCAACTTCAGCGACTTTAAGCCTGCTCCTAAAACATTCGTAACATGTGACCTAATGCAATAAAAGCACGATGGAAAATATTACCTTGATTGAAACTAAAGAACATATTTCTTGTGAATGAATAAACTATAGACGGTCATATTTTGAATTTTCTCTTACAGCATTATTAAAATTTCTCACCGTTCGTTTGCATAGGCAATGAATTTCCCCACTGATCTTTCAATTCAGAAATTATGGCGAGACGGATGCATAAATCATGCACGTTGCAAGCTTTTCTCTTAAATTTTTTAAGAAGCTCGTTCAAAAGTCATAAAATTTGATAAATATTTGATGTACTCCACACTAGTTTTGTTATAAATAGATACGCATGGCGATGGCGAAAAATTTACCAGCTTCTCTATACAGACTGGCCGTTGATGCATGCATATGTATGTGAATTTCATCAGCAGTTGTAAGCATAACTATATTGTAACAAAAGCGTCTGTTCGATTTCGAGGATATCGCTAAACCTACGCACATATGATTACATTCAACAGGCAAACAAAAGGTCTTGGGACCAATTGGATTGATTACAAAGTACATTGTGTACATGACTCATGACCTTCATACTGGGTGACAGGTGGCAAACAAGAATTGCTTAATATTCAAGATTATATAAAGTCAAAAAGGCATTATGCAATCATTTTTCTCGCTCAAACAAGACAGAAATACGATGACTGCATACCAATTTCATTCGCGGGTTTTCACACTCCATTTTTCTAATTACGGTAGCAGCGAAAGCGAATACCGTATTAAAACACCCTTGGACTACTACTACTACTACTACTACTCCTCCTCCGGCCGAAACGGCAGTTTAGCCTACGATTTAGAGTATGCGAGTCCCCACTAAAAACTCAATATACATTCTAATGAACGAACGCAGCCTTTTGAATTTTCGAAGGTTTTCAATCACATACATTTAAAATACGTTTTCTTTGATATTTTATCACTTAATTGATGAAGGAATGGATATTAATCAAATATGTCTACATAAAACTGGGACTTTTAGCTACTTTTATGGTACTGAATCAATGAACTTTGGCACTTGAAAATAGATATGTTTTTCGTGTCAGTAAAGCACAGATCAGACTTTCTTATTACTTTCTACGTTTGTTAGCTATCTGTTCTGTCTTTGAACATCAAGGTTTTCAAAAATCGAGTTAAAAAAGGCTGTTATCTGTTTGAATTCATTTTCGGTTTCAAAAAATTATAATTCAAAACATACATTTTTTTTTCGATAAAGCTTTTTTCACATGCACGTAAAATTTTACGTAAGCTCAAGAATGTTCATTCATTCTCTCCTTAAGGAAAAGTTTTCGTAAGGTCTTACGGACGTTCATGAGCCCTTACGACGATTTCCTTAAAAACAAAAAATTTTGTTTTTAAGAAAATCGTCGTAAGCCTCCGTAAGCCTCAAGAAGAAAAAAACGTTCGAAAAATTAGATCGAGCGTTCGAAATGACGTCTTTTGTTCGAAATTACATCATTTTTTGCTAATGATCTATTTCCAAACGTTCCAAATGTACATTGTATTTTTTATTGCAGCAAATTTTAGTGCATGTGAATGAAAATCTCCGTCAAGGCATTTTTTCTTCGTAAGAACTTACGAAAAAAGGTTCGTGAGGTGTTACGACAAAAATTACGTGCATGTGAAAAAAGCTTAAAACGCGTTTTTTTTTCTACATAAGCTCTTATAAAAAAAAAACGTACGTTATAAACAGCTCATGCATGTATAATTCTTTTGTCTTCTAATAAATTAATTGCTGGTGTGTTGCGATTAGACCCTATTTACACGAGTTAGTAATTTTAAACATTATAATATCGTTTATGCCTGTTTTCCACCAGTAAGATATCTCAAGAAATAACGTTTACAGAACGTTTAAGAACTTTAAGTAAAATTTCAAATTTAAAAGTATGTGGCAAGTACTTTTGCTGCTACTTTTGCGCCATCTGGCTCTTGTTACAAAACATTTATCGGAGTGTTCCGATTGCAATCACGCAAGACATTTTTCCTTATTTTTACAAGTCTAATGAGGGTAATACATATACCTCCTTGAAAGAATGTAAAAGCATAAAATTGTTTTCAATCACAGTACAGGGTTTATGAACTCGAATCAAATCAAAAAAATTATAACGAAGCAATAGAATGGAATGTATAAAATAAAAACGAGGATGGATATCGTTACCAGCCTGGAAACTAGTTCTTCAAACAGAAATGCGAGAAAAAAGATGTGTAAAAAACTAACCTAGAATCCAGACCCTTGTCTTTTAGATGAAAGCATGAGTTCAAAGTTGGGAAAGACTTAAGGAAATCTACATACAAGAAGTTCTGTTAAATATTCTCTCAGAAACCCAAAAAGAAAGAATTTTTCACTTACTACAAAGACAAATACAATCATAACTCGATTGTTTTGTAAACAGACCACGTGTGATTCTCAAATGACAATACTCGTCGTCGTCGTAAGATAACGCCGTGTTGTCGCCGTCATCGTCAGTCGTAAAGACGTTACCCATTTACACTAACGACACTTTCCTCATCACACCCAGGAAGTCATCAGGAACACATGAAAGGATCTTCAAATGAATTTCCTGTTAAGTAATTCACCACCTGATTCATGTAAGACGAATAAAAATTCAAACCCTCTCCCGTCGAACGATTTTATAAATCAAAGAATCTCGACATGTGTTGTGGTTTTCTTCAGAACATTATTTATTAAAAATAACGGGAATGAAATGTTTCGCAATTTTTCATGGATTACTGTGCGTTGAATACAAATATTATCATTTCCTTTGAAAATGTAAACTTCAAAATATAACAGTCCCACTCCGTGTAGTAGGGTCGTCGTATTTATAATGGAAACTAAAATCTTTCGAAGTTATCAACAAACGTATTCTTTCTTGAGAAACTTTTTTTTTACAAATGAGCATAAAGATTTATTCTGCGTCTAACTGGAATAGACAAACACGCAATTTCTTTGTACTTTTATTTCAGTATATGAAAATGGTCATGGTGTAAACACATCATTCAAATTAAGTTTGACCTTAAGACTATTATAGAGCTGCCCTTAATAAGGGCCGTTTTCCATTAGGCAGGATCATAACACGATCTTGAATTCCGCGAACTTCGCCGCATGCCCGCTTATATTCTCCACAAGACAGAAAACGTCGCGGAGAAAAAGATTATCTGCAATTTGATTGGTTCAAAAGTCAAGATTTTAGGAAATTTCTACGATTTGAAAAGAGAATTATTAATACAAGACATTATATACCTGAAAAGTAACCTTGTTTATTTTGAGTTTTAATCACCTCTTCAGTAGTTAGCCTGCGATGATGGTTCTTTCCAAGCGGCTTAAATGATTTAAAACTAACTGGTGAAGTGAGTACAGGAAGTAGACGTTGCTGGATAGTGATCTTCGTAGGTCTCAATATCCCAGTCATCGCAATCGAATATAACACCAACAGACACCAACAATATCAAGTAAAAAAAAAACTTACGGCTGCCTTCTAACTTGAAAACTGTTAGTGTTTTGTGTTATCATAAGAATAAGAACACATTGGCTTATAAGAATTAATATCATTTTGCTTCCGCCATTTAATATTAAGTTATTGTTCGTATGAAGATGGCGGATTTCCAGTCCGCTAATTACATGGTGATTATGTAAGAATTGAAAATAGAATCTTTCGCTCGCTCTTCCTTCTTCCGATTATAATATTTATCAGAAGAGTTTCCACTTGAAAGAAACGGGCGAACTTACATGTATATTTCGACAATTACATGTAGAGTGTCACTCTACTGAGGAAGACATGTAATTGTCGAAATATCTAAGATATGACTTCTATGGTTTACTAAATCTCTCGTCTTTGAAATGCAAGGCTTACAAGTTTTATATAATGTATATTTATTTACATATATATTACAAAAAATCCTTTTCTCTTTCTTTCGTGTGGTACACTTTTCAGATCAAGGTGCCCAATTCCGCCCAAATTTTTGGAGAAGAAGAAAACATTGAGTCATGCATACAGCCTCGTGCAATTAAGGCGTAATTAAGGCCCAATTATACAATAACAGATTTGCCTTTAATCACTTTCACTTACACCCAAAAACTCTACATTATAAGAACAGCTATATCTAGTAATTGTTTTCAAACGGACATCCATCAACTTGAATAAACAATTGTAAAATCGAAGTTCACATTCTTGTAAGATGAGTCACACAGTGAATACAATGTGCCTATGATTGTTCCGAAGTTGTCCCGACTCATCCGAATAAAAGACCGGTATGTGCAATATGAAAAAAACTTGTTTTACTTTGAAAAACAAAATTCGTTAATCTTATTATAATATAATTATAATCAAAAAATTATAATCAAAAAACATCAAATATATAAATACCACTGACATCTTTTACAAAAAAAATTTTTTTTTCGGTTCCGTAATTTTTTTTCGAATCAAAAATCATCTCTAACCAGGTCACAATGGCATAATTTCTTCTGCGTCACATAATCTTGGGAAACCCTTGAATTTTCTTCTTCACGTAAAGACACGAAAAATCAGCCAAAAACTTCAATAACCAGTTCTGTCATCTCATTAACCCAAACAACATCTTTAAATCATCTAACGTCAATTTCTGTGCTTTGCCACTGAATAAATAAGACAAGCGAGTGTAGTAATCAATACGTCAAATTCGATGAGAAAACCTGTATGTCCGTATATCCCAGTAGGCAAATTAGGAAAATCACTATGAAGGAGTGCATATCTATAGAATTATGTACACGATTTCAATAAAAATGCTCTTCATCGCAGTTTGTCGGTGAGAGTTTGACCGTGGATTTATAAGGAATCACATCTCATAGGAATCATGATCGACTGAGACTGGTCATCTTTTCATTAACTTGAATCAATTGGGAATCAATTCGTGTTTAAAAAAGAGACATCTGAAGATCGTTTTCCCGAATTTCTGTTTAAACACCGTGTTTGTCTCGCTATCAGGTTCTGCCTCGTTTCTATACATTCTATTGTTTCACTAATTATATTTCTTATTAGGAATATTTTCTTATTATTTTCATTCCGCAGTGGGATAATTAAAATCTTTAAAACGAGGCGATATTTGTTCACTTGGCAATAAAACGAACACACCTGAAGATCGCAATTAAAAAAAATTGAGCGGAACTCACCCGTACAAAACATTGTTGGCCAGAATTTTTTTCTTTTCCTGCAGCTGAACAATCCGCTCCTCCACGGTGTTCTCACATAGAAATCTGTATGTTAAAGACAGAACAATAGTGACGGCGCCGAAATTGAATTCCCAAAACAAAAACAAAGACAAACAAACCTATGTATAACAACATCATTTTGCTGACCGACCCGATAAATCCGATCAGCCGCCTGATCTTCCAACGCTGGATTCCTGAAGTAAAAGAAACATTACTAAGACGTAATCAGTTAACGTCACGCGCAAAACGTGAATTTAGAAACAGTCATATATCACGTGACCTCGAACAAAAGCCACCATATTTCCTTGAAAACATGCAACGTTCGTTGGCTGTGAAAAGTCATTCAACACATCAGTGTATACTATGCTTCACTTCCGATGCAATGCAAAAGTAAGCCTGACTTTTCAACAGCAGTAGGCACGTTTTATAAAAGCCAAATAAACACTTGGTTTCGTTTCTCACCGTGTACTATCGTGTACTTACACGTGTTACGATCATCATGATGCCAGAGACGATTTCAGCAAGCGGGTAATTACGTATTTTATATCTGTCTCAGATGAAATCTTAATCCGGTTAGGAGGTCTAACATTTCCGATTTGGGTCAATTATATTGAAATACCACGTCATGGTTATTTATAGACAAATTGAGAAAAAAAAATCATTACAATAAAAGAGTGAATAGAAATGATTTGAACGATGACAGGATCAATAAGAATACTGTTCACTTTGTACGATAATCAAAGAAAACCGTGTTTCATTTCGATACAATGTGTACGTACACATTATTAGCCGGGATACAAATAGTAGGCTTGACTGTAGGCTTGACTGGAACAATAAACAAATCGTAAGAGGTTTTTGACACAGCCTTGAAACCTCTTCGTCACCAGTCCCCAAGATATATCAAAGGAAGGTTTGACATTGGCAGTTGTTCTCACTAACATTTATGTAGCACTTATATTTTAAAAAAAGATCGAATGGCAAAAACACAATAGATTCCTTACCAATGCTGATCAAGCAAAAATAAATGACTTCCGCCTATCAGATTCAATCCTACACCGCCCGCTTTTAAGGAGACCAACATCACCTAAATATATGAAAGTCCGAAAGGTGAAAAGACCAAGGGACTTTTTACACAAAGGCAAAATAATTTATCACAACAAACACACTTTCCACGAAATTCATCAGTCAGTGTGAACACAACGTGGTTTAGCTTAGTCAGTACGTCGTTCTTTAAAAAGTCGGTTTCATATTGAAAACTCAGTTAAAACTCGTAATACCGCAGGAACAAGGTTTCGCGAAAAGAGCTTACTATTAAGACATGGTGTTTAAATAGAAAATAGAGGAAGGTGTACAGCGAAACCTCTTGAAGACGGACATCTCAAAAGACAGATATAAGAAAGACAGATCCCTTGGCTATTCCCAGCCACCACTAACCCAACATGGTAAAACCTCAATAACACATACGCCTCCCTTTATAAGAAACATTTAGACATCCCCAACACACTAACCCAACATGGTAAAACCTCAATAACACATACGCCTTCCTATAAGAGACATTTAGACATCCCCAACACACTAACCCAACATGGTAAAACCTCAATAACACATACGCCTTCCTATAAGAGACATTTAGACATCCCCAACACACTAACCCAACATGGTAAAACCTCAATAACACATACGCCTCCCTCTATAAGAGACATTTAGACATCCCCAACACACTAACCCAGGGATGGACAATTTAACATCCTCCCAAGATGTAAGTCTTATAGAGGCATCACTGTATAACAAAAACATTTTCATAACCTAGAAATGGAAAACACTTTAAAATAGCATACCTGTGGATCTCTCTTGTCGTTGAAATCCTCAACAATTTCCGCGCGCTTCTTGGCATTTACGCTACACAAAGAAAACCATACAAGAAACTCATTATGGCTGATATTCCGGGACAATATCGACCCCGCGTGGTAGTTCGATGGAGGTGGGCAAGCGGAGAAGAAGAAAGTCATATTTGAAGAAATGAATACCTTCCGGTAATGAAATCAAACTTGAATCCCTCCACCCTCAAATGATAGGCGATTGTGTCTAGCATGCGGGTCCATTGTGAGACGATAACGCTAAATAAACAAGTATTCTATGGAAATCTAGTGATGATACCACTTTCTAATATGTGTTGACCATGAAACACCAAAGGTTTAACGGTATGAATGCTTTTCTCCAAATAGCACCCGCAAAAAATGTAAATCTCTCTCATGCACGCCCAAATGGGGCGGTATTTACGGGAAAATCCATATACGATATACATAATAACTGACTTGTACCTTTTGATCGGTTTCGAATCCCTGCAATTTTCTCGAAGTTTCTTCAGTTGGGATAGTAAAGTATTGATCTGCGACAGAACGTTTACAATTTAGGGTTTTTTCGCTATTCAGAAAAATTGTGTGGGTATCGTGAAGCAGGGGAGAATTAACACTTACCTTGGTACTTCGGAACGAACTCTTAAGTTCGATTGGTCGAGACGGCTGAAATGAAAATAAATGAGTCTTTACTTTAACCCGAAAACAAAAGCCCCAAAAAACAACGGTTTATTGGTAAATAACTCCTGTTATAACGATACTCGTTTTAGGTTCTTTCTAACCAAGTTTGACATGACGTCATGTAAAGTCGTTTTAATCAATAGAAAACCATTTAAGCAAAAGCAAATGGGATTGAGAAAACAAAAGCAAATGAGTTTCAGAAAATGTTTGCCCGGAGAGCAAGATTATACTTTAAGTAATTTCACTGTCCCAAATACATTTAGCAAGGTTTTTACCACGAAGTTTTGACGAAATGTATGTTAGTAAAAGGAAACCAACTTGGGTATTCAAAGGACATGTCATCAACGAAGGAACAAAGAAATGACATCAGTTTTTTCCGATAGTTACAACACAAACCTTGAAAATCGGGTTTCTTTCATCGATTGATAAATTTCCGAAATGCTCTTCCAATGGCAAATCGATTCCCTCAGTTTTACACAGTTCTTCATCGATAGGCTAAAGAATAAAACATGAAAAAGCCATCAAAATGTTTGATCAAATGAACGAGAATGTTTCAAGCTTCATTTATAAGGAAATTTACAATCCGAAACACACATAAGGTCTCCCTGCTCCTAGTGGACATTATCAGAATAGTTATTGAATACATTTCAGAATGTGTATTAGACCCTATCTACATTATCTCCTGATCCGACCTTTTATTCATTTAAGTTTTTACCTTTTGCTAGCGTAGAAAGAGGTGTTACAAGAAGTAGACATGAGAAGAAACAGTCGAAAAGCTTCGAAACGTTTATCGAACGGTACGCTCTAGTCTATTCTGAACACACGATAACTGTATAAATACATCTGTTTAACTCTACGAGGGAACAAGAACAGGCCTTACGCAATAAGATCACCTTCTTAAAGGCAAAAAAAAAGGCGTAAAATGTTCGTTCTATCGAGGACCCGCAATAACAAATCCACGGATACTAAGGAAAGTTTACAGTACTAACGAGAGTTTACAGTACTAACGAGAGTTTACAGTACTAACGAGAGTTTACGGTACTAACGAGAGTTTACGGTACTAACGAGAGTTTACGGTACTGTTTCCGATTCTCACTTGTACTTACTTCACACATCAAACTCAAATGCGCACAACATTGACGCAACCTGAGCAAGAGCACCAACAAACAGCCAGAATTCGTTGCATTCACTCCCCTTAGGCCAAACGTGGTTAGCGCTTCCTCTATGTTCAAGCCAAGAACGTGGGTCGGCATCTCTGTGGACGAGTCGCCTTTCGTCGGCTCTTTGTCGGCACGTTGCGACGTAGTCCCGTCGGCATTCATTTTCCGAGTATCGAGAAACTGAGTAAACATGTTCCTATTGATAAAAAAAATGTGACGTCACTCGAGAAACGAAAGGTCATACGCCAAACTGTCAAAAACTGCTTACTTGGAAAATTTATGAATGACGTCATAAACAGCAGCCTCTTTTTCAGATAATTTCAGCGTGTGAAGAATTGCACTTCTTTTGGGCAAAGAGACCTGGAGCACAAAGAAAACAATGGAGTTCATTCTTGACTCGAACCTAGCGATAAAACTTGAAAGGTTAACAGGACTAATTTAATAAGGTCAATTATAATGACTCAGGTTTGACTTGAGAACAGTTTATAATAAAAATCGAAATGAATTTGGTAGACATGACGAAATCTTACATACAAGAGGTTTTCCTGTTTTTTGGTCGATCTGGTCTTTAGTTCTTCTTAATAGCAAACTCTTCACAATAGAATTCATTCTTTTTGTACCAGCTGACGATTTATTATCTACTTCTCGTTTCCAGACCTTCAACTCATCGAAAGGCGAAACGCGAAGAAACTTGATGAGCGAATACAGGTCCATGGTTTGGTTTTGAATTGGCGTACCAGTCACAATCCATCGAGATTCTAAACGATCCAAGACGAATTTTTTTCCCCATTCAATGGGCACTTTGAAGGGAGCTGACAATCATCATAATGTGGCACCAATTTATAACTTATCCCCCACCCAGCCCTATCGACCCCGAAACATCCGAAGACTTCACGAGGAAACAGGCTAGTAGCAGTACAACCAGGGACCAGCCGGTAGAATAACTGGGAGAATTCAGCAAAAAGGCTTCAACCAGTGACAGTTTCACCAACCGCAAGTTAACTGCTTAGTTTTGCTTACGATTAGAAAATACCGAAAGAACTGTTGATAATCTCAAAAAGAAACTCTGTCATAGCTTTTACATCACAAAACAAAAGGAAACTTTTGAGCAAAACCTCAATTATACTTTCCACCCATCCATCTCCAAGAAGAAGGCTTTACTACAATTCGTGGATTATCGAAATATATAAAGGGTAAAGGTAAAAACTAGGAAAGATGGGGATAAAAAAGATACCAGCTTCCAAATGACATATCGCAATGGATGTTGCTGTTTTAGGATTCTTGATGTTATGACCTTCATCCAGTATGATTCTTCTCCAGAATATTTTGAATAGTGGTCCTTCTTCGCATTGCTTCGGAGCGGTAGAGTCCAACCAATTGCTAAGACCAGCCTGAAGACAAGATACATGCCACTACCAACGACTTAAAATGGATATCACAGGTATCCAGCAACAATAAATTCTTTCATTTTTCAGGGATATCCATTCATTGCCAAGAGTAGAAACGGCTTCAGTTTGAAAAAATGGTAGGTGACTTTGTCTCATTGTCCACCAAATTTAGTGCCATATATAATAGTATTTCATTTTATAATATATTTCTCTTGCAATGGCCTGTCATCAGCCAGAGGTCTTCTTTCTCTCTATGTATCTGCATCCACAGATCAAAACATCTTCTTCTCAATCTAATCATTTAGTAGTCATACAAAACAAGACACAAAACCGTTCATGCATGTCAAAAGATCAGATAGAAATCCTTTATTGCTAACCCATAACAGTCCTACAAGATAACATTGACCTGCCAAGAACAAAACATCAAGATATATACCTTGGGTTTATCCTTTTCATCTATAACGTAAGGTTTTCCTTCAATACTGACGATATTATACGTAGTTAATACAATGTCGCAAGCAGCAAGCCTAAAACACAATAAGGGGGGTTTAAGAACATAACAATAGTGATTCACCAAAAACTCTACTCTAGGGGAGTAGTTAGTTACTTTCTTATTCTTCGCTCACGATTCGGTCCATGATACAAACAAACTTGCAACTGGTATTTTTCAACCCTCTTCTCGATCTCCTTATGCCACTGATGTACAAGAGATGCTGGACAGACGATCACAGTAGAGTTTGAAAATAGCAAGTTAGAATCAGCTGGTAATTCTAAACAGACATTGGAACATTAAATCTTGTGTTATTGGATAAGTTCTAGTGTAATCTCCTAAACACAACAAGACAAAAATCACAGTATAAAAAAACATTTGTTGATAAAACAACTAGCATTTTCCCTTACAACTCATAACAAAACCAAAACAGTTGTAAGGGCAAACTCTATCAACAGTCACAATTACCTTTGATTTGAGTTAGTCCATCTTGTTTACTTTTTAAAGATAGAGAAATCATTGTTAACGTTTTTCCAAGTCCCATATCATCAGCTAGTAACAAGTTCATAGAAAACATGTAACAGTGACATCACAAAACCGAATTAAGTGTCCAAGACAGGACACTGCAAGGTTTCGTTTTTGAATAAAATTGATACCTAATATTCCACCCGACGGTATTTGCTTCTCACGCCACATTAGCCACGCCATGGCTTGCTTTTGGTGTGTCATTAGTGAAACTTTAAGTCCCTTGGGGTCCTCGGCCTCGTCAGTAGGAATGGGGCAAGTATCAAGTGATCTACCAAAAAATAACAAAACTTTGAGGTATTACAAAATTTAAAGTTGAAAAAACAATTCTTCATTATGTTGACTTCTTCGTTTCATAATTCAAGCATTAAGTTGTGGTGTAACTCCTTTGATATACTTATATATACATTAAAACCACTCCTAAAATCAACTGAAAGTCTTACGAGAACTTCCACTTCTGTTGATGTTTTTACTTAAGACCAAAGTGAACTGACAATGAAATGAATCTCATTTCCACATAAAATTCAGTTTTAAAACTCAAATCATTCAAAGTTGAATGTAAAGTTAACAGATAACATTAACAAATACATAGTACCATTCATTTCCAATCGAAAAAAATCACTTACTTGTGTAATTGTTCGATTGCACCTTTGGTTATCCTGCCAACTTCTTTTAATCTTGATTCGGTCATACGGCCGCCGAACAAAGGTGCATTTTTATCAACAGGCAAGTAGTAACTAGGCATTGGCTTCATCAGAGGATTCCTTGACATGGCTGGCAATTTGATTTGAGCAGGTGGTTGGTGTGCTAAAGAGGCTGAAATTAAATTGAAATCTACTCATAAATATTTCTTCATTAATATAATACAAAATATTTTGAAGATTGTGCCAAACCAGCAGTACAAACTACAATTATAAAGATCGTTTGTGGGTACCACAGTAAATTCTATTTCATACTTGGTGATGTTGTGATTGAAATTTCTGATGCTGTTTTTAATGTTATTTTTGATGTTGTTTTGGTGTGTTCAGAAAATTTGTATAAATGGTATTTCCTTCATGTTTGAGTGCAAATGACAAAAAAATATCAAGTAGTCAATTTAACAGATGATATAATGATCAGACATTTCTTTTCGCTTCTTCGTCATTTTTGTTTTTGTTGTCTTTGAGTGATAAGTATTATATGTTACAGCACCCGGTCACCATTTGAAACTTATTTTCAAAAAGAACCCAACAAGTTATTGTGCAAAATGAAAGTTTATATGGACTTTTTTTAGTTGTTTAGTTGATGCCCTTGATATTACAACAAGCAAATTTTAGACAAGAAAATATGACAGAATTGAACAATTTTATTTTAAAAAAAAAAAAGCTTTTTTACCTTTTTGTTGACTTTTCATATCTTTGAGTTTGTTTTGAAGGTGTTCGATGTGATTTTTTAACTTTTTCCCACCATCAGATGCATTAGCAGAAATCTTTCGGAACAGTTCCTAAAGATTATCACAATACCATATGATATCATACTTTCTGTTATACATGATTCGTATAGTTTTTAAACGCTACCATGGTCAATATGAAATAATGTAGATAAGATAGGTAAAAGTGCCATGGACTTTTACCATAATGACTAGTTGTTTATAACTCTTATGCTGTGTTTCTGATAGAGAAAAACAGGGGGTAATACAGGATTTAAATTTGGGCACCTGAGTCTCTCTTGGGAGACGCACCATGGAAGCTATCTGGGGGGTCTGGGTGGTGGGTGTTGTAAATTTTCGATTTGGGGCCCGATAAATAGGCCTAGGATCACTTTAATACTCTTTTTCTTCTTGGAGAATTAAGCATTCATTTCAGAAGGTAGATTGATTACCAACAGAAAAATAATCTCTGAGATGTCCTTTACATGTGCTAGCACAGAGATACGACTCCTTGTTTATCACCTAGCTCTTTCCTCTTCCATTTTATTTCGTTTTAATGACATGGCATGTACTATGGTTTTCGGCCTATATTGCCTCCTGAAAAAACTTACTTTT
Source organism: Turritopsis dohrnii (assembly GCA_027922465.2). Taxonomy (NCBI): domain Eukaryota; kingdom Metazoa; phylum Cnidaria; class Hydrozoa; order Anthoathecata; family Oceaniidae; genus Turritopsis; species Turritopsis dohrnii. Next base: position 298,876 of record BQMF02000208.1, on the reverse strand, counting down.
TTGTGTACTAGCACATATTATGTTAGTATGTTAGCATTATTCATGTTAGCATAATTCAAATAGCATGATATTTTGTTTGTTTGATTGTTGAGAAAAAGAGAAAAATGGAAACTAACTGATTGCTTCATGATTTGTATCTCCACAGACTCAACAGTGTCAGCAGGATGCAGCGAAGGTTTCTCTACTGTGGATGAGCAATACAAAAGTGTGGAATCGTCATTCAATTTGCCCCGTGTATTGCTGTCATTTTCTACCTTCTTTTTTTCTTCTTCTTCTTCATCACTTGAAGAAACGATTTCTATTATATCGGAGTGATCTGTTGGTTTGCAACATTCTTCTAAATTGACACTTTCAACAGCTTTAAAGTCTTTGTTAGTACACTGTTGCCCATCAATAGTTTTGGACTGAGCATCTTTATCTTGGAATATCTCACTTTTACCTATTACAGTTTTATTGTTAACACTGTGTGTATTGTTTGTCAATATATCAGTTGACGTTTTTTCGTGCATATTCTTGAATGTACTTGCCGATTTGTTTGAGATTTGGTGTGTCTTAGACTTGGTTTCTGACTTATTCACAGGTTGGCAGTTAGTTATATCTTTTAGTATTCTAACAAGTCTGGATGATCTCTGAAAAGAAAACGAAAACCTTAACAGAATAACACCTCATTAGGCAAACCAAAGTTTCTAACAGCAAATTTTACAATACCACATATAAAAGGCTGAAAGTATGGCATTGTACTATCAGGCACTAATGACCCTGTCACATCACATTATGTCACAATATTGAATTTGTGAAAAAGGGAAAGTAACAAAGAGCACAAATACTGAAAACATACTTTCATTAATTAAATACACTGAATAAACATATTATTTATCCAATTCACAAGCCAATTATCACAAGCGAATAGTCTGGTGTACAAGCAGAAACTTGTAAAACAGGATTCGTGAACGACTGAATTATTAACTGGCTATTGCTGAGTCTTAGTATAACTGATAATACACAAATGGCTATAAATGATACAATCCACACAAATAACAAGTATACACTGGAATGTAACACATTTCCATTTACACAAAAACAACATGGCATCACTGACATCAATAAAAGACAAAAAAGGAAAATTTAGTTGTTACAGGTTTGAAGCTATGAAATAATCATAATAGTAAAAAAACAAAATCGTACTAGCAACTGATTGCCACACCATTCTGAACCAGCCTCTTTCCCCTGAACACAACGGAAATAGCATCTAGAATAAAACAGAGTCAGTGAGATTTTTGAAAGAACTTGTAGAAAATGACATAATCAGCTACGAAAAAGTCCAGAAAGTCTTACCTGAGTCCATCAGGTTTCGATGCAAAAGCTTTTAGCTCAACCATTTTCAAGTGATGGGGACATACTGTTGCATCAAACCTAAAGACAAGTCCATTTATACGAAATCTTGATTCCTGTTAAACAAACTTCATGAGCTGCTGGTCAAACATGACTAAATTTGATAGGCCGAAAACACATTCCGATCATGCTTATCACTAATCGTACATTTCACATGTGACCAAAAATCAAAACCCAACTGTAATCAGCAATGTGACCTGTACTCTTATACATGTTTTTTTTTTTATATAAGCAAGTGTCTGCCCCTTGGTCAGGCTCGCATATGCTTAAGACCTCAATGAATCAAGGCTTAGCATATGCTTATGATATGCTTAAATTATCTACTTTTTTTTAAGGTGAGCTAAGGTTTGGGAAACAGTGCAGAGGTGAGATTTTATTGAAAATCAGAAACTTTTAACTCTTTCGAAACACAACATGAAAGGTACATTTATCTATGAAAATAAAAAGCAAGTTATATACATTGCCTACCTATCCTCAAAACCGGGGTTTGTAAAAAGTTTTTATTGGAAAACTGAATTACTGTATTATCAGTATATAAAACGTAATAACGTTTAGTCATTTGACCGCATATTTAGACTACTTTAGCAATATATTTCAGGCTTGCTATATGCTTATATTATGCTTAAAAAATCAGCAAATCTGAGCCTGTATATGCTTATAAGTGTTATGCTTATAAAAAAAAAAACATGTAGCTCTGCTTAAATGGGGTGCGTCCTTATCTTTGGAAATGGGTTACAAGCCAAAATTATCAATATTCATTTCAAATTATTGTGTTTGGTAATTGTGTGGAACATTATGTCGTCATTTTAAACCATGGAATGCGACAACCTACAATAAATGCCGCAGATAAAAAGCTTTCAGGAAGTTGGGTTGGTCAAAGTTTTTTAAATTGTGGATTCCATATTTCTCCATTTTTTAAAATTTTTTTTAAATGGGTTGCTCCCTGCAAGGCTGAAGCCACTACTAGGCAGAGAGCTACAAGATGAGAAAAGGAAGAACAGTTATAAAGACAGATGAGAAAGATGAGAAAAAGAAGAAGACAGAGCAAGGTGGCGGTTAACTTTGGATTTAAAAGATTGTAGATCATACTCAGCAGGAAAACAACTATGAGGGAAGAATGGATAAAAAGCTGATATTAAAGATGCAATATTTTAGTGATTAATGTATGCAATATTTTAGTGATTAATGTATAGATGAAGGAAATGCTGAAAAAAATTTATTGCAAAATCTGCTAATCAAATATATATGTAAGGCCCATACTGCTCAGTTGCTATAAAAAGAAAAATGAAAAACCATTGTTATAAGGCATATTAATATTATTTTATTCAAACATGGTGACCATATTTGCAATACCTTTGTCTATTACATATTCCTTGCATTAATAATGAATTTGTCTGCATAAGATTCATCTTGCACCGACAAAATGAATTTTAAATATACACAAATGGATCACAGTAACAAAAGAAAAAAAAACAATACATAGCCTATAGGCTAATAAAGCCGTACAAAGATTCGTTAGATCACTTCTGAAAGAAAGTTGCTGAGAGATTGTCAATACCCAAACGAAAGAAAAATATCATCATACTCAGACGACTCAGCATATGAACATTTTCCACCACTACTTCCACAAATGAAAAACGACTTTCCATGTGATGAATTGTTTCTTGTTCCCGTTTTTACAACACAAGGTTTATCTAAAAACAAAGTCACATAAAATGGTAGATATCTTATAAATTTTATGTATTCATAAAATCTGCTTGAAAATTGAAAATTAAGAAACTTTTACAACTATATTGTTCAGTCTTTTCAATGAAAAATTGTAGTTCAGGCGTGCAACTCTCAGTCTTGTCATTATGAGGTGCGCGATCGCTCGCTATAACACTCCTTGAGTTAGTTAAAACAATCTTTTAATCGCACATGTAGATTCTCTTTAAAAACATACTCAACGTTTGTACACAATTGACAAATTAATTAGGTATTATTAAGTGATTATTAGCTGCTGCTAGGGAGAACAACCACCGTTGTAATTTCAAAATTTCCTTCATCATACGAATTCATTTGTTCACCTAATGAAAGAATATGAAAACATAAGTGGTACCAGTAGGACTCGTTTTCATGTTATTCAATGAAATTAAAAAGCATCTTAATTTCCAGCTCTCTGTAAAATATGATTTATATATATGATTTATCTTGCAGACACAACGTTTTCCAGTGAAAATGTTTCTGATTGGTCAATATTTCTGTACTCGTCAGTGAATTTCCTTGGAGTAGATTTGCTTGATATGAAGAAGTGAAGAAAATTTGAGTGTAACCAGTACTAGTTATATTATAATTTATATGAATTACTTATGCTTAAATTCAGGCAATCTTAAATTCGCACAATATATACTTGCTTGCATGAATTTCAGGTTGTGCGAAAAATCAGAGATTAGCAACAAGAAATTATTTATTTGTTTTCGGAAATCATAATCACCGTTTACATTTGTATTTACAAATCAAAATAATCAGTCTGTTCTTGAAGCACCTACAGTTACGTAAATGATAAAGAATGGCTGTTAATCACAAACGTCTTCAAAGGTCAACGGACAGATCAAGCAATGGCAAGGTGGTACCAGCTAATATGACGCATATTTTCAAGCCACTAGATCTTTGAATTGAATTGAATTGAATTGAAAATATATTTACCGCCAAAAAGACGGATGGGACACCCAAATAGTTAAAAAACTAAAATACAAGGTGCAACCATAATAAAAAAATAAAGAAATATAAAAAGAAAAGAAAAAAAAAAATTATAAATACATATCAAAATAAAATAATACAATTCTGTCTTACTAAAGAAATAGAAGTTAAAAAAAACTTAATTTTTTGTACATTTTATAATAAGTCCTTTATACATTTATCCATCAGAGTACGAGTTGATATAAAATTGCGTTGCAAGGGATCTCAGTTTAGAAGGTGTGATGTCAGAAAGGTTGAGATTAGGAAAATTTAGTTGAAACTGGTTCCACTGAAGGGAAGATGTGCGACAAAAAGAGTTCAAACCAAACGATGACGTATTAACACACTGTAGCTTGAGAAGACCCCTACTGCCACCCCTAGTTCCAAATGAATGACTTATTATGTCAAACCTAAGATTAGCAAGGCTATCAGTCGGTAGATTTTGGTTGAGAAATCTATGAACATATAGGATGTTCATTACTTTGACTAGATCAAAAAATTTAAGAACTCCAAGATCAGCATATAATTTAGTGGCTGAGGTTCTGGGATGGGAGAATGTCATTAGTCTTAGTGACGTGTTTTGAAGTGTGAGAATTCTGTGAGTAACAGAGTTATCACAGAGTCCCCAGACTTGACAGGCATATCTTGCATGGGACATGAAAATGGCATGGTAGACATTGAGAAGGACGTCAACTGAAACAAAATGCCGAAGTTTTGAGAGAGCACCATTGGCTCTTCTGAGTTTTGAGGTTAGTGAGGAGACATGACTTTTCCAATTGAGATGTTCATCCAGCAGAACACCAAGATATTTAACACTTTTACTTTGAGATAAAAAGTGACCTGCAAGTTTAATGCAAGGAGTGCAGTCAAGATACTTCCTGGGAGATCTAAAAATCATGAACTCAGTTTTGCTAGCGTTAAGAGAGATTTTGTTGACATTCAACCATTCGACCAGAATCCTGAGATCAGCATTAACTCTTCCACAGAGAGATTTCACTGAATTTGCAAAGTTAAGTAGATGAGTGTCATCTGCAAAGTGGTATGTGTTTGACGTATGAATACAATAGCAGAGATCATTTTATATATAACAAAAATAGGAGAGGACCTAAAACAGAGCCTTGAGGGACTCCATGTTTGATGAGTTTTAGTTTCGAATTAGAGTTGCGAATAGTGACAAATTGAGAGCGTTCTGAAAGGTAGGACCTGAACCAATTATTGGCAACGCCTTTAATGCCATAGTGCTTAAGTTTTGAAAGTAAGATTTCATGATCAACAGTGTCAAAGGCCTTCTGGAGATCGACAAACACACCACAGGCTAACTCACCCTTGTCAAGTTTATCGCGAATGTGTTCAACAATATTGATAAGAGTATCAATAGTAGAGTGTTTTTTCCTGAAACCAAATTGCCTAGAATAAATCTGCTTAAATCTATTGAGAAAATCCATAAGTCGGGAGTACATTGCTTTCTCATAAATTTTTTCAACATTCGAGAGTAAAGAAATAGGACGGTAGATCATGCACCCTAAGCATGATCTGACAGTTAACAGAGCCAGCAAAGCATTCTTACGCAAACAGTCACAAGATTGACATTCTAATAATGAGATTCACAAACAAATAGAAATAAACCCGACCACATGAAGTCAAAGTAGACGCAAATAGGTCAACATTTGCTGCACGAATTTGAAACATGCACCCTAAGCATGAGCGAATTATTGGCCCACACGAATTGAAGCATGAGTAAGGTAATTATATTTTATTGACAAAGCCATTCTCTTATTCCCTGATTTCCATGTAAAGTCAAAGTTTTAAAACATTTTTACTCTCTACCTATGGATAAGCAGGATTGTTGATGCATAGAGACTAACTTCAAATAGAATTAAGGCCATTATAATAAACAGTCTTTTGTTTGGTTTCTTTACGCTCAAACGCTCAAACACTCAAACACTTGATTTCTAAAACTCCTCAATAACTGAAACTTTTTTTGTCTGTCTTTGACATAATAATTAGCACAATTTCTATTTATTTCAACAATTGCAAATTCAAACTCTTGAGTAACTCTTGATGAGTAAATAATTTCCCCATATCAACTGCTGGCTACTGAGGGGGGAGACCCCGAAAATGGAAGACACCTCGAATTCCATAAAGTCAACAAAATCACAATCATAAACTGTTGAAAATATGAAGACGATCATAAAACTATCATCATACCATGATAAGGACATCTTGGAACTTTTTCTATCACATCACTTTCGCTCAAACTTCCCGCCATCACTGGAAATTGATACACGGTTTACTCAGAAATTGTCGTACAAGTTCTTCATCCAACCCACCACGCACATACGCGAAAGCAAACACATCTTCACAGAAAATTAGACAAAACCCAAATCTTGGCATTTGCTTGCGACGTATGAGACGTCTTGTCGAAAAGAGAAAAAAGCGATGATTGAATATGGGCTAATGAAGAAACATGGGTCGCAGGAGAGCAGACATTTCAATTTCAAAATTTTATTTTTCTTCAATCAGCCATTTCTTTTCTTTTACAAAAAAACAATGAAAGTCAAAGACAAATTCTCGATCCGAGACGTCTTTCATCATCTATTTAAGTCTATTTGGGCAACATATCCTTATTAGTTGATAATTTTTTTCGTTAACAACGAGTAATGAGGAGCAATCAAAAATCAACAACTATCTGAAAACGTCACACTGTAAACGTCACACACTGTGTCGTACTTTGTAATATGTAATAACACATTTTTTTTCTCGAGAAAATCAATCCACGCAAACTGTTCTTTTTATTAAATTTCACGATTATTTCGCATTCGAACTGAAATCATATTTCTAATCAGCTGAATCAACGTACATTTTTGTTGACTGCAAAATACCTTATCGGACAAAACTTAGTCGGACAAAATTTTAGTCGGACGAAAATATTAGTCGGACAAAATTTTAGTGACCTCCAAATATTTTAGTCACTTTTGTCCGACTAATAATATTGTCCGACTAAAATTTTGGTCCTTTTCTAAAATTTCATAACTTACTTAATTTTCGATAAGGATTATCGAAAAGCGTGCGGGAGTGTGCCGATTACCCTAAGTTCTAGATATGTATAGGAAAACGAGGGGAAAGGCATATTTAACAGTTTTGCCGACGTGAAAAACATATGTCCAACAAAATCATCATACCACGACGGTACAATTTTGCCGTCGGAAAAAAATCCTAATTAAAAGGGTTGTAGTATAATTTTATTTTTCAATTTCAATGTCATATTCCTGATCAGTATAAAAATCTATTTTGGTTCCTGCATTGGCTTCAGGCGTTTCTTCCATTATGGCTGTCTTTTTCATTTTCTTTTGAACTACCTCGCTATCACTTTCATCGGAGGTTTCTGTTATTACCGGTGCTTTTCTCTTTTCCTGTGGATTCCTTCCTGGAATAAGCGAGGCTATTAAAAAGGTCCAATCTGTTTACGAAAGGGTCGAGAATAAACAATGAACATCATGAAGACGAGCGTTAATATTATTTATCAAAACACTTTACCACTTTAGAAATTGTTTATTTATGACTAAGTCATGTAAAAACATTGTATTCGTTGGTGAGCAAAAAGAAAAATCATAAAAAATTATAGATATTTAAAATATTGTAATTAAACTGATAAGAAGAAGAATTCTGAAAAAAATGATTTGGACCAAATATTAAGTCGGACATAATAATTAGTCGGACAAAATTTTAGTCGGACAAAATTATTAGTCGGACAAAATTTTAGTCACTTCCAAAAAATTTAGTCACTTTTGTCCGACTAAGTTTTGTCCGTTAAGGTACATTAAAAAAAACATTTACCATAAATCCTCTAATAAACGCCCTCCTTCTTTCCAACGCTCCCCTCTAATTAGCGCCCTCTCTAAACTCAAAAAATTAAATAAACGCTCCCCTCTAATAAACCCCTAAGAGGGGCGTTTATTGGAAAAACATCTAGCATTTGAATATTCAACTTCGAACAAGCAAAGAAAAGCAAAATTTTTTTTTCCCTATTAAGGATCAAAACTCTACTCATTTCTCAAATGCACCAACGCGAAAAATCATAATTGACCGTCGGCGAAAATTAGTTTGCGCGGGTATGAATTTTTATTTATGGGCGTTTAGAGATGCAAGCTTTCCAAAAAGGTATCATACTTGATATAAACATATTCCTATCAAAAGGATTAATTAAAAAACAAACGTTTTTTTCCCTTACTCATACCTTAAAGTATGTTGGTTGTTAGTCCGTTTGAAGGGAGGATTAAAAAAGCGTGACGTTACATTATCAAAGGAGGAAGATCCATGAAGATAGAGTATCAGTTTTTTTTAATCCTGGTAATAATTGTAACTTGCTGTAATGGAAATCTTTTGGAGTCTTTCAAGGACCAAGTTTGGTGGGCGTGGTTTGAGAGATGTTTGCTTCACTGTTGATGGAGGCAAAATGAGACTGGGATATTACCAGGTGAGCGCAGATTAGGATATGCTTGCTGTGGAGAGGTGACTGTTATTAAAAGTTCGACTGTAACGTGTACCAGAGCTATTACTCCCAGGCCAAATAATTTAGGCTCAACTCCAGACAGGGTGTGGGTGAAATGTTCGTGGAGAGATTAATCCGTTAGAATCGATTCTAAACGATTCATCAGGAAAATACCCAAAACACAGAAGATTGTTTCAAAAGTTTTCCATAAATGATAAGTAATTGAGAAGTTTGTGGTGTTCTAACCCCTATTTCACGTTCTAATCAACATTACGTGGTGCAACGGATTGAAAGAGAACGCAGGAAAAGCTTGCACTGCTTGTGGTATCTAAAACTTTTCTGTCTCGACAAAACCACAACGAAGCAAACAAAGATTATATTGATCTAAAAGATAGTATTTTGAATGCAGGTGTGGTTTTTAAAGAACAATTGAAAGTAACAGAAGAACGCTATATAAGTTCACAAAAGGTCTTCTCTTGAATTAGCATTATTTAGTGTTTTGCTTATCAACGAAAGCGAGGAGTATTATGTATAGAATACCATCAACAGAATGCATGATTGATTTTTTTGTTGTCGTCGAAAATAAAAAAATATGGCGTTGATTTCCCACGAAACAGTGGAGTCGAATGGATTAGGAGAGGCACGGGTTTTCACGAACATGAAACGCGAAATGCGTGAGACTCGAGTCAAAATACGCCACTACAAGGCTGTGGCTCAATGTAATATCAAACTCTTATCGTTGGAGCAACGTAAGATTTCGCAGCGCTTTCAAAAGCTGTTGTCAAAAAGCGAGATATTGATAACAAACCATTCAAAAATCCAACAAGATTTGCGAAGAAGTCGATTATTTGCAAACACAGTGCACCGAAACAGCGAGGAAAAAATACGCTCTGCGGAGGAGAGCAGAAATGTGGAAAAACATCGTTACGTCACACATCCCTTCTATACCGTTGTCGATAGTGAAGAGCAAGTATCGATGAGTAATAAACAACGACCGTCTTGCGATAAACAACGACCATTGAGTACTGACGAGTTAATGAATCGTCACAACAATTCTTTTGAAGAATTTCGATCAAGCTCGCGAGAGAACGTGAAACGAGCGCGTTCGAGATTTGAAGATTTGGAAAATGCAATTCGTAAATCTGAACATCGTATGAAAAGAATAACATCAAATTCTAATCATGCTTAGCTACCAGCTGATAGAAAGCGATTTTTACTAGGTATCAGAAAAAGGGCTTATATACAGTATACTTAATGCAAGATGAACGGTGGTCGAAGCAAACCATTGATATGATATGATTGATATGATTTCAATTTGGTTGCTACTGTTGTTGTTGTTTTGTCAGTGAAAAATATTGCAACATAAGCGTTTGGATAGAAACGTAGTCAACCAGTCAACTGCAATACATATTGACTTTTAGACTTTTAGACTTTTAGACTTGCTTACTTAGTTTCATATTTGAGATGAAGATTACCCAGGATCTATTTTTTTTTTTTTTCGATATGCACACGACAGATAAGAGACCACACGAGTAAAGAACTTATGCGTGAGTCAAAATATAGCTTCACTTTCCATTTTCGAAATGTCTCTAATCCATGTCAAACAAGTATAATCTTTTTTAAGAGAAAAACAAACAAACATCACAGGCCCCAAAACAAGGTGTCCTTTCTTCTTTGATACACGGACGAGGCATGAAGGGCAAAGCAATTGAATTTGAAAACGATATAAAACATGGATTTGAGAAAAGAATAACAAGCTTCCATTTTCATATTTGATGATTTTGTTTCCCATCAAATTTCAGTAAAAGTTGCTTAAACTGATCTTTCAGTTTGTCACCAAACAACAAAACCTCCAACTCCTGCACTGCGGAATGGAGAATAAAAATGTTTACTTCGATACGATTCGCAAAAACATTGAGTAAATAACGATACGAATCGTGCCAAGCGTCACTATCGCATAATTCCGTGTAAAATAGGTAACCCGATATGTTCTTATCGTCTTTAACCGAACTTTCAGAGTCCACAAGGTTGCTAGTACTAGGCTCTAGGTTGTCATTTCTTGATGCGTCAGAATGCGATGTTCGCTCACTGGTACTATGTGATTTACCAACATCATCACCGACTGAAACACGATGATTTCCATCATCAACAGTATCTCCATCACCAACATTATTTCCCTCATAATCAACTGTTACCAGTTCACCGGTACTGGTAACGGAAAGCGGAAAACTCGTAGGTACTCGCTTAATGTTGTCGAAGTTTTTATCTGGGTTCAAATCTTCCGCAACAGACTTGAATATACTATGATATTTCTCTTTCGCTTCAGCGTTGAATCCCCTACTGTCTCGCAACACGTAATTGTAATACATTCCAGTGGATTGCTTCTGATTGAAGCTTTTGAAAACATCTTTAGCGCAGTAGTCGGCAAACGTGGAAAGGTCCTTAACGTATTGTAAATCGTCTTCGCAGTTCGGAATGCCATTATACATTTTTACCTTGTGTTTTTTCATAGTCCTCGTGACCCACTCTTTCCAACACATGACTTTCGGTAACTTCAACTCATACAGGAGATCATCACGTGTTTTCTTGTTGCTGTAAAAAAAATCAAAACAATGCAAAAATCAAGTGTCCAGGGTTGAACCCTTAAAATGAAAATCATTTTATTTGAAATAGACGGGCAGTATATTTCTTTATTGGATGATGAGCGTTGACTCTCTAGCTCTCTAAATATTTTACAATAGGGTTGCATGATCGTGACCTCACTTTCCCCATTAGAAATTCAAAGAAAAACAGTGCCATTTTCACAGGTATGTATGTTAGACATTACTAGCATGTATATCTTCTATTCGTTATTTATTTCCTGTTGTGGAAGCAGAAAAAACGATTTTCTAAGAAACATCAAAACATGTGATTTGAAAATGCTTACTACTCGCTGTCCCCGTCTAAGAAATATATTAACTTCATAGCAATGACAAGGTAACCAAGCAGAAAACAATCCACGCACGAAAACTGAGTGCTTTTACTGACGTCATAGGGAAGTCCTACCACGCCCAGTAGGTAAAGGGCAACAAAAAGGATGCTCTCTAAACAAACAAACAAAACAAAGGAAGGGGTGAAGTACAGGGAACAAAAGAAACAATATTTCAATGAGAAACGTACAATATACAGACCAGAAAGTTCCAAATCTTGAACTAACGAGGACATTATTATCTTGCATAGACTTTGTGAATAGGACACATTTAGGCCAAGTTTCAGTATGATTTTACTGGACAATGAGGCACATTTGACGACATTAGGATGCTCCTTTCTGTGGAACCGTTCAACATCATGATAAGCGATTTTCATTTGCTCGGGAAAAAGTTCTGCAGCTTTGTGGTAAGGTATGAAACCCTCACGTGCCCACCTAAAAGAAAAAACATCACTGGATTTACATCAGCTTGACTTTAGATAACGAGAAAACAAAACAAACAGCTTTCTGAACATCTTTGTTTTGAAGCGGACAAAAAAGGAAAAACAAAGCCATGCTATCTAATAGAAACATTTTGTAAAACGCACCACTAGGAAACTGAATGTCAGGAGGAATACTACATTACAAAAGCTGAACTAAAACATTATCATAATTTTGATAACAAAATTTAAAACCTGGTAAGATCACTCAAAATAACTGGTTCATCGAGCCAAACTAAACCGATATAACAGAAGCATAAAGTATGCAGTTGTTTCATTTTCAGAGCTTCAATGTTGTAACTTTTCTTTTTTGGCGAAGGTAAGGATCCGATAGCTCCCACGTCTCTATCGTCATTTTTGTTGACACTGTTAAGGATTTCCTCATCACTGTCACCACTACTCCACTGTTTTGTTGCGATTTGTTCGTTTAGTTCTTCGGGATCTACTTTGAAATGGTCAGGTAAATCATCTACAAGTATCAAGTATACTCTTTATCAAACCTGACTGAAACTAACACTCACGGATTAGGAAAAAGGTTACTCCTTCATAACTACTTCTTCATTTGACATCAACGCAATGAAAGGAACACTCGATGTATGGAAATGGAGGGTAATAGATCAAACAACGAACGCAAAGGACTTATCGAAATTGTGATTTGTAGCAAAACATAGTAATTTAATGACCACCACAATCTCATAAGGAGTATGAGATAACGATTGTATTTTTGTGATGTTTTGACTTGACTTGTAAAGGTGAAAGGAAGAGATACAGTTGATACCTTTGGTTCTTTCCCTAGTGACACCTGAAGTGACACCTGAAAATGAACACTTACCTTCATAAAAATCACTTTTCTCAAAGTCAGAGTTAATTCCAAGCATTTTTATATCAGAAACATCCTCTTCAGTATATAGGCCTCTTTGTTTTTTCTTGAACTTTGGCAATTTACCGAGACGATTCGATCGACCAGTCATTTTGGTTGAATCAAAGTTAACAGTCTCTGCTTCATTGTCACAGAATGCAATTCCCATTACACGCAAGTAACGAAACCAGATCTGACCAACAACATTCTAAGGGGTAAACTGATGCCAGATTGTAATGTTTTAGAGAAACCAAATAAAATGACAATGAAAGTTTTACACTAAACAGTTGTACATATATTCTTCTTATGAATAAAGCCCAAGGATAACATTACTCCACGTAGTACTTCTCAATACATAATAGTTCAAATTGCCAAGTCTTTATTAATTATGAAAGTGAGAAAATAATATCATACTTTAAGCTCTTCATTGAACCCCATTTTAATTAATGCTTCAACTTGTCCTTTGATCAATATTTGATATCCTTCATAAGCAACCCAAGGTTTACCCACATTATGAGCTAGAAGTATTAAATGATTTCAAAACAATAAACAGTTGGCAGTCATAACATGCATCCAACAGAAAATTATACGTTTTCGTTTTCGTCCTGTTTTGATTCCAGATTTCTTCAGAGACAACCGTGCTTGTTGCGTTAAATTTGAACTCTCAAAGTTGAACTGTTGTTTTTCTTCAACTTGCATGTCCTGAATGAATACCGTATGAAATAAAGAAAAATCTCAAACGTATAATATTGGAAATCAAAATTCAATATTATTTAAAATGGCTTTGAAACCATCACACAAATTGCTTTGTTTAAAAACCAGAATTATAAATTACTTCATAAGATCCATTAACAAACTTCTATCCTGAATGTCAGCGACAAAGCAGAACAACACTCCAGGGAAAAAGTTTCAAATCTATTTATTATGGTTAAGTACGCAATAATTATACAACTTGTGACGACTGTTAGTTATGCACTCTATATAGATATAAGCTGGCTCTACACACAATAACCTTTGCGTTCCTAGTTTATTGTTATGTGGACCTGGAATGAAGGAAAATTCATCGTAGTCCATATATCACTTTATTATTTGTACTTGCTTTTAATGATGTAGCTATATTTTTAAATAAATTTATATAAACAAACAACAAGCAAATAAAACATAATATTTTATCTTTTTTATATATATATTATCTTTGTAATGATAACAACACAGAATTAACAAAATTATGTAATGACAGAAAAAAAACAAGAAAGTTTTATTATGGGGATCATATATCATTTAAGCATTTAAAACAGGTTTCTATTTATACCTTATTCCAAGAAAATTAACGCACAATGATTTAACACAAATTAACACAAAGGAAATTAATGCAGTCGAGAAACTTTTACTTTACATTTTCAATGAAATTAATGTGGTTTCAACAAGTAATTTTCAAACTACGTGAAATTAATACGAATTACATACGAGTGACAGGCATGTAAAGTTAGTAAGGGGAAAAACACAAAAATATCAGTTTATAACATGGCAATAGTTTTTTCTAACCAGAAGGTAACGTGAACCGAGCGAGGAAATTATTTAAAAAACATTTGTAACATCACTTTTCTACCGTGGCTGATTCGAACAACATGGTTTTCTTTTTAAACCAATAAAAATGATGAAAACTAAAATATGCGGCCGCACGTTTAAAATATGCGGCCGCACGTTTAAATATGCGGCCGCACGTTTTAAATATGCGGCCGCACGTTTTAAATATGCGGCCGCACGTTTTAAATATGCGGCCGCACGTTTAAATATGCGGCCGCACGTTTATAATATGCGGCCGCACGTTTATAATAGTGTGTTTGCGCCAAAATCTATTGGTTTTTCCTTTTCTTTTGCTTGAAGAATATTACTTTTTGACTCAAAAAAGCTGTTAACATACAAGGAAAGAGTGGAGGAACTAAAAGAAAGCTAAAAAAGAACACACAGTGGAAGAATGGATGCCATGAATAGACCAATAACTGTGCAACAAACATACAGTGTTCATGTTGGAATTAAATGTTATGAAAACAAAAAGTACTGACAAAAGATAAGTAAAGGAAGCACAGTAATCTTTGATAAGGAGATGACTTATGAAGATATTCGCACTCAGTTAAGATCTCATTTCAATGTTTCCAAAGAAATGAAGACATACATAGGTACCTATGAAGGTACTTCACTTGAGCATAGCTTTATTAACCTTGAGAAATATGCACAACCACTTAAGGAAAGGAAAAGGGCCATAAAATTGTATTTCTATTATCCAAATACTTATACACATTTAGAGTTTAAAAAAAGGTGGTCTGACAGTTTGATGGATGAGGAAGATGATGAGGAGGAGAAGAATGAGAATCATTGTTTTGAAGAAACAAATAATGATGATGATGATGATGATGATGACGACGATAATGTCTTACTTCCATCTTTTAATGACATCCCTTATGGCACTGATGAAAGGCGAAAGATATGTGATGTTTGTTCTTGCTCATACGCAACAGATACATGTATTCGTTGCGAGCAGGATATTGAATTTCAAGCCAGTATCTTGGCAGATGCTGAAAAGTCATCAGAAAATCATGTTGATAGTACGCTGCCTGATGATAACTCTGACTCTGAGCTTTCAGTGGAAGAACTGCGTCAATATAGATTACAAAAGTTCATCAATCTCCCAATAAGATTTCGACAAAGCATTGGAGAGACTATCAGCAGTGAGAATAACGGTGACAAAATCACTTTGGGAAACAACAATGAAAGAACATCAGATTTTGAGGCATCTGATTGAATTAGTACAAGTTTTGGAGATGCTGAAGTTGTTAGATTTATGGAAAGTATTCCAACAGATGAAATTTCGTTGAACACGAATCAATCAGAAAGACTTCCTTCTGAGGATGAAAGAAGCAATTTTATTGCAGCTGCATTGGACCAATATCAGCAAGACAGTATTTTAAGAACCCCCAAAACAGTTATTGTTCAAAGGGATGTGACAAAGTTTTGGAAGCTTTTTTGTTCAGCCAAAAGTTTGACTTAAAAGATCATAACCTGAACATAAGATTTGCAGGTGAAGCTGCTGCTGACATTGGCGGACCATACAGAGAATTCCTTACTTTATGCATGAAAAATCTGAATGCACTTGGATGTGACTTTTTTGGAAGTAGCAATGAATTATGTTTCACAGGTAATCCAGATAGAATCATAAATGGAGTATATTATAAACTTGGACAACTTACAGCATGTTCAATTTTATCTGCTGGTCGTGGGCCAGAATCATTTCATCCCATCATAGTTAGAGCAATGTATGATGTTACTCAGCCTGAAAGTATGGAAAACGTGGATGATGCTTTCATAAAGCAGACTTTGCTTGAAATAGATGAAGAAAAGTACGATGTTCTTTATGATCTGAATATTACACCTGCTCGTAGATCAAGTAAAGAACTGAAGAATATGTATTTGCTCACATCCTTAGTTTTGAATAAGTCAGCTGCTATAAACCAATTCAAATCGGGCATGTCTTCTGTTGCACCATCATTTGTGTTGAATTCATCTTATGAATTGATGAAAACATTTATGGTAGACTGTCATAAAAGCTATAGTTTCAATGACATTTTACAACTAATTCATTATCCACAGAGAGATGAAATCTGTAATGGCTCTAATGCATTCATTCGCTTTCAAGATGCTGTAATTCAATTAGAACTGCTTTTAGTGTCAATTGAAAATGGGGAGATAAAAAAAACAATCAAAGCATTGGTTTTGAAGATTTTTTGTACTTTGTTACTGGTACTGACCGTGTTCCTCCTCATGGTTTCAATAAATGCATAGATGTAACATTTGATGACATCACACTTCCAAGGTCTAATACGTGTGGCTTATCTGCAGTTTTCCCTTTATTATAGCTGTTCAATTTGGTGGAGGCTTTGGAGCCATTTAAATGGTTTGCTATATATACATCCTAACAACTTTTAAGTTTTTGAATAGATTATATGTTTTTCCCATTTCATTTTTTGTTGACACAAGTATTTTATAGATGTCCTTTAGTTCTTTAGTACTTAGTTATATTTTAAGGCCCCTTCTTCTGAACACTTCCTCGAAGTGGTTTCTTATTTTTGTTGAGATTTTGTTTACTAATTAGCTTTTGTTCAACTTATTTGTTGTCACTCAACAAAGAAGTGTTATAACTTGTAATTTATATTTAATTGAAATTATACTTCGCAATTTCAAAAGTACTTCACTCTAATAACCATCAATTGAAATTGCAAAAAGTAGGAAAAAGAGTAATAGTAATTTGATACATAAAGGGTGCATATTTCTTCTGCCGGAAATTTTTACTGTGAAACTATGTAATTAAAGCTTAAAACATTCTTTTGAGTATGAACAATTAATTTTACGAAAGCCAACAGAAAGTTTTCAGCAACAAATGTTTCGAGGCGCACCACTTCGTAGGTAATTAACAGTAAAAATTTAGTTCGCAAAGTATTTCTGGCATTTGAAATTTCATTCCGTTGGTATTTCGTTTGAAAGATTTTTATGTTGGTTGTATTTTTTACAAAGGATACTTCAAGATACACGTACAAAATGATGTGCTATGAAAATGTCTTTAAATTGAGAACCCATCTTTTTCCAAGCACTCCAGTATGTCGATGAATGAGCATAAAGCACTTTCAGCGTCCGTGGGGATTCTAATATGATAAAGATGGACATAGCAGAGATATAACTCGTGTATTTTTTCATCCCTGCACATAGGTTGATGATTAATGCCAATAACACTTTTCGCAATTTCCAGATCTTCCTGAATTAAACTTATTCCTTGTTTGCTAAAACCAACAGTGGATGGAACATTGAATAAAATTTCAGGAACACCTCCAGGTGCATCAGCTGATCTTCTTCTGTTCCAAGAACGAACGCATTCGTTCAATTGACTCTGTATTACAGGCATGAAACAAAATATTAAAGCCTCTTTGTGCAGTGGGCATGATGGCTTATAGATGCGCCGTCTGATCATCTCATCAAAAAAGTTAATCCACCATCCTAGTCTGAATTTCTTAAGCCTTGACCAGAAAGCTTCGATACGTTGGTTTCTTGTTGAGGCAGCGTAAATGAAACTGTCGTCGTCGTTAGTGAAGAACTTTTGAAGCTCTTCACAATAAACATTTTCCATTCCTAAATCCATGCGTAACGTGTTCGGTGCCTTTTTTAGACGGTTCAAACATTGGAGATAGTAATGGCTTATAACCAGAGGGTCATTGTTTGTGGTTGATGCCATCAGCCACAAAAGTTTTCTGCTAAAACCATCAATGCAACCATGCAAAGCAAATCCGAATCGCTTCAACTTATCATTGCCATCGATGTGCAACACGTCCATTGGACCTGTAGTATGGTAAACTCGCCTTTTTATAACATTGCCTCGACGTCTATTGACTCCATCAGGATCAAGACGTAGTAGAATTTTTCTGACGTCTTCTCTTGCGACATTTATATCGTACCGCATAGTGATCAGTTCAGTCATTTGTCGATATCCGATGTTCTTATCAAGATGGCCTTTATTAATAAATCAAAAAATTGAAAACATTACACAGTTAATGTTTCGTAATTGTCCATACTATAAATCCATACTTACCAAGTTCGTTTAATATGATATCTTGTAGAGTCAGAGCATCTACATTTTTTTTTCTGCTCAGCCCTTTTTGCTTCAAAACGTGTTTCAGTTTTCTGACTGTTAACTTTTGTTTATGAAGTTCTGTTATGATATTACAATGTGCTCATACTTGAGCTTCGGTTTGATGTGGAAGTAATACTCCACCAAACTATCTAATACCGTGGACCCACACCAGTTTGTATCAACAACATCCATTGTGAAATGAAATGTATGCTGTAATGTGGTGTTTCAAATAATTTCTACATGGACAGGGAGTCAACAACTTGTGAATTCGTTCGACACTGAGATTTACTGACCAGAAAAGATAAAAATATAGACTAGATAAATATATTATTTAAAGCCATCGACGAAATATGCGGCCGCACGTTTTAAATATGCGGCCGCATATTGTCAACGTTATTCTCACTGCTGATAGTCTCTCCAATGCTTTGTCGAAATCTTATTGGGAGATTGATGAACTTTCGTAATCTATATTGACGCAGTTCTTCCACTGAAAGCTCAGAGTCAGAGTTATCATCAGGCAGCGTACTATCAACATGATTTTCTGATGACTTTTCAGCATCTGCCAAGATACTGGCTTGAAATTCAATATCCTGCTCGCAACGAATACATGGTTGTGTATGAGCAAGAACAAACATCACATATCTTTCGCCTTTCATCAGTGCCATAAGGGATGTCATTAAAAGATGGAAGTAAGACATTATCGTCGTCATCATCATCATCATCATCATCATTATTTGTTTCTTCAAAACAATGATTCTCATTTTTCTCCTCCTCATCATCTTCCTCATCCATCAAACTGTCAGACCACCTTTTTTTAAACTCTAAATGTGTATAAGTATTTGGATAATAGAAATACAATTTTATGGCCCTTTTCCTTTCCTTAAGTGGTTGTGCATATTTCTCAAGGTTAATAAAGCTATGCTCAAGTGAAGTACCTTCATAGGTACCTATGTATGTCTTCATTTCTTTGGAAACATTGAAATGAGATCTTAACTGAGTGCGAATATCTTCATAAGTCATCTCCTTATCAAAGATAACTGTGCTTCCTTTACTTATCTTTTGTCGGTACTTTTTGTTTTCATAACATTTAATTCCAACATGAACACTGTATGTTTGTTGCATTAGATTATTAGATCTGTTATGTTTTTTAGCACGCGCATCTATCATGGCGGCCTCTGTTTACTTTTTACGGCGTGGGTGACAGATCGTTTTTAAATTTGGCTTATATCCATTAGTATCTTGTCCATCGCTGATAGTTATGACCTCGTTTTTTAATTGTGGCTTGAATTTATTACTTGCAATGTATTTGCTGATGCCTATTGCACCGGTTTTGGCCGATAAAGACCGTGTGAGGAAGAGGCATGTTTCTTATCTTCAATCTACAGTGGATACCCCTGCACGTTCTCGTGAGGACTGGTTGGCAATGTCCGCCGAGGCGTTGCGTTTGCCTGCAATGCCGTGAATATCGCTGCTACAGGTACTAGAGCTACTTTGGCCGACCGGTTGTTTTTATTCTACCATCTGTTCTTCAACCCAAGGGTCCTCAAGCGTCACAGTTCCTCCTGTAACTTCACAGCAGAGCCATGGCATCAGTACACCTTTGTCATCTCTGGCCCAACAGCCGGTCACGTCTTTTGACTCAGGTGTGGCTCAACGCTTGGCCGATGAACTGTCAGCTTGGTTGGGTGATCGCCTCCGGCACGAGTTGTCCTCCTTCTTCACGAATCGCTCTGGTTTACAGCCACCTAATTCGACCATCAATTCTGTTGTGCCTCCTGTGTTTCCTGTGCCTCCTGTGTTTTCTGTAGCGGATAGTACTTCCGCATCCAATGCGTTACCGCCGAGCAGTTCCTTTGCGATCCCGCAGCATCAGCAGATCCCATTCCAGGGCTATACAGCATCCGGCATTGATCAAGATTTGTCGTGGGTACCACGTTTCTCTGGCTGGCAATCGCAGCAACAACGCCATCAAACTCAACCAGGGAACTCAATTTCGATGCCGCAACCTATAATCGAACGTATCCGTCGTGGTGAGTTTGTCAATTTTGACTTGCAATTACCTAACACTCCAGCTTCTGGTGCATCCGACGAATATACTTTTAAAGTTGTTGGTGGCTTGTCTCCATCTGTTTCGCTGGTCCCCAAGAATCAGGGTAAACCAAAGGTGTCGGACTTTAATTCCTGGATGATGGCTTGGAACTACTTTTTACAGTGTTATTTGCATTTTTGGCCTCACCGCTATCTTGAGCTATTGCGTTACCAGGCTATCATCACGGATTTTGCCCATCGTTTCGCCTTTGCCGTGTGGGTTAGATACGATGTGGCCTTCCGGCACCAGATTACATATAATCAATCCCTGTCTTGGGCCAGGTTAGACGATGATTTATATAACGTTCATTTGAGGAGTGCCGTGAGCAATGTTTGTTTTTACTGTCACAATGCGGGTCACTTTGCTAATGCTTGTCCTTTTCGGTCCGGAGGGCTTGGCTCGGGTGCTCCCCCGCAGCCCTTTCGAGCCCCCCAGCGATCTTCTGGAGTTGGCATTGGCAGTGGCCCACCAGGAGCCTGTTTCTATTACAACAGCGGACAGTGTACCAATCCAGAGTGTCGCTTCCCACACCGTTGTCGCTCTTGCTCCGGTCCACACCCAGCGTGCGCCTGCCCCAAGCGCACTTCGCGGTGAATTCTGCCCATTACCTTGTGGTGTTGTCTCTTCCGTCCTGTCAATGTTTTAGAACAATTTCTTCTCAACCATCCTGATCGTGCTTCAGTTTCTTTATGCCTTCGTGGAACGGTGTTTGCATGTTTCAGCAGGATGAAGTCACTTCGGCTAGCCTTGCCTTCTTCACGGACGCTTCGTCTCTTGGTATTGGTGCTGTGTTCCAGAACCAATGGCTTTGCGCGCCTTGGCATGACCACTGGCAGTCTGTTCACATCAATGCTAAGGAGTTATTTGCTATTGTTGTAGCTGTTTGTTCGTGGGGTTCTCTCTTGGCTAATAAGCAGATTGTCATCTTCACCGATAATCTCTCCATTTCTCAGGTTTGGCTTAAGGGCTCCTCGTCTAATAAAGATATCATGAAATTAGTCAGGTTTTTATTTTTGTAGACTGCTAAGATGAATATTAATATTTTGATGCAACATATCTCAGGTTTTCGTAACTCCGCTGCTGACGCCTTATCTCGTTTGCAGGTTGGCCGATTTCTCCGGTTGGTTCCTTCAGCACGGCATCATCCAACAGAGATATCCGAGGAGCTGTGGTTCTTTCTGCGTTAAATGTTTAATTTTTTCATCAGTTTGCACTGGCTAACTCCACGTTACGTACTTATTCTACTGGGTACCAGCACTATCGTGTATTCTGTTCCCAAATTCACACACCACCGTTTCCAGTCACCGAATGCACATTGGAGCATTTTGTTGCCTCTTTAGCACAGCGCGTGGCATTCTCCACAATCAAAGTTTACCTGAGTGGCATCCTTTATCATGGAATTATGGCTGGCTTTAATTCTTCCATCTCCTCCATGAATCGTCTATACTACTTGCTACGGGGCATTCGTCGCTTTCAAGGGTCCCGCTTTTGCCACCCTCGTCGTATGCCGATTTCTATTAGACACCCTCGTATTATTCACCATCGCCTTGGTTTAATGACCTATTCCGCGCATGAGATTTTGGTGTTTCGTACAGCTTGCACAGTGGCGTTTTTTGCCTCTGTTGGTATCGCCGACAGTACCATCCAAATTATGGGCCGCTGGTGCAGCGACGCCTTCCGTCGGTATTTGCGTATTTCTGACTCGACCATTGTGCATTTGTCTCGCTCTTTAATTAATCTGGACGACACCACTAGATTTTGGGACAGTGAGTCTAGTTCTTCTCATCATTGGGGTTTGGTCAACTTGGGGCAATTTGGGGGGCATTCGCGTTAATATTATCGAGTTTTAGCCTGGTCATTGTTGATCAGAGCATCAGGTCATTGTCGACCACTCAATATCTGGCCGTTTCCTATTCGCTGGTCATTGTTGACGGCGCCAATTTACTCATTGTTGAGTTATTAAGTCATTGTGGACTTGGGTCATAGTGGACCCTTTTACGTCATTGTTAGTTACCTTAAGCGATGCCTCCCACGTGTCCCAAGCCTGGCCAAACACATGTTTGTCTTATTCTTGCGTTTCCCGCCTGTTAATTAAAAATACCAGAAAAGTATTATACATAAAATCAACTATGACATTGTTCAAATTTAATTAATTTTAAAGGAAATGATGCTATATGAAATTAACACATATTTTTAAAATCTGCGTTAAATAGATGGGGCGTTAATTTCTTGGAATATGGTAGCTATCATATTAACAAAACTTTCAAAACCAAAACCAAACATTCAAATTCTAGTTTGATGTTAGTTGGAAGCGATTACCAGAAATTGTTCATATTCGTCACACTTTCCAAAATACTTCAAATATGAAATACACATTCTCATTGGGCAAAATCTTCAAAATGCCAATGCAATGAAGAGCATTTTTTATTGAAATAGTGTGTACATTTCTAAAGAAATGCACTCTATCGCAGTGATTTTCAACATATTTGCCCACGGGTTATACATACCTGTGATTGTGTTCCACAATTAATGCAATAAAACTTCCCATCTTGATCGTAAAAAGACTCTGAATCACAAACTTCACAATTTGGCATTTTTTTGGTTGGTAATAAAATACTTTCATTAGTACCTGTGAATGTCAAAATGAATGTATATAAATAGTTAAAAAAGTCACACCTATTGCAGGATTGATCCTATAAAGTTAGAAGCAATACAAAATCATTCTTTAAAACCAATAATTGCCATAATAGTTTACCATGATGATATTTTGATCAAAGAATATCACAGTTCCCTCAGATTTCTTGAGTGGAAAAGAATTCCCATTTCAAAACATAAAATACATACAGGTCAAAAATGGTAGGTGATGAAGAGCAACAGCCGTTTTTTGGAGGAGATTTGTAGACTTGGAGTAGACTTGAATCAAAAAGACATAAACAGACTGCTGACATATTGGAAAATAAACAGAAACAAAATACCCAGCTAAAAAAACAGTAACATTTAAGGTTTAGATAAGATTATACATATACAAACTTTCTGTAATAAGAGCTGGTAGTAAAATCAGACCTCCTGTGAGTGGTTCTTATTTTTGAATCTTTTTAATTCTTAGTTTCAAATTTCAGTTTCATTTGGTTCTCACTTTCCTAACTTGTATTTGTTTATAGTGTAGTTGAAACAAATACAAAGTTTTTGTTTAGTAAAGGGGAGTTACAAGAAAATTAACATCCTGGAAAGTCCTTACCTTAGAGAAGATAAATCAGGGATTTGATCCTCAGTTCGCTCTCATTTTGTTTTTATTTTCAAAATCCAAGGCTTGTTTTGTTAGATAGTTAGAAAAGTGAAGATTTTATATATATAATTATGCTAAAAACACAATAGCTACAAGCCTTCATCAGTTGTAAACTTAGAAGCAAAGTTACATCTTTAAAATACAAATCCAATAAAGTGATGAACATAGCTGGGGGAGGGATCTGGATCTTCGGGTGTCTTTCTTTTCTTAGGTTGGTAGTTCATGGCATACAATGAAAAGTAAGATAATACTAACAAAACTGAATTGCCACTTGAAAACAATTTGTGCAACCTCCAATAGCAACCACCTCTGCACAATGACCACCTACCATTAATGACCAATAAACTTTGGTACCATTACAGTCAAACTCTCATGAGAAAACCTCCCCACAGTGACCACCTCCAATCAACGACCAATTCGAGTTAGTCCCTAGAAGTGGTCGCTATTAGAGGTTACACTGTACTCTCAATGGCACAGGTAATGAGTCAACAATAGAAAGATAATCACGAACAAATCATAAATCTGGAATCCAATTTATAGGGTTCAAACGCAAATATAATATCAGATGAAAGACACTGCTGTGTACAACAAAGATCAAAATGAAAAGAGGGATTGTTGCATGAGGTGCAAAGAGAAAAAGGGGCAATTGTACTATATTATTTATATCTTCTAAATTCAACTTGGTTATATAAACTTGAGTGAAGTAAATTAACTAACATTAGGAGAGGGACGTTATTATTACTGTTATCATTGTTAAAAAGTTTCAACAAAAAAATGTGGCTACTGAAAGATGAACTGCACAGAGCCGGAAACAAACAATGGTCCAGTAAAACTGATGAATTACCAAGCAGAACTGATTGGAAACTGACCAGGACTTTCAGAAATTGAACGGGAACTATATAAACTGGTAATAAACAGAATTGAGTTTTCAAATAAAATATTGTGTAAAATGATTGTTTTTCTTGAAGAAATATATTGGCACATGTCTAACAAGCAGCAGTTAATTGCTATTCCATAATATACTTGTTTTATTTGCTTTTTATAAAACCTCCACCAGTGTATAAGAACACTTGATCTTCACCATTTGTAATGGTGCACTAATCTTGTAAGCTTTCCAGGACTTCATTTAACAGGTAGGGAAATTTACCTATTAATTTGAGCCAGATGGCACAAAATGGTAGCAGCAATTGTACTGAAAGTTATGAAAAGTTACTGCAAAGTTCTTTCAGGCTTAGTTTTTCTTTTGTATCTCACTGGTGGAAAACAGGCATATATAAACGATAAACAACATTAGAATTCGTACATTTTACACATTTTTCATTTGCTTACCTACTTCATTGTGCTTGCATGTTACTATGTAAAAAATTTTGAGAGAACTTTATTCAAGTCTCTAAATCTTCCATCTCAACCTTCACATTATCCTCAACTTTGCATGCGCATGCAAACCGCCATTATTAAATATTCAGCGCCAAAAACACGCCCTAACCTAGGAGGGAGGGTGATTTCCACACTATGAGTTAACTTGAGTTAACTTGAGCTAGAATTCGTGGCTTAGAAAATTAACTCAAGTGGAAACATCTTCAGAACCAGCTCAAAATTTTTAACTCACGTTTTTTCTCAAATTAAAATATGAATTGACTTGATCTTGGAAACAAAACTTTTCGTTTCCAATTTACCGACTGGTAGCCTTGTGTGGTAGAGAGAGGTGCTCGCTTCCTGTTCGGGAGGTCGCGGGTTCAATCCCCGGCCGAGTCATGCCAGCGACTATAACAGTGTGAATCAATCCTCTCTGCTTAGCACTGAGCAAGAGAGTAGGAATGATGTCTAGAGTGGTTGTCTAGTTGAGCGGTTCCTGTCATTACAGCTTCCGTAGCCCAAATGGGGGCTTTAAATGCTATAGGACCTCCTTCGCAGGACCCTCATTGATAACAGTACCTTACGGAACTGAAGAGGCTATCCTGGGTAAACATTCGTAAATAAATAATAAATAATAAATTCCAAGATCAAGTTAACTCATGGTTTAGAAAAACATCAAAGGATTCCGACTACTTGCAGCATGTTTCTGAAGTGTCGAAGAAAATGTTTTCAATGAATACGTTAACTTTTACGAGTGTAGTGAGCGTAGTGGAGCATAAATATGGCCACTATTTTACCTTTGATTGAGTTAAGTGAAAACGTGAAGGTATATCATCCTCCTCGTTTATACGACAAAAAACGACTAAGTCATACAAAGACAAAGACGTTCGTTGTACAGAACTCATGGAAAGAAGTTGCAGAACTTTGTTGAAGATGGCGTGTACCTTTCGCGTTTTATTTACTGCAGTTCTTTCTAATACATCATCAGAGCTACTGTTATCATTGAACATCAACAGCTCACGTGTTCGTAGTGGGAACTATGCATACTTAATTAGGTTTGTGTAGTGTAAACAAAAAATTAACTCATGGTTTAGAAAAATAAACAAGGACAAAGTAGAGGAAGCTGCCACTCAAATCATGATTTCAAGAATTAAGAACGAGTTTGGGCTCGGATTTTCTGGTAAAGTAAGGAGAGTTCAGGTTAAAAAAGGTTCGAGAAAATAGACCACCAAGCGAAAGGTGATAGGTTATAATAGCTGTTATGGAAAAAGCGAGTTGTCTGAATTATCGAGAATTGTTACCAAGTGATTCCCGTGTGTTTTATTGGAGTCTGTTCGTACACCACGAGCGAAACGAGGCATTCGATAGCATAATTGAAATTCGGCGTTCGAGCTGTACTGCCAGTAAATGTATGTCGCAAAAGCCAGTAAATGTCGCAAAATTGCCAGTAAGTGTCGCAACTAGAGTTTTCATTCGTTTTAAATTTTCATAACAATAACTGTCGTAATGTTTTTCAAAATCAACAGCAAATGTCGCAAATTTGATGTCGCAATGTGATTTTAATAGCAATGCTATGTGAAACATAATGTTGAAAATTATAGCTGTGTTATTTTTATATTTCGCAATCTCTGTGACATGTCAGCGCACTGTGCGATGAGTAGTACGACATCTTGATGAGAATAATCAGTGTCGAGTTCAAAACAAGGATGGAGAAGATATTGGTTAGAAATCGAAATTAAAAAGTTGCGACATTTACTGTTGATTTTTAAATTTTTTTGCGACATTTACTGTTGCGACATTTACTGGCGATTGCGACATTTACCGGCAGTACACGAGCTCCAATAAACTTTCTGATAAAACATATTTTAATCTTTCGATGAGAGGCAAATTATAATAAGATTTCTAGTCAACAGAAATTTAATCTCAAACACAACAAAAGGAAATTGCTATTTCTATGTAGTTTGATTTTGTTTTTGGTGATTTAGGCTCTGCACTAATTCATATCAACAACTGTGATATTAGCCACGTGAAGAAATTCACCGAATTTCTCCAACTGAACTTTTTATAACTGTCTCAATAAACCCTTCTACTAGATCTTTTTCCCGGAAATCATATGCTCGACCCTTGAAAAATATTTTTCACGTCGAATACACTTCATTAACTTCAATTAATGAATGCTTCATTATATCAACGAAACTCAAAGTTTGATTTACTTTGGCTTAAACTCAAGAACTGAACTGAAAAAAGTAAAAAAAAATTGTTTTACAAATTTGAAGTATTCTGTGGACGATCTATTGATATGGCTTGATCAAATTATAATAAACCATATTCTTGTGGCTACCATTTTAAAATATTTTTTATATTTTGTCACCATGGAGATATAATCAATAAGCAGGTACTGATATTCATTAGAACTTAATTTTTCTTTAAATAAATTTTTTATAATATTAATAATTAAACTTTATAATTTTTTTCTTCTGTATTTTTTCGTTTCTGTTTTGCGTTAAAAAGAAGTAAATATGGCGAGCACAATTTCGATCCTTTGAGTAAAGTTATTCATTAGGAATGTTTTTTCTAATCTTCTTTGCTTTTGTTTACTGTTGGGATACATCTTTAAGTTACAGTGTTGGCATTGAATGCAAGGACGATCCGGCAAACCCTTGTCCTATCAAAGATGGTTGTGTGAAGGATGGTGCAACATATATATGTATCTGTCGTCTAGCTCATAAAGATGCTGGGGGTTCATGGAAACCTGGGTT
This sequence comes from Turritopsis dohrnii, assembly GCA_027922465.2. Classification (NCBI taxonomy): domain Eukaryota; kingdom Metazoa; phylum Cnidaria; class Hydrozoa; order Anthoathecata; family Oceaniidae; genus Turritopsis; species Turritopsis dohrnii. The sequence goes on along the minus strand of BQMF02000208.1, from coordinate 270,801 downwards.
CGAGAGATGTGACGACGGGTATTCACCCTGGTCGTTGTATCCATATGAAAATGGTGCAGAAGTGCCCGAACCAGATTTTAGTTGGGAACAAGTGCCCGACTCCAAACTGTCCGACGAAAAAGGCACAACAAAAACAGTTTTTTCACGTTTGCATGAATCCTATAAAGCCGGTCAAGAATGGTGCGCCAACGGAGGAAATACATATCTACAAATCGACCTTGGAGCAAAGTCTATAGTAAATATGATTGGCACCCAAGGAGTAGGATCTTTAGGGAAAATTAGTCAAACATTTGAAATAGCCTACAGTGATGACGGATCGGCTTTCACGACTATTGCTCATACATTTGAACACAACGATGCAGATTCGCGAACTGTGAACTATAACTTGTTTAGTCCGGCTGTTGACGCTCAATACATACGAATCATACCTTTAACGAAACAGAAATGTGTTCGATTCGAACTATACGGGAACAAGATCTTGGATGAATGTGCAGATCCGACTTGGAACCAATGTAGTACCGATGCTTCATGTACCGACACTGCTGCCGGGTTTTCATGTCATTGCAACAGTGGTTATGATGACACAGACGATAACAAGGGGTTCAGTTGTAAACAAGTGGACGAATGCAAGGATTCCCAATTAAACAACTGTAGTCTGTTTTCGGATTGTGAGGATCGGGCGGGGTCCTTCTCCTGCACGTGTTGGGATGGTGAGTATTATAAGTAAATACACCATTTTAGCCCCTTCGCTTACATGCTCACTCCCCGCCCATTTTGAAGCTGATGTAACTTTTCTTGAAATGAAAGGGGCGTTAATTTGAATTTTCTTTATTAACGCCTTTTCATTTTTTTCACCAAAGGACTATTAGCGATGGTATTCATTCTTTTTTCTGTTGTCGTTTCCATATCAACGTGTATGCTTACCACTTATGTGCATAAGTTGTAGTGTCACACGATTAACTGTAATTTTACAAACTTCACATATGATCCATTCAACCACAACCATCATATTTGCGCCCAAAAGTTGTCAAAAAAAGAAAGAAATACACGAAATTGAAAAATCTTATCCTTTATTCCACTGCAGATTCATTCGAGTATAATGGGAGAATGTGTCATTATTTACAGGTTACCTGGGAGACGGATATTATTGTGAAGATATTGATGAATGCGAAATAGCATTGTCTCCTCTATGTCACGCTGATGCCACGTGTGTCAACACACCTGGAACTTATCATTGTGAGTGCAACCAAGGATACAAAGGTATAAAAGACTTGTTATACATTATTATCATCGTCTATTTAAGAGAGAAAAAGACACAAATAAGTTTACTAAACAATCATTTTTTGTGTATAGACAGTGCTTTATATGTGAAATGGACAGAGAAGGGAGGTTTTTGACTGTTCTGGTCAGTTGGTACTTTGTACTGTCTCTCAAGTACAAATGAAATCCTATCTAACTTATTGAAGGAGTGTATTTCTACAGCTACATACACACCATTTCAATAAGGATGCTGTTCAGCAACATTTGATGATTTTGTATACTGGGAAAACTTCGAAAGAAAGAATGACAAACGAGATTTGTTTCATCAACTAATATTCAGCCATGCTAATATTCAATGGATCGACTATCGCTCCCTCTTTAACAAATTATTGCACAGGTTGCCATACGTTTTTTCGTTATTGTAGGAGATGAACCTGCAGTGGAGTGTGAAGATATCAACGAATGCAGAACAGGAGATGCTGGCTGTCACGTTGATGCATTTTGCACCAATTTACCTGGTACATTTAATTGCGAATGCTATACGGGTTACGAAGGTATGCGCTGTTGTTTCATGGACCATACGTTATCGTTTGATAGAAAAAGTTTCCTGTGATAAAGTATCAGATTAGACAGGGAAAAAGTATAAAAAAAGAAGAAACGGATAAATTGATTTGATAATAATGATAGAGTTTACATTAATTGTCTACCTTTCATTTAATACGCTCTTGAAATGAAAAAGATCTTTTACAATCTGTTCGGAAAAAAAGTGTGGATCAGAGGCGTAGCAAGAGCTCAGTCAAACTATGTGGAGGAGAGTTCAGTGGTTAAAAATAGAACAGAAAAACCGCAAATGTAACCTAACAGATACTTGAGACTAAAAAAGGAATATCTTAACGTTGGACTCCTCCACCTTTTTTGACTGATCCTGGCTACCCCTATCCTAAAACTTTTTGGGAATTAGTAATGATAACACGAAAACTAGTGAGATGTATTTACTCATAGTGATGAGAGAACCTTCTCGCAACATCTAAAATTATTAAAATTGAACCGAATAGGACCTTTGAAATTTGAAAATTGTGTGAAATAAGTGTGACAACAATCTCCGACAAACTGTACATGAATTTCATTTAATGGTATTTGTTTTATTATAGGTAATGGTACTGTTTGTGTGGATACAAACGAATGCGCCGACAGTCCATGTCATGCCGATGCCGACTGTCGAAATACGAAAGGCAGTTACGTGTGCTCGTGTAAGGATGGTTTCGAAGGGAACGGCCGCTGGTGTGATGACATCAACGAATGTGAGCGAAAAATGGACCACTGCTCAGCTGATGAGCAATGTCATAATTACCGTGGTAAATATGATTGCATTTGCCCGCGTGTTATGCCTTTCCAAAGACAATACCAAGCTCTTGAACGAACCATCCTTGATCACGTGTTAACAGAATTTCGTGACGTCACAAAAGAAGATTGGAAATATCCAGTTGATCATCATGCGCACATTGTCCGGACTATATACCAAATGGTAATGCGAACGTACAACTATCATTATCTTGAAGTGCGGGATCCGTTTTACATTACAAAAGTTGCCGGTGAAGCATTTGCTGTTGAACTATACGATCTCCGGTGCAGGGATGCGGCTAATGTGTCATTTCCAGCGTTGTGTCACGAAGGTTACCGATCCACAGAATTCTTTTGGTTTTCGGATATAGTGCAAATGTGGTTGGTTGGTAAGGCAGAAGTTTCATTTGAAAATTGGGCCGCTGCACCAACGCCAACACCACCCAATCCCAACGATCCCACAACAACTTTTGCGCCCATTTTAACAGAACGCCCTCTCACAGAAAAGATAATAACTGATGCGAATGGCACAAACATCACTCTTACTGAAACGCCCACTACACAGATTCCTAAGTATACAAATTGTGGTTGGTTATATGATCCAGCTGTAGAACGACCAAAAGAGTTTACATCGCCAGACCACCCTAATCCATATCCGCCAATGACTGAATGCATTTGGGAGTTACGTGCACCCGAAAGAATGAATGTATACGTCAAGTTTGAGACCGAAGATTTTGAAATGGAGTTGGATAAGAAGTGTTCTTATGACTACGTAGAAGTTCGTGATGGTGCAATGGATGGAGAGGTTCTGGCAAGGTATTGTGGTACAGTAAAATATCAATACCCGAAAGCAGTCCGAAGCACACGTGAGTCTTTGTTTGTGATATTTCGAACGGATCGATATTATCAACACAAGGGATTCAAAGCAAGTTGGGGTCTGTTAGAACCTCGTGTTTCTATTGGTTGTATCATTTATAACCAAATGAGTACAATGCCAGAAGCCTATCGTGAAAAATGGTTAGCTGATATAGAACTGGAGACAACTGAAGAAAAATCTAACTATGTGCCCGTTTCGAGATTATTAGCCTGCCGACAATACCCACAATGCAACAATTCACGTCCTGGACCAATCGTATTCACCTTCGAACATTTCCGAGTTGACCGAAATGATAAGTTTTGCATTCGATGGGATCTGGACACGATTGGAGCAACATATTCCACCAACGGTTGCAAAAAGCGAAAAACAAACAAGACCCACACAGAATGTGAGTGTTGGAAATGGGGAATCGTCGGTGTACTTGGCAGGTTGACACTTGAGAGAGTTCCAAACAAAATCACTTTATTTGAACTGGGGACAAACTCGTTCTTATCCGTACTGTTTGTGGTTTTCGCACTTATTGCCACCCTCCTGTACCTATTCTTGAAAGACCAATGGGGCAGTGTTATCGTACAAGTTTTCAAAAATTCCCAATACGATTCTGGTCGAATCATTCAGCTGCATATTGTCTTCAGCACATTGCTTGCAGAGATTTTTTTCTCTGCCATCACTTTCAGTGCTAAAGCAAGTGCTGGAACATGCTTTTTCCTAGCATTTTTATTTTACTATTGGCTACAGAGTGTGTTCTTCTGGCTATTCATCTACACCTTGTTCTTGCAAAGCCGTATTCAGGAGATCTTCGATTCGGAGAAATTCAATTCATACAAGATCTATTTATTTGTCGGCTATGGTGTACCGTTTTTAGTCACTCTCACCATAGCGGGTTTAGGATTCAGAAGTAACATCGACGAGGAGCTGTGCTGGCTGTTATTCGAGGGTACAACGGTTTGGGGATTTTCTGGGGTGATTGTCACATTGGGTACGGGTACTTTAATATTATTGATGAGCATCATTTATAACGCACATGGAATGGAGAACAGCATGATATTGCAAGAAAAATGTCTAAAGACCATGTTTACCGTGTTCTTCGTTTTGCTTAGCTCAGCATTCGGTGCTACGGCAATCCGTACTCAGAAGTTTTATGCCGAATACTTGTTTGCTCTTTGCAACCTTTTACAGGGTTTCTCAATCGCGATTATGTACTGCATTTTAAGACGTGAAGATCCGATCATTAAAGCAAATCAAATCGGACCGATACCCAATTTTGAACCCGGTGAGGTATTCGACGAAAGCGACAGCGATAGTGACAGTAGTGTTGAAATGCGAAAAGATATGAGTGAAGCACCGACATCATCGGACGAAGAGGAAAACAAAAACGACGATGATGTCGCCGACAATGAAAAAGGACAACGTTCCAGTGCCGTCTTGTTGACCATTCAATCGAATTACGACGATGAGGTTGACACTGTAGATGAGCCTTTGTCCTCTTCCACCAGTGAGAGCGAAGACGATGATGATGATGATGATGATGATGATGATGATGAGACAGACAGCGAAAAGGATAATGAGATAATGTTTCGCTCTGATGAACTCTAAATGGGGAATGTTACAAACAAAGCTAATCCAAATTTTTGAATTGGGAAGTTTTTCACCAAATTCAGTTCATGCAATGCTACAGAATTTTTAATTGAATATTAAACAACTTAAAAAGATTTATAATACTTGCAAATATCTTCTGTCATTATTAAGTGGTTATTGTCGTTGTTTGTTTTGAGGAAGAAAGCACCTGTAAATATGTTGCATTTAACTAGAAAAAAGTTTTTTGATACACCTTATAAGTTAATTGATTGCTCTTACCACATCATAAAGAACACGAGGCAACACCCAAGGTTTGTTCTTATTGACCCAAACTAATGCAACAAGGATTGGTTACAAGTCAGATGATGAAGTGAGGGCAGTGATGGAAACAGATGTCGAATTACATAGTACTGAAATGTGAAAAATTACATACATCAGGTTGCCTAAAAATGTGCGACATGAGACCACTACGATTTTCCGAAACTCCAAAAAAGAGGACTGTGAAATGAAATAACCTTCTTCCTTACTTACGATGTTGCAACGCACAGTTTATGAACATCTCCATTAGTTGCTTGGAATCGAAATCACAGAGTTTCTCCTCACTAGGTATGAGAATTGTTTTAATGAAGGTTCGAAAAATCTTCACACTTTTCCTGATTCTTCAAGAATTTTTAAAATTCATTTCGTTTTGAGACAAATTCTCAGGATCAACCGTGGTAGCATATTATTTGATGATTGGATATTGAATTTCTTCCAAGTACCTCCATGAACAATACTTTGTCTATTGTCATCAAGAATAAATCTTTACAAGAACTCATCACTACGATCACTTCTGAGTTTAGTCTTTGAAAGCAGTTTCAATACAGTGTAAACCTTGTTAAATTTGTTTGGGTTAGTGAGGCTAGGTTGACGCTTTTATAAGAATTTCCACCAATAAGTTTGATGGTCTCATAATGGCAGATAAACATACTCTTAAAACAACTGCTGGTATGAAATTGCATTAGTGCAAATACTTTCAGGTCGTTTATCTTTTCGATAACAATCGTATGGATGTTGCTTCTTATAGATATTTGGTAGTATGATTGTCATTCGTAATGTTGTAACACGAAAGCCTATCCACTGATAGCTGCAGTCAAACTAGTTTATGCCATAAAACTCGTTGCACATAGGCCTCTCTACTGTTAGAACTTGTAGGTTCGCTAGGTTTTTGAGAAACATTGATGGAGAATCAACTAACCAAAGCACCTCAAGGAAAAATTTAGATCGTTTATCAGCATGGTTTCTTTATCTTTAAACTATATGAAATGGTCTAACCTCAAATGTCTTTTTTCTAATATTGAAACATTGAAACTATCTTATCACAGTGATGTAGAATGCAGAATTCCATTAATTTTATGAGGTCCATATTAATAACGTCATTGCTTTGTATTCCAGAAGAAGAAAACTTTTAGAAAATGTTTACCATTATGCGGCCTCAATTTCGGCCAGTACTTTGATTACTTTCCAATTTTGCCATATTTTTTGTGAAGCAGATATGTTGCTCTTTTTGTAACCTTCTGAAGATGGTAAATAAACAGACCATTTCATCAGATCTCTAGCTTCATCCTTAAGACATTTAAGTAGTCTACAGAATCTAGGATCTGAAATGTTTGATCCCACAACCTCAGTGAGGGTAAGTGATGCAAATTTATGTAGAATGTATCTATCTTCCTCTCATGCTCATTGTAGTTTCATAAGAAGAACAATGACAATGTTTGATAATGTGCAGGCTTTAGGATTAAGGCATGGATTAAGGCGCGGATTTAGGATTAAGGTATATCGCGAACGCGACCAAAATGAATTGAATTTGATTTTGCAGTTGATTTTGCTATCTCAGCTAGGGGTTTTGAGGGGTGCTGTATATAATTCAGCAAATTGTTATCGAAGCAGGATAGTTTTTATATTACCAGAAACGACGTTTTTCTACCTTTCCAATGATGTAGATTTTCTCAAAAATGAAAAAAGAGAAGAAGAGAAAGTCGATAAAATAAGTTTGGAAAAACTCATTTAAAATCATTCGCTGTAACAAAAGAAACATCGTTATTTTGCACGCTCATTTCTGGTGCTGGATGAGAAGTTTCTAATGACTTTGTAGGGAAAAAATTCATGAACAACTCTGCCAAGTTGTATATAGATCCCAGTAAATGTATAGAAAGATAGTTTCGTGTAAACGAAACACGAATCATACTAATTGATTTTAAGATAAAGGTTGACTAACATGTTTATCTTCTTTACATTCTTTCAAAACTAAAAAAAGCAAACTGTGCAGCGATGGTGTAGTGGTTGGTACCTTTGAGTGCGACCATTGCGACCCATGTTCGAGTCCAGTCATATCACCAATTTGATGCGCTTTAAAAGCAGCGTGTCCGCCCATTTGGGCCATCTACTGACTGCACATTGGCCTTCAGGCAAGATAGGAGCAATGCTGTACGTATCTCTGGCGGTAAGTCAACTAATAGTTGCAAGTCGGCGGGCGGAAGAACCAACCATTACGGATGGAAGCCAAAGGACTAAGAACTTTCGTTTCTTACTCACTTACTTCTTTACATTCTTTCAAAACTACAACCGCATCGGCTTAATGGGCCAAGGTATAATCTGCAACATTGATTTATCAACTTCACCAATATTATAGAATTGAAACTCAACGTTTCATTGAGTCTGAATGATGGCACTGGGGTGAAAGCGGCTGCCTAGCATTTTCATAATCTTCGTTTTTTTTTTACCTGTTTTCTTTTCTATGTTCAGCTCATATTTGACATAATGGTTTGTTTAATCACTTTTAACTTCGATAATTTTGCCCTCTCTTGAGCCATTTCATTTGCTATAGCTCTTGTTAACTTTTCACAATACAAGCGAAACTACTTGGACGCGACCTAGCTATGCTTTACATATGTTGTGCCGACATTAATAATGCTTTCTCTTACTACAGACTTTAAAGGTTGGTGTAACACTTAAACAGTGCGTCTTCTTATAACAGATACTCCATTATTGATCGGTTTTGTACTTTATCCAGATCTGAATTAAACATGTTTTGGCATATACTCAGCGAATAACTCATCCAAAAATCCGATTTCAATTGGCTACTCATAATGCCTGTCATCTCCTATTCTCAAATTTCCATTTTAAGAAGTTGCTTATATTAAACTCGTCATGACATTCATTCAAATCTAATTCGTAGGGTTTATATCTTTCCATCAATGGTTTAGATCTGTCAACTTTTTTTTTTTTTAATCACTCGCCCCACTCAAGGCAGAAGCCACTACAAGGAGTGGGGCTACATATTCCGGACGTTCATCATAGCGTTAATCTCCCCAACTAACCTTCATTATCCCCGAAATACATCAGGGAACCGAGCTTGTTGCGGCACCTCCAGGAGTCGTGACTTTTTCAACACCCGACCTCAGCGGGGTTTGGACCCTCAATATTGGATTCCTAAGCTCAATGCTTTAACCACTAAGCCACTACTGCTTGACTTGACTTATCAACTTGACTTATCAACTAGAATTCACCATGAATATGACGAAAAAAGCGATAACACGAGTCATCCCTCAACGCAAAAGAAAACATAAAACAAGATCAAGATAGCCAACACCCAGCACAGAGAAAAGCCAGCTCCAACTCTAAGTACGAGCAGTCAGATTTCGAATTCCGACAAAACCGAGTCTTAAGGATAATGAACTGTTATGTAGAATTGAGAAATGATCTGGGAACAGCAACTGTTCATTATTAACAGAGTGTTCAAACAACGTAAAAAGATGATTGGCTCTCTCGTGGAGATTATCTCATATGAAAACTGCTGACACACTTTTTTCTCGACCTTATGATAGTTCATTATCTTTAATGGAGGGGGTTTTCAACCACATTTTCAAGCTATATCATGCAACTACCGAAAGGGGCAGATCAATGCCAGAACTAAATACTCAGTATGGCTGTATTGCAACCTCGAACCCAGGATTTCTTGCCTTTTTTTATATATATACGAGCATCGTTCGGCGAGAAACTTTGGGTCCAAAGTTGGGTAATAATTGTGTTCTCGACTTCGTAACATCTGGGGAGAAAAGATATTAAAATCTATTAAATAATTTAATCAAAAAACATGATGTAACAAATAATTTCAACATAAATAAGTATCGTATATCCTTAAGCCATAATTTATGGGTGCAATACAAGTTATGGGTGCAATATTATTGTTTTTTTTTCTGATGTACATGACACTCAAAAGAAGAACAGAACAACAAACATCAATGACGCAGACTTCTCGATAACGTTAAATGTTATGTAGCATTTTTTTGATCTCATTTAAGAAAGGAAGTTTTACGGATTGATGACAACCTGTTATTTTAGTTAAATAAAGGGCGTTTTTCAAAGAGCGTCAATTAGTTTCCGACGTTCCATAATGCAAAGTCACGAATTTCACTAGCGCTTTGGCCAAGCATTTGACATAGTCTGAGATGTCTTCTTTGTTTCTGTACTTACGTGGCGTTTCGATTTGAATGCAATCTACCGATCCGTTATATTTTGAACCATGGGCGTATGTGCAATAACCACCGGTGAAATAATTACCGACCGTCTTTGGATTTGAGGGGCTGGGAATAGTTTTGATTCCTTCGTTCTCAAGGAAGCAACCAAGACTGTTTGAACCCCTGATTAAATCTTCTAGACCGAGCTCGGATCTTTTGCAAAGTGCGCGGATAGAAGAACTTTCCTTTTGCAATTGATCGCAGTTCAAGTCATTCTTCGATAATGTATACCCTAATTCAACCCATTGTTCTGGGTGAGTTTGACCATGAAGGTCAACCACTAAACCAGTACCAATCGCATCTTTTGCACTGGATATAAATCCGTGATAGTCGTTATAAGCCGTTGTGGCCTCGTTATCGTCTAACGTAGCCTCTTTTACAGGTCGATTGACGTCAACCTTCTTACGATGGAGATGGCAGATTACCAAATGAGGAGCAAAATCATGAGACGTCAGGTCGACGATTTCCTCTCGAAGCATTGTGGCGATCTCTTTCGTGTAGGCATCTTTTACTATCGCTACTTTATGCGGACCACCTTGTGCTTGGCAAAGTGGATGTTCATTACGGTTTAATATCGATTCTGGTCTTAAATCCCCGCCATGAGGAGCGAGCAAGATTAACCTGGCGTTAACACCACCCATAATGCACTGCACATACTGTTTGGCGCCATATTTAGACTTCCCTGCAAGAAATGTATTCTCCATGACGTATTTATTCTCTACAAGGAAACGATAACGGTAAATTAATAAAGTAAACAGTTACAAAATATAAGCTAAATTATTTCCAGCATAAATGCCACGGCTTTTTACATCAAACTATTTTGATTTTGAAGAACTTTGCTTATAGAGTAGAAAATTGTCTCTGTCTCCCAAAACCTTATTTTTCTGCGTCGTAGTTGTCAGATGAAACTAATAAAACATTTGCTATCGCTGCTACCGTAATAATTTTAATATATTAATAGCAATAAAAATTCACGACATCATGACTTCATAAAAATAATAACATTAATAATAGAAAATTGGCTTGAAGTCATGGCCCACCACCGAGGAAATTTGTTGCAAAATAACTGTGGAGGAGTTCTATACTGTGGAGGAGTTCTATAGAAACATATATACTAATTCAAAATACTCTTCATTGCAGTGTTTTTTTGACATTTTTGCACACTGCACGAAGAATGAAAATTTATTCCATGTGCTGTGCAATATTCATATTTAATACGAGTTTGTGTTGTGTCACACTGTTGTTGTTTTATGAAGACCACGTTGAGTCAAGAAGTGTTTTTTTCTCATATTAGTATGTACAGATGGACAAATATGGTAAATTGCTCGTCCTATAAGTTTCCCCACATATTGGGTTAGTACTGCTAGCAGAGCATGGCCAAGTGTCCGTTATATACAGAGGTGTCTGCCTTTCTGAGATTTTCGTCTTAAAGCAGCTTGTTAAAATTTTATATTGACATTATGCACACACACACACATATACGCAATATTCAGATGAAGAGCCAATGTACATGGATATGCTGAAATATATTCGTTATTATTATTATTATTATTATTATTATTATTATTATTATTATTATTATTGGTAATTTCAGTAAAGAAGGTATTCAAATGACGTTAAAGATTATGTTGGAAAATATTTAAATGACGTCATAAAGAAAGTGGCGTCAGAATTCACTCAGAAAGTTGACCACATCAGACTTCCATCAGAGCATATCGAAATTTCAAATCCACGCCACAAGTAAAAGATAACAGTAAAGTGCCGCGGAACGCTCACTTTCAAACTCTAAGTGGAAAATATTAACTCCTTTTCCGAAAAAGTATTGACAAAAATTTCAAACTTCCTCTTTTGTATGCTCGTTGTCGTGTAATTCAATAAAATTCTTTCCAATAACAATAGAATTCGAAGCAAAGTTAACCAATCGAATTGCAGCAATCGAACAATAAAAATAAATTAAGAGCCAATAACAAAAGAGTGTGTTAACCTAACAAGACGCGATCATGTTATGGTTGAAAGTCTTCTGTTTTCGTTTGAAGAAACGACGAACCAAGGTTGGGAGAATCCAGTATTAGAAAACGAGATTTTAGGAAATGAAATCTGAGAGAAACCTTTAATGACGGCACCTAGTTAGATTATCCCACAAAAAACAAAAAACGAGCACAAAAATAACTCCCAATTCCTACATTTCTGATAAGTTGTATTCACTATAATATAAAGATAGGAGAAGGAATATATATGTAAATAATTCATTTTATTCAAATCAAGTTAAATATTAGAGTTATCAATTGTTAATTCTCTTCATTTCTCCTTCTTTCAAACAAATATTGGTTGGTCTCGATAAGCCTTGTCTCCTTGTTTCAAACTTTACTTTTAGATTTTGGCCTTGACGTATACACACTCTTGTATCTTGATTAAATCATTAAATAAACCACCCCTCACGTATTACACCACTTCCGACAGATAATCGATTACAAAGGGTAAAAACCCAATGGGCAAAATCTTCGAAAAGCCACGACGAAGAGCATCGTTAAGGCCGACCTCCACTCAACAAATTTTGTACGCGCGGACGGACGATAATTCAATACGCATGCGTGCAAGGAAACGCTGCAAACATATTTCGTTCGCAAGTAAGTAGACCAGTGGTCTACTACCAAGCGACAGCGTACGTTCGCAGAAAAAAATGATGTAATCAAACATTTAAAACCAATCAAATGCTACTAAACATTTTAACTGTAGTATTATAGTAGTATTATTTTCTTCTGTTCAGTTTGGCAGCCATGTTTGTTGTTATCTTTTTTATCATCTAAAGATTATGTACAGATCTTTCAATATCCACTCACGCTGGTGTATACACTGGCTTCGTTCGTCCGCGCGTACAATAGTGAGCTTAAGCAACTACAACGGCAACGTGGACGACGACGTGAGCGAAAAGAACAAAATAATTATTACTTGTGAATAGTATTTTGAAGAACTTCTTTTTATTGGAGAAATTATTCAATTGATAAACTTATAACGACTAGAAAGTTATCGCGCTTCTATAAAATCTACATAAGAGAAAAAGACTTTCTCTGTAATCACGTCTCCGTTGTCAGTACGACTTCAAATCATGACTTTTCACGTTGTGCATAGAACGCGCTAATATGTTAATGATGTAATTATCTTACAAAATTTTCCCAATGGTCTCATAAGTAGTAGCCTCCCTTTTAAAACAAATTCCACATAGAAAACGAAGCTTTTGTTTTAAACACGTCGCCGTCTTCGTTGCCGTTGCGAATGCTTAAGCTCCCTAATATTTGTTGAGTGGAGGTCGGCCTTTATGGAAATCGTGTATATTTCTATAGAAATACACTCCTTCGCAGTGATTTTTCAACAAATTTACGCAGTGGGAAAAAGTTACAAAAACAACAAAGAAAAAATATTTTGATACGATTTTGCAAGAGAATTATAAACAAATTGGTTTCTCTTACCCAGACTGTTATTAAATAAAGTGCAGAAGAATAAGAAAGAATAATCGAGACAAACAAATGATTTGAATGAAAATTTCAAAATATTGTTTTTTCATTAAGGGACTGTTCATATGGAGGTTGGCTCACTTGAATGAGATGAAATTCACCCAGCGTTCATATGGCTTTTCTCATTACACTTAACCGGGCTTGAGAATGTTTTTTAAATCACGTACACAATAATTCGAATTTCGACGCGTGCGCACTTAAATCTATCCCACTAAACCGACTGGTGTGTTCATATGAACAAATTTCATCTCACCTAGGTGAGATCCCGGTCAAATGAAATGAGATCTCACTTAAGTGAGCTAGTCCGCTTTTCATATGAACACAATTTATTTTTATTAAGGTTTCTTAATGACAGTGAGATCTCTGCTAAGTAAGCTAACTCGGCTAACCGGGCCAGACCAGAAAAGCTAAATTCATAGAAATACTCGAATTTCATGATTAAAATCGCAATACACACTTTTTAAAGTCTTTCTCAAAAGTCTAGCCGATCCAGCCCGCCTCAGCAAGTATATTCTTACGTTTAAAGAGACATCTTACCTCATATTTTGACCTAACAAGTACATCAAATCTCGTTTCAATGCCAGATTTGGTCTTAATCATTCAGCTGGGAGTGTTAAAAATAGATACTACTTGCTGAGTAATAAAAAATTTCGTCGGTAATAAATATTCGTCACCTGGACAGAAATTCATCACTTTTTACCGAGGAAATTGCCTGGCTCTAATAAAACACTGATCTACATCAATCTATCTAAATTGAAACTGGTATGTCCTTATGTATTCGCAAATCAATTTTGCTCGACTGACTTCCAAACTTACGTATTCTATTTATTTTGAATGCTTATTAACACGAACCAAGCAAAAATATGGTTAGTAGGAAGCCCAAACGGTGTCCTTAAGGTACAAAATGCAAACCATTGTCCAAATAAAAATACCAATTCGTCGGTAAAAATTATTCGCCGGTCAAAATTATTGTCGGCAAAAAATATTCGTCACCGAGACAAAAATTCGATAAGGTATTGATACAACATTTTCAGGGAAAAAAATAAAGAAAGAAAACAGTAAGAGAACAAGTGGATGAGAAACCTGGATTGAATTTATCAAGATGGCGTTTTCTGTTTCACTTCAGACTCTTGTATAAAAAACGCATAGCATTTCACGTGACACTTCGTTGCCTAACATCTTACTCAGCAGAATTTATTACTACCTTCGATACACAGTTTCATTATCAGCATCAACATCAAATCGAAAGTTGAGAGATTTTCGAAAATTCCTAGAATTTTATAATCTCCTTAATACACACGGACATAAACACCACAATGCAATACTATAACTGCTTGCGATTACTTAAAGCACTCAGGACAATTCCCTCCCCTAGAAAACTGCCGAGCGGATGATTCCCCTCCTCCCCCAGTAAATCGGCCTAGAGCATTACCCCCGGATGTTTATTTTTAACCATTTCCAAACAAGAACTTCCCGTAACCTTCGATTCTTTCTCGAATTTCGGTTTCAACACCGTCTATTGTCCACGCGTTCTATTGTCTTTCACATCTTTATATCTCCATAATTTACTTGCCAGTGTGCAAAAAATTGTCAAAAACCCCTCACGGCGACAAAGAGAATTTTCATTGAAGTTATGTGTATTCTAGTCGGAAAATCGTTAAAAAATCACTGCGACGAAGAGCATTTTCATTGAAGTTATATGTGTACTACCATCGAAATGTACTCCTTCGCAGTGATCTTTCAATAACTTTGCTCACTGGGTACGATAAAATACCGAAATCAAACGCCACCCGTTGTTAAGCGCTGCGCATATGGATAAGCGCACCCACAAATTTATTATTTAATTATTTATTACTGCAGATAAGCGCTGCGTTTGATTTCCACATTTTACGATAAAGACTTTCTGATTTTCCAAAATAATTTAGCTACAAGAATTTTCTAACTGCGTGTCACATTTCTTTAAAGGATGTTTTTTCACGTGTACTCCCGATACATTTGCTAAGTATTATTATGCAGCTGTGGTGTTTCATTCATTTCTTTATGTTGAGCTATATACAGTATTGGTCATTAAGAAGCCATCATACAATAATATGATAAATATGGTATTCTGATATTATTCTGATCGGGTGTTATCAGCTATTTATTCCGCAACATGGTGAAGATTATGCTTTGTGCAAAATATCAATGAGTGGTGTTTACGGACACATGCTTACCAATTATATATGTGCCCGGGTGGTTTCTCATTAAGATTATCTGTCTGTATAATAAAACCCTTATAAAAAGGCGTGACAAAAATAAATCGACAAAAGAACAGTTATGCTGACCGATAATCGATTTAATCTGTTCAAGAAACCGCCATTCATTGTGTAATATTTATAATATGAACAATTTAAGATCGGATGAAAAAGAAAGACAAAGGCAAGAATGATAGTTATGAAAGAAGAAAAACTTTGATGAAATTGGAAATGCAAATGATGAGAGAAAAGTCAAAGACGAAGTCAAAACCCAGCTCCAATTCTGTCAATTTCATCAATGTCTCCTACCTCGTTCCCAGGGCTTCTTGCCTTTTCAATAGGTCAATAGCTTATTATGTTTTACGTATATATGTAGAACGACTGGTTTTTGAGATTATGACTCCGTGATTGTGTTTATCGTCCCGGTTAAAGCTTCTTAATTAAAATAGTCTGAACGAACGAAGGATAACCTAAACCTAGCTCTCACTAACCCAAACAAATTCTACAAGGTTTACACCATGAAGTTTTGATGCTTTCAAATTGTTAGATGAACTATATGTAAAGGATGGATATCTCCTGTATGAAAAATACTTTACCGACGATTTCATCACAAAATGATTAATTGGATTTCTGCGAAAGCAAGAAATACATTAAAACCGGCTCTGTTTTTCTTCTTTTTTGGATTTCTGCGTAAGCAAGAAATACTTTATGATCGTCTTTGTTTTTTTTTTTTGATTTCTGCGTAAGCAAGAAATACTTTACGATCGTCCGTGTTTTTCTGTTGTTTTTTTTTCATCCTGTCCAAACCGGCGCATATTTGTTTCTCGAATTTCATTGGTCGATAGAAAAGCCGTCTGTACCGTCATTGGCGCATAATGCCCGACTACTAAGAAAGGGTGTTAATTTAGCCACCTTAACTTCAATAGCGATAGTTCATTGGCTGATTTTCGCCATGCCATGTGATCGTCTTCAAAACGTTTTAAAAATGGCAGCGAAAAAACGTGTGTAGTTTGCTAAAAGTTTCTTTGATGAAAATATGGATTTAAAAGAAGTTAATACAGCTTATAATTTTATATAAAGAATTGCATTACTGTTGGGAACTTGTCATGTTAACAAAATTAAATTACAGCGTGGTTATTCGGTTTTTTGAAAGAAGTTTTCTTGAAGTTTAAAATATGAAAACAATGCCAATACATGGTGTGGAAGAAAAGGTATTTCTTGTTTTATTTTTGCTCCAAGCCTTTTTAAATATGAAAGACCTTTGTGTATTTGTATGTATACGCATGTCTGAAGTCAATTTTTAGAAGCTTTTGGATTCTTAAAGCTCAGCTTAGCTTCCTTTCAGCTGCTCCCCCCAGCATCACCAACATAATTACTCTACTCTACATTACAAACCAAAATTTCTGGAATCTACGTTCATTGAAATCCCTCAAAACAGACGAGGTAATCTTTTGATTGCCTCAGTATATCGCCACCCTTCAATGCTTATTGAAGAGTTTAACAATGACTACGTAATTCCTCTCCTTGAAAAAACTAGCAGAGAGAAAAAAACTTTAATTTTGCTTGGTGACTTTAATATTGACTTGCTAAAATCTGACATCTCTCCTTATTCTAATTTTCTTGATACATTAGGCTCTTTCTCTTTCTTTCCTTCTATCCTTCTTCCTACTAGAATAACTTCCTCTTCAAAAACTCTCATAGACAATATTTTTATTCCTGCCTCAAACATCAAAACTCTGTCTGGAAACCTCTTATTTAACATATCTGACCACTTAGCACAGTTTATAAACGACATAGAAACCAGATTGTCTCTCTGTGCAGAATTAGCAAAAAAAAGTATTATTCTGAATATTTTAGGTCCAACCTTAACAACATTAAAAACATATGGATTGGAGTTAAGGAAATAATCTCTGTAAATTCTTCTCGTCCTTCTAATAATCTTTCCTTGTCTATCAATGGTTCTATTACATCTGATCCCTCTATAGTATGTGATGCTTTCAATAACTATTTTTCTTCCATAGCTGACACTATAAGGGCCACTATTCCTCCCACCACTAAACACTTCTCTCACTTTCTGAAGCAACCTGGAAAATCCATTGCGAAACTAAAATTATCTCTAGTTACTCCTGCAGAAATTACAAAATTAATTTCATCACTTCCAAATAAAAAGGCTAGTGGTCCTTATAGTATTGATATAAACATTCTTAAACTCCTCAAACTTGAAATCTGTAATCCCTTGCATAAAATCTTTAATCTTTCCTTTTCTACTGGTGTCTTTCCTACCCTCTTGAAGACCTCTTCAGTCACTCCAGTTTACAAAAACAAGGGGTCTCCACTGGAAATTTCTAATTATCGTCCCATTTCTCTCCTCTCCAATATCGAAAAACTCCTGGAAAAACTTATGTATTCTCGCCTTTCTTCTTTTCTTGAACGTCATGAATATCTGTATAAGAGACAGTTTGGTTTCAGAAAAGGGCACTCTACTTCTCATGCCCTTATTAATATCACAGAGCGCATTCGTAATGCACTTGACAATGGTCAGTTTGGTGTGGGGGTCTTTGTCGATCTCCAGAAGGCTTTCGACACTGTTGATCATGAAATTCTTTGTCAAAAATTAAACTATTATGGAATTCAAGGTACCACTAACAGATGGTTTAAGTCTTATCTGTCCCATAGAACACAGTTGGTTAAAATTCTTAACCACAAATCTGATATAAAAACCATAAGGCACGGTGTCCCACAAGGCTCCGTTCTTGGACCTCTTCTTTTCCTAATCTATATTAATGACCTTCATCTTGCTCTTGCTTACTCTGATGTCTTTCATTTTGCTGACGATACCAATCTTCTTCTATTTAGCAAGTCATTAAAGTCCCTGAACAAGAAAATAAACATTGATTTAAAACTTCTTTCTAGCTGGCTTAATGCCAACAAAATCTCTCTGAATGCTAATAAAACTGAGTTTATTCTATTTAAACATAAATCTAAACCACTAAACTTTAATCTTAAAATCAAGATTTGTGGGAGGAGACTTCAACCCAGTAAATTCATCAAATATCTTGGAGTGTATCTTGACGAGGATCTCTCTTGGAAAAAACACATTCATGAGCTATCAATTAAACTTCGACGAGCCAATTGTGCATTGAGTAAAATCCGCCACTTTATTCCTGAATCTGTCTCTTTATCTGTTTATCATTCTATTTTTTCTTCTCATCTTCGTTATGGTTGCCAAGTCTGGGCCTTACACAAGTCTACTTATAATAAACGCATTCTCCTTCTTCAAAAAACAGCTGCTCGCCTTATTACCTTTTCTTCTTTCAGATCTCACTCTAAACCACTCTTTTCAAAACTTGGCTTGCTTTCCATCTTTGATTTAACAATAACTTTAAATATTCTATTCATTCATCAAATTCTTAATCATAGGATTCCTGATCACATTCATAGTGCTTTAAATTTCTACGCTATACCTCACAATGTCAATACTAGAAGCAAATCAGCAGGCTCCCTATTTAAACCTAGTGTTAAAACCAAATTGTATGGATTAAACTCATTTACATATCAATCTGTATCCTGGTGGAATTACTTTCAAACAACTTTTAGCCATCTCGACCTAGCTTCTCTTTCATATAACCAACTTAAAAACCTTCTCACTGACTTCTTTCTTAACAAATATGCATCCTGTGATTAACTTTTCACTACTGGACAACCACTTATATTAATATTATTTTATTATTATTTTTTATTTATTTATTTATTTATTTATTTTTTATTTATTTATTTATTTATTATTTATTTTATTTATTTATCTATCTATTTATTTATTTATTTATTTTTTTTTTTTTGATTGTATGATTTTGCATTATATTTGTTTTATTTTCTTGTTTACTAGTATAATTGATTGTTTTGGTGGCCACCCCCTGTGTTTAGATTTATCTATTGGGGTGGTCTCCTGTCACCACTTTATCTTGATGTAATCACCCTACCATTGTGACAAATAAATGAATATTCTATTCTATTCTATTCTAATACAGCTATTTATACTATATTTACTAGCAATGTTTGGATGTATTCTGGCTATATCACCATATCTCTTTGCTCCCTATGTATGTTGTTTTTTTTTTTAACTTTTAGATTAGATATGAATTTTAATTTCTAAGTTACAATTATTGTGATATTACATAATCTTTTTCATCCTGAGGAGATCAATGTAGAAACTTCATATAATTATTGTGCTGTCCAAATGATGTATTGGTTGCCGCCAGTATACACAGAATCTTTTTATAGAATTCATTATGTTTGATGTGGTTAAATTAGAGTTTCGTATTGTGTCAATGCACTTTTTGGAGTATGTGGGTGGCAAATATCCAGTAACAATCATTCCGCTTATTCGTACCAATAGATCTTCATAAATAATCTCTACTGTAGCATAAAGAAAAGCCTCTTTTTTCCGTTAATGTTTTCTTGACGAACATTGTCAATCGCATCAACATTTTTGTTGATTTAATGCTGATGCTTCTCGAGTTGAATGATGTGACTGTTTTAGTTTAGCAGGACGAATCTAGGCTGCTCGTGTTGCATTTTTGTTTCATTTTCAGCAGCAAAGCTTGCAGAAATCCTTCTGCCCGGTAGGGCATCTTGTTCATCTTACTGTCCAAACCTAGTCATATTTGTTTCTCCAATTTCATTGGTTCATAAAAAAGCCGTCTCAATCGTGATTGGTGCATAATGCCCGATTTCTACGAAAGGGTGCTAATATAGCCACCTTAACTTCAATAGCGAAAGTTTCTTGGCTTGATCTGCGCCGTGCCATGTGATCATCCGGGTATTTTTCGACTTTACATTTGCACGCCGTTCGCATAATGGTGTACTATCAGCGGTACCGAAAAAACCCACTTAGATTTCCGAAAGTTGATTGATCAATGTGGAATATATTTAAAAGAAGATTTACACTTCCAAAACCGAAAGTAAAGGGTAGAAATTTTATAATTTATCTTACAATGATTCTACTGTGTTCATTCTTTTCTAAAAACAAGTTCTCAATGTTTTATAAAAACAGTGTGTGAAAAAGAATGCTTTTATTTTTTGGAAAATGTCTGGAATCCTTTTAAGCCTTTCTAATACGAAATATCGTTTGTTTCATGTGTGGACTGTAGTGCTTTTTAAGCTCTGGATACATACAGCTCAGCTCAGTTTCCTCTTCAGCTCCAACAACATACAAGAATGTCTTGTGTACCCTCTGCCTGTGGCTGTGGTGCATCATTTTATGTTTGATGTTTCTCTAGCTATTTTAGCTTATTTACTTGTATAGTTCTTGGCTGTATTATCAATGTCTTGAATTAGGAATGGGGACTTACTATTTACTTACTTTGGTTGTCTGTAAATTCTAAATACTGGACATCCTTTAACGCAAATTTCTGCTTTCAGTTATGTTTGCTAATTTTGATAAGTTTTGTTTACTTTTTGTGTTTGGGAACTCTTTTCGTAATTTGTAAGATTGACCGTACATATTGTTGAAAGATTTATATATATACATATGAAATCGTTGTGATATCTGAAAGCATCTATTTAAATTTAATGTTATTTTGTTCATTAAGTTTATTGGCAGTTTCGTATATTGTGTCAGTTATGCTTTCATAATGCCCTGGGGTATATGCGTAATTAAAAATTAAATGCTTTTTAAGTTTCTGTATAAATCTTTATAATCTTTTCATTAAATTTAAGTTCAGGTAATGCTTTGTTTGTAATGTTTGTAAATTAAAAAGATGGCAATGACATTGTTAATCGAACTAAAGCACAAATTTCTGTTTTCAGTTATATGTTTATTGATTTTGTATGTATTATATATTTTGCATGATCAAAATCTATGTTTTCCTTTCTGTGCTTGTGATTTAGGAATTCTGGTTAGGAAGATAGAATAGACATATTGAATTCATGTATATAAATTTATAACATTTCGATTGAATTACATGCATACTCATTGTCTTATCTGAGTAAATCACTGTGTCCTTGATATCATTACGTGCCAACAAAATAAAGAACATTATGGCATTCTATAATCAAGTTTATTGTTTATTGGTATAAAATTTTGCGTAATGACTATGTTTTTCCAGATTTTTGGGGAGTACATGATTAGAAGTTTAATAAACATATATCGTGGAAATGATTAACCTTTTTTAAATTTTAAGAATGCCTTAAGTGTAGTTTATACGGTCGAACTTTTGCCTTGTCTAATGTAAATCTAATGACCTGTACTTAAGAAAACTCTTGCATTCTTAAGTTAAAGTATTGTCTAATCGCAGGTCCATTGATTTACATTAGACAAGGCACAAGTTTGACCGTATAAACTACCTCATAGTCTTTCAATTTTCATTCTTCAGCTGATTTTGCAGAAATCCTTATGCCTGCAAGGGCATCTTGTCTTCTTTTTCTTACTGTCCAAACCTAGCGGTTTTTTGAAAATTCATGCGTGCGATTACATGAAACCAAAGCACCGTGCCATGCATGTCAGCGGGAAGAAACCCTTTTAGATTTACCAAGGATTTACACAAGTGGATTTTTAAGATGAAAAACGAAAATATGTGATCGTGTTGAAATATGTGACGCTCATTTTCAGCACAATGGCTTTTATTATGTTCGATGTTCTTATTAATGTATTGTATTCACGCACGTGGTTTTTTATCACGCATGTTTTTTCGTTCGTTGTAGTTTTTATAAGAGAGAAAAACGTACTCGTTGAACTCTGTGTGTCTGTTTTTATCAGATCGTTCTTTTCTAACTAAAACAAAATTCTCAACGTTTTGTAAACAGAAGAGTCAAAAAGGTATATATTTGTTAGTTTTTAGTGGAAACATGTCTTGAGATGTCTTGAAAAGCCTGAATGAAAACATCTTTGTTTGTTTCGTATATAGGGTGTTATGCTATTTAAGCTCTGGATACTTAAGCTCAGCTCAGTTTCCTGTTAAGTTCCAACATCAAAAATAGTTGTCTATTCTCTGCACCACTTACTTTTAATGTTTGATGTTTTAATGTTTTTAATATTTTACATCACTTTTTAAGTTATACACTGTCGATAATGTCCCTTATTATGAATGGCTTTCCTAATCAGCGAATTAAACCATCTACCAACTGTCTGCAAATTCAGTGCACATGAAACACGATACAAAACTTTCCTTTCTGTTATATAATTTATGTGTGTGCTCGAGCATACTATAAGTATACGTACGTAAAGTATACTTTCAAAATCTTTATTTACTTTTTGTGTTTTCAAAATTGAGAAATCCATTCATAATTAGGAAGATTGACGGTACATATCACATATTTAAAGAGTACGATTAACATACGAAATCACTGTGATATCTGAAAAGATCAATAAAAGGTTAATATTTCCCTCTCCAAAAATATAGGATGTTTATGTCATCACACAGTGTTGATTACACTTTCCCGATGCCCTGGAGTGCCTATTCTGAAAGAAATTTTATAAACAGGCCACGAATGTCAACTTAGATTAAGAATGTTTGTGAGTGTATGCCATAGCAATCAAACTAAAACAAAAATGTCTGATTTCAGTTATATATGTTGATTTTGGTCTATGTAGATGTATTTTGCATGACCAAAATCTGTGTGCCTTTTCGTGCTTGTGATTTAGGAAGATTGACAGGAAGTTATCAAATTCAGAAATTCATATCTTTCAGAGTTTATGAGTTATGTGCTCATTCATTGTGATATCTGCAAGGATCAATATATCTTTGATATTGTTTCGTACCAGCAAAATAAGGAATATAATTCAGAAGTAATCCAGTTTATTGGCAGTATATACATTACAAATCTCAGATAGTGTCAGTTATTGTTTGACAATGTCTTTGGGGAGTACATGATTAGAAATGTGATGTTTTATTTTGGAAATCATATAACCTCTTTCACATTTTTAGTCACATGGTCTTTTATTTTTCATTTTTCAGCAGATTTTGCAGAAATCCGTTTGCCTGTTAGGGCATCTTGTTCGATTTGTTCTGCAGCATATACTCATGAAAGGAAAAATTAATTCTCTGTATACACTTAGCAAAACTTGTTTCTAGAGATGACAAAAAGATTCCGACAAGTTTTTTCAACTTGTTGCGTTTTCTTTGATTTGATATTTGTACAGGGCATAAACTTGTGATTAATGCAGTTTAGCCGTTTCTAATATGATCAACACTTATAAGAAAACAATAGATCAAATGACGTCATATTGGATACCGCTAATTTTTGGTTTTCACAGAAACCAGTGTGTTTTGAATAAAATATTTAAAAATGTTACGTCCGTCCATTTGAATAGAGCGACATCATGTGACGTAAGCGATGGATAGAACAGAAAATAAAGTTGATGAGAAACGTACTTGCAATTCGAGTCTCACAACAATTAAAGCGCCTGTATTTAATTTGAAAAAAGCGAAATTCAGTTAAGTACATAACATATTTGTGAAAATATTTGTACAGATGTTCAAGATGTTGTAAATGACATTATAAAGTCTTATTTTCTAAGAAACAAACCTCCTGCACTTCTAGCCAGTTTTTCAAGGATTTCTTAAGGTTTTCATTAGATTAGGATAATTGGAGTTTTTTAGAATCTTTCAGAACTTCACAATTTTCAGCAATAAATTAAAAATGGATAGCAGGTATTTAGGGAGTTGAACTTCAGTGAGTAGAGTTACTTTTTTGTCAAAAAAATTCTTTATATCTTACATAAACTAAAGTTTTTCTTTAAGCGGCTGTTCCCTTCATTAAAAAACTCTTTTCAACTATTAAAGAAAAAAAAAACGATTAAAAATACCTTTCGATCCTGAATTGACTAATTCTTGACTTTTATGTTTACAATACTGCTGCAGTAGCGAACATTCACACATGTATTTTTGAAATGTTAAAAATTCGTGTGCAAAAAATTTTTATACAAAAAGAAAACGTTTAAAAAAACACAAAAGAATCTATTCTTTTGGCGATTTCCTTATAATGACAAAAAAAATTAATGAAAAGTTATTAACAGTGTCATAAAAACAGAAACATAAAAAAAAGAAACAACATTAAGGGCTAGATCACACGCACGCTTTGTCTTATTTGTAAACACAACATTTACAACTTGGATAGTTGCTTGTACAGGAGCGACAGAAAATTCAGATCTCATAACTTCAGGTACTGTTGGTGATTTTAAATTATGGTCTCGATAAAATATGTAAACATAGTCGGTAAAATTAAAGAAAAGAAAAAAAATAAACATTCCCTTCATTCAAACATACCTTTTCGATGCTGAATTAACTAACTCTCTCTTTGCCTGTTTACAATTGCTGCAGCAGCCAACATACACACATCTAATATTATACTGTAGTAAATCCGTGTGCAAAAAATCTTTTGAAAAATATATAGTTTTAAAAAAATAGAATCTATTCTTTCGGCGACTTCCTTTACATTGATAAAAAAATAATGAAAAGTTATTAACAGTTGTGTTGTCATAACAACACAAGAAATAAAATGAACAACATTAACGTCTAGTTCACACTTGCGCATTATCATACATGTTTGCATTTACAACTTGGATAGTTGGTTTAGCAGAGCGACTTGAAATTCAGATCTCATAACTTCCAGATAAAATATGTAAATATCAGCCAGTAAAATAGAATCGTTAAAATTGGCAGAAGATGCTGACTTTGTTTACAAAATAACTGTTGCTTGCATTTAGCTTTTCGATTTTCGCTGTTATCGCTATCAGTGACGACAGATGCACTGAAATATTCGTTAAATGTAGTTTCAAAGTCAACGCTCCGATTGATCATGTTATTTTATTGGTCTGTTGGTCTCATATTGATATGAGAGCATATTGAGGGCATTGCAAAACAAACGCTGAGTGATTTCATGTAAACAGACACGTGATTATAGGTTTGCGTAACGGGACACAATCGTAACTATTCTTTGTTTTGTCTGGGATAAGCGAGAAACCCTGGGTCACGATAGATTTGACATATATTTTAGAAAAGGTTTAACTTATCAGGGGACAAGATAACATTGAATTATTTCATTGTCACTGCCTACTTCCTCTTTGCGCTTACAGTACAAATTCAAGTGCAAACTTAACATTTCTCTACATACCTGGTGAACAAGTTTGTTCTAGTTTTGCCCACTGGGGGGTAAAATACATATTTGCCCATGGTTATTACGTAACAAAAATTACTCACAATATGAATCAATTTCAACTTGCAATAAATGCGCCTTTCCATCTGGTCGTCCTTTATTAGAAGGAGAGCAAACAGCTCTGGATACGAGGCTGATGATTTCGTAATTTGATATTTCGTGATAAAAATAAAACAAATTAGGCGGATGTTGACGTCATGGTTTCTTCATAAACTACGTCATCAGGATGACTTAAATTATTTACATTTGGTTAATTGAGTGCTAACACTCTGTACAAACTGAGAGAAAACCAAAATGTACAGTGTGTTGTACTTTCAAAATGAGTATATAACTTTTTAAATATTTGTTTGTTCGTTGTGATTTTTATACCTAAGATAGATATTTTTCCAAGCTTCGTCAAAATAAGTATTTTCTAAAACTGTAAATGGTGGCACCGCAGTAGTTGTTATCACTCTTGTATTTCATGCGGGAGATCGGGGTTCAATTCCCCTTGGCGGCAATTTACCATGCGCGAGTGAATATACCATAGCGCCGGGTCGACCCATGGCATGTGAGGAAAATTGGGTAGATGATACATCGATACAATGTGTTGCAGGAGGTAATCCAGAAGGGCACAGGCACTTGTGTCACTCATGAGAGTGTCAAATACTTCGGAGAGAGCAAGAATTAACCGATGTTATCAAAGAAAGAAGCAGTTGCTACTGCTTTTTCCGCAAACCCAGGGTTAAAATTGGAACCATTATCAGAAAGATAAAAGACATGGAGGGGATTTTCTCCATGTAAAAAAGAGCTTTAACTTTCTTTTTGTAACTTTCATTTTTTTATTTTCAAAATATAATAATTATAAATCTACGTTTAATTCTTATTCTCATTTTAAAACTTTTCCCAGAAGAACTTTGAAATTTCAATTTCCTTCCCAAACCTCATGGATTTTTTTCAGAATGTTAATTAGCAACTACAAATGTTTAAAACCAAGATTCTTAATCTTCATCGGTGGATTTTTCAAGTGCATTGCTTTGAGATAACAAAACTATCAAACAGATGAATATTGGTAGCCATTCAACTTTCTCTGTTAGTAAAAGCTGTGATCAAACAACTATGAATTACGAAAACACCTCATAAGGAATTTAAACAATTTCTGTCGAGGAGTCATTTTGACAATACAATAACATATTTTGTTAATAGACATTAGCTCTTTCAAGGTATAAGCAAGTATTTGCTTGTTTATACATAAATGTTGTTTTCGCATAGCAGCCATTTTCCTTAAAAAATGATGTGCTATAATATAAACAAGAGCCATGTGGCACAAAATGGTAGAGGTATTTCAAAACTAACTTACCATATTCATATTTAGGATAAAAAAAGAACACTCACCTGAAATGTTTTCCATGATTTGCATAAAACGTTTTTCGGTATGTTTAACATGCTGCTTTTTTCCTCCAAGAATACTTCAAGTCCATTGGCTTAAAAGCAAATCACATGATTTTCTGACTTCAAGAATACAAATCAAATTCTACAAATTCCACCATCTCAAATTCTACAATAAACTTTGTTGCCTTTTGCTATATCCTAGGCCTATACTACACTGATGATAATATATATATATATATATATAATTTATATAATTTATATATAATTTATATATATATATACTTATAAAAAGTGTAAACAAAGCCTAACAAGAAACATCTTGCTACAAACAAAAGAAATATGTATGTGTGAACTGTAACCTTGGCATATACTGTATCTTATTATCAATATTAGATTCTTTAAAGAAATTATGTACGAGCCAAAAAGAAAAAAACAACCTATGAAAAAAAACAAAGTGAAAAATTCATTAGCAATCTGCCTTTTAAACTTTGCTTCAAAACAAAACAAGTAGCGAAAATGTTCACATAAAAAGCAAGATATCAAACAGTTTTAAAGTAAGAACCACTTCAATAAATCTTATTATAAGCTGTATGAGAGCTTCAAAGCATGAGAAGTTTCCAACAACATCACTCTTTATTTATAAGCATAGGGTATTTTTGGGTCCAGCCTCATTATATGCTTAATCAAAATTCCAATTTCAGTCTGATTAATGCTTATGATATGCTTATCGTAGAAGTTGTTTAAGCTGTTCGCAGAAAATTATTGATAATGCATTAGATAGTTATTTATAAGACTTTGAAGCATGATGAAGTGTGTACTTCGTCACACGCTTCTTTCTAGTTGCACTTTTTGAGAATCTTATTCAGTATGCAAAAATGCACAAACATTACAATAGTTGAGTATAGTTTTAAAACCACCTTTTCCCGAAAGTTGTTAAGGCAGATGTTCATGTTTGTAGTTGTTTCTAAAAAAAATTCCAAAAGGTTCATGGTCAGCCTAAGATTTTGCTTGTCATATGCTTATTTTTTCATCAATTTTCAGCATTAGTATGCTTATATAAAGTCTATGCTTATAAAAAAAGAGTGTATATAATCATAAGTAAATTTTAAATCATGCTTCAAATTGGATGTAATCTCTTTAGAATTTTGTAGGGGTAAGGTCTGTTTTTTCATAAACTAGTAATGAAACAACAAAAATATTTATAACGAATGTTTTGATAAATTACTAGCCTCTGTTGTTTCACTGCAATTTACAAAGTTTTGAGAAAGGGACTTTTGGAAAGTATAATATAGGCTAATCACCAATCGGGCTGGAAAAGGGGGAGTAGTGGTCCAAGGGTATTTTAATATGGCATTCTGTTTCACTGTTTATCATAATAAGAACTGCAGATAGAAAATGATCATGGCAGGTTTGAGTGAAAGAAAATAACTAAGAAGGCGGGTTTTTATTATGAAGATATATTCTTTCTTACACAGAAATTCAACTACACGTCATCCAAAATCTTTTTCAGGAAAAAATCAGCATTGAAAAAAGTTTATTGATTGAGAGATTTAACTAAAACTTACAAAAAATTGCATGGTTTGCAAAATTTCAGATTTTAAAAGCTGTGCTTCAAAATCCATGTCGTCCCTTCCCTTAAACAACACAAAAATTAACACGAAAAATGTCTAAGCAATTTTAGCATACGAAATTCCTAAATAATATATTATAATATAATAGAAAAACGAGTACAAAGATACGTGGAAAAAACATTCTGTCCCTCACCTCCTGTTATTGAAAATTTCCATACCATGTTTTGAAACGGGAAAAAAGCATGATCAGCTAACTAGTGAATACTACTGTGTAACAGCCACACGAAAAATTGGATGATGAAACAAAATAGGGTTGTGAGTCGATATGGTATTACTGACATTAAATTAGGGAGATAATGTACTTATTACCACGAAACGGATCCGACAGGGACATAAGTGGCGAAACCACGACAGCAATAGAGTATAAACAAAATAGATCCGACATGTGTCGGAATACACAAAACAGACCCGACATATGTCAAGCAGCACATAACAGATCCGACATGAGTCGCACTGCACAAAACAGATATTGTCACAAGTTGCATGGCAAGTTTTGGTGGCCGAAACTATCAAAAATGCTTGAAATTTTGGTGGTGAGGTGGGGCGAGATCATAAAACTGAAATTTTGGTGGCGAGGTGGCGAGATCATAAAACTATGTAAACAAAGGTAATCATAATCGATATTTACGTGAAAGTAAGTATACACAAAGCCAAATAATTACAAAACGGAGTATATATAATTACAAATTCCAAGTTGGTGCATCACACTTTGAATTGAGTTCCATCTTAAAGAGTCAAATCCTTTATCTTTGATTCGTTGATCGACAATTCGATGTCCATTTCGCTGCTATGATTTGACTTGAAATATGGCGATCTGGAGCCCCGCAGGCACAAAACACATGCACGAATTAGGTGAAAATTAATTCGTAATCTGAGCCAATTCATAATCGCGCTATAGCTTACATTTCGTTTTTCGGCAATTTGCTCGGCAATTCGTTTGAATAAAACGCCACATTCTTTGCTCATGCCTCCGAAACAAGTGAACACCAATGGGGTGAATGAGGCTTGATCGACTGATGATGTAATACGTTTATTGTATGATCTTTTCTTTTCTTGCTCGTTGGCTCTGTGTGCAGCAGATAGGGTGGTTTTCTGGTAGGACTTGGCAGTGGGATTGAAGACCCTTACTACGTCAAAGAAAGCCATCTGACCTTTAGCCCAAACTCCTCTTGCTGCTACATCCACACGAGCTTCTTCGGATTTGATCGTACTACCGGGAAGCGTTTCTCCCGTTAGAGGTGTCAAGGTTGGTTCCAGGTGTACGTCGTGGTAACACTCAGATAATAATTCGGCAGTGAAATTGTAAACGGCTTGAATTTTTGGTGGTGAGGTGGCGAGATCATGAAACTATGTAAATGGCTTGAAATTTTGGTGGCAAGGTGGCGAGATCATAAAACTATGTAAAGGGCTTGAAATTTTGGTGGCGAGGTGGCGAGATCATAAAACTATGTAAACCGCTTGAATTTTTGGTGGCGAGGTGGCGAGATATCATAAAACTATGTAAACCGCTTGAATTTTTGGTGGCGAGGTGGCGAGATATCATAAAACTATGTAACTAGCTCGACACCAAAAATTCAAGCCAGTTACATAGTTTTATGATCTCGCCACCTCGCCACCAAAATTTCAAGCATTTTTGATAGTTTCGGCCACCAAAACTTGCCATGCAACTGTGACAATATCTGTTTTTTGAAGTGCGACTCATGTCGGATCTGTTATGTGCTGCTCGACATATGTCGGGTCTGTTTTGTGTATTCCGACACATGTCGGATCTATTTTGTTTATACTCTATTGCTGTCGTGGTTTCGCCACTTATGTCCCTGTCGGATCCGTTTCGTGCAGTCTGAAGTATTTACCATCATACGAGGTAATAACTACATTATCTCCTTAATTTAATGTCAGTAATACATATCGACTGAACCCAAAATAGAAAACTGGACTTTCGCGCCTTATCTCGTCCCCGTCTCGCTGCGGAAACTATCAGTGGCACAATAAAGTGAAACTCAGCCCTATCAAATTAACCATTATATATATTAATTCTATATGCACCTGCAACTGTACTGTCTTAAGAATTTATTATCAAAAAATCTAGGACGAACAGCGAGACAAAGCGAAAAACCCATTAGTATAGAAGATCTTCTTAAAAAGATGATTCTCACATGAAACATACAACTTGTTTTCATTTTTATAAAACATGTATACAAAATCTCCATACTTTTAGTGTTCTAAAGATTATTGAAAAAAATCTCTATAATCTGTGCAATTTATAAACATTTCTTTACATCTTCGTGCAGTGCAAAACGATTTACGTTGAAACGTCTCGCAATAAATTCCTCATCAATTTCTCGTTTCAAGGTTGCAAAATTGGACATTCAGTGGACATATTTACATCAGTGGTACCGCTAAAGGGTTCGAGGAACAACAAAGACAAGAACAACAACAACAACAACAACAGTCCAGTATTTTGACGTCATACTACTAAACTTATTTAGCGGTCCATGACAGTAAATTGAAATTCTGTCGAAAATTATGGATTAATGAACCAGTTTAAGAATTTATTTTTGTCGTATTCCCTGCAAAAACAGCTTTTTGGCTTGGTCCATCATTTCTTGGAACACTTTCAAGTCTTCTTCTTTCGCTTGGAGGGCTTCTGCTAACGCTTCTTGCAGGGAATTCTTGTTTTCAATCTCAATGGACAACCTACAAAAGTATTATGCAACATAACGTTATGAGCTTAAAAATAGACCAGACAAGGGATTCTTTACTGAATTTGAAAACGAGACGAGAGGTAAAATCGTACGACCTTTATTCATTTCCATGGAGATATAATTTTTAACCAATCAGAAAAGCAAAAATGTCAGAAGAAGCTTACTTGGTCTGAGAATCCAACAACTGTTCTTCCAACTCTTTTAACGATTTACTTTCCTTCCTTTCTCCCAACTTCCCAGGGTAATGTTCCCCTCTGACAAAATCACCAGAATCGAAAGTAGATTGGAAAATGGTCAGTTTTTCCAAACGTCTTTCTAGTTTCAATTTTTCGTTTCGACTCTCGGTAAGTGTAAAATCCTTTTGTAGCGATTCGTGAACTAGTTCTTCATTCCTATGAAATAAAAGTATGGATCGTTCATTGAAAAACAAAACAAAACAAAACAAAAAGATAACAAAAGAACAGCTACAGATTTGTTTAACAAGATGAGATCATCACTGGTTATATAGCAGCTAATACCTCGTTCATACAGACAAAAATGGAAGACTTTCGAACTAAAAGATCGTATCTCGTGGAGACAAATACACAATTCCTCCTTACCTTCTCTGAAGCACTTGCACCAGTTCAGTTAGCCGGTCTTTCTCAACAGACATGGCTTCTAGCAGCAGCTTTATCTCTCGATATTGCAGATCGCTAGCAGGTTGTTGAGAAGGGCTGCAATAAAATTAAGATTATTCGTTGCAATAACAAATTTCGTACCAAGAATGTTGACATTCAGAATATTCAGAAAGTAAATAAGACACGAAACCATAAAAATTTGTTCAGTGCAAAAATCACTACTTATGTCTTGTTGCTTATAACAAACATTTACAAAGCTTACCTGCCACTGACCGGCCTCCTTCTGATGTCAATCTTCTTGGTAGTGGGCGACGGTGGCTTGGGCACAAACGTTAGGTCTGGAAAATTGTTTTGTTTATCCTTCTGTAAATTCTGAACTTCTGATTGCAACTTCTTCACTTCCTCTTGCAGTTTCGTAGCGATTTCGGTCTGGGCAGCTTTACTATCACGAAAATGCTTTTGTTCTTTCTGAAAGTTTGAAGAAAAATTAGAACAGGTGAATAGAATATTGTATAAAAATTAGATGCAACCTGTTTCAAATGGTAAGAGTATTGATGCAGATAACAAATAATCAAAGGTTGCGAAGATATCGATACTCTTTTTAAAGAGGAGTGTAAAGATTCAGAAGTGGATATCATGATCAAGGGCTCTATTTTTAGGTAATCCTTTTTACGTTTTATGCTAGTATGGTCCTAGTATGGTATCACTTAGTCTTTTAGCGCACCCAAAATTCATACTTTCCAACTCAAAGCGAGGGTGAAGGTGTTGCTTGGCAGTCGCTAATGAACGTGCATTCCAATAAATAATATTTTATCCTTTTCCCATATACAAAACACCGACCAACTTACCATAAACGTGCTGTTTTTTATATAGCCCTAAGTATCGATTTGTCCGTCCGACATAAAACAAGTATTTTTGTAACAGACCCTATACAGAACACCGACCAACTTACCAGCAAAGCGCTCACAAGTTCTTCGTCATGTTTTTCTTTATCAAGCACGACAGCAAGTTTTTGTTTCAAGACCTTCACCTCTTGTTTGAGCGCTTTGTTTCGAGCTCGACTCGCGTCTTGCTTTTCTTTGTGAGCTTTCATCTCATTGACTGCAGCTTCAAGCTTTTTATTGAGAGTCTAAACATGAAGAACAGTAGAGGTGTTACTACAAGGTAGTCTTATCGTTTTATCGTAACATGCAGAATTAGAAATGATATGATTGGTCCAAACCCCTCTTAAAACGCCCCGCTGCTTTGTTTCTGCTGTACGATTTTTTTTTTGTTCAAAACCAAAAAACGCATCTTAAAAATTTCAACGCTTGACGATCAATTCCCTATCATCTCTTTCGGCCTTTCCCATCAAACAGTTCATGACATGAAGTTCCCACTATGTGATGAGATGGAAATTGAAACTCTCACTATCTGAACCTTGTTTAAAATGTCAGAAAAAAGCAGAAGATGGAGTTAAACATGAACAGCAGTTCTTTCAAGTGTATTATGAATAGCGAAACAGGATCTCAACTAGGACGAAAAGATTTTCCGCGAAAATTTTTTGAAGCTGTCAATCAGATTATTCCACCCTGCCTTGGACACTTACCTCTTGTTGTTCTTTACTTTCAATTTCCATTTTCCTCAGTTCAACTTTTTGAAGTTCATCTTTTTTGGCGTATTCGCTCACTTCCGACTGCAAGTCAGTTACCTGGAAAAAAATTTGAAACTGTCTTTTACTAATTCGATATTGCTTGGACACAAAGAATATTTGGAGATGAAAGATTTGTAGAATTCTCTGGATCCCATGCTGTACTTAATTAAGGAAGATAATCATTGTAAACAATTATTGCAATGAGGTAGAGGTTATCAAAAATACGTCCAGTTGACGAATTACATAATGCTCTTGATATACCACAGTCCAAAAACTCATTAAAGCTGTCATTTAAAGCCCTCACAGAAACACTAAGGTTTGTGCAATAGATGACACGACATAAACTTTCTCTGTATGTTTACATAATTGGGCTATGGGCCCAGTGTAATCAAACTATCGTAAAATATAAACAGATAAATAGTTGGCTCACAAGCAACACTTATTCGATGTGTTATTTCAGTGGATATGAAATGCATACCAAGTAACTTCAGTGGATGTAACATGTAGAGTGTGTGGTGCCTGTTGTGTACTAATAATGTGCAGTGTAAAATGCAGACCTGTAATATATATATTATGAAAAATGTAACTTAAAGAAGCCTTACTTATAATCCGAAATTAGCAGAAAAACATACCCTCTGTTGCAGATTTAGGATCTGTTGTAATCTTCCTCTCCAATCACTCGAGTTAAATAGTGCTTGGAAAGAGGAGTTTTTACCAATCTCTTGTGATAGAACCTAAATCAAGAAATGAGAAATACAAGCTCTCTGCTGCATTAGTCTCTATCAAAAGGTGGAATAACTATGAAACACAGTCTAAGGCAATCCAAGTCTTGCCTGTTTATGAAAAACAAATAAAAACTGTTGAAGAAAACACAGCAATATTTGGTGGCTTTTAACGGTATGTGACAGATGAGTATCAATTATCTGCAGGCTTGAAAAAGCTTGGACAGGAAAGTATGACGCTTTTATAAATTGCAAAGGTTTCTTGAAACTAGTCACCTTGTTGATAAGTTCTAATTCCTTTTGCAGTTTTTCAATTTCTTCAGTTGATTTGGCTGCACTTTGAGAATGTTCTTCTGTTACAGAAAGCAGCTTCTAAATTATCCATTGTAAACAAACATTTGTTCAAGAATATGTGAGGAATTTGAAGAAATATCTCAAAAAATCTCTTAAAAACGTTATCAAGAATTCCACATTTTATCAATAAAAATTATCAGTGAATACACATTCTGTAAACTGTAAATTTTAGACCAGACTGAACAACTTAGCACACATTACCTGTTTTGATGCTTCCAACGCTTGCTTATTTGCTGTCAATTTTACCAAAGATTGTGTCAGCTCTTCTTTGGTAGATTTCAGTTCCTAAAAGAAATTATGAAGGTATCTCATGTCCATGTATTATAATGGTTGACTGTTTTTGAAACCATTACTTTAATTCTTTGCTAAGACAAAATTTGATTAAAAACAGTTTTACAATTGAAAAGGAAGTCTGGTGTGTACAGTAGGTGGGGAGAAGAACCGGAAATTCAACAGAAATTCAACAAACATGGAACAAAAAGTAAACTCACCGTATTAGATACTTTCAATTCCTTCTTAAGCATATCAATTTCTTTGTTGGCTTCCGTGGATCTCACTAAAGACTTCTCCTTGCTATCAGTCAATTTCTTAAGGTTAAAAGAAGAACAGTAAATCATCATCATCTAACTTTGTTACTGTACAAGCCCATTATAATAACAAGCACCTTTTTAGCCTGATTTAATTCCTTCTGGAGAATTTTGATTTCTTCATTGTATTTTGCTGATGTTTGTGAAAGTTCTTCTTTTACATTTAGAAGGTCCTATAAACGAAAAATGACAGATACATCAACACATTTGGTGGAGAACCAGAAATGATAAGTCTGTACTATATTTAGTAATTTCAACTATTCAGGTTATAAGACTAGAAAACTTAGCCTGTTAAAGCATCTTCTACACCAGATCTTCATATCATTAAGAAACTTTTTTGAATTTAGCTATCATCTCTTTCGGCCTTTCGCATCAAACAGTTCATGCCATGAAGTTTCCACTATGCGATGAGATAGAAATTTAAACTCTTGCCATCTCAGCCTTGTTTAAAATGTCAGTAAAAAGCAGAAGATAGAGTTACACTTGAACAGCAATTCTTTCAAGTGTATTATGAATAGCGAAACAGGATCTCAACTAAGTTGAAAGGATTTGCCGCCAAAAGCCTCCCTGAAATTTCATTGGTTTCATACAACAAAGACATTTTTTAAGGCTGTCAATCAGATATTCCACCCTGCCTTGGACACTTACCTCTTGTTGTTCTTTACTTTCAATTTCCATTTTCCTCAGTTCAACTTTTTGAAGTTCATTCTTTTTGGTGTATTCGCTCACTTCCGACTGCAAGTCAGTTACCTGGAAAAAAATTTGAAACTGTCTTTTACTAATTCGATATTGCTTGGACACAAAGAATATTTGGAGATGAAAGATTTGTAGAATTCTCTGGATCCCATGCTGTACTTAATTAAGGAAGATAATCATTGTAAACAATTATTGCAATGAAGGTAGAGGTTATCAAAAATACGTCCAGTTGACGAATTACATAATGCTCTTGATATACCACAGTCCAAAAACTCATTAAAGCTGTCATTTAAAGCCCTTACAGAAACACTAAGGTTTGTGCAATAGATGTGCGCCATAAATTTTCTCTGTATGTTTACATAATTGGGCTATGGGCCCAGTGTAATCAAACTATCGTAAAATATAAACAGATAAATAGTTGGCTCACAAGCAACACTTATTCGATGTGTTATTTCAGTGGATATGAAATGCATACCAAGTAACTTCAGTGGATGTAACATGTAGAGTGTGTGGTGCCTGTTGTGTACTAATAATGTGCAGTGTAAAATGCAGACCTGTAATATATATATTATGAAAAATGTAACTTAAAGAAGCCTTACTTATAATCTGAAATTAGCAGAAAAACATACCCTCTGTTGCAGATTTAGGATCTGTTGTAATCTTCCTCTCCAATCACTCGAGTTAAATAGTGCTTGGAAAGAGGAGTTTTTACCAATCTCTTGTGATAGAACCTAAATCAAGAAATGAGAAATACAAGCTCTCTGCTGCATTAGTCTCTATCAAAAGGTGGAATAACTATGAAACACAGTCTAAGGCAATCCAAGTCTTGCCTGTTTATGAAAAACAAATAAAAACTGTTGAAGAAAACACAGCAATATTTGGTGGCTTTTAACGGTATGTGACAGATGAGTATCAATTATCTGCAGGCTTGAAAAAGCTTGGACAGGAAAGTATGACGCTTTTATAAATTGCAAAGGTTTCTTGAAACTAGTCACCTTGTTGATAAGTTCTAATTCCTTTTGCAGTTTTTCAATTTCTTCAGTTGATTTGGCTGCACTTTGAGAATGTTCTTCTGTTACAGAAAGCAGCTTCTAAATTATCCATTGTAAACAAACATTTGTTCAAGAATATGTGAGGAATTTGAAGAAATATCTCAAAAAATCTCTTAAAAACGTTATCAAGAATTCCACATTTTATCAATAAAAATTATCAGTGAATACACATTCTGTAAACTGTAAATTTTAGACCAGACTGAACAACTTAGCACACATTACCTGTTTTAATGCTTCCAACGCTTGCTTATTTGCTGTCAATTTTACCAAAGATTGTGTCAGCTCTTCTTTGGTAGATTTCAGTTCCTAAAAGAAATTATGAAGGTATCTCATGTCCATGTATTATAATGGTTGACTGTTTTTGAAACCATTACTTTAATTCTTTGCTAAGACAAAATTTGATTAAAAACAGTTTTACAATTGAAAAGGAAGTCTGGTGTGTACAGTAGGTGGGGAGAAGAACCGGAAATTCAACAGAAATTCAACAAACATGGAACAAAAAGTAAACTCACCGTATTAGATGTTTTCAATTCCTTCTTAAGCATATCAATTTCTTTGTTGGCTTCCGTGGATCTCACTAAAGACTTCTCCTTGCTATCAGTCAATTTCTTAAGGTTAAAAGAAAAACAGTAAATCATCATCATCTAACATTGTTACTGTACAAGCCCATCATAATAACAAGCACCTTTTTAGCCTGATTTAATTCCTTCTGGAGAATTTTGATTTCTTCATTGTATTTTGCTGATGTTTGTGAAAGTTCTTCTTTTACATTTAGAAGGTCCTATAAATGAAAAATGACAAATACATCAACAGATAATTTCAACTATTTTCAACCTTCTACAACATATCTTCATATCATTAAGAAACTATTTCGAATTTAGTTGTGTGGTCACCCAGTTTTGCTGGACATCCACTTATTTTTTCCTGGCAAAGTGAACTGAAATATTTGCATGTGATGTGATCACTCTGGCTAACTGATGAATGTATTGTAAATAATAACTTAGTGACCATGCTAACTTTTTCATGTGACAGTGTTGAAAATAAGTCGGCCAAACCAATTAATCTGGCCTACTACATGGTACAACTCCTCGCTTCCAACAACTGTGTTTATGGGTTACCTTGTTACTTCGGCTTAACTCTTTGTTTAACCCTTCAATTTCTTTTCCATCTTCACCCACTTTAACAAGAAATTCAGTCAATTTTTCTTTGACTATTTTCAGTTCCTTAATAGATAAATAGAAGCATGGATGAAGCCATCTTTAAGACCAGAACAGTATTAAACAATATCACAAGCTCTTTTGGTTTTGGCAAAAAAATTGAAATAGTTATTTTTATTTTGTCAACCTAGTGAAAATATTGAAGGCACATATTTCTTTTCTATAGGTGCTGACAATATCTTACCGCGTCTGTTATTTCTAGTTCTTTTCGAAGCATCTCAATTTCTTTTTGATCACCGGTAGACTTCACCAAAGATTTTTCTTTATTACCAATTAACTGCTAAAGTAAAACAATAAAACCATTTCTGTAACAAATTTTAAATTTTTAAACATTTTTTTTATTATTTATAAAGACACAGTCAAATCATGTTATGGGATAAATGTGACACTCTAGGGTATTTCAATAAAGTAGAAAATGGCAAAATATAATATTATAAATTTTCAAGTAACATTACGCTACTAGTATCCCATGAAAAATTCGTTTGATGGGTTTTAAATTAAAATGTGATGTCTCAAAAGGTGATGAAAATGAATGGCCAACAGATAGTATACCCAACTTAAATATCACGAGAACTTAATCAAAAAATGTGTTGGATCATTTAGCTATGACCCACCATTACCAAGATACCACTGATCAAACATTTTAATGCATCACAGCCCCATTCCCAAAACTTTTCAGACTCAAATTTTTTCACCATCATATCACTAATATCACAAAATGGTTACCCATGATCCAAAAATCTGAGGTCAATTGCCACTATGCAATAATATGAAAAGAAAGTGCCTCTAGTCTCTGTAGGGTTTGATATGGAACTAAGAAAATAAAACTAAAATAAACTAAAATGAAAGTGGGATGCCACAATTTAGTATAATTGTATATAAGATAAACTTACAACATGTTAACTAACTTAAATAACTTAATTTATGGTTTCTGCTGAAGATATGATAGTGTTATGACAGTAATGTTGTTAAGGTTTCTAACCAAACTCAATTTTATTTCCTTCTTTCAATGCAATAACAGCATTTGGATAACATTTTTTCAAAAAAAAGAAAGCCTGGAGCAAAACATATTATTAGGTATTAGTGTACTTTATACTACTTCAAAAACACTATATACTATTGCGAAAACACTAAAATCATCAGATCAGGAAATTAAATCCACGAGAAATTTTTCAAAGTACCTGTTTGAGAAAATAAATCCTGTTGGGTTTTTTTTGTGTTTTTTTGTGTGTTTTTTTGTTACATCACTATTAAATCTAATCTAATTTAAAATGATGACACTTTCTTCTTGCTTTTTCATTGGGGAAGGAACAGTTCCTGTTTTGCATCCTTCAAGAAACATATTTCTTATGTCCATGTATTTAGGCTTCGTTTTTTTTCTTTTTGCTATAACATTCTTAGGGCATTTCGTTGCTAGTATGCAGACAAGAGGTAATCCGGCCAAATTTCTCAGTAATTGGAGTGGGGAAAGGCTTTGGAAGAGGTAGATGTCAATTATGTTTATCAACTCTCAAGCCCCTTGACACGCAGGATGGATTGTTGATTTCCATAATTACATCACTTCTGCTGATATGGTAAGGAAGTTATCAACAATGGATGAGGTGCAGCAGGGATTGCTGATGCTATTCATCTGGGTTTAAAAGAACTGCCAAACTGAGACCCATTTAGTAATATCGAACCAATCATGGGTGATGATTCAACGTTGGAGGTGAGCACAAATATTAATATGTTATGCAATTTAACAGTCAATGAAATAGAAGGCTACCATAACTTCTGAAGAGTCCATTTTTTCAATCATAACCCTTTTGACTGCGAAAATAAATCCACAAGATATTTTTCGAAATAACCATTTGCGAAAATTAATCCACACCAAATTTTTCAAAGTGCCTATTCGTGAAAATAAATCCAAAAAAATTAATCTCGCAAAAATTAATTCTGATTTAAGTATATGAAATTCACCACACCTTTAATGTTATAATCTACAGAAGACTGTATGAACAAAATAAAAAGGAGTTTTACTTTTCGGGCTTCATTTAAGTGTTTCTTTAATGTTATCACTTCATTGGTACTTTCTGTCAGCTGGTGTTGAGTGGTCATCAGTTGTTCATTCAAAGCAATAATTTCCTTTAACAAGTAAAGAAAGAAAAGTCAATAAAAAAAGTGCTGTATACATCACTTTTGTACAGTTGTATCAGTACTAAAAAAATCAAAAATTAATGCTCAAGGCATGAAACATGATTGAATTTCTGATAATAATTAGCATATCAATTATAGCAACTAGAGGTACAGTAGGTAATTATATTGGCTTTGGGGATCATGGGGCCTCCCGAAGTCAACAGTTTGTCAAAATTCATAATATTTAAAGAACGTACATCAATCCCCTTTTTCTTTTTGTTATTAATATCCTCTAAATCTTCTTGAAGCTGCACTACCTACAATAAAAATTCATATATAGTTCAGGTCAACATTTTTATGAGGCTAACCCTTACTTTAATTTGTTTCTACTTTCTTCACTCTATAAAACTATATGGGATTGTTGGAAAAAAATAATTCTTGAATAACTTCAACCATTAAAAAAAGAATTTTCACTAAAGTATCATAACCATCTATTCAAAGATTCATATAGAGGAAATATTTTTTTAAACATAATTAATTATTTATACCTGACTTTTTAATGCAAGAATTTGCTCTTGTCGGCCTTTCCAGCCATCAGAGTCGGCTTGCAAAGCTTCAAAGGAAACTTCCCCAACCTCTTTTAAGAGAATCTATGAGATTTAATTTAAGAAATAAGTTCTCAGTCAATACATTGCAATCGGTTTAAACATGAGAGCCGCTTGATAAATTTGGTAGCATGCTTGAAAATAGAATTATCTTAAAATGACATAGAATATTAGACTTCAGGACATAAGGCATCCATCATTTTCTAATAAATTCCCTTGAATTATAAGGATCTTTATAAGCCATACTTCATTGCAGTTACAACACATGAACGTTAAAGGGGTACTAAACTAAAAAAATCACCAGTTCGTTTTTGTGCACTATTTGAAACAGCTTTAAAAATGCTGAAAGTCAGTTTTTGAATTTTCAAAAAATCATTTTTTGTTCCTGAGATATTGCTATTTAAATGTTTTTCCAAAACATGATCTCCATGGCAACATGACATCACAATGTTCAAGAAGATATTGATGACATAATATGTGAATAACTCAGAATTTTTTAATGATATATTGATAGAACATTGCATGTATAGTGGTAAATAACTGCAGTTGTGAAAATAGCAAAGAAATTTATTGCCATTGCTACTTCGGCTCGGTTCCAGGTCTCTATTATTTTTTGCTGACAAAGCTATATATCAGCATCCAGCACTGTTACTGTTACTGAGCAGATCTCCATTTATAAATTTGTCAGCAAAAAACAGAGGAGACCTGGAAACAAACCCAGGGTAACTATGGCAACAATTATTTTTAGTAATTTGATATCTATAGGTGTTTGCCACTACACATACAAAATTCTAGCAGTGTATCACTAATATTTCTTCAGTTATTTACATAGTCAGCAATTTTGTTTTGAACATCGTGATGTCACATTGCCATGGAGATCAAGTTTTGAGCAAAAATTTTAAATGACAATCTCAAGATTTTTTGAAAATTCAAAAACTGACTTCATTTTTAAAATTCTTCCAAAAGATACAAAAAAATCAGTTTTGATTTTTTGATTGTAGTTCCCCTTATATATTTCTGTAAAATGTTATACCATATGAGCAGCTTTTAACTCCTTCTTTACACTTTCAAGTTCATCCAGGTATTTCGATGACACGAGAGTTTTACATTCTTCGTCTGCAGATGTCACCTAGGCATTTAATGAAAGTAATTCATTAAAAATGCAAAATGTTAGCAAATGAAATTTCTGAACTTGCTACAAAATAAAAAATGTTTTTATACCTCATCCTTTTCCTTCTCTTCCTTTTTGTAATCGAATGATTCCATGCCCTGCAATATTATGATAATTTTAACCAATTTGAAAAAAACATGATCAGATAGAAATACTAAATCTCTTCCATAAAAAATAACAAACAATTAGGAATTGTTTACCATATGTTTTTCTATTTTCTGCTGAAACACCTATCGGAGGGTGACACTTTAACATTCAAGGATTCTGGTGTACCACTGCTCGGAGGGTGAGGTTTTCACTTTAAAGGATTTGGGTGTCAGGACTTATGTTGGAGGGTGAGGTCAAGGGTTTCTAGTACAATACCTAAGGATCTAAAGAAGTCAAGGGTTTATGGTTAGAGGAAGTAACATGAAACTAGAATGCTTACATTAATGTTATCATCTTGAAACTGAAACAATAAAACCTGTGCATATTTTTTGATCAAGGGAAACAATAGAGTGTTCAAATTTGATTATAACTGACGATTATAAGAAAGTTGATATTGTACTTGAGTAAATATGATTAAATTTCTACAATGCGGTAAAAAAAAATAAGTATGTACAGATGAAAGTATCCTCACCAATTTCAGCTTCTCACTTTTTCCCTTATATTTATTATTAGCTTTTTGAAGGTCTGTCACAAGTTGTTGTATACCCCAAGTGAATTCAAAAATTCTCAATGCAGTGTTACCAGGAGAAACTCCCCCTGAAAAAGTTTATACATTTCATCTAATTCAATTGATTTAAACTTATTATTCATTTTATTTAATGATCATCATAAACAGTGAAATTCATAAATAAATACCACAAAAATTAGATAAAAATACAAATAATAAGAACACAAACATTAAGGAAATTTTTACATATATTCCACATCAACTTTTTCACAAATTTTTTATATTATACCTATCAAATCTTTTTTGTCACGTTTTAACGTGTTTTGAAGAATCTTCACTGTCTGCTCTTGCTTTACTAATGATGTCTGTAGTCCGTTATTTTCTTCACGGAGTTTCTTTAAAAAATTGGATAATGTTAAGTTTGGTGAAATTAACAAAATATTTTAGAACAATTTCAGACAACTCACCCAGATTTCATTAAGTAGGTCTTTGTAGTTGTAAGGTAAATCTTTATCAACAGAAACCTGCAATAACAAAGATATTGTTTCTATTAATACCAGAGTGCTTCATGTTATAAAATGATTGGTTATAAAACAAATGCAATATTATCACTACAAATGTTCAGAAATGGTTTTCACTTTGAAACATAATTAAACAGAACTTGCAGTCAGAT
The DNA here is from genome assembly GCA_027922465.2 of Turritopsis dohrnii. NCBI lineage: Eukaryota > Metazoa > Cnidaria > Hydrozoa > Anthoathecata > Oceaniidae > Turritopsis > Turritopsis dohrnii. The sequence continues at coordinate 227,481 of BQMF02000208.1, read as the reverse complement.
TGAAATCGAGACATTTGTTAAAATTTGAAATTCATATTTTTATATTTTACATAGTTTCGGAGATTCTTTTCTTTTGATAGCCTTGATGACTGTTGTTGTCAATTCCACACCACAACCAGATCTTTTAGCAATTTGTTAATCATAAATCTCTTTTAAAACTTTTTATAGTTACAAAAACAGCAAGAAAATCTATGTAAGTAGATTTTTGGGGTGATTTTTAGTAAAAAGGAAAACATTGTTTATCTGTTTATAACAATTCCTTCCTTCTTGAACTGCTTCACTTTCTTTTTTAAAATTTCAGATCATTTGACAGTATGGTTGAATATATAGTGTAGGAAAAATATTAGTCATCATTATTTCTATATAAAATGAAGCTTTGGTGGTGATTTCATTTAGGTTATTTTCATCATGTGGGCAAAAGAGAGCAATAGTACATTTCTTCAACTTCACTATTGCTTTCTATAATTCCTTCTCCCATACTTAATATCACCTTTTGTACTATTGTGCCCAAATATCTTTAAGTTCTATGATATGGCTTAAAGGCAAAATTTTTTATTAAAATGTACTATATATTTTAAGAAATCCCACACACACAACCAAAAAAGTTTTCCCAAAATAATAACAATGAATTGCCTTCTTGTCTGCACTTTACTCTATCAATATAGGTACGAGCTTATTTGATTTGATTTCAAAAATTTTATGTTGAACTAACCGTTCGATGCGATTCTTCCTGTCCTTCATCGAAACTTCCATTTTCAAATTCATCATCGAAAACAACAGGAACTGAAATATCTTCTTCTTTATCATCGCAATTTTCATCATGTGGGCAAGAGCAATAATACATTTCTTCAACTTCACTATTGCTTTCTATAATTCCTTCTCCCATACTTAATATTAATTATAACACCTTTTTCAGGTGAAGAAAATGCGTCAGGTGCAGAAAGTGTCTGTCTGGTGTCAGTAGTTACTGCTTCGTTGTTTTGTTTTGTTTTCATGGAACCAAAGACACGGAAAAGGATCAAATTTACAGACTGTGGCTTAATAGAACAACACCACGGTCAATCCCCGCCAAAAAAACTATCAAAACATTTATTGCATGACATAACAAGTTAAGAGATTGCCACAAAAATTTATATCCCTATACTTTTATTTTCATTTTCTCAATTTATTATTCATTTTTCCCTAAAAACTGCAGTATAAAGGCAAGTTCTGATTTCAGGGGAATGGTCTTTCTTTTAAAACAATGTTACATGTTGATAGAGACGTTGGCTAAATCCTACACAGTCTTTTCTGTTTGCCATGTGTGTAAGATATGGGAGGCCGTGTGTGATATGCCGTGTGTGCGGGAATGGCATTATGAGGAGGAACAACTGAAAAAAGAACTAAGTTTGTGCAACAATTTAAAATTTTGTTAGTTGGTATCGTGTCCGCTCTAATGACGTAATAGCGACTGGTCAAAAACATATTTGAAATTTGAGCCCTTTATGATAACGGCTAAAATGCACTCCTATTCTTAAATATTTGACAAGGCTTGTGCTGAAAAAAGGCTTATATCAAAGAAGAAAAAAGTTAATGGTATAAAAATCAAATGTTTCAAGGCAAAAAATAAAGGTGAACTACTTATGTTAATTACAAGAAAAATGTCTTGAACTTTTAATCGTCGGTGGTAGTGAATTTGGCCAAATATTCGCATTCTGAGTTGTCATCATCGTTTGATTGAAAAAATAAGTTAGGAATTTTGACAGGATCAAGTTTATCAATTCTTTCTTAATGAAGAATAGAATGTGTTAAATCGGGCAGGCAGCATTGACGATCGCGTCAAGGTCTTCAGTCTCCTTCTTACTAATGAAAATGTTCTCTAGGCTGCTGCGCTGTGTGTGTGGCGCAGTAGATGCTGGGTTTACTGCTATGCTAAGAGAAAATGGCAAACATTAACCAGTAGACTTTTCTTCTGCGTTTTCTAGCAGCCTCTTCTTCAAATGTAAATCGTCGAAGTATTCAATCTGCGTTGTCCTTCATATTAGAGCCTTAAAACGTGCGAGTTCTACGACTAAATCATTAGTATAGTCTTCTGTTTTGCACTTTTACCAACTTGAATTCAGCAGATATTTCCTCCACCTTTCCATGATTTAATCAATAGAGATTCCAACCGTTATATTACGACGATGCGGCGCCATTTTGAGGATAGTCCTTTCAATTCCTTCCCTAATCGAAGGTTTTATGGCCCCACGAAATTCTTTTTTATTCAACAAAATAATAAGTTTCGCCCGGAAGTGTGTACCAGGACAAAGGCTTTGTTTTATTAATTTCACTATCGATTTTTATTCTTGTTTTACTTTCTCTTTTTGCATCTTCTCATCATTCTCATTGGGTAATTAAAAAACACGCCAATAATATGCATAAATCATAAATCATTCCTTGTACTTTTAAAAGGCGTTTTTGGGCGCTAACAAGAGGAAATACGATAAAGTAAGTGTATAGGAACTAGACGGTGCCAGTCTAAGCTTTCCGAAATGGCGGCCGATGGCGGATCCATTACAAAACCTCGATCTGTATCAGCCATTGGTAATAGATCAGCCTGGTCGAATAATGCAGATGATTATGAACTGAAAGAGTCTATAGGTAATCCAAACATTGAATTTTGATATTAATAGATATGTTGCTTTTTTGTTTTAGCGAATTTAGTAGATGATATGTATCGAGAAAGAAGAGCAAGAGGGGTGTGAACTGTAGTAGAATATGAAGACCCCTTTAGAATATTTTCACCCTCCGTGGTTTAGGCTTATTTGCTATTTTGAGGTTTTTGTGTACTATCATAATCCACACACACACATACACAGATTTTACTTCTCTTTTGTCACTGTTGTTCCCAATATGTTATATATACAAGTGTAGTCGTCTGTATATACACAAAAATATTGCCAGTTCAATCAATAAGTTTTCGCTTTAATTTTTAAAAACCATACATGTTTAGAATCAAGTCTGATTATTTGATGTTTCCTTTTTTATATCAAACTCTTCTTATCAATGTAATTTTTCCCCTCAACCTTCTCTTCTCCTTTAGGGGTCAGTCACAAATTGATTTTAGGTTCAAATAACGTCATATGACATTATGAGTGGTGGGGGGGTGGGGTACTATTTGTAACGTCATATGACGGAAATGGCCAAAAATCAATGTAATTGAGTATTTGTGCAAAAACGCTAGTTTAGTTAAAAAAAACATAATACATTCACCATCCATCATCTTTTTCCTTGCCGCCTGCCCCCAACAACAACATAGACTTGCAACTAGCCGGGTCATAAAATTGGAAAATAACCCCAATTACCACAATCGAGAAATCTTGCAAGAAAATGAACCAAAGAATCTTTATGTTTAAATCATTCAAATCACTTTCAAAATCGATGTTTCTGTTATATGTTTTAACGTCACTTGAATTAACCCACCCACCCACTAACGTCATATGACGTTATCTGAACCTAAAATCGATTTGTGACTGACCCTTTAATAGACGGGTTTCGTGTGACGTATCATGTTGTCGTTCCCAGTCCCTTGCGCGGTTTTGGAGGCAAAAAAACATAAACAAACACGGAAAATGTATGAGAAATATTAAATAGACCTCTAAATATACACATAAAACTTAGCCATCTTTGTTTTTGAAATTGTAAGAGCAACAAAGCCTTGTAAAATATTGTTTTCTTGCGCTCGATGACTCTGCTTCGAAAAAAATTGGCATTCATAAAATTATAGTTGATCAAGAAAAAATATCGTTTGATTGAAAATTTTGATTCTCCCAATCAGATTTAAGTATCGCTTAACAAAAACGCGAAGCTTTTCAATCTTTTTTAATCATGTTTTGAAAGTGTGGTAACAAAAAATGAATCTTCCATTTCCAAACATGTACGTTTGTTTTCAACATAAAATGGTGTGGGAAACACCTTTAGGAAAGACAAATTAAAAGAATGTGTCATTACAGGCTTATAATTTCTTTATATCTACAAGATACAAGATATTTACATATATGATATTTATTTATTTATTTATATTTATGTTATTTATTTGGAAAAGCTCAAGCAAATTCTGCTGTGTTAAGACATCAGATTTAACTAATGAAAAATCAATGCTTGTAGCTAAAAGATTGAATTGGAAATGTCGGTGCACAAAGCAATTTTTTGATTCTTTGAAACATGTTTGTATCGAAACACATTTTCATTCTTGATATTGATTACAGCTTTCTTCAATCTGTGATTTTCTTTAATGCTGTGTCGAAGATCAATTCGATATTTGCAAAGCATGGCATTACTACTAATGCAAATTTCAGACGCAAATCAAAACATATTTCAACTGTCTGTAAATTAAAAACATGGCATATCCTGTATTGTCAACCAAACTAAAACTTCTCAATCAGAGATAAGCAGATTTATTTCAACGCTTGAAAATTAGAGACATATTAGAGTTAATTCGTTTTTCTAACAGATTTATTTTTAAATTCTTTTTAATTGACTGCTCCCTATTCAAACACAACTTTGTGAGCTTTGTGTACGATGGTAACCATATTTACAGATAAAACAATAATGGCCACATCCATACATGAAATATCAGTCATAGTTTAGAACTGAGGGCTTTGACTGGTAGAAAACTTATGTTATATAGAATTATTGAGGAATGAAAGTGAATTGAGAAAATGTTTTTAGAAAGTTATTTTTATTAATCATAAAATATGCACAACAATATTCAGTGGAGCAGGACATTTTTTAACAAGATAGCAAAATAAGCAGGTCATTTTGACCACATGATTCTTCACGGTCCTCTCTTCAAGTGTTTCTTGCTCTGTTTCATAAAACATTTAATTTAGTTATATGTGGTGAATTTAGTAAGTACAGATGTATATTTTGTGACAAGAATGTTTGTTTTCTTTTTGTGTCCAGAATTAGTAAAGGCTGTTTGTAATTAGAAACATTGAAGGTATGAAAAAATCAATAAGCACGCAAAAGTAAAAGCTTTGCAAATAAAGTTTCTTATTGGGTATAAGTATATGAGTGACATTGGAATGCTTATAATTACATTATTATACCCTTTACAGACTGAAAAATAATCAAAATCTGTCCGTGAAATTACTAATAACAATATGTTTATTAAAATGTATGTTTATTATCAAAATGACCCTTCAGAGAACTTAATCAACAGAAAATGTTTTAAAGTGTAAAATGACCAAGATGTGCATGCAAATAGGTACCTTAATTCCCTTAACTGTTGTGCACCTTTAATTTTCACACAGAAGAAATGCGCGAAAATTAAAGGGGTGCGAAATTCAAATAAGTCCTGAGAATATATAGTTGACCTAATTGTTTTGGGAACAACATTGCTAGTTTCATATTAATCATATACCTGTCAAGGATTTGGTTCATGAATCAAATGGGATGATGGTACCAGTACCAAACAATTGGAGGAATTATTTTCAGCAATTATACCTGACAGTGAACGTGAGTAGCAAAGATTTTTACGACAAAAAGCACAAGCTTTGGTGTACTCCAATGAGATTGTTGAGCAAATGAAGAAAGGCAAAAATTGACTTGAGATCAAGGAAGATGTATGTTTGTCAATTGTAAGAGACCTTTATGCCAAATGGATGGTACAAATTTATGATTACGTCAGATATGGAAACCTGATTTAATAATACATGGTGTTATTGACAATTCCAAAAACGAAATTACACTTGGTCGGCTTGTATATATGACTTTTAGGGTTTTTTTACTTTTCTTTTGTTGATGATACTTTGCATGATCAGATTTATACGACTACTTTAATTTCCCCTGTTCTTAATTGCGCGAAAATTAAAGGGTGTACGAATACGATATTAACATGGGTGCGCGAAAAATAGAGGGCGTGAAAATTAAAGGCATGCGAATTTTAAGGGAACTAAAGTAATCAACGACTTGATCATTAGTGTTTCAAATTGAAACATGAAGAAATTGTTAAGAAAAAACACATGCATTTACAAGCAATGTGTCACATAAATATACTGACAACTACATAAAAGAGTTGATAAAATTTTAATGTTATTCAGGTTTTGGTGCTACTGCAGTTGTACAGATAGCCGAGTATAAACCTCGAAAAGAAGAGGTTGCTATCAAAAGAATCGATTTGGAAAAATGTGGAGCTGATATTGATGAAATGAGGGTGAGATTACAAATTTGAATCAAATATTATTTTTAATTAGGTTCATAATTGTTGCGCTCTGCATAACATTGTCAAAAACCGAGTTACCAACTCCTGGAACTTTTAGACAAGTCAACTGTTTAGGTCATGCAGTCATTTCAGTTTTGTAAGACCATCAATTTGAAATGGCAAACTTGTTGAGATAAATAACAGATAATGAATAAGAACATTATAAAATTGAGGCATTATCTTTTGATTGTGGTTCCAACCTCTACTCAAAATTATGCTTTACTTGTTTCTTTTCAAATCTGTGGTACGTTTTGGAGGGAGATCCACTATTCTTGTTAAATAAAGAATAATGCATACATATTCAAATATTCATCTTCTACATATCTGTATCAATACAAACTTGGATTACTATTAAAATAACTATTAATGTAATAAACTTAAAATGAGTTTGTGGTAAGGCCATATAAATGAAATATAACTTGATTAGAATGCTATATAATTCTAATCCCAAATTGAAATAAAGTCTGGGTTTTGAGTTTTAAAGTTGAGATAATTGGTCTTCATTTTTAATTATTTTATTATTTGGTTATTTTACTGAATCTTTAGTGCCCCATGGTCCTCATTTAAAGTTTACTATTTGACATGAATGCGCAAAAGAAATATCTCATATTCCGCCCTCTGAATTTAATTTAAGATAGGTCGGCAAAATATAGCAATTTCAGGTCAGCTTTTGGAATTCTGCATTGGTTTAAGGTCAGCTTTTGCCGAGTGCCGACCTAAATTTGAGGACTGCATATTCCCATTTGTTATTGAGATATACCCTGTTGGCTATGCTTTCCTTTTCCAAAGCAAACATATTGATTTACTGGTACTTGTTATCGACATTTATTCAGGAAATAGCAATATGGCAGCATATAAAGTCAAAGTCGTTATGTTTCCCGTTTTGTTTAGAGAGAAATTCAGACGATGAGTCGTTGTAATCATGAAAATGTAGTTAATTATTATACATCATTCATTGTGAAGCAGGAGTTATGGATTGTAATGAAGCTACTCGATGGAGGTAATTTTTAACTTGGCTTGAAATTGTAACACAACAACTTTATGGGTGGTGCTGCCTGAATTGCTCTCAACTTTTGTTTACATTCATAGGCTCAGTGTTGGATATCATTAAATACTTAACAAAAAGTGGGCAGGTCGATCCACTTCAGGGTGTGCTGGATGAAGTGGTCATTGCGACCATTCTTCGTGAAGTTCTGAAAGGCCTAGAGTATTTCCACAAAAATGGACAAATACACAGGTATGGTTTAGAAAACAATCACCTTTTAAAAACTACTACTCTCCAACATTACCAACATTACCAGATTGACTGTATTTCCTTGACTGCCTTAATGGTCAATTTGTTTAGGGACGTCAAAGCTGGTAATATATTACTAGGAGGTGATGGAAGCGTACAATTGGCAGGTAGCTTACTAATCTGTTATTGTTTCTAGGAAGTTTAAGCATTATGTCTTCAATTATATTTATGACATGTAAAAGCGAAGCATTTATTTCAGTACAAACCATTCTGCAAATTTATACTTTCCTAAACCTGGTAGTGACCACATTGCTATGTTTTATAAGTAGCAAAATGAAATTTTATGTTACAAATTTCTTTAAATCCCCACAAGCGATTTGAGACAAAATTTACTGAGAAAGCTTTCTTGTGAATCTAAAATGTTTATCTTTTAGTAAATTCTTTTTCTTTTATCTTATGGATGAACTAAGATTATTTGTACTTTTCTGAAAATGTATACACTTTTTGCACATTATCATTTTATATACATTGAATTTGTGATAGATTTTGGCGTCAGCTCAACAGTGGTAGAATATACTGACCGTGGTGGTCAAAAACTTAGGAATACATTTGTTGGTACACCTTGTTGGATGGCACCTGAAGTTATGGAACAAGTTAGTCTTTTTTGTTATCCCAGAAATTGATTTAAAACATTTATGTACGGTTTTTGGTTGATTAAAATTAGTGTTGTCATTGATTATAAACCAGAATGTCTTTATGAAGAAACTTCTAAGAATTGATGAAAGGAATATGAAATCTTCAATGAAGGCCTACGTAATTATGACTTTTCGCGAGAAAATCTTATACTTGTAAAAGTTTGTTTGACTGTGTTTTTGAAATAATAAGATTTTACCTTTAATAATGTGGAAATCTCCTAAGTAAGTTGTTATTATTGAAAAAAAATATTATGTGAAATAACAATCTTGTTCAGACTGCAGTTGGAAGCTGGAGCCTGAATTACAAAAACTAGATTTCTAAAGGAGAAATGAAGATGAAAAAAGCTGGAATAGTTATTGATGCCAACAACAACCCGTGTTTGTTCTAGTAGATCAACTATTCATGAATAAATAAAAGAAATCAGATAATGGCTGCTGGATTGACAAATGAATTAATCATAAAGTTGGCTTTATTTTGGATTCTTGTCGACAAATTATGGTCGATATAATGTGCCTTTCTATTTGAATTATTGATGCTTGGCTGGCATAGAAATAAACTGAATCGTTCATTTTTAGTTGTGAATGCTTATAAAAGCCTGCTCTTAGATTCAAGGTGTGATCTTTTTCTTGTAGGCTGGCGGGTACAATCATAAAGTTGATATATGGAGTTTCGGTATTACGGCTATTGAGTTGGCCACGGGCACTGCACCTTATGCCCAGTTTCCTGCTATGAAAGTTGGTATTATTTGGTTTTTTCGATGTGTTAAATTTATATTAAAGTCTTCTGCAATCGTCTTTTGACAATTTGTTTCTGAAAGTGTATGTACAGTTGAACATCTGAAACTTCAACCCGTTTTTTTCGTGAGTTGGGAAATTACAAACTAAACACTTCGATAGTCAATCAACGTTTCAACATTCCAATAATGTTGGGTGTTTCTTTCACTATCAGCCATCTGATGATCATTTCTTGATTTTGCTTATCTTTCAAAACGATGTATATCAATCATCATTTTGTTTACTCATGAATAGGTTTTGATGTTAACATTGGAAGGTGAACCTCCAACACTCGAAACTTGTGCCAAGGGTGAGAAAGAAGCTTACAAAAAGTATTCCAAACAGTTTCGTAAAATGATCGCTTCTTGTCTGCAAAAGGAACCCTCACTTAGGTAGGTTTTCCATTTCTCTCAACAACTGAGTAACTCAAATTAGTATTATTTATATTCCCGTCACCTTATTGACTTATCTTATTGACGTTGCTGCATTTCAGGCCGGATGCAACAGAGCTGTTGAAAAATCCATTCTTTAAGAAAGGAAAGGTTTGTTTCTTTTTTTTGTCAATGCAGTTCATTCACTTACTGTATTTTTCATAGTTTTGACTTTATCATAGTACTGTTTTTTTATTCCTTTAACCAATATTTCATGCTTCCCATAATGGCATACCTGCTTTTCCCCTTCCAATGCTCTAAATATTTCCTTTAGAATAAAGAATATATCATTGCAAATTTGATAGATTTGGCTCCCAAACTTTCTGCCAGAGGTCGAAAGGTAAAAACGAAACTTATTTTTATTGAATTGGTGATTTGGAGGCAACAACATATTTTGTTAATTTTGTTTGCAGGGAAAACGGAAGCCGCAGTCTGGCACAGCCAATAAGAATGACGATGGTGAGTGGGAGTTTGGTGAAACCACGTCCGAAGAACCGGCAGCACAAACACAGAATACAGTATGTCAATTCCTTTTGTATGTAGTACATGTGACATACGCAAAGCTTTTACCTCAATGTTTTATCTTATGCTCTTTCTCATCTATTTGGTTTATTTTTGGAAAGAAAGAAATTCATATTTCAAAAAAGTAAGGATTTTACCACTGAGTAACCTAAAAATGTAAATATGATTAAAAAGCTTGTCTGAAAAAAAGGTAAAACCTGTGCCTGAGTAAACTTATTTCAGCCATTTTTTATATATACATATGCAAACACCAACTGTATTAGTATCAAGAGCTACTCTTAATGTTATTTCATAATATGAACCACAACCACAATGAAGTGACAATCAAGACATTTTAAGTGTGTGGTATATCCTTACTAAATATACGCAATAGAAGTCTTAATAGTAAAATGAAAAAGTTTTATTTTTAAGATTTCTGTTGAAAAAAAAATCCAATACTTACCAAAATCCCTGGTGATATAAAAAGGCATATTGTGAGAAGATTTATATTTTTCCTTGCTCTCTGTTTTAGCCTAGTACAGTAGCTACTGAATCAACACAGCCGTCCGTGCAACCGCCACCTAAGGAAAGTGAAGCTGGAACGAGTCTAGCTGGTACTACTTTAAATAAAGCTACTAGGCTGTGACATTTGATTAGTTTACCCCTAATAATAAAAAAAACCCAATTCAATAAAATGAAATGGACTGAGAATGACCGTCATTTCCTTTTTGAGATTTTCAAAGAAGAACTCTTTTGTTTATAGCTACAGGTTCAGAAGCTCCTCCCACTAACGCTGAGAGTACATCCACCAAAGTTGATACACCAAAAATATTTGACCTGACCTTGCGGCTTAGGTATTAATATCTTGTATGTTTGTGAAGTATAATCAGCTACTTGATTGCATGGAAATGTCGACATTGAGCAAGTTATGGATTGTTCATAGTGAAATTACTTTGTTTTTGTTAGGAATTCTACTAAAGAGCTGAACGACATCAGATTTGAATTCAATGAAAAAATTGGTAGTCCATTCCTTCATTAAAATTTTGTTTGTAGTACTATCTACTTGGCTGTTTGGTGTACTGTTGCATTGACTTACACGTTACCGCTACTTTGTAGACACTGTTGAAGGTGTATCACAAGAACTGATGTCAGCAGGATTGATAGATGGCAAGGACTTGCTGCTAGGTAGGTAGACCTCTATATCAGATGGATTGGTTAACTTCTCAGGGAAAAGTGGGTGTGTTTGAGTTCGTAGTTTTGTTCGATAAGGTCTCCACTTTATACGTTGTTATCTATAGCTCTGGATATTTTAGCTTTTATATCTTATATAAACAGTGAATTGATGACTTGATTTGATATTTCTTGTAGTTGGGGCTAACCTGAACAAGATGATCACCACCACCCCTGAGAATAAGCAGTTGGTCTTCGCTTTGGTGAGATTCTCATTTTTATAAACGCAATTCGAAGAAACGAATTTTTGGTCTCAATTTTGTTTTGGTGTTTTTGACCTGGGATCAGTAATCGTATCCATGAAAACTTTAGAAAGACAAGTCAGATTGATAAATTCTACCATTAAGAAAAGTTGTGGATGTGTGGACAGCATAGTGTATACTGGGCCTAAATCCTATGTATTTCAACTCAATAATTTGTACTCTATTTCTAGAAATCTGTACAAGACGACATGAATGATCGAGACGAGAAACTATTAATAGGTTACGCTATGCTGACACTAAACAATTGAATGATTATAGTTCGTTCCTAGTGTAATGTAGGACTTAAATTGTAGGTATATTGTATATTATAATAAAGGCTTCCGTTCATTTTTGTTCTGGGTATGAAATGTATAAAATATTTTGTACTTTTGTTTTCTATTCTATACACATTTTTTGTGGGGACGTACTGTCATATCTTTTTGTAGCCTCGTTTTAAAAAAGGGGAAACCACTACGTGAAATTATTTTTCGAACTACTTTTATTATTACATATTACATTACTGTCTCGATAATGTCTCGATAAGTAATAGACCCTTTCCCGAATTGTATTTAAACGTCAAGTTATGGCTAAGCCAACAAATATCGCCTCGTTTTTAAGATTTTAATTATCCCACAGCGGAATGGAAATAATAATAGGTCTAATAATAGGAATGGGTCTGTTGCGCCGCCACTCTACGTAAGGCGGTGTTTTGGTGTACCAGGCGTAAATATGGCGAAAATTTTCACTTTTCATTTTATAGAAGTATTTCTAATTGTTTAAAAATATCTGCTTAACTAATATGATGTTGATGATTAAGAAATAACCGTAAAATACACACGCAGTCAGTAGTTGTCGATGTGTTATTCACGTAGCTTAACGCTGGCATAGCTCTTGGAGCACTGCTGGCTTCATATAAAAGTTAAAATCATCCGAAAGAAATGTACAGGTACAAATTCCAATGTTTCCAATTGTAGCAATACGTGTTTCTATGTTTCAATTGAAAGAAACGTTTTTGTTGCGGTCCTTTTTTAGTAGGTATTCAATTCCTGAATCGTCATCTTCATCAGCACGTTTGTTTTTCATCATGCATTTGAGACACGATCATTGAAGTTCGAATCTTTCAATTCAACGTCTCCGTTCTCCACCTTCTGACATGTTGGCGGTATCTGTAACAGAGTGAAAATATGCAGTTTTTCAAAAGTGATGGAATACATCATACAGGATTCTTTGCCGTCATTACATTGAAAAGGCAAGACACGCTGGATTCGAGGTTGGGTGGAGTAGTAATGCTACCTATTATTTCACATCTGCTAGATCAACGCTAAAGAAATGATGGAGCCACTTAAACGTCAGTCGCAACTTTTTCACTGAACGATAAACTATGAGATGAGGAGTTTTCCCCCTTTTTTTTTTCTTTTTTTTTTTTTAATTAATCGCTCAATACAAGGTTTAAATTCACTAATGTGCATTGAGGTACAAGGAAGAAAGGTGACGATGAACATTGCATTTAAAGTGTTGAAGATTATAATGAGAAGGGAAATACAGACTGTGATAAAGAATTCCAGCTATCCCCTTGTCCCTTGACTCTCAATCTACCAGCTTGTCACTAGACTGTTCTCTTAGTAGCTCCGAACTATAATTAGCTACTCCATTCACAATATTAGGGATAGCATCTTATTCTTACATAATTTAAAGGCTTTACCTCAAACTCATGTTCGTCATTGAACAAGTACATGTCTTCGACTCGATCCGAAAACTTTGCAATCAATCCTATCATAAAAAAAAAAACTGATATAAGTTTCTTATTCATTATTCAATGTAAACACCATAACCCAGTGCGCAGGCAGGCATATTCTCTGAATGTCTTTTGAGTGTCAGAACCAAAAGGTGACGTTCTGAGGAAGTCCTATGGCTACTGCTAGACAGATATGTAACATTTACAGAATATATCAATCTCATCCCCAGGGCTTCTTGCCTTTTTCGATATCTGGATTCTTCGCCGCCATCCGTATATCGAAAAAGGCAAAAAGCCCTGGGGACGAGGTTGAGAATATATCTCAGTAAACCTGTAATTACTCCTCCAGCAACGGCAATCAAAAAGCCTACACAAACGGCGGCAAATTGATATCCACCTTGCTCCCACTTGCTTCTTCCGGTTGGATAGATGCTTTCAAACCTTAAGATAGATGTATATTGATCGTATAAATACGAAACAGTGATCATTAACCTTCGCACAAAGTAAGTCCACGTTTGATAAAACATTTTAGGTTTTTGACAATATCTTCAAACGATGTGGCTCATCAAACACAATTCATCGGATTAATGCGATGAACATTTCAGTTAGGACAAACTTACTCGGCAAGAGAATATTTATCTTTATCAATGGAAACAACGGCGATAGCAGCTGCCACACCACCGAATATACCAGGTATTCCATGCAAATTGTGAACGCCACACGTGTCGTGGATTTTCAGGTGTTTTGTCATGAACGGCTAAAAAAGGAAGTTCTTTTAGTTACAGAATGGTAGTTAAGAAGGACGTTTTTTTTACTGAAGTCAGTGAAAAAATAAAACTGGGATTGTACAGCGCGGTTTGTTTTTCTACTAGCTACAACTGACTAAACTCTTTTCCACAAAGCGGAACAGCTGAATATTACGAATGGAAGTCCGAAGAACGTATAAGTTATGTCCGTAATATTCTTTACTATACGTTTTTATACATTATACGTAACATCATGCATATATATTTTATCCTATGCGCTTTCTCTGTTAGAAGAACCATATTGATGGATGCAGGAAATATATCGATTAAAAAGAAACAACAAAAAACTCAATTACTCTAAATGCCAATTGTGTCAAGCATATCGGGTTGATTATATCAATCGCTATTTCTCTAGCATTACAAAGCGTTGCAAGACGTTCCACTTTTTTGCAGGGTGAACGTCTCATTCTCGAGGGCTATCTACCACACTGATTCATTACCACGCAGTGATTACAGAAGCCAGTGCATACACAAGTTTTTCATTTTGTAGAAAATGGGCACCTTACTATGCTTTTACTATGCCTTTTCCCCAAATACAGCAAAAAGGCATGAAGCCCTGGGAAAGAGGTCGATACTTTTATTATTGTCCCATAGATAAACAACCTATCCAATAGTCCTTTTACTTTTATTTAAATTCCTTCACAATTGTTAAGATACGATGACTAGAAAGATGAATGTTTTTTTACCGTCAGATACGCAAAGCCAATCGTACTGATACCTCCTGAAACCATTCCAATCAAGATGGCGCCCCATGGTTTGATCATAAGATTACAAGCAGAGCCAACAGCCACACCGCCAGCTAGCGTCGCGTTTTGAATATGAGCCTTTGAAATAAAAAGCAAACGAAAAATTTTGTTCCACTTACTATGCCAGCAATAAGAACATTCTTAGAAATGTAAACGACACACTTACCATACTTAACTTGTAGTTTTTATTTACTACAATTGACATAAAGAAAGTGACAACGACACAGCCAGCCATTGAAAGGTATGTGTTAATGATAGCTCGATTATGTTGCATCGGATGTTGTGTAATAAAACCAGCATTGAACGACGGCCAATAAACCCACAGAAATAACGTTCCTGGAAAATAAAATTGTTTTGTTATTGACCAAGCCAATGTGTATTTGGATTAGTCGATATGACTTTTCTAGGGCGCTAATCATGCTTCTTAAACTTATCAAGTGCTGCAATTACGCCCTGACCTCTGTTACACCGACAAGTGTAGTAACTCCGTAAGTAAACATAAGTCAAATGAGTAAACGCCTTGAAGATTGAAATGAGCCATAATTAGGCCAAACACATGAAGGTCTTCACCAGGTAACTTTTCAAGGGCTATCAGGTGGCCATATAAAAAAAGTCTTTAGCCGCGCATGCAGCATGCGTGGTTAAAAGAACCGCTGATATGAACTAAATAAGCTACAAATGGGCAAAGCTCATCAAGGTCTTCACCAAGCAACTTTTCCAGTGCTGTCAGGTAGCTGCGTAATAAGCCTGGAATTCGCACATGCGCAGTAATAGACTGTCTATAAAATGGATCATAATTAGGCAAAACACATGAACGTCTTTATTAATTAGCTTTGTAAGGGCTGTCAAGTAGTTTTACTACATTTGTCAGTGTAACAACCCCTTTTTAAGAAATAGAATTGAGGGTAGGCCCTCTTGAATAGAAATATTTCTCACTTAACTGGGCTCATGTGCATGAGCATAATTGGGTAGTTGGTGTGTGTTATGATACAGAAATAATAGAGCAATGAGGACTACGAATAGCCATTAAAGGGGAATCAAACCCTTTTATCTAATTTTATCTGAGGGTTTGATTCCCCTTTAAATATGGACAAACAAAAATGTTTACCAGGCGCACTACTTCCCCACGAAGAATTAATTCAACAACAAACAGATAAACTCTTCATTACCGATCATTCCGAACATATCCGAATGATAAACCGATGATTCGTTTTCATGCTCGTTGCCGTGATTTCGGATTACAGCTGACACGGCTAACCCGAAATATCCGCCAAACAAATGAACGATGATGGACCCTCCAGCGTCGGATATCTTCAGGTACTCCATTATCACTGCTTCATTGATAGCAAAAAATATCGGTTCCAACATCGCAAGCACCAACATCTGCATAGGAGAAATCTTCCCGACTAGTACGCAAAAGCTGATTAAAACCGTGGCTGCCGTGAAATCCGCTGCTAACATGCTGAAACACCAATCAACGATGTTTGTTACTGCTGTTGTGCAGTTAAGTGTAATTCCAACCTCGAACCCAGGGTCTCTTGCTTTTTCGATATTTTTCGAATTGTTTGTGGCTTACGACCGGTAAAGTTTGTTCTTAATAAGTGAATGACCCATGAAAAGAAACTTTTACGATGAATATAATCGCCTTTATCACTTTTGGCTTTTTAAAAAACTACCTATTGTAAAGCTTATAAAATATTGTAGGGTCATTGAAACAAAGGATTCAGTTTTCTCAAATTCTTTTTCTCACTGGAAGAGCTGGACATGACGTAAAGCTTTGCTGAAAATTAATGAAAACAAAAAAACAGTAGAAAATTTAGACTATATAATTGTGTCCATACTTATCAAGGCTAATGTTGACGTCACCGACATTCTCATGGTATTCTCCTTCTTCTTTCTTGATTCTCTGTCGAACCCACACGTTTATTAAAATCGCCCATTGAATCGTAACTGCTCCAATTAATAGGTTATAGGACAGGGCTCCATATCCATATTTTCGTAAGAAGGACAAGAGATAAGCGATCCCCACAAATACCATCACATGAACATCTTGGAATTCTATAGATATCGAAAATTAACATTATTAGGATCAAAAAGCCATGATAAGGGCAGATAAAATGGATAAAATGAAGAGCAAACTTTCTAAATGCTCTCATGACTTACTTCAGGCAATACGCAATCCCCACTCTTCCTGATCAAGGCGTTAAACTGGATTCTAGGACAATATCCTGACCGAACATTTACCCAACAACCAGTGGCGGATCTAGAGGTATGTCGAAATTTGTGTAGGAGAGCATTAACATAATTTGTGAATTCAATTTATATTACCAATGGGATTATTTGAACACTTTTCTTTTATGGTTAGATTGCTAACACTCTTCTACACAAATTTTGACATACCTCTAGATCCGCCACTGACAACTATTAACCCCTATCCCTAACCCTAACCAACCTTAACTCTAACACTCCTCCGATTATTGTCCTGATACCATTAAGTTGATTGTACAACTTTTCAAGACGAATGGACCACCCCCGCCCCATTCCCTTCATAAGGGCGTTTAGCCAAGGACGTATAACACAAATAGATTTTATCTCATTAATTATTTGAATATGTTATATTGCATACAACGCAGAAAATGTTTGTTAGATGGCATAAGCAAATAATATTATTTGTTGGTTAAATTAATGGTTAAACACTACCTGTTACCTATGGACACGAAATTAATATGACGCTGTAGAAATTACAAACGGAAATTAAAAGTTAACTCCAGAAACCACACGTTTAGTTAGGGAAGATTGTCTTTTACAAACAAACACTGTGTTAATAGAGACACACAACTTAAACAACGAATTATGCACGCATTCCAAAAGTTAAGCCCCATTCTACATTGTCCCTCAAAATCTACCAAATTGAGAATAGACGAGTTTCCAATGTTAATTACACTTTTATACCTTGTACATACTAAAAATCAAATACAATGTATGAAAATAGATAGGAAGTGCTAATGTGTATTGAAACTTTCTAATGTCGATTGTCTTTAAGGGGACTCCAGAGAACCAAATAAAGTGACAACATTTTGAAGTGTATAAAGAGACTTTTATTTCCTGCGAGGCTGCGTGCGCATACTCACAGGAAAATGACTTGATTAATGATATTCTATGTTGCAATATACCGTAATTATCGAGCAAAGAACACTGGTGTTTATAAACATTACGTCACTAAAGCTTGGTCCCCACTACGGCGATAAATGCTCATCGCCTAAGCGACGACGAATTTTCGAAAGTTCTTCGCTTTATTTGCATCGCTTTCCTTGGTCGCTTTTTATCCCCATCTGCGGTCGCTTTTTTAAATAAAAATATTTTTATGCACAATTTTTACGGTTATATACGTACGTTGAAGTGATACATCTTGTCGGAAAGAAGAAAAAATTTATTGATTCTTTGTATGATATTACTACTAAGAAAAATTCGAAGACGAACGAAAGATTTTGGGTTCATAAGATTTTTTTTTTCAATGTGAAAAACGTGGCGCATACATCCAAATCTTGAAAATCGAAATATTAAAGCGAAAGATGAAAGCAAATTACGGCCGATTGTGTTAATTTCTTTTTCATTATTATTACAGTTATCCTTACTTCTGAAGTATACAGAATGTTTTTATTGCTCAAAACCAAAATGTTGAGCTTCAGGTACCACGTGCTCAAAAACAATACTTTTGCATTTAAATTTTAAAATGGTTATTAATCTCCATTGAATTTATAGGCGGTATTTCTTTGAGATTGAAAAACAATGAAAATAAGGCGATAGGAAAAGCGATAAAATATCAAAAAGTTTTGATATTCATCGCTTTTGCTATCGCTTCATTTTTTAGGCGAAGAATTTAAAAATCCGGTCGCTTTTCATCCCCACCAATGGCATTAAAAACCATCGCCGCGAAATATGAAAGCGATGAAGATTCATCGCCGTAGTGGGGACCAAGCTTAAGAAACTCATCTATATTTCATTTATCCAAAGATGTTTCTTTATGGCTTTGGAGAATGATCAACCTCCTCCCTATGGGTTCTTCTGATGAGTAGGGGGCGAGGCTGAGTTGAATTGTGAAAATTTTTCTTCCCCACTTATTGATTATTAGGAGTTCCAGTGCTCTCTCAAAACTCATAAGATCTCAAAACTGTTTTTTCCAATGAGTATATTGAATTTCAAAAGTTTTACATCAATATCAGGCCATTTTTAAGATCTTTCAACAGCTATATTGACACTTGACATTACCATAAGGTCGACAAAAAAAGTGCATCAGCAGTTTTCTCCACGAGAGAGCCAATTATTATTTTATTACTTTGTTTGAGCGCTTTGTAAATAATAAATCGAAAGAAATTTAAATCAACTTGGAAGTTGAACTAAAAAAAATTGTCAAAAGTCTTCTAACCAGCAGTATTTTTAGAGGATTGATTTAGAAATTCAAGCCTTACGATCTGTAAAAAGCTTATGACAGATTCATGCTAATTACGACTGTATGTCATTAGCCATCATATCATTAACAGATTTTTATCTTTCAAATATCGCCTTTTTGTTGATACAGTTATCTTTTATTATTACCGGTGTAAAAACTTGGGTACTTCTCAGTAAACCGATCTATCATCGGGTTTTTTGTTGATTTTGAAAAATTGATACCAACTGGGATTACAACAGTGTGTCCATGCCCAAGCTCAAAATAGGCTTTCGCACGGAGAAGATAGTTGAACGTGGTCATACTTACGAGGATAACTTGTATCAGTATCTTTGACGCCAACTTTCGAATAATCAGCAAATCCAGCATATAAGCCCAGCAATAAAATTTGCACAGTCAGCAAAGCAATGGGAAAGGCTCGCTTAGATTTTTCCATATCTTTTTCTCCGCTGCAATCAACTGCACTCAACTGCACAATACTGCAACAATCTGTGGTATAGGATTTCAGTATTCTAAAAAAAACTGATGAAATCGATCCTTACAAATAATTTGTAATTTAATTAGTCTTCATTTGTACCCAGGCGTTTTTTATTTTTCTTGTCTTTGGAAGGTGTCTGCTAGCCTGGATATTAAGTACGGTTGCTTAATTAACACAAATGAGATTGTTCGATTAGGGACTCGATTAACACACTAACGCGGCAATTGACAAGGTGTGTACAATTTGTTGTAGACATTCCTTGGGACAATGAGACGGTTAATAATTTTGATGAATAATTACACAAGTATTCAAAATATATAAGAAAAGAATAACTCAATGTTTTTATGAATACGCTTAGAACGTCAAAGGCTCGAGAAAATTATTTCAACAAATGTTCTATGAACAATGAAAGCAGTAAAAACATACCAAGAACATTCTTTCGTCCAAAATGGTATTTTAAAAGTACGGTGGAACTCACGAAGTTGCTTATGAAGTCTTTTGAAATTCTTTTTTCTTGGACAAATATTTTGATTTTAAAAAAAATTATCAAACGATGATACAATCACAAGGCAATAGGATATTCGTAATAAGTATTTCGTTGATGTGCATAACTTGTCAACTATTCTAGTATTTGTATAAGTATTATGACAATTGTCAGTGGACTCAGAGTGGAAGCTCTAACTCCCTATCAAAAGCTGTTGCGAAGAGAAATGTTATCCATTATTTTTTATATATTTAATATTGCCTTATACTTTGCGACGCACAATATTTTTTTCCGCATCATCATTGTTTTCTAAGTTTTGATTGGTTTCTTTCTTTCAATAGCAAAAATTACAAAATGTGGTTTTAACCTATTACATTTTTCAAGTTGTTACTATTGTATTTTCTAAGATGAAAAACGATCTTTAATTTTTACCTATTAACTTATTTATTTTTACTTTTGATTTTACTACGAAATATTCAAATTGCCGCCATCCGTATGTCAAAAAGGTAAGAAACCCTGGGTTCGAGGTTGACGAAAAATTGAACCTCCTTCGTCTAATAAAACATATTTGAGCGAGGGCAACCTAGTCCCAAGGGCGTTCCTTTCTAAAGCCCTCTAGGGATTCATTCATACAGTACATGCAGGGTGTCTCAGAATTACTTATCCACAAACTTTCAGTGTCTATTTCTCAACAATTATTTGTCAAAATGTTGCGAAATTTACATCACAAGGAAGCCTTTTTCCAGTACCTTTGATTGATATAAAATTTTCAACAAAATGATTATTCTTCGGAAAGTTATTGAAGAAAAACACACAGATTTGGATTATTAATTTCTTAAAGATCAATTAGCAGTTCCTTAATGACATTTTGATAAAACAATTTTCTTTTGTTCTGATCGTAAAATCTTTTGAACTTGTTAAGCAAAAGTACGCACATTGAATTCCCAAAACCTTTATCTTATCAACTTGCTCGGTTATAAAATTAGAGGCTTAAGAATTTCTAACGACAGAAATGATGTTTGAACTTATCTGATTGTGTTTGTAAACTTGTTGCATTGTTACACGCGTTAATTGATCTTTAACAAGTTAATGATCTGAAACCATGATATTTTCCCCAATAACTTTCGCAAGAATTATCATTTTGCTTCAAATTTTATATTTTCAGAAAGAGCTTGAAAAGAGCTTTCATATGGTATGTAAATCGCAAAAATTTGACAAATAATATTTGAAAAAGACGCATTGAAAGTTTATGGATAAAACGTTCTAAGACACACTGTATTTAAACAAATTAAGAATTATTAAAAAATCGACGGTGTGGAGAAATGAACGTAACCGCAAATTAATGCAACACACAAAACTATCAATCAACGCCGAAAATGGAGACGATTCCAACCTCGAACCCAGGGTCTCTTGCCTTTTCGATATACGGATAGCGGCGCCCTTGGTTCGAGGTTGGAGAGGATTGACATCATTCATCATGAGATCAATATAACATTTTCGGTAAGTAACGGCGGTCTGCCTAGTTATCACTTTTCCCCTAGCTTCTATGTATTCTGTTGTTAAACTTCTGCCACGTTTCCCCCAAGTAAAGTAGTTAAAAGAATAGCTATAATGGCTGACTATACGATATCATATAAACCTTTCCGATTTAAACAGCGTTACAACAATGTTCCCAGTGGGCAAAACGGTCAAAAAGTCATTGCGGCGAAGAGCATTTTTATTGAAATAATGCGTATATTTCTATAGAAATGCACTCCTTTGTAGAGATTTTTCAACAAATGTCCACCGGGTTAGATCAAAATCAGGTGTTTTGAAAGATATTCGGGTATATTCCATGTTTTATCCCATGGGTATCTCCTTATAACATTTTTTCACATACAAGTTATAATTATAATCCAATTTACTTTATGATGGTATGGAATGGTGGATGTGACCACAAAGAATTCTAAAGTACGTTGTTAGTACGTAAATATTCATGTTATGATCACCTAATAAGCGTGTAACAATATAACGCAACATAAGGGATTGTTCACAAATGACGTCAACCATTTTTTCAAGATTTTTGAATTTTTGATTTTTCTGTGTCAACTTTGCTTTACCCCCTCCCTGAGTTGACGACATCGTTTGATTGTCTCCCCCTTACAGTTGACGCCATTTGCTAACAATCCCTAACGAAGGAGGAGTTTAATAGTTTGACCAAATTTCGTTATCTAAACTGAATTCATTATTAAATTGCGTGTGTATATACGGCAAGATAACTTTAATCTCAGGGAATTATCTCTTGCTATTTTCATATTAAACACTTACCGAAAGAAAATGATAGTTCAATCTAACCTCGGTCTTAGGGCTTCTTCGCCATTATTATGCTGATACGACAGCTATCAAAAACAACACAATTGTATTTGTCTTTTAAAGAAACGTCTTAATTCATTCGACGATTGGAAGGAACCTTCGTTTTCTTAAAAAATAACTTGTATTTGCGCCGTTCAAACGAAACTATTTATTCTGTCTTTGCACTAAGAAATTTTTTTCACATTTGAATGCCTTTCCCAAATTCCTGTTTAAGACGACGTTGGACGTACTAACTAGTTCAAAACATGTTGCTAATCTTTTATTATTTTCATAGGCACATTCTAGATGCGACTACTGCGCCCCGTGTTTGAGTCCAGTCGTGTCGTATCTCGATACTCCACTCTGATGCACTGCCTGGATGACATTCCATCGACTGACTGCATACTACTGGCATTCATGCAAGTTAGAGCAATGCTATACATATCTCTTGTGGTAAGTCAACTACTAGTTGCAAGTCGGTAGGCAGAATAGCTAGAGATATGTAATAGCAAACCATTGAAGCCGAAGGACTAGAAACTGCCAGTGTACTTACTTACTTACATAATGATATTTCTTTTACGTCTTCAGTGGTGATAAAGGTCACGTTTTTTCTTTTCTAACTTAAATGAGTAAACTCTCGTCCACAAATTTCGGGTGAAATCTAGAAACGCCTCTATTTTTGCCAGTTCAACAAATACTAAAACTACATTTCATCAAAGAACAGAAGGGCGCGAAAAAAAGATCAAATTAACGTCGCCATAAAACAAAGAAATGCATACCAATATATTTGTTTTTATGTGATTTTATCCAAATAAACAATATTATATGTATGCACTCTTTTGCTACATTTCTTCTAAATAGCCGCGATATCATGTTCATATCATATCATGTTCAGATACATAACCAAACTTCTAGTACGGTATCATTACAAAATAAAACACTTATCTTGCAAAGAGCCCGAAGTCAAACTTAAGATGACACTTTAATACTCATTAAATTTTAAAATCTTGAAATTCAAATAATTTAGATATCTGAAGGTCGCCTGTTTCATCCATGATTGTCTTAATACGAATTTCCTTTGGTATCTTTTGCAGATTACTGAGCGGATTATGCCGAAATTGATCAGAAGTTCTTTTGCCATCGGAAGGTTATTAAAATATTTTTGTAAAAATTTACAAACTTTCATGTGCTACAATAGTTTTCTTTCTCGATTGTTGTCATCATCGCCGGTAACCAGGAGGTTTGTGTTGGCCTTGAAAGTCAATCATATTATAATGACGAATTTTTATCAGAATGTGTTAATGCGTTGCCAATACTTCGTTTCATACGTCTTCAAATTCGCAATCTTAATTTTAAACTGGTCTAAATACACTCATTCCCCAATTTGAAAGAGGCCTAAGTCCAGTTTTGTGAAAATTGAGATTTTTACATTTTTGAAATGTTTAGTTGACAGACCTACTCTTCAAGTGCATAAAACTTGTAACAACTATAGCCCCAGCAAAACCCTACTTCAGTATTTAAAATTCTCAACGGGGTTGGCGTTGAAATATAAACATTTTTTGATTTTTTCTTAAGGTGTAGAAAATGGACTTAGGCCAGTTTAAAATTAAGGTCATTTAGACTTAGGCCACTAATTACAAGTATGGGCGTATACTTTGTAAGCCCATCCCACGACTTCACAAGAATCTCACGCATAATACTTCGACCTCGGTCTAACAGAGGCGTAGCCAGAGGTCAGTCAAAATTTGTGGAGGAGAGTTAAGTCATTTAGAGTAGAAAAGAAAAGCGTGCAAGTAACCTAATTGCCACTAAAGACTGAAAAGAAATATCATCATGTTGAACTCCTCCAGGTTTTTTTGACTGACCCTAACTACGCCTCTGTCTAAGGTCTTTTTCTTTTTCGATAGAAAAGTGCAATATCTCTATATGAAAAGGGCAAGAGAGCCTGGGTTGGAAGTTCGGCATGCACTAATCGGAAACCACTGGAAGACTTGTGAAACGGAATTGCAACAATTTTACTTCCACATAGTATCTGCTATTATGATTTATCAATTTGACCTCTATACAGTTTCCATACCAGATTGCTACAATAAGATATCTGAGGAGATATTACTCAGTCCATTCAAAACGTTTTTAAGACCTCCATTTTCTAGTTCAACAGAGGCGTAGGAAACTCTGCGGAGGAGAGTTAAGTTTAAAAGAAAGTAAGTGCAAGTAAGTCCATCTTCAATTTAGATTTATTTATTTATTTATTTATTTATTTTATTTATTTATTTATTTATCATCAATATTTATACAGGATAAAACATTTCAGAATATATTCTGCTTTTTTAGAGTGAAGAGAAATTTGTTTGTGTGTACAAAAAAAAAACATAGAGGTATGTGAAGCAGTTGGGTTTCTCCAGTTTTTCAAGTCAAGATATTATTTAATCAACAATTTCAAGTTACATAATCAATGTTTTTTCTCTTGTTTTTCCATCCAAGCCTCGAACTCAGGATTTTCTACTTTTTACCGCCGTCCATATTCCATATTGCAAGAAGCCCTGGGTTCGAAGTTGGCTCAATTTCTCCACCCCATGGTGAAGAGGAGGATATCTTGAGTGTGCAAATTAGCCCGAAGTGAAATCTCCACCCGGTGTCAACGTGTATACAATTTATAGGTATGGGGTTGAACTCACACCGGGATGAACTTTACCCAAAGACGAAATTTTGCAACCCTTTACATACGATGATAATAAATACGACTGGGCTCAATGTAATTGCGACACCGTCTATAGTAACTTATAAAATTTAGAAGATAACGCAGGTCAAAGAAAAGCAACGTATGAGAGTATGAGCATATTATAAATAAATAAATAAATAAATAAACAAATAAATAATAATTAAATAAATAATAATAATAATAATAAATACAGTTTTTAAAAAGTTTTAGTACTTCTTTGGTGCAGCCTGCGATGGAACTTTAGGCAGCACGTTTTTACGTGAAGATGGCGGTTTCACGTCAACTTCATCCAACCCTTTTAACAATGCATCAATATCGTCATCCAATGAACAATCGGATTTATCTGTGACGTCATCTTTGTCACTGCTGTTTTGTGACGGCAAACTAAAATACGACTTTTGCATTGATAATGGAGGTAAATCCTCTAAGCTTGAATGCCTACTGCAGGTTGGTGAATTATTTTCTTTCTTCAACGATTCTGATTCGTTTCTTCCATATTCTAAAGATGATTTTAGAAACGATCTTTTCGATGATACCTTCTTCACAGCTCCTCCTAACTCATTGTTCTCAGTGTCCTGGGCTATTACATCATTGGTTTTTTTCGACATTGGTAACTTGTCTTTCAAAGGAGGTAATGATGTCAGCTCTCCACTTGATCTTTTTCGCAGGGGAGGTAGTTTACCAACAGGTTTGCGTGAGATATTTTCTTGTTCTGATTTTTCATCATCTGACATGCGTTTCGCAGTTTTGTCATGTTGTTGATTGACATCGTTGTCATGGTGATCTTTTTCATTCTTTTTTATTTCTTCTTGCACTGCGGACTCGTCAGGAAGACTCATTTCACTAACGTAACTAATCGAATCACTATCCTCATGTTTTGAACTTTTTCCAGATTCATGACTATGGTCACTCATACTATCGGAATTGCTCTCGTCACCTTCATCCTCAGAATCTGTAGAGAGACTGGCCACAGATTCTTCAAAGTCATCACCGTAGTCTTCTGATAAGTCTTCTTCAAACTTCATTGTTTTTTTCTCACTAAAAACAAAACACGGAAAGCTAACAATCTTCTGTTTCCATTGATAAGACTCAGGTAAAGTCAATCCATCAGTTGAATATAGAAAGGTTCTTACACTTTCGATTTTTCTGTTTCTTCACTAGATCGTGGTTCAGGTGCAACTGCATCCTCTCCATAATCAAACGAAATTTCGTCAATATGGCTGATTGTTTCATCAATTGTCTTGTCATGTGAAGATCTAAAAGACATGAAATTATTTCGTTGAGTTCAGATAATCGACTTTGCAACTAATTACGGTTTTGTTAAATCCATATTGGATTTACTTCCTTTTTAGGGCGATGGGACATAGGAATATGGTTAGAGGCACAGAACCTTAAAAGTCAGGAATATATTTTTCTATCAGCGCTATTGCCAAGAGTCCAGCAAAATCAAGCCATCCGCAACTTCAAAAAATATAAAAAGGTTCTTACGCTTTAGATATTTCTGTTTCTTCACTAGATCGTGGTTCAGGTGCAACTGCATCCTCTCCATAATCAAACGAAATTTCGTCAAAATGGCTGACTGTTTCATCAATTGTCTTGTCAAGCGAAAGTCTAAAAAACATGATCATTTTGCTGAATTAGGATAATCAGTTCAATAATGACAACAGGACATCCAATAGAATAATACTTACTGTTCTTGCTTTGCGTTTTTATCTCGCCCTTCATTCGTTAACGTATGACTTTGATCTTTCATATCTGTTACAGAGCGTTTGTCTTTCTCAAGTTCGTCTGTTAAACGTTTCAGTTCTTCTTGTAGTTTGTTTATCTCTTTTTCACGTTTCTGTTTATCCATCTCAGCACGATTTTCAAAGTCTTCCATTTTCTCTTCATTTTCTTTTAACATCTTCGTTAGCATGTCTATCTTCTCTGTGTATTCATTTTCCTTTTCAGTTCTGCTACAAACAATTGATTGGATCTTACTCTTCAATTCTTTGATTTCGTTCTCTTGCATCTGATTCTTTTCTTCGTAACATTGACATTTGCTGTTGATTTTAAGGCACTCTTCTTTTGCTACTGCTAACTGCATTTCCGTTTGATCTAACTTCTCACCGAAGTCCTCCAATTCTTTATTTAATTTTGTGATGTTTTCCACTGATTCTTCTAGTGCTTTAATCTTGTTTTCTTTTTGCTGAATCAAAGACTTTAGTAAAACTACATCATTTCTTTCATGATCTTGCTCTTCAATTTGTTTTCGAAGATTTTGAATTGTGTTGACATACTCTTTGATTTCATTGTCTTTGTTTTCCTGGTCTTCCTCCAGTCTACGAATTTCCTTTTCATATTCCTCGACCTTTTTATCAATTGAAGATGTTTTTCTTTCATCATTCAACTCACGCTGTAAAGCTTCGGTTTTTGCAATGAAAGCGTCTTTCTGCTTTTGTAAATCATTTGATTCTTTGATCAAATCATCAATATTTCTTTTCAGATTTGCAATCTTTCTTTCTTGCTCTGCATGTTTCTTCTCAATCTCATCAGATCCTTTCGTTTTCAAGTCTTCGATGATTCCATAACAACGCTTGTTTTCTTGTTCACTTTCTTCCAATCTTTGCATTAGCCTGAAATTTTCAACGTCTGCATCATTACGTTCCGTTTGCAGAGTGTTAACAAGGGCGCCAAATTCTGATAGCTTGCTGTTTAGTTCATCAACTTCTTTGTTCTTCGTGTTTAATTTTTTCTTTGTCGTCTCAAGTTGTTTCTTTAAATTTTGTATTTCACCGAAATCGCGATGTCCAGAATCTTGTCGAAGTTTTAGGAACTTTTTTGTTTTGTCCAAATCAGTTCGAAGAGTGGAAAGCTCTGCTTCTTTAGATTTTGCTTTCTCCTGCAATGCAGATACTTCGGTGCAAATCTTCTGATCACAGCAAGAATGCTCTTTCTGCAGATTTGATAACTGTTTAGCAGTATCATCATATTTTCTCTGCAGTTCAACTTTATCGTTCTTTAACAGTTCATTTTCCTTTTTTAGGTTGCTAAGTTCCTCAAGAAGTTCTTCGTTTGATTTTTGATGTTCAACTACTATTTCATTCAACTTTTCCTCAAGTCTCTTCTTGTCACATTTCAACTTTTCAATTTCTTCCTCTGCGACATAAAGTTCTTCTTTCGCTTTCACGTTCATTGCTCTAGCCTCTTCGTGATTAGAACGTTCTTCAGCAATCTGCTGGGCGGCAATTTCATTATCATCCTTGAGCAATTTCATGTCGTTCATAATTTCCTGATTTATATTCCTATATTGACTTAACTGATCTTCGAATTTTCTTAATTCTTCATTCTGTTTTGCTTCCAAGATTTTTCTCTCAGCTAATTCTCTGTTCTTTTCTTTCAACAAATCATCTACTTCCTTGATTTTCTCGTCTTGTTGAAGCTTGATATTTTTCAACCGATCTATCTCCTGTTGCTTTTCTTCTTTACAATTTTTGTTTTGGCTTAAGAGTATTTGTAACTCTCTTTTCAGCTTACTCATTTGGTCTACATGTTCTGACTTCTCCTTCTGCATATCCATTAACGTTTTTCTCCACCCTTCACTTTTTTGGGATTTTAACAATCTTTCCTCCATTAGTTCTTTCTTTGTTTCTTCCAATAATTGATTTGTTTCCTTGATCTTTTCTTGTTGTTCAAGTTTGATGTTCTCTAAAAAACGTATTTCCTCTTCTTTTGTTTTTTTGCATTTCTCACTTTCATTTAGAAGTGATTGCATTTCCTTCCTCGATTTTTCTTGCTGATCTATCATATCTTGCAATACATCAACTTGTTTGAGACGTTCTACCTCTCCATTCTGCATATCCAGTAATCTCCTCTGTAGCTCAGAGCACTGTTCCCTAATACTGATTGAGTCAATATCCAAAACTCCCTGTGTTGATTTATCTTCCTTTGTTTTCTGTATTTGGTTATCCAACTGCTTTTGAACTTGGTGATATTTTAACTTGTATTTGCATACTTTTTCATCCAAATCTTTCTGCTCTTTATTCATCGATACCAACCTCTCCTCAATTTCTGCAACACGGTGTTCCTTCTGTTGAATTCGTGTTGTGAGGTTTTGCACTTTAGTTTGTTGAAATTCCAGTTGTTTAGTTAAATCCTTGATTTTTCCTTCTTTCAGTAAGATGTCATCTTTCAACAGTTTGATCTCATCCTTGCTTTTCCTTAATTCTTTTTCCTTTTCGTTCAACTTGTTCTGTACTGTAACGAGCTGTTGTTTGATATCTCTGATATCATCTTCTTCATCTACTATGTCTGTCGCCTTCTGACTCTGTTTCCTTTGGATGTTATTCAGTTCCACTTCTAAGGTATTGATTTTATTCATCACACAATCTAGTTTCATTTCCAAGGAAGTATAGGTGTCTTCACCAATCTTTCCAAAACTCTTTAATGAACAGAGAACAGAATTTGCTTCCATTTGGCATTCACTCTGCCATGACTCCATCGGTGTGATGAGAACGTCTTTGTATTTATATTTGAGATTGTATTCCTGATCAATCCGTCGTTGTTCACGTCGTAACAGAGCAAGCTCCCTTTCTTTATACGCTGACTTTTCAGCAAGAACTTCCAACTCATCACGAATTTTCAGAACGATCTTTTCTCTGTCAGATACTTGTTCTTGCAAATTGTAAACCTCATCTTCAATCCCTATGATAATCTCTTCAATTTTGTTTTTTTTGTCTTCCAGATCTTTAATCGTTGGGTTTCTTTTGACCTTGCGGAAACCAACCACGGGTTCTTCCCCGCGAAGAACAGCTGTCAAAGCTGCAACTTGTTCTCTTAACTCCGTCACCTCATCACTATTTGCATGGCACCTTTGATGGTGTGCTTGTAAGTCCACATCCGAGAAAAATATGGGTTTTTCGAAACATTCAGAGCATGTCCTCATGTTCGAAATGTTAAGGTTGACACCTTTGAACCTCGTAAACATTGTTACGTATGCTTAAAGAAATGTTTTTATTAATAAAGTAAAATCTTTCGCAATAAAATAAGAAGCTGTTCACTTTAACGATCATCAGCTTTCTAATATAAATATTTGACGTCAAATCGTTGTTTAACGTCATCTCTTTAGCTATCTCAACGTAGGAGATTTATCTCTTCTTCTCAGTGTCTTTTCTTTTAAGTTTAAAATAGCGTTAAAAGTCAGAAAGAAAAAACGTTCGAAAAATAGCTGTCTCATTTTTGAAAGATGAGGAATTTCAAAGCTGTATAATTGAAAATGAAGAAGCTGTATATATTGAAAATGAAGAAGCTGTATATATTGAAGATGAAGAAGCTTCAGACATAAATAGAAGACAAAACTTTTTGTTAGTACTACTAGTTTCATCCTTTCGGAATCCTCAGCTAACAGTTAGCTGAGGATTCCGAAAGGATGAAACTAGTAGTACTAACAAAAAGTTTTGTCTTCTATTTATGTCTGAAGTATTAATGCTCCTTCGGTAGAGCACTTTCTACGTAAGAAGAATTCATCATTCAGAAGATGAAGAAGCTGTATATATTGAAGATGAAGTGTTTCCTATATGGAGCAGCTAATTTTCAAATTTCGCATATTTCAGAAATTCTTCGAAAATTTACGAATTTCTTTTCGTATCACCACAGCCCGAGTTGTTTTGATGGTTTTTCCATTTGTACATTTCCTGGCGGTTGTTTTGAATTTCGTTATTTTATTTTATTGTTTTATTATTTTTTTGTTCATGTTTTTACAGAGACTTTGGTCGACTGTTTTATTCGTCTGCAAATTGAGTTCAATACACAATATCAGGCCTTTTAGGTTAGATTTTTATGTGCAAGTTTCTATTCCAGTCTTTCTGGTTTAAACTCTAATCCTTATTAGTTAACTGCATACTGCGACTCGAAACTCTTGTTCAATCTCATCGCAAATCTGTCCGATTTTACTTGTCTGGCTTGGAATCTCGATAGTTGACCAAACGACTTTAGTCTGAGATTTTATAGTTATAGTAAAATATTTTTATCTTTATTAACTTATTATAGTAGGTCCACATCAGCTTCATGCTGCCTTGTATTTTAACCTGCTTGACTAAATAAAATAAGAATAATAATAATAATAATAATGATCCAGGAGTTGCAACTTACCTCAAGAGAACTTTATATGTAAAAGTAGACACAAATATTATCTTCTTTTGAATCGATACAGTTATAGATTGCCCACTTTGGTGGTAGTATTTACATCATTTGACAACATAACATTGTACATTTTCTTTATGATCTATAGAAATATAAGTGAATTGATTGATTGACCTCTGGAACATGAGCCATGAGGTCGAAATTTAAAATAAAATAAAGTATATGATGAAGCTTCTGGTTATCTTTTATTTATCATAAAACTGCGTCTGGATTTATTCAAACATTTAGTTGAAGATTGTTCGCGTATACCAGCACGAAGCTCCGAGTACTAAATCAAAATCAAATTGTCTTTTATGATATACTTTGCGGGCAGAAACTTTCGCGTATCAAAAAGAACTTTCGCATTTCGCAGATTTTGGAAATAATTTCAAAAATTTGCTGAATTTTGCTTTGAAAAAAGAAGCTTTTTTCGCGTGAAAAAACTTTCACACTTTTGAAATTATCTATGATTTCGCGTGAGAAAACTTTCGCGAAAAAGAGCCAAAAAACGCGAATAATTTTTTTTTTTTTAAAACATATATCATTGTGTCTTTCAGAAAGTATACACAAAGCCAAATAATTACAAAACGGAGTATATATAATTACAAATTCCAAGTTGGTACATCACACTTTGAATTGAGTTCCATCTTAAGGAGTCAAATCCTTTGTCTTCGATTCGTTGATTGATAATTCGATGTCGATTTCGATGCTATGATTTGACTTGAAATATGGCGATCTGGAGCCCCGCAGGCACAAAACACATGCACGAATCAGGTGAAAATTAATTCGTAATCTGAGCCAATTCATAATCACGCTATAGCTTACATTTCGTTTTTCGGCAATTTGCTCGGCAATTCGTTTGAATAGCACGCCACATTTTTTGCTCATGCCTCCGAAACAAGTGAACACCAATGGGGTGAATGAGGCTTGATCGACTGATGTAATACGTTTATTGTATGATCTTTTCTTTTTTTGCTCGTTGGCTCTGTGTGCAGCAGATAGGGTGGTTTTCTGGTAAGACTTGGCAGTGGGATTGAAGACCCTTACGTCAAAGAAAGCCATCTGACCTTTAGCCCAAACTCCTCTTGCTGCTACATCCACACGAGCTTCTTCGGATTTGATCGTACTAGCGGGAAGCGTTTCTCTCCCGTTAGAGGTGTCAAGGTTGGTTCTAAGTGTACGTCGTGGTAACACTCAGATAATAATTCGGCAGTGAAATTTCGAAGTCCGTTGTGTCGGATTACGATAAATCCGCCTTTGGGACAAGAAAGTGCATGATCGATAGTAAATGGTTTATCACATACCGTATTCTCTCTAATTAGTGCCCCTCTCCAATAAGCGCCCCTCTCTAATAAGCGCCCGAGCGCTTGTTATAGTGACTTAGCGTTAACTCAGATATTAATAAGCGCCCGGGCGGTAATTAGAATTTTGAACAAAAAGCGAAAATTCTGTACTAGAAACGGAAGATTATATTTTTGTGATGTCTTAATATAAGTTATAAGTACAAAATCTTATTTCGTTGCCATGAAAAATGCAGTTGTTTTTATTCTTTTCTGTTACAAATAATAATATCACCAGAAGCTTCATTTTTGGAAAAAAAGAACAAGTTATGTTTTCTTCTTTTATTCTTTTTTGATAAAATGCATATTTTTATGATATGCCTCGTTCGCAGCTAGCATGACCATTTCAAAAATTTTTTATAAGCGCCCCTCTCCAATTAGCGCCCCTCTCTAATAAGCGCCCCCCTAATTTCCAAAAAATTTTTATAAGCGCCCAGGCGCTTATTAGAGAGAATACGGTACACAACGCGATGGTAGATTCTTCAATGGAATGCCGTATCGCAAATTAATGAAATCTCAGAATTCTTGTTTTTAAGAAGAAGCCATTTTCTTTTATTGGTAGTGCAGCTTGACGCTCCATTTTCTAGCGTAGCTTCGAGTGTTTTCAGTTTGACAGGTGATTTGTGCCTTCACTTCTTCGAGTTGCGACTTTTGTCTCTCGACTTTCTCTCTTTTCAATTCATTTGCAATGGTGTTTTGTCGCTGCGCAGTATCTGTGGATCATACGTGTTGTCCTGTTCACACAAACTTTGTTGACCATCGCCTCAGTAATGTTTCGTGAGTTGGAATACTCGATCTTACATCTTTCTGATGGTATGGCAATTCCTAATCCACCAAGCTTTGCTGG
Source organism: Turritopsis dohrnii (assembly GCA_027922465.2). NCBI lineage: Eukaryota > Metazoa > Cnidaria > Hydrozoa > Anthoathecata > Oceaniidae > Turritopsis > Turritopsis dohrnii. The sequence goes on along the minus strand of BQMF02000208.1, from coordinate 194,053 downwards.
AAGAGAAAACAATTTTCTCTCTATACGATGGCCCAGAAGGATCAAACTGCGCGCACGTCAAGAAATACTGCGCGCTTCCCTTTTACTGCGCGCTTCTCCATTTTACTGCGCGCTCTTGTGTAACCTTACACTGCGCGCTCTCATCGACTATTCTGCGCGCTCTTCATAATACTGCGCGCTTCCCTACGACCACACTACTACGACCATATCAAAATTTGTGTTTTCGAATGGTGTGATTAAAGGAAAAATGTGTGATTTTTCAATTAATCCATTTGACAGAAATATGTTTACATCAAGTATGATAGAGGCCCGGAAAACCCGAGTTATGAAATCGAGTTATGAAGTCGAGTTATGAACTATGACGTCATAATTCGAGTTATTAACTCGAAATTTTTAATTTTCTATATTCTTTTGAGTTAATAACTCGAAAATATATTTGCCGCTTTTACAACTCGAGTTATTAACTCGAAATTATAAAAGTCAAATTTTGAATTCGAGTTAATAACTCGAAGTTAATTTTTCAAATAAATTAAATCGAGTTACTAACTCGATAGTATTATATTGCTTTAAAGGAATCGAGTTATTAAAGTTTTCAAAAATTTCTTACGATTTATCGTGTGTGCTTGATTTTCAGAATATTTTTCAAATATGGCAAGGGATATTTTCGAAAGTTCACTGGGAATGGTGTGAGTTTTTAAAAAAGGTAAAGTAGGCCAAATTTGAGGCAAATTTTGGAAATCGTTCAATTTTAATGAAAATTTAATAGTGGAACAAGTTTGTACTGCTGATTTCAAATATGAAGGTCAAATTGTGGATAAGGTCAAATTAGGCCAAATTTGGACCAAATTTTGAACATTGTTCAATTCTAATGAAGATTTAATAGAGGAATGACTTTGTACTGTTGATTTCGAATTTGAAGATCAACTTGTGCATAAGGCCAAATTAGGCCAAATTTGGACCAAATTTTGAAAATTGTTCAATTCTTGGAACAATTTGAGGCCAAAATTTTTCCTAAGCGTCTTACAGAATAATCAAAGTTACGAGGCGAGTTTGCAAATCGTTAAGATGTGCATGATTCAGAATACAGAAGTAGTCGGTCGAGGTTTGTTGCACTTTGGATAACATATTGACGAATACATGAAAAAGAAAATTGTTTATATTTTTTTTGCTCTATGTGCTCACATGTTTTGTTTTAGTTTTTCTTTTCTCCGTTGTCATCTTATGAGCCGATGTGTGTTATTGTTAATGTAATTATAATAGAGTTTGCACTCTTGCATATTTTAACAGCACTTTCTTTAATTAATTTTTAGCACATTTAAACTTTATATCTAACATTTATAGAAATGTGGCTCTTATTTATTAACTTCTTGTAAAAATACTTACAATTCAACTTTAATTTTTATTTTAAACTGATGATGACAGAAAAATCAAAACATCTTAAAACATTGTTTTTAAGCTGTACTGCCATTTGTTTTGGAAAATAGGATGAAACACTCCGTGATAAACGTCGCATTTTCGGCAAGGTTGAATGCTGAAGGAGTTGATTTCATCGTAGAGTGTTTTTATTATTTTACCGCCCAAACAAGAACAGATTTCGTTCACACTTTCGTAAGATTTCTTTAAAACCGAAGTATACTTTAATTAAAAGTGCCCAAGTTACATGATCTTATTCCTACTTCAAAAGGCGTGCGAAATAATTTCCACTTTGTTGGATATTTAGGGTCTTCAAGAAAAGCGCACGTTTTCATAATTTAATACATTATATTATGGACTCGAAAAAATATAAAATGCAGCATTCGGAAGTTTTCCGTATGAAATCCAAAAAAGTGTCCGAAAGTTTTTCCGCCAAAAGTTTTTCCTCCGACAATTTTCGCTTTTAATGTAGTTTTCTTATAAAAGACTTCATAAACTAATGTTAATTGACAGATAACCATATATTTACGAACTCAATAATTTTCCAAAAATGTTTATACGATGTGTTTTCATTAATAAAAAATAATAACAGAAGTATCACTATGTTTTGTAAAAAAGAACATAGCTTTATCAAATTATATAAAGTGTTACATCAGTCAGTATTTTTAAAAGCGCCAATGATATAAACCTAATATTAGCACTCAAAAAAGTTAATTTGAATTTAAGATCTCTGGTCTTACAGGTTTATTTTAAAGTTGCCAGTCAAATAAAACAATCTAAAAGATAATAAACAATAGATTTTTACGCCTTTCGTGTTGAATCATGGTCGGCTTTGAAATCTCACATCAAACAGTAATGTCGACACTAATTTACTTGAAATGTTTTTGTATTTAACACTGCTATATTGTGAAACCACTAAAATTGTCTTTACATTTCGTAAGCAAACGTAACAAGCCTGATACAAAAATCACATATAGTAACATTTCGACAAACAACTTCTTTTAGAATTAAAATGATTTTACCTCAAGATCATAAATTGCACGTGCGAAACACCAGTCTTAACACCTAAATTAAATTCTATTTTCTCACTTCGGCAACTTTTTATCTTGGAGTTTTCAGCTATCACAATACAGCAAGAGTAAGATCAATAGAAAAATATGTCAGAGGTGACATGGTACAGCTGTAGTTAAAAATATTATCAGGACTGCATATCATTAGGATTAACATATTCATCGACTTGCTCAACTGATTAATTTTGATGCCATTTCTGCACTAACATAAATCAAAACTTGCGCTATAAAATTTCTCCGTGTGCAAATTTTCATTACAGTTGAATAATTTTCAAAATTTGGTTCAAATTTGGCCTAATTTGGCCTTATGCACAAGTTGATCTTCAAATTCGAAATCAGCAGTACAAAGTTATTCCTCTATTAAATCTTCATTAGAATTAAACAATTTTCAAATTTTGGTCCAAATTTGGCCTAATTTGACCTTATCCACAATTTGACCTTCATATTTGAAATCAGCAGTACAAACTTGTTCCACTATTAAATTTTTGTTAAATTGAACGATTTTCAAAATTTGCCTCAAATTTGGCCTACTTTGCCTTTCTTAAAAAACTCACACCATTCCCAGTGAACTTTCGAAAATATCCCTTGCCATATTTGAAAAATATTCTGAAAATTAAGCACACACAATAAATCGTAAGAAATTTTTGAAAACTTTAATAACTCGATTCCTTTAAAGCAATATAATACTATCGAGTTAGTAACTCGATTTGATTTATTTGAAAAATTAACTTCGAGTTATTAACTCGAATTCAAAATTTGACTTTTATAATTTCGAGTTAATAACTCGAGTTGTAAAAGCGACAATTATATTTTCGAGTTATTAACTCGAAAGAACATAGAAAATTAAAAATTCCGAGTTAATAACTCGAATTATGACGTCATAGTTCATAACTCGACTTTATAACTCGATTTCATAACTCGGGTTTTCCGGGCCTCAGTATGATATAAAGCAAAAATTTTAAATATTCAAAATGAGTTCTAGAAATTGAACTTTGTTGTAAAAACGTAGCTCCATTTACAAAACGAGCTAAGTTTGACTTGTGTGTTTTATACTAGCAATCACAAGACATAGAGTGAAACACGCTTTGTTTTTTTACAGTCAAAGAAAGTATTTTTAGTTATTTTCAGTTTCTCTAAAACATCGTTTTTTGTTTTCATGAAAGTTACAAGTGTTATGACTGGAGCCTCAATGCTACTTGTCTCGTGACTTTGATCATACTGCAAGGCAGTTTTAAAACAATTTTTAAAAGAGAATGTTGAGCAGTTTTGAGGCTTCCTAAAAAACTGTCTTTTTCGAAATATTTAAGCATAATACGTATGCGAAATTTAGAAATTGTATTTATCAATAGTAAGTCTTTCTCTGTTGATAGATACAATTTTTAATCAATTTCTATTGTATTATCTCCTTGGTTAAATGTACCTTCACATTTGTTGAGGCAATAGAGAAAATGAGGATTAGGAAGGCAAGGGAAAATGACGGAAATATTTTTGATTTTATATAACATAAATAGTTGTTTTGAGAAGATAAAGAAGTAGACCATTGGATAAAAATCATTCACCAAGCTATATTATTTAGTTGAGAATGTTTTAATCTAAAGAACAACGAATATAACCGTAAGTACAATAGAATAGATGACAACTAAAGTCCCTAAGTCAAATAGAGTATCCTGCAACCATCTCCAAATTGTGCTCAAAGTTTGAATTTTTTCAAAATTACTTTTTTTCTATCCGCGAAATTAAATTCACTCGAAATTTCATCCACTTAAGGTATTATGCAAGAAATTGGCTCTTGGGATAAGAGAAGCGCGCAGTAATACGAAGAGCGCGCAGTGTTACGAAGAGCGCGCAGTATTACGAAGAGCACGCAGAAAGGTCGATGACAGCGCGCAGTGTAAGTTTACACAAGAGCGCGCAGTAAAAGGGAGAAGCGCGCAGTAAAAGGGAAGCGCGCAGTTTGACCCTTCTGGGCCATCGTATCTCTATATCGTTAAAAACGCGAATAATAGCTGGAATTCCGAGATAACATATCAACTTAGGCTATTCTCGTGTCTCTGGTAGCATGGGAACAAAACAATACCTTTTCAAAGATAAATCGCGACTGAACTACGAAAATGAAAAGATGTTCGAACATAACATTTGTGAAAATGCATTGATAGACTGTTTGAAATCGATTTAAAGAACTAAATTTACGATATCATTGTCATGGTAATGAAGGGTCTTACCACAAAGCAGGACGGCCAAATAGACAGAGAAATATGTTTGACCGTCTGTGTCTGTTCTGCACCATGTTCTTTGTCTCTAACTACACATGTTTATTTTCTGTTGTTGTTTTGTATTTTTTTTAATTTTCATTCATTATGTTTAACAGGAAAGGTATCGTATATTTCTGTCGTTGAAACCTTCATGATGAATAAACCATCTACCTAACTATTATATTCATAAAAAATAATAGCTCACCACAGACGTGCGTCATAGCTGTAGCTAGCTACATTTCTTCTTATTTGAGCTTAGTTTACTTTGATTTAAACCCGCCAGAACCGATCATTAAAATTCGCAAACGAAATATTGTGTGAAATGAGTCATTGTTCCTGGAAGACAGTGAGAGTGAGTAAATAGATTTTCTCGAGTTTTTTTTGCATTTGTTAATTTTCTGATTTGTCAGCAGCATGCCCTAAAAACAATTTCTACTATGTAATAATCTATACAGCTATGAATAAAAAGCATGGATATAAAACACTGTTGAAATATTTCTTTTACATAACTTTTGGGAATTTTCAGAATAGCTAGGAGAAAATTATAAAATTATAAAAAAATTATAAAAATTATGTCTTATCATCTTTGAATAACTTTCACGATAACATTAAATTTACATACAAGATAGAAAGAAACAACATGATTTCGTGTTTAGATGTTCTATTGATACGTCAGACAAAGAGTATTGACCTTGCAGTTTTTAGAAAGGAATCGAATACTGACCTTCATATTAACTGGAACACATTTGCCTCCCAAACATGGAAAATATAAGTACATTGAGCCCATAATATATGTGCGAAAGACTAGGAGTTAATCCATCTGGAAAAATCATTCATAGAAACTAATAACTATCCTCATTGCGTCGTACACAGTATCTTTCGACAAGTGGAACCAAGAGTTACGTCATAAGCCAGTAACAACAAAACCAGTCAGAATAATGAACAAAAGATTGTGAAAATAACGTTGTCTTATGCAGGGAAGAAGGGAGAAACTATTGTTAAACAGATTAAAAAAGAGTTTGGAAAATTGAAAGGTCATTACATTAAAGCTTGTTAACATACAAAGCTAAACATTTATCCAGTTGTTTCAACAGAGCACCAACATAATGTTGTATATGAAATCGACTGTCCCGATTGTGAACGCAAATATAGGAGCGAGTGGAAGACACCTGGAAGAAAGGGTAAAAGATCACGTAGGGAGAGACCGTAATTCACATATAACCAAACATTCTCTAGAGACAGGACACAAAATAGTATCCATGGATAATGTGAAGATCAAAAATAGAAACTATACCAATTATTTTAAAAGAAAGGTTTCTCAGGACACTTCTGTACCTTTAAAATGGCTTAGCTGCTGCTTTTGTTTACATTCAATACTTTATTCACTACCTCTTACACTTTTAATTACTTTTAACTTTACCTTTTAATGACATTTGAGCGATTTTAAGATTTTTAACTTGTATCATACTTTAGAAAATTATTATTTTACACCATTCAATCCGCATTCCTTCCCGAGTATGAAATTTTAGATGAGCCAGAAAGAAACCGAACTTCTTAATGATAAACTAAGTATATAATCAGTTAAATCACCTTTTTAGAAACTAGATTAACATGAGCATGGGTGACAAATCATTGAAACAACAGTTCCATCTACTTCAAGAACAACAAAAAATGAGATTACTCCAGCAAAACGCAAAGAAAAAGAAGGAGAAAGAAGACCTGAACTCTTCTCTATATTGTGCCTGTCCAGAAGGAGACGAAGACAAAGAAAAGTTTGATAATTTTGATGGAGTCGAAGATGAACTACATTTAATGGTGAGCTTGTTTTTGATAAAATGCCAAACAGTGATGTTTTTCATTATCATAGAAGTACTGTCAGACCAATATAAACAGTTGTAAATTAAGTTAGCACAAAGTCTCACCTTGATTAGAGCATCAGTTTCAAAGTAAATGACAATCAAAATTAGTAATTTTATTTACTATTTCAACAAAAAAATGGTATATAGATCACCAGTAAATAGTCCAGTTAAAATATATTATAAAGAATCAGTTTAGTCTTTTAACAGATCGAGGCTGATATCTGTCAACTTTTGCAATGGTTATGTTTTATGTTACCATTTTAGTTATCAAATTCCAAAGATTTCACAAAAACAGATGATTACAAAGACCTACAAGAGACTATAAGAGTATGTAACCAACTGTTGGTATTAGTTGGTAATTTACATAATGAAGATTCTAGTAAAACTTTTGAACAATATTTTCTAGGAACTTCGTGACGAAAATGGACGATTGAACAAATTGATTGGAGAAAAAGAAGCAGAGATAAAGATTATAAGGAGACGTTGGAAAGAAGATAAAATAGAATTAGGAGGTCTGGATTACAGTGTTTTTATGTTATGTACTTTTTTTACTATAAACTTCTAGAGTGAAAGGGAAAAAAATGCTGTATTGAAATGAAAAAAAATATTGACCAAAAATCGTCTATCTAATGTGGTGCCTTATCAACCAGTGATTTAAATCTTGTTACAGTTTTCATTTCATCTAAATGCAATACAATTGCTTTGTACTTTCAATACTAACATCGTTTTCGATTCCTATCTTCAAATAAAATTGACATGTACAGTTTCTAAATGCATTTAGGATATAAATATTGACTTCAGAAAAATTTAAACATCCTGTAAAACATCACAGCTATGTTATTTTGTAGGTGGTGGTGTTGGCTCGGAAAATGCAGCATCAAAGATTATTGAATTTTCAAAAAAGATCAGAGAACTGACGGCAGAACTCGAGAAAACAAAAACAAAAGCACAAACATACAAACAGAAATTTGAGTATCTTGAGCAGGTACAATCCTGGTGTTATATATCTATGATAATAAGATCAAGGATTCGTCCTTTGACTTGCAAAAGTCTTTTTATAGATCTTTATAGCTTTTTCTTTTATGTTAGAGATTATTAATGGCTAAGCTATTTCATTAACTTCCCTTCAATTAAATGATATTTAGGCTAATGCTCCTCCACCATCTAAAGTGACTCCAACTAAAGAAGCTAGAGATAAAATGGTTGGTCATTTGCTATTGTTTCTGTCTTCAGACTTCTTGTTGATTCTATTCTATTCTAACCTGTTCAGAGTACATGTTATTTATCATTATTCTCATTGAGCATTGTTTCTGTTTTTATTTAATTACATTGTGTGCATAATTTCTGTTTTAGTGAGTACTTTGAATCATGTGAAAGTTGCCTTTTGAACTGGTTAAATGAATCAACCCAGTGCGCAAATTTGTCAAAAAATCACTGTGACATTTTTCCTTGAAATACTGTCTATTGTTTCTTCAAAATAACTCTTCGGAAAATTTCCTGTAATTTATGAAGCTTTCAACAGAATAGAATGGTTCATTTTACTGATAATAGGTTCGTATAGGTAGAAGCATGAGGTATTCAAAGTAGGTTTGATTGATTGTTTCTACTGCTTCAGGAAAGTGAATTGATTGCTACGAAAGAGAAATTGACGCAGGTTCTTCTCAAATCAGCTGAAGAGAGAAATGAAATCGAGAGCCTTAAGAAAGACATCAAAATAGCCAATAAGGTATAAATTTTGTCATAGTGATATATTTATTATGTATTTTATATTTATGTATTTATATAAGATTATAATAAGCAATAAAGGAAACTAGCCGCCAAGGCGGCGTCGTTCGCCGCCCATGTTCAGCATGCGTTCACTTCACGAAAAATAAAATTAAGGAATTGGCAACCGAAAGTGTTTACATGTTGTAGAGCTCGAAAAACTGATCAAAAAAATGTATGGGATCGTTCCGCTACGATCAACCGTTACAGAGATATCATTGTTCAAAGATTTTGATGACGTCACAGACCCCTCCCCAAAAACATTTTGCCCAAATATTTTCGTCACCCTGTGGCCAATTTCGCGGACCCCAAAAAACGTCAGTTATCCCTATTGGTTACGGAGATAATTTTCCCTAAACGTCGCATTCAATTAGGGTCTCAATACAATGGTTTCACTCTGGTCGCGCACAGGAAGAGAAATACTTTATGTGTGATCTTACATTGCTGACTCTCTTTCGCAGTTCACATCTACCATTTTGCGTGACTTACAAACAAACAAACGCACAAACAAACAAACAGAGAATCGGCTATTAATATATAGACTAGCCGCCAAGGCGGCGTCGCACGCCGCCCATGTTCAGCCTGCGTTGTGTCACCACCTGCTCCAAACTATTGCACTTAAAACCACTGATAAAGGCCGATTTCCATTCAACGCTTATGCCCGCGCGGACGTAGAATTTTCCGAGCGGCCAAACAGCTGCAAATGGAAATCAAAAGACACGATTGGCTGAAATTATCAGCGGACATCGGCGGGCTTAAAAAAAGTTAAAATTTTTTAACTTTATTTTTGCTCGCTGAGCGGACATAACTACGCTTATGAATTAGCCAATACGCATGCGTTCTAAGTCACTGAGCGTGGATTACCTACGTCCGCGCGGATATTTTCCTGAATGGAAATCGGCCTTAAGACTTCCTTTGCTTGGTTTTTATTTACGATTTTAAACCAATCAAATATCAGTTTAACAATACACTCAAAATGCAGAGAGAAAAAACTTTTCAAACTCATTATTAGCTTTTGTTTTACGCGCTCTAACATGGGTGCTGTCAGAAGTAGGTGAAAAAATGGTTTCTCTTAAAAAGATCACACGGGAGGAGAAAAAAATGCACGTGCTAAATGAATGAAGTGAATAAAAAAAACGTTCGATCAGATTAAAAGAAATCGATTAAAAGAAATTAAGACAACTTTGAGACAAAAGCAAAAAAATATTTTGTTTCATGATACTCTTTTTTTACCTATCGGTTTTTAAACATTTTGATTGTCTGAGACGGGTGAACTTTTTTTCGAGCCGTCAGGCAAGCAGATACGCTGGCAAACCGAACATGCTGCCATGTTCTGCCACTGCTGCTTTTTGTCCAAAATGTTCATTCAGTTAGTTTCTTTGTATTTAGTTGATGTATTATTTTCAAAGCCAAGTCAACGGTGGTCATCGGAATATAAAACTAACAATAATAATAAAAACAAAACGTTATTCCTATTGGTTCACCAGCCAAAAAAAGTCACGTTCGATTGGGGTTACAATGTATTTGTTTCGAACTCCCGTCGCACACAAAAAAAGAAATAATTTCGCTCGCAACTAAATCTACCATTTTGCGTGACTTACAAACAAACAAACAGACAGAGAATCGGCTATTAATATATAGACTAGCCGCCAAGGCGGCGTCGTTCGCCGCCCATGTCCACCTGCTCTGTATCACTGTATCAATAAACGTCAAATTTCCTTATAAACGGCTCGTACCACTTGTTTAATCAGTTAGTTTCTTTGTATTTAGTTGATGTACTGTTTTCAAAGCCAAGTCAACGTGGAATATAAAAGTAGCAATAATGATAAAAACAAAACGTTATTCCTATTAGTTCATCAGCCAAAAAAAGTCACGTTCGATTGGGGTTGCAATGTATTTGCTTCGAACTCACGTCGCACACAAAAAAAGAAATAATTTCGCTCACAACTCAATCTACCATTTTGCGTGACTTACAAACAAACAAACAAACAGACAGACAGACAGACAGACAGAGAATCGGCTATTAATATATAGACTAGCCGCCAAGGCGGCGTCGCTCGCCGCCCATGTGCACCTGCTCTGTGTCATCCTGGAGTCCCCAATAAACCTCATATTTCCTTAAAAACGGCTCGTACAACTTGTGTTCAGCCAGAGGCAGATTCGAAGTTACAACCTCTGGTGTGCAGTCAGTGTTACATCAAGTGTTGCATCAACAGTGTTACCTCACCATTTTTCAGGTTTTTCATGATGTGTTACTTATTTATTTTTTAAAACCAATCGTTGATCAGTACAACAATACACTCAAAACGTAGGGAGAAAAACTTCAACTTTTTATTAACTTTTGTTTTAAAAAAGTTACGCGCTCTAACATGGGTGCTATTCAAATAGGGGGAAAATGGTTTCTCTTCTTAAAAAGTTCACAGGGGAGGAGAGAAAAAAGGCACGTGCTAAATAAATAAATAGAATAAAAAAACGTTCGATCAGAACGCTTAACAATTAAAAGAAGAAATTAAATTATTAAAAGAAAAGCAAAAAAAAAACATTTTGTTTTATGATACTCTTTTTTTACCTATCGGTTTTTAAACATTTTGATTGCTCAAAAAAAAGTTCACCCGTCTCAGACAGTCAGGCAAGAGTTAGTGGCAAACCGAACATGCTGCCACGTTCTGCTACTGCAGCTTTTTGTCCAAAATATTTAATCAGTTAGTTTCTTTGTATTTAGTTGAGGTACTGTTTTCGAAGCCAAATCAACGTGGAATATAAAACTAACAATAATGATAAAAACCAAACGTTATTCCTATTAGTTCATCAGCCAAAAAAAGTCACGTTCGATTGGGGTTGCAATGTATTTGCTTCGAAATCACGTCGCACACAAAATAAAAATAATTTCGCTCACAACTCAATCTACCATTTTGCGTGACTTACAAACAAACAAACAAACAAACAAACAAACAAACAAACAGACAGACAGAGAATCGGCTATTAATATATAGACTAGCCGCCAAGGCGGCGTCGCTCGCCGCCCATGTCCACCTGCTCTGTATCACTGTATCAATAAACGTCAAATTTCCTTATAAACGGCTCGTATAACTTGTGTTCAACCAGAAGCAGATTCGAAGTCACAACCTCTGGTAAAACCAATCTTTTATCAGTGTAACAATATACTCAAAACGTAGAGAGAGAAAACTTCAACTTTTTATTAGCTTTTGTTTTAAAAAAGTTACGCGCTCTAACATGGGTGCTATCAAACAGGGGAAAAATGGTTTCTCTTCTTAAAAAGTTCACACGGAGGAGAGAAAAAAGGCACGTGCTAAATGAATAAATAGAATAAAAAAACGTTCGATCAGAACGCTTAACAATTAAAAGAAGAAATTAATTTATTAAAAGAAAAGCAAAAAAAAAATAAAAAAACATTTTGTTTTGATATGATACTCTTTTTTTACCTATCGGTTTTTAAACATTAAGTTCACCCGTCTCAGACAGTCAGGCAAGAAATAGTGGCAAACGGAACATATGCTGTCACGTTCTGCCACTGCTGCTTTTTGTCCAAAATGTTTAATCAGTTAGTTTCTTTGTATTTAGTTGATGTATTGTTTTCAAAGCCAAGTCAACGTGGAATATAAGACTAACAATAATAATAAAAACAAAACGTTATTCTTATTAGTTCATCAGCCGAAAAAAGTCACGTTCGATTGGGGGTTGCAATGTATTTGCTTCGAACTCACGTCGCACACAAAAAAAAGAAATAATTTCGCTCACAACTCAATCTACCATTTTGCGTGACTTACAAACAAACAAACAAACAGACAGACAGACAGATAGACAGAGAATCGGCTATTAATATATAGATATAAAACAGCAATTACAGTTATTTTTATGTGTATAAAAGTCAATAAATTGAAGATTTTAATATATAAATAAACTTGCTGTTCTTACTTTTCGTTTATTGCTTAATATATGGTTTTTTTAAATTATATATACGTTTACACAATAGTGTTTATGCATTCCATATATGTTTTCATTGGAAGGACTTGATTGTTCACCACAGCTTATTCTGATCTCATTCTTCAGGTGCTAGCGAGAGAGGTTGGCGAAAAGTCTTCCTTTCAATCCTTGCTCAATAGTTCAAGTGGATGGAGGGGAAGGCAACAGCAAATACTGATGTTGCAACAAAAAGTATGTTTTTGTTTGCTTTCATTATTAAGTGAAGCCCTGAATTACTTCCTTTAAGTCGGATCGAATCAGCAATCAGCTAAAGGAACATTCGTTATATGGGACCAATTTCTGAGGGCCCTCAAGAGGCATCAATAAAAAAAATACACTAAATTGAATGTTTTTGTCTTGTTTCTGAATGTTATAAAAAAATATTCATTCACACTTTGATCCATTTGTCTTGGAATCATGTGACTAGTAATGTTTTCAGGTGTCCGAACTTCAGCAGCAGATAAATGAAAATACGAATAAACCAACAAGAAATGCTCTTCTCAATGGAATATCTCAACATGATGAAAAACATCGGCTTGCGATGAGGAAAATTGAACTGGAAAGAAAAGAACAGCAAGAGGTATACTATGCCTTATCGTCACACTTAGCATTGCTTAAATCCACATGTATACACTGCCTTATCACGTAATCTCGAGATTACACTACTAAAAATACCTAAGCAGGTTCCACAATATCAGCATTCATTGTAACAATCAAAATGGTTTCTGTTAAGTATGATTATAATGTCGAAGTTTATATTTATATAGTGTTTACAAAAGCAATGATCATCAAGAAATGAGAAAGAAATCTTGATTGATTGTTCCATAACAGTTTTATTTGTAATATAGGTTTATCTGTATTAATGAGTACACTTGCTTTATAAGCCTGCAAAAACAGGAGTGAAACATTTCGTACTACGATGAGCTTATAATTTGTTAAGAGATCTTCTAATGTCAGTCTAGTTTGAATTCCTCTGCGTCCCATCATCGTAGACAGCTATTCCCCATTGTTGAGGTCATATGCCAGGGTCATAAACTCTCGTTAGGGGATTAAATACAGATTTCCCTTTTCAAGTTTGACTCTACTTGGACGCCACTGACTATTCATAAGGCGCTGTTTATCAGAATATGTTACACTTGTTGTAGAAAATGCTGAAGGAATTGGAATTGGTGACGGAGGAGCGAAATACTTACAAGGAGAAGAACAGTGCAGCTCGTGCGAGGAATAAAATTCTCACACAGGATGTGAAAAACTTGAAGGGACAAATTGAAACATTTGTTGGGAAAGGGAGACACGATGACGAGCTGGTCAGCGCTTTATTGGTACGTTGTACTGTCTGGATATATCCTAATTCCATTGGTTTTTGCGCTCCCTTAAACTTAACGCGATTAATTGTCGTGTGATTTATTTTCGCACCGACGGAAAGATGATATAGTGGAGAGGCGGATAAATTAATACAGTTGAATCTCTATAATTAGAACCTCCATAATTCGAACTTTCTCTAATTCGAACGAATTTCATGGTCCCTTCACCTATCATTTCTTTGTAAATGAACCTCCATAATTCGAACTTTCCATAAATCGAACGCTTTTATCAGTCCTTTCGATGATCGAATTAGAGAGAGTTTACTGTATGTGCAGTTGTCGTGTGTTGGAAAATATAAATATACATTTCTCACTTTAGACAAATAAGCATTGTACTTCGAGTACCTTTATCAGTAAACATAAATGCTTAAGATCTTGAGTGATAAGCTCAGTGATGTGTGTATTCTAAAAACTGAGGTGTACATCTACCGATTTCTGACTAGCTAAACTTCTCGGTTAATAGCTACTTAAAAACGTCTGGACGAATGAAGTATAGCCCGAGTCTTATCATTCATTGCTCTACTATCGCTGCACAAGCTCAACATGGAAACCAAACAATTTGAGAGAATTATCTTTCACAAGATAAACAACAGTCCAACAACAATCAGTTTGTTTTTTGGTTTTTTTTTTCAGAGAGAACAACAATACCTAAAAGATGACAATCGTCGCCTAAAAGAAGATCTTGAAAAATCTAAAGTCACCGGTGAACGAGTTTTACGTGCTTCTGGAAATTTCACGATCGAAAAAGAATCCAACGGCGAACTTGTTTCGAAACTACAGAAAGAAGTCAAATCTCAAGAAGAAAAAGTCAGGAAATTGGAAATGGAACTTCTAGGCCTAAAAACACCCAGTGATCGAAGTCTTATACCCAAACCACCTACGACTCATAACAAAAAGAACGAAAAAATTCGTAGACCGTTGAGTACAAGGTTTGGTATTTGTCTGTTTGTGTCTGTATACGTATGAAACTCTAGTAACTTCTGTTATCTAAAAAAACTATTTACCTAAATCTAAACTATTCTAAGAAATGAATGTATGAGATGAATAGCACGTTCCATGGAGAATTTTTTCCCTAAAATATTCCAGCCCTTTTTCTTTTTACAATAAGTCTTCCCTATTACGAAATCTCACGTTGAATTTTTGATAAAAACTAAACATCTTGATCCCCCATGGTTAACGAATTTTCAACAGATTTCATATTATTTGAGCCAATCATGAAGTATAATGACCTTGGTTTGTAGAACATTTACTGTGTAACATCCAGTACAGATGAACAGGGCTATGACTTCTTCTGTCACAAAAATACTTGTTTTATGTCGGACGGACAAATCGATACTTGGGGCTATATAAAAAACAACACGTTTATGATACAATATCAAGCAAACGTTTTTCGAAAGTACACTAGAATGGACTTTACAAAATTCCAAAACATGATTTCTTTCAAGGATGATAGTCAAAAAATATTGAAACAAACAGTTATCGTGTCGGATGGACAAAATGCTAATACTTTTGTAACGGACCCTTTTACCTAAAATCTTCAACAATTTTTTAAAGAACAAGTAAAGATCTGAAACCTTCACCCCCTGTTCCGTCTGTTATGTTTCTGGTGAGTATAACTTGCTTGCTGTTCTTCAAACGTGTTATCTTTTGATTTCAGTGCGATACAACAGGGGGCTCCAGAACTACAACAATGCGAAACTAAAACGATGTTAGATGCAGCAACAGTTGAAAACGAAAAGCTGTCTGGACTGGTGCAAGTTTTACAGAGAAGGTAATATGAACTTGGTGCTGCAGGCCCGATGTATATTTTTAAGCAAATTTGTTACTACTAAACCTTCGATTTTTAACTGGACTACGTGTATCCTCTCTTAATATTTTACTCGTAATAAAGTTTTGACTGAAAACTACTGATGCTCCCAAACATACTTATAGTGAGTTACAGTGCGACTATACTCTTTGTTTTATCATTGTTTCTTTTATGAAGGAATGAAGAACTGGTACAGGAAATGCTTGACAAAGATTTCTTACTGTCAGAGCAGAAGAACGAAAAGTTAAAACTGGAAAAGCGCTTGGAGAAACTGTCTATCATACAAAACGGTTCTAACGTCAGGATAAGAGGGGGCTCGTCCGGGAAAACACCTAAAGTTGGCACTAATAAATCGAAGACCGTGGGTGAATTGGAAGAAGATTTACTTGAATACGAAACGAAGTAAGTTCAACATGCGAACGCGCATGACAAGTTCTATTTTTGTAGTTTGTGATTGGTGGAAGTCTTCAAACAGAACTCGTCCGCCGGTTAATATAACAATGATTTGAATTTAGACTTTCGATCCAGATGGAAAACAACGACGCATTGAAGGAAGCTTTGTCAACGGCCCTGCAAGCTAAGGATGATGACATGAAAGTATTCCACGATATGATCGAGCAAACGAAAAAAATCTTTCTACAAGGTTTGAGACAATATAAGCAGTCTATATCCTGATGAATTCTTCAACAATGCACTATGGTACATTTTGAATTTTTTTGACACGGTGATATCTTACCAAACTATCCTCCAGCCTCGTTTCAGTGTGATAATTTGATGGAAACAAAGCAGTGATTTTCGAGACACAATACAACACATCGAAACGAGGTTGGAGAGTGAAAATATCAGGAATCCACGAGGAATATTTCACTTTCACTTTCGATTTAAAGATAAACGGATTACTCCTATCCATCAGTAACGGCCTTCGTTTCGATGTAAGAAAAACTTTGTCAGATAATTATTTCACTCTGAGGTATCATCACTTTGCTAATGGTAGAAAATTGTTTATGAATGATAAAAACGTGATTTTTATTCAACTTGAAAACGAGGTGAAGACTGTTGTGATGTAATCTCAGGATTGTCAAACCATGTTGGCCTTTCAAGACCGAAATTTCCGAAGCAATTCGTTTTTTTTTATGGTTATGATTGAGGTTATGGTTATGATGGACTCATAAAAAGAGAAGGAATTGCAACTTCTATAAATCTATGTAGTTAAACCTCGCTTCGGTTTATTGAAATTTTGACAAAACTCCGAAAGCTATATACACTAAATAGTGCGTAATTCGCAGAAATTCAATGTATTGTAAGGGCCATTCAGAAAGGGCAAGTAACAATTTTAAAGTACTAAAGAAAATCAGGCATGTGTATGAAAGTCATATTCTTCTAGTTTCTTTGATTTTTCACAATGAGTGAGACATAGAGATTTGTATAAACTCGCCCAAGTAAACCGAAGTCGAGTAAAATGGACGTCAAGGTTTATATTAAAGTATTGCCGCCATAAAGATTTTAACGATAGAGTTGAAAGGCTTTCGATGTTAGTTGTAAGTCCTTCTCTTCGGACGTCTGTGGATTAACAATCCTTCTGAGATCTCCGCCCTCCGTGAATTCAGCCCGATCTTATGCGCCCACCGCCATGTGTGTAATTCCTCGCGTTTTTCCTTTTACTTTCGCATCTTACAAAATAAAATGAATATGTAATATACATATATATATATATTATACATGATGATGTTCCTATAAAACGATTATTCTGTAATATATTACATGCATGATGTTTAGTAAAGCGAACAGTTGGAAATAAAGAAATATTTCAGATTTGCGTTTAAATGATCGAAACGACGGTGTGTGGAGTCGGCGATACACCTTCTCCATACACATTACATTACAATGACATAACAGTATCGTCACTGCAGACTCGATTCTAGTCTTGATATTGATTAGGGAACTATGGAAAGTGGAAAACTTGGAAAAGGTCAGACCAAACTTCAAAAGCTTTGAAGTTATATAGCGTTATCCGTGTATCGAAAAGGCAAGAGATCCTGGGTTCGAGGTTGTTGAGTGAACTCATAAACACTTTCCTTTTGATGGCCTTACATGGGTTGAAGTACTATTCTCTATAAAGATTTCTCCTCATTCGTCAGTAATGTATTGCAACAAACGATCACATCTACTGCGTCATCAACTTAGTTTCCAGGATTTCTTGTCTTCTTTGCCGATCAAAAATACGAGAAGCTCTGGAGAAGGAAGTGTCAGGTTGCATTTTTTAAACATCAAGTACACAGGGCAGAATTATTTTACTTATTTCACTTAAGTTCATATACCTTTCGAGTCTGACGCTTTCTTCGAACTCCATATGCACCTTACCGAATTTAGTTGGACTATAGTTATCTAGTGCACAGTCCTTCGAGAAGTAGTCTTCATGGCAACAAAACACATGAAGGCGAGGGGTCGAACTGCATAAAATATATTATTTTATGATTCAAGCAATAACTTTCGTATAACAATCTTCGTTTGCTTTGTTTTCAATTATTGTAAATTTCCATTTTCTCGATGTGCGTTCGTCGTGAATCTTTTCTTTATATCGGAGTTAAGTCACTGGGAGACGACGTGACGACGTCATACACCGTCGCACTATCGTCACGTGACGACAACAGAGCACTACCACACCATTGTCACTCAAAACAACATAAGTAAAAAGCCTAGCAAGTTATCGTTTCTTTTTTAGATATCCTCAAAAAATATTTATATCCGACTGCTAAACACATATATATTCATATAAAAAAAAAAAACATCTAAAGCGAGGTACCAAACGTCAATCATAAAAAAATAAGTCCCTAGTGACCATTTCAAAGTTGCATTTTTTCTAAATGTGAAATGTACAGTAATACGAACGAATACGTCCGTCCGTCACATCACGTCACATCACGTCCGTCCGTCCGTCACATCTTATCATTCATATGTTGTTCACTAACTCACCATAGTACGCCATGATTGTTTTCACTTTGTTATTAAGGAGGTTTTTCTCCACCTCCACCATCTCACCAGGTCGCGCTAAAGCCGCCACCTGCTCGATGTCTACATTTCTAGGGAGAAAGAACGCCACGTTGGGTGTAATGAGTGAGGCCGCGTCAAACATGACACGCCCGCTCACTGGTTGTATCATACTTTCGATGTTAAATACGTCAGATTTAATATAGTCTGGACCGCCCCATGGCGGACTAAGAAATATCACGTCCGCCTTTAACGTTGGAGCCAATTTGAAAAAATCACCTAGAATAAAAGATATCCGATCTTCCACGCCATAAATGCGGGCGTTGTGTCTGGCGTACTGCAACCGTACTGGATCGATGTCGATGGCAATAACGTGTGTACAACTAAATGCAAATTGTATCGCATTACCGCCCACGCCACAAAACGCATCAACAATCGTATCACACTGACACCGTTCGGCAATATGTTCGGCAATTTTCTCCGGAGTAACGGAAAACCATCCTTCTTGATCAAGTCTTATACCTTCGTCGAAACGTGAAAACAGGCGGTACCTTTGCGCCCAGTACTTAGCCAGTACCCTGTCGTTTGAGGGCTCCGTTATCCGAGAGGAGCTGTTAGTTGAGTTAGGAGATACCTCCTTAATCGTGCATATTTCCGAGTTTTTGAAGTACGTTGCACGCAAGTCCCGTTTACTTGGTTTCTTCACAGCTTTCTTGTGGATTAGAACTTTTGATTTCACAGTAGAAAAGAAATCCCAAACACGATCAAAAATGGAAATGTTCGGTTTGCTTATACTCGCCGCCGACGAAACCCGTCCATCGCCTCTGAGCCCTTTCACGGCTTGAGTTGGATCCGAATCTCCCAAACTATCCAAAGAAAAGTCGTTAAATACTTGATCTTCTATCCGCCGTCTCTTGCCGGTTTTACTGTCGATTAGAAACGCATCGCCGTCATCGAAAAGCGCTCCCTTCGCTTCTCTTTTCCTGCGATTCGATTGGTAGCCTAGGTAGACGTAGTCCCGCTGTAAATACCGACGACCATCTTTTTTGACCGCAGTAAACTGTCGTGAATCACTCGAATTTTTCGGTTCCGGCACGTTTGCTTGGTTTGGAACAAAATCGGTGCTCTTAATCGACTCTGGGTCTTCTTCTACTGGAAGTTCATCACGCAAAGCCGTAAGATAACCACTGACACCCATGACATGTCGACCTTTCTTCTTACTTTTTTTCCGACCATTCGGCTTTTTGTTGCCGGCAATTTGAGATATCAAATCTTTCAAAAGCTTTTCGACCGTCTCCTGTATATACAAGTCGTCCAGACCAACATCGGCTGATGTACAAGTTGTTTCAACACTGACCTGTATACTTGCGTCAATCAAACCTTTGCCAACATTCTCTTCAATCGATTGAGTTGTATTCGCCAGATGTTGACTTTCCGCGACCACTTCATTACCAGCCTCTATGAAGAATAAGTTGGTTTCCAAAATAATGGAATGAAAAAAAACTTATTGCTTGCTTTGTGTGAAAACGAACAATAAGCTTTGAAATATCAATGACACAGATGATATTATTCAAATATATATAGTGAAACCTCTTTAAGACGGACATCCCATTAGTCATGCCAGGCAGTAACCCGACATGGGAAACACCCTACAGGGCAGACATCTCTCGGATAATTTTTTCGTCAAAGTGTCCGTCTCAGAGGTTTCACTGTATGTAAACTTTCGAGTTCCTCGTATGATTTGTATCGTCAAAAACATGAAAGCAAGACAGTTGTGAGAGAATGTTGAACAAACTCTGTATTTTGAATCCCAAGAAGATATTCTAGCAAGTGCGTTTAGCTCACGAGTTACAACTATTCGTATTTACTTGATATAGCGTATACTGTAGGGCAAAACGAGACAGGTGGCAATACACGACAGATTGCTTAAGTGTCTCGTTTTTCCCCACATTGACATAGTAATCGGAAAGTTATTTTTCGGTCAACAGTGAACTCTATTATGTTTTTGCTTATCTGGTCCAGTTAGTGCCGTGTCGTTAAATCGAAATTTTAATTTTTAACTCCATTTCCTAATGCATTAATGCATTTCATAATTCCATTTAATTAAATCCATAGAATTTTCAAAGAGAAAAGCTTCCTCAAAATGTCCCTGATTTTTCGGAAGAAATTTGATTCTCCCTGGTTTGACAGACACCAGGCTTTACTGAAGATCGAATAACTTTCAAATATTAAAAGGACAGATTTATTACATACGCTCCTTCTTGAAGTTTTCCATGTGTTGGCAGAACAATTCCCAGTAATGCTTATGGTACAGTTCACACCAGGACGGATCGTTCCAGTCGACAGAGTCAGCGGTTACTATGGGAGCTAAATCCTCATCCTTGCTTTTGCCTTCATAATATCTGTCCAGAATACTGGAAAAGTTTTCGCACCAGCTATGCCAAACTAATTGTACGCCAAATTTATTCCAGTATTCTTCCCAACCGCCTGGTGCGTTTGAGAGGTACCTGCTCCATTCGTCTGCATAATCATGATTGCGTAAAGCACCTCGATCATCGAGGGTCTTCTTCATGGCGTTGTCTTCTTTGAACTCGTGTTCCGTTCCATCAATGGTCACTTTCACGTTGTCAGCTTTGGCTTTCCTTCTTCTCTTTGTCTTTCTGCCAGTTCGTCCACCATTTCTGTTTAGCTATAAAAAATGAATGACGTTCAGATGAGACGTTGAATTCAAATTATAAAATGACATAACTATCATCTCCAGCGACTTCAAGGGTTTTGTTAAAGGTTAACACAAACCCAGCCAGCACATTTGTTCAAAAATCACTGTGAAGGTGTGCATTTCTATAGAAATATACACATAATTTCAATGAAAATGTTCTTCGTCGTAGTGGCTTTTTGATGATTTTGCTTACTGAGAAGTTTCATTCCTATACAACATACCATGTTTGGTGATACGGCATCAGTCTGGTTCTCATTCATCGTACAATTGGGCATGTTGCTTTCGCTTGATTGCAGAGTTAACGTCTGTTTAACAGAATTACAAAGTTCAACGACTATCTCTTGATCTTCGTCAGTTTGTTTCCTCAAGATACTGTGATAGGAGGGATTTCTTTTTTGCGCACATGAACATGTATCAGTAGAAAAAATCTAAAAAAAATACAAAATGTCTGAAACGTTCTTCGAGACTTCGAAGAGTCTTTTCTAGTCAAATTTAATAATTTCTTTTCCTTCAGAAAGTTCCTAAGAAATTTCACATCCACAAAAACAGACACACGGTTTTGGAACTGAAAAAAATCTTAACAATGGTGTGAGCGTAAAAATATTTTCTCTATGAAGTGTTCCTGATTTCTAAAAAAAAATAATCAAAATGTACGCAGAGCTGTAACCAGAAAGAACAAGCTTTTTGCTTTCAACTTATTTGCTATAAATTGAAAATTATTGAGCCGTTAAACACTTTAACTGAAATTGATGTTGAAGCAAATCCTTGAGCCGATTGACTGGTCAGGAGCAAGAGAGTATAGAGCAGACATTGATCAGTTCAACGTTCGTCTAAAGAAGGTTGGTTTATTATCTGCTATTCTTAAGTGACTTCGGCTGATTTCGATACTTTGAACAAACTCATTCCTCTCCAAACTCACACCTATCAATTTTTATAAAAAACAAGATAGAAATTACAATTTAAAAGGTTGTTGTTTCACAAAAGAAAACAGTACAAGCTGACTGCATTGAAACTCAAATTCCTATCAAAACAGTAATTATAAGCAGAGAACGATCAACTTGTTTGTTACACGTTTCAGGTTGACTAAAACTTCACCAAATTTGAAGTTATTTATTTTTACTTATAGAATGTTTATCAAGGATGGCCTCTTCACTTCTTGTACAGGTATTAATGAGGTTCCTCTGAAAGGGGCTAAAGGACATTTAAAACCTCCACCAAGGCTACAGAAGGTGCAGTATATTGCTTCAACATAACTAGAAAGTCCCTATCACATCAAGATCAATTCACACTGTTATGTCCATATAGCATTTTTAATGCAATTTTATGAACAAGTTTAGAAAAGTTGTTAGTATTGATGCCACGTTACACCAGGCCGTTTATATTTCAAATGATTCAAATTGTAATTGCTGAAAAAGATTGTTTCAAAATTGAACGAGGTCGTAAAATATGAAACTGTCATCTAAACCATTACACATGGTATCTCCTCCATGATAAAAGGAAGGTTAGTAATCCCTCGTGGATAGACTGTGTTACCTGACTACACCTCTCAAAGCTTCTTTTTACCACACAGTATTCTTCATCACTGCTTACTTCAAAATAATTCAATGGATCAGCAGGAATGTCTCGATCTCTATGAAAAAAAAAAAATAAGATTGAGATTGATTTAGTTGATTTCAAAAAGTTTATAAACCAGTTTGCAGAATCTTAATTTTGATTTTGTGAGAAAAAAGAATGAAACTGAATTAAATCTGAATATAAATTATAAAAGTTAATTGAATGTATAATGAGGTCTCAGCGCTATTGTGGATAAACTTTTCCCAGAAATTACATTGGGGACTCCTTTAAAGTTGTCGATTTTTAAAGACTTTTCCAAAACCCACAATGTCAAAATTGGTGCAAGAGAACAACCATTGAATTCTATTGAATGTTTTTCTAGCATTAGATTTCATATGAAGTGGTTTCTTGGAAAAATATACATGCGTAACTTTCAAGAAGTAAATCAAATGGCACCTTCCACAAATGGACAGTCATTCTTTGATAAAATTAAAGTGTCTAAAATACTTCAAGTAAATCACAACATAAATAAAAAATCTTGAGCACAAGATCGGTAAATAAATAAATAACTAAATAAATAAATAAATGTTGTTGTTTTTATCCTTATAACATTTGTAAAAATACAAGAAAATTTTGTAAGCAATAACATTCTTAAAACACATACTCATGAGAGTATGCAAGACATATATTCGAATGGCTCCAAGTACATAATTAATAGAAGATTTCTTACTTTAGCTTTCTCTGGCTACATATAACAGTAATACTTTCAATCTGCTGATTGGTGAATTTTGAAAATACTGGATTGTTTCTATTTGGAATCAGATAAATCTCCCCAGTGTGACAATAATATCTGTTCCAATAGGCCATTTCAGTTGTTCATAGTGACTAATATCGTCCGCAGGTTTACCTAAAAACATGAACACAAACACTCGTCAATTTTCTGTTCTATTGCTTTAATGCAATTGACAAGCCATTGATATTTAAATTCCTGTTTCTTTCAATTGTTATGCAGTCAAAAAATTTTTTCCTGTTTCACTTTCAACAGTAACAATGCTACGTATCTAACAAGAATAACAGCATATCAAAATATAAAAATCAAGGTAGCTGCCAAAGCATTCAGTCATAATCAACATGAGTAAGGCTATGAGTAAATGAAGAATAAATAACTGAACAGGCTATTAAGAATTGGACTTACAACTTATCAGAACGTCATTTATTTTCGGAAACCTAATTTCTATTTCTCACATTTTCAAGATTTTCTCCTTTTTCTGAACATAAATGTTCATAATTTCTTTTAGAAGCGCTAACTTGAAAAAAGGGAATGCTCATTAAAATATTTGCCAAGGATAATGAGAATGGAAACTGTTGTCCAAATTATTTTTTTGTTGTTTTCTTTTTTTATACCTATAAACACCTGTATATGTACCTATGGACTTAAATACTGTACCTATTTAAATCATTCAATTCATTCATTCTAATTTTTGAAAATATATATTTATATATATTATATATATTATATATTATATTATATATATTTATTTATATATTTTATATTTTTATTTTTATATATTTTTTATATATTTATATATTTTTGCCTTAAGAAACTCATTGTTAATCCTTTCTATATAACTAACCCCCGATATAGCGAACTCCCAATGATATAACAAACAAAATTTTTCGTCCCTCAAACCCAAAAAACCTCAATATAATTAACTTTAATTAATAAATGCTACAAAAAATAACAAAAATTATTTTTGCATTGTGCAGATTAAATCAAATGCATGGATTGAAACATATGGATTGGATCATTTGAATCTAAGCATAAACAAACCTACAATCTCTAAAGCAATCCAAAATTTAGGAAGGTGAAGTGTATTATGAAAAGGGTAAATATCTCCATAACAGATAAGTCTAAAGTCCTGCAGAAAATTGCAGAGGGCAAAAGTACAAACAAGAGCATTTCAGAGGAATATGCTATAAAGAAAAATCCTGTTTCTATGCAAATAAGAGGAAAATCAGAAGCTTACAAGGTCAAGTAAATTTGAGCAGATAAAAAAGCGAAGAAGGAGTGACAATAAAGATCCTGATGAAGCTTGGTTTTTTTATGGTTCAAAAATGTGCACTCGACCGATATCCCTGTCAATGCGATCATTATCAAAGAAAAAGCGATCTCCCTTTCCAAAAGCCTTAATCTAGCTGATCTTAAAGCCTCTGATGGCTGGCTAGACAAACGAAAGCAAAGACATAATGCAACTTTCAAAGCTGTTTTTGAATGTCTCGTGTTTATTTTAATTTTACTTCATAATTACTTCATATAATTTGTTATCATTTTTTAAGACAACAATCTTCAGTATTTTTCATAAAGGTATAAATCAACAATGAAAATTATTATTTTATCATTATATATCATTTTACTTTGGGATCCTATCAGTAGATACCCATTTTGGTTCGAAAGGGTTACAAGATTTAAACGATTTAGGAAAAATTTTCCAACTTTTCTCACCTTTCGATATAATGAACTCTTGATATAACAAACTCTTTTCATTTCCCCTTGGAGATTTGTTATAATTGAAAGTCCACTGTAATTCCTAAAAACTGACTGGCAGCGGTGTTTAACATAAGCTTGCCAGCAACTATTGATCTGCTAAAGTGTAGCACTCAGCTTGGGAGCAGGACTGATGTCTAAGAGGGTGTCTAGTTGAACACCTTCTGAAACTTAAATGCAGTCTTCTAATTAAAGAAAATAGCACCTGTTCCATGTAATTATCAATTTTTTTTGCGTATTTAAATAGTAGTCCAGGGTTTGAAATAAATATTTTTGCAGGGTTTGAATTAATTGAACTAATTTTTCCTGACTTTTACCATAATGATGTACACATGTACACATGTGTACATCATCAACTTATGTTAATACTTATCATAATACAGGGTGACTTCGAAGGTAAACTTTGATCAATAAACTTAATAAAATTAACACAAGTTTTTAATATTTTTCAATATTTTTATTTAAATTCCTTTTGTGAAATATCATCATACCTTAAGGGGAATTTTTTTGCGTGGATTAATTTTTGCGACTTTTGGCCAGATTCGCAAAAAAAAAATCCACCCAAAATTTTATCATTTTATTTGTTCTTTTTTTGCCCTGTGCACCTTTTGTATATTTACTATTTCATCCATTGGTTTTGCAATGTGACAGGCATAGAAATGGTGATTTTCGCTGCTATTTCTAAGCTATATTATAAAATACACGCATTGCACTTTGTTCACATTCGCAAAAATAAATCCAAACATTTTCCTTGAGAAGCTCTGACTCGCAAAAATTAATCCACCCAAAACGCTCTCAAACCATGGCTCACAACAATTAGTCCACACAAAAATAAATCCTCTTAAGGTATATAATCGTTTTCAAGCAAAACGATCAACTTCTTCTAAACTTAACAACGAAAAACATCAAGATTTTCTAGTCTGGACATTTTCAGGTTCATATGTGAAATGTAGAGGCTGAATTTAAAGAAAAATATATATGTCTAATAGAAATTCTGTTCCTGACTGCCATATTATGTTTTTCTTTTCCTTGTGTTCCTTTATTGATTATATATATCGTGTTTATAAAAACAGAAGAGCATGAATGTTTTATATCTGTGATTAATTACATGTTCACAACAAAAGTCGCTGTTTCTCAGGGAGTTTAAATGACTCCACAGAAGAAATTTAGAACGTCCAATGCATTGATAAATGGTTCTTCTAAAATCAAATCCATTAGTAGATTGCAATGATGTAAATAATGGTGGGTCATGTCCGATCATTTTTACGCATTGACCTGTGACAGATAAAAATCTAAAATAAAGGAAATGTCTGACCAACAAAATGCCCAGTCAGTCCAAAAAAACTTAGAGAAAGAACTTGCTACAATACATTATGTTGAACATTGTATCTTGCAAACAACGTTGAATGTTTCTTCTTTCAGGTTTCTTAAACCATGCACTCCAGTGTAGAGGATGAAACTGCTTTCATTTTTCGTAACATGAAATAGCATCTGTTTTTTTAAAACGTTCATAAAATGAATGGGATAGAAAAAAAATTATGATCAAAGGTAAAAAATAGATTTGACGGGACGTACTGTAACACCTGTCTCACATACGCAGTTCGTTTGAATTCTTATGCATTCATACAAAAAACTATCAATTGAAAAATTTCAAATGTTCAAATGTTCAAATTATGAAATTATGATGTAATAAGATAGTATTTTGTTAGTGTGTATAACTTCTGAATTAGTAAATATTGTGACTTCATTCTTCTATAAATCAACTCAGAGTGGAAGCTACTTCATAGTAACTTACAAAGATGTAATATTAATCATATCTAAAGTTATTGCAATAAAAAGTGTTAGTTACTATCTTATTACATCATAAATATGCATTGCATAAATTAAATATAAGATTTTAAAAACGAAATATCTCAGAAACTATAAATAATTATGAAATACTGAAAAGAGACTTGTTAAACAACTTTTTGAGCTCTATCATATTTGTAAATATCATTTTGGACGCAGGAATCCCTTTAAGTAGTCAGACTTTTTTGAGATTCGAACGCCAATCAATAATTCAAAAATATTTTGAAATCAAAACAATGCATTGTATCTGTGTTCAGATTGAAAACAATGGTGTTAAAGAAGCGGAAGCTGCAAACTAGAAACATAACAGAAAAATATGAAATACTGAAAAAAATATTATATATAATTTACGCGCGAGATAGCTAGTGAGTGGTCAAAAAACTTTATCGCTTAGAAAGTTTTATGGGCAGAGGCATAAAAAGAATGTAAAAGAATCTACAATTCGATACAAATGGTGACAGCAGGCA
This sequence comes from Turritopsis dohrnii, assembly GCA_027922465.2. Lineage (NCBI taxonomy): Eukaryota > Metazoa > Cnidaria > Hydrozoa > Anthoathecata > Oceaniidae > Turritopsis > Turritopsis dohrnii. The sequence goes on along the minus strand of BQMF02000208.1, from coordinate 166,419 downwards.
CTGCCACAACAAATAAGTGCCAACTTTGAGGAAACTCATAAAGTAAAAAAAACTTCTTTTATTATTCTTTTTTAACTCGTGCTTTTAAAAGTCTTGAAAGATGACCAACTCATTAATCACATTATCACAAAATCAAAGTGGACATACGTACTTGGTTTGTTTTTTCATTTCGTGAGTATTACAAGAAGACAAACAAAGATGTAATCTGGCAGAAATGAAACAGAGATTGAAAGATCAACTTGCAGTCCAAATGAAAACATTTTCGCTAGCTTAGCTAGACACGGAGATCAGACATAATAGAGATAAGAATTTTCCACTCCAGCTAAACTAATCGATGTAATGTACGAGGCTGCCTCCAGGTTGCTTTTGGAACTGATATCCCTCAAATCAAATAAAGTATAATGATGTGATGATGTGTTTTATTGTTTAATTAATCAAACAAAACACATCATCATCGAGATAAGCTTTTTATCACTTTTTGTCACTTTTCATCTTTTCTGCTAACTTTTAAAAAGAGGTCCGTACAAACAACAGAAACCATTTTTCAATCCTCATTGTCATTCCTAAAGCTTTTTTTGTGTGTCCATTTTATTTATACGCTCACACTATAAATAAAGCAAGAAGCTCAGGTTTCAATCAATATATTTATTTTCAATCAATCAATCAATATTTATTTGCTAGGAAAATACATGAATACATTTCAGATACATGGCTAATAAAACACCATGATGTAAAACATCAAACAATAATCAAACAGGGGCTTGACCTTAGCTTAGAAATTGCTGTGTTAGTGGAGATCAGTCCTAAAAACTGAACTGAAATTTTTGCACAAAGGATAAACAAGTTTAGCAATAAAAAAGCACGACGGAGACATTATAATAAACTTCATAAAAACATTTATATATAAAGGCAAGCAACTGCCTACATGATCAATCATTCAATTTTGTTGAAAGTGTGTTTCAGAGTGCTCAATGAATATATGCCAGAGCAAGATTTATTTAATCAAGATTATCTTCCAACCATATATACATACAATCAAACTAAAAACATAAAAAGGAGTGCATGACTCTGTGTATGCTTTTATATTGGAAGTCTCAAAATGTGGTTGAAGTTCTTTCTTTTTTTCTTCATTTCGGAACATATGATCATGCCCATTATATACAGGCCTGGTCGTAAGAAAATTGGCAGACATGTGGTCATCGCACGTCTTAATTGATGATATCAGTTATGGCGTGCGATTAAGTTTTTTATCAGTTGCCTTAAGATTGACAGTCTTTATACTGTATGATTTTCAAGTAAATTTCAATAGCAATGCTATAATATTTTAGTGATTTTAAAATGCATCATGATGAAATTGAGATTTTCACGGAGAATGAGTTTAACAAGAGACAAAACAAAAGGATTTAACAAGAAATAAAGCAAAACAATGTAGGGATGTAAATAAGTGCTGGACATTGGATATTTTCCGGCAAGAATTGCACTATGTCTGACATGAGATCCTGTACTGTCGAACGTAATGTCCCGTATGAGTTTACCGTCTTGTTCTATGAGTAATTCTACCAGCTGTTTTTGACTCTATATTGCAACAACACTCTCTGAATTAAAAGTATGCAGAATTATATCATAGGTGCAGGATATAAACCTTGTTAATTATTAATTTGTTTTTATTATTTACTTATTTTGTAACAGGTAGCATATATCCTTTTGTTTTGTTACTTCAAAACATGTTTGAATTAAAGTAATTATAGTTTATTATTAGATTTTATCGAAGAACCATTTCTTTTAACTTCCAACATAATAATTGGGAATGATTTTTTGTTGAGTTTTAAGTAAAAGTTTATTTGTTATTGTACTTGTGATTACAAGTTAGGCGTGCGATTGGCACACACCTAAATATGTCTGGGCGTGTGCGGAGACGTGCACGTGCGATCGCACGCCTGTTACGACCAGGGCTGATATACCACCTATAAAGTGATCAATCATTCTCTTTGGGTGGTAAACAGTGTGAATTAGTATCTTCAGTTACAATATTTCATTTGATTACACTTGTGTATAATTATGTATATATAGCTGGTTTAAGTTTTGAATTAATGGTCAAATGAAGTAAATAATAGATTATCATGTCTATATATTCGTAAAAAGTACAAGTAAATGGGCTTATGTACCGGCCATGAGGTGACAAAAGTTATGGGCCTAAATATTTTTGGTACTGCGGCTGATGTCATCAAACTCTTTGATTGGTGATATCTCTGTGACGGTTGATCGTAACGAAATGATCACATACACTTTCTTGATCAGTTTTTCGAGCTCTTCAACATGGGTACATTTTCTGTTTCCAATTCCCAATGTGAAATTTTCGTCACTGGGTTCACACATGGGAAAGGTGAATTTGACACATCCTTTTGGAAGTTAAACCTGGTAAAATTTTTATACGGGTTACTAGTTAATCAATATTCTCTAAAAAAGGTTGATTGATTGCTTTTAAACTTATCAGAATCTTGTTCTATGAGATTTCCATCTGTATCATTTCATCTGCACTTAAAGGAGTGCTTATATTTTATATATAAGTTGAAGATGGCTGTTTACAATTTGTAAATTACATGAAGATGATCCTAATCAAGACCATTTTTGGTTATAAGAGCTTGATAGGTTCATTTCTATATGATGTAACGCCAATTGGCTTGATTTAGAACTTCATGGTCTGGGAAAGGCTATTTTTGGATAAATCATGCAGTTTTAATATGCAGTTTTAATATGCAGTTTTAATATATTATGTGTGTTGTTAATCTTGAGAAACTATAAAACCACAAAATATTATATATAAGATGCTCTCGTAAGTTATATTAGTCTTGTCACTTTTTAGGAACTCCATTTGATATAGTTTCTTGAGCTTGGATCTTTTCATATCTACGAGTCTCCTATATTAATTGGTTGTCAATAATTAAACCAAAACAGTTAACAAAACTGGTCAAATCAAAGAGCTATTAATTTAGTCTAAAGCAGGTAAAAGACCTAAGGGCCTTTTGGTGATAAAAGCATAATCAATTTGCAGTAAAATTAGATATAGCTATGAAACTGCTGTCTAATGATTTAAGCTTTCATGACTTTTAGACATTTTAGAAAACATGTCATAATTACATCATATATTTTGGTCAGTACTTTTTGTTTCATAAGATCAAAAAATTGGTAAATGAAGCTGTATGGCATCCAATAAAATAGTTTGCATCATTTTTCATCTTCCTAAACATGTATACTTTCAAGGAAACATTTTTTTGTGTCTAGATTAGAAAACATGGCATTCACAGATGAACCAGCAATGCTAGTCCAACCACCCTTGTCTGGATACTCACAAGAAACATCACATATTTTTACTAGTGTCTTTCGAAATCTTTTTATGCAAGATGAAATTAATGAGGAAACTGTTCGAAATCTTGCTGCCTCGAAAACTGGAGACCATGGATATCATGATAGATATGTTGAGAAGCTTCAAAATGTGAGGCCCTCTTGTTGATTTTGTTTTTGTTATGAATGCTAAGTAAAACATGTTTAACTGCCACTTCTATAAAGAGGAAATCTCCTTCATATGACCACCTAACCACCACAATATCCCCATAATGTGATGGCTTTCGTTAAATGTTTTCATGTATAAGACTGTATATATAACATTACAGCTTTTGCCAGTCACACTCAGTTTTGTCTGTATTTTTTACTAAAAATACTTTGTATATTAGAGGAACAGCTTATCTTCTTAGATACAAGTTCAATGGGAAAAGAAATTAAAAAAAACAGAAGAGATTATAGAACATTTGAAACAAGCATTGGAAAAAGCAAGAGCAGTTGAACAGGCAGAATTAAAAGACGAAACTGAGAAGTTTGATGGATATGAAAAACTAGGGTTGCCACCTGGTAGTTATAATTTTACCTAATGAAATTTAAGCATGGATTGTATCAAGTTTACTACCACTGAACTATATATAATATAATTCTTTTCTAATTTAGTTCCATCAAAGTTACATTTGTTTCTTGACAGAGAACTTCTCCGATCTAATAATTTGATTGTACCAAACAGTTTCAAGTCAGTTCCTGTTGCTTCACCAACTTCTGCTAAGACAGGTATATATGTATAATTTTGTAACTTTCGGATTCAAATTAAAAGTTTTCACTGAACCTGTTTTCTTATAACTCCTTATGCTGCACATCATCACCTCGTAATTGAGAAGTGCTTTTGTTCGGTTTTCTTTTTGAAAAAGCAAACTTTTTTTCGTTTTCTTGAAAAGAAATTATTTATTTATTCTGAATATATAAACGGAATTTACATTTTCACAAAATATAATATTCTACATAATGTGTCCTTAAAATAGTTTGTATATTTGTGTGACTTTCTATAGAAATGTACTCCTCCACAGTGATTTTCATCTAGCCTACTGGAATATGTTTTTTTTACTTCTGATTGACTTTAATTGCAACATAACAGCACAAAATGAATTGCAAACATAAGTTTGATGTCTTTAGCTACTTTATTTTTTCTTAGAAAATGCAAGCACCCCACAGTTTTTGAGCTCAACTTTCTCTTCAAGACTTCATTTTGATAAAAGCATTGTGGAGGATAACTATTTACCAGAGCCAGAACCAAGACTTCCAACAAATTCAACTTTCTCACAAAAGAAAACAAAATCAAGATCATCCACCAGATCATTGAAGGTTAATTCTTCTCAAAGTTACTTTATGATAATGCACTTTTGTAAATGAATTCATACTAAAACCTTCTTTGCAGACTAGTCTCCAATCTGACGATAAAAACATCTGGCGTCAATGTATTAATCCACAACAACGTGAAGCTGAGAAAAAAGGTGTTGCCAAGTTACAAAAGAGAGCTGATTTCTTAAAGAATCCTCGATTTTCAGACAATCCTAGATCATTCCTTGTTCAATCTGCTAAGACTAGTGACAGGTATTATAGCATCACATGACATAAAATGTATAAAATTGGTACAATTTTTCTAAGAAATGATGTCATTGAGATAAAACTGAAATGTTTGATTTAATTCTAGTTTGACAAATGTCAATTACTTCCAACCTTCTCCCTCTCCTGTTCTGTTCAACAACTATGAAGCCAATTGCGTGTATGAGGTATTCATTTTTAGCTTTGATTAACTTCTGATAGTTTTGAAAAGTAATCGAATTTCAAGGAAAGATTAGAAAGTTTTTGTCAAACCATCAAGTAACTCGATTACTTTCCAACACTCATTTATCTAGATTAAATTAAGTCTACGTAACGTGACATCATCATGTCGACAAGTACGTGTGGTGCAGCCTCGTTCGCCTTACTTTTCCGTTAGCCATGGTAAATATCAATTTTTTTGCTGTATCATACATGTGATTCAAAAGATTAAATGGTGACAGAACCTTTTTTCTTTTTGTTTATCATTAGGTGAATTTCCTACTGATTCTGGTTTAGTAGCACCAGGAATGTGTTGTTACTATACTGTTCAATTTACGCCTGTTTCTCTAGCAGATTATGACGACATGTTGGAGGTAATTAGATTTTATATTCACATTCATTCTCCCTCATTTTATGTCATTAGTTTTTGAATAAAACACAAAAAAGATATGATGTGCTTAGATAGTTATAATGCATGTCTGTTACTCTTATTTTTTATGTGAGTAGTGTTATCGTCAATGATTATTTCACATAAATCCTTAAAATAAATAAATGAATGCATCTGTTCCTCAAAGTGTCACTGACAATAGGCTTTCCTTATTTGGCAAGTTTCTAGTTAACAGTCTGAGATTATTCTTATTTGTTCAGCTAGTTGTCAGGTCATCATTTCTTGAATCATTATATTCGTTTGTTTACTTTAAAGACATCTTTAGACAAGATTGATGAAGGGGATTCCCAATTCATTCTCAATACACCTTTCTCATCTTCTTCTGTAGAAATCTGATCATACTTTGGCAATGATTTTTCATTGTTGGGATTTTAGGTGAAGACACAATCAGATGGATCCATATTTGTACCGTTACGAGCACATCGAGATGCGCCTGTTCTGACACGTACGTATGACCAACAACCAAGAATGTTATACTCAATATTATTAAGCATACCATAAATTATTATACATGTCAATAATGAGACAGCAATATTTATTCAACGCATGATATGAGGTCTCAGAATTCAGTGAATCTAAAGAAAAGAAACGTAGAAAAAACATACTGGAAGTTAAAGTCAGCCGACATCACTGAAAATTTCTTTTTGTTTTCTTTCTTTACTTGATAATGTAAACTCTGTTTACTAAAAGCTTCATATGTTTAAATTAATATTTTTTGCCATAGTGAAAAAAATACAAAGAACTTTACAAAAATCATGTCCTATACTTTCTACTATCTTTTTTACTATCTTTTTCAATTTCAGTACCAGATATCCTAGATTGTGGTTATAGCTTAGTAGGTGATACAAAAACACTGAAGTATGCAGTTACCAATAATGGTGGACCTGGAAGGTTTTGTTTTGCGTTAACAGATGAAAACAATGTAGCTATTGATTGGAATGATGTACATATATTTCTTTCCCATTTCCTTTCCATTGTGTTATTATACAGGATAGGATATTATCTATCTCTTGGAAATTTGAATTTATTATTTTCCTTATACATCAGAAATTTTATAAAGAAATATTACTTTGCTATTTTACTTGCTATTTGTCCAATTCTTTCAGTAGTAATATATTTCCATTATTGTTAAGGTTACTCAGTTCCTTTTCTGTTGTAGGTAAGTTTTGACGATTCCACTTCAATTGAATGTGATCCATTTATCCTATCACCGTCATCTTTTGCACTTGACTCAAAACAGCACGTAATGATACAGGTATACTATCATAACCTTTCGTATTCCATTTTGTGGATTCTGTAGCATAAGATTTCTGAAAATCCTCTCTGTTGTTTTGTTTTCTTTAAGGTCACATTCCAACCGAATGCTATCAAAGCATTTTCCAGAAAACTAATTTTATTTTGTGACAATTTTGTGAAGAAAGAGTATATCATAGAAGGTAGATGTATGACATCTAGACATTTTAGCCCAAACAGATGTATATCAACTATAACTTGTTTGCTTACACAATTTGATAGACAAAATTTAGAAGAATGTAGGAATTAATTCTTAATAAAAATCACTTAGTCTTAACCATTCTAAATAAAGTGCAACAATCGTTATCAGTGATGGCGTTATCACTTCAGCATACTGAATGGGAAGAAAATTTGTTCTTCTAAACAAAAATGCAACAAAATAATCTTGATGATTATCTTCTTACAGGAACTGGAGAAGTAGCATGTTTGGAAATGCAGTTTGTGGAAGGTGGTATTTGTCAACCAAAGTTTGGCGAAACAACTGACCATTCAGCTGAAGACATTATCAGGTTTGACGATCAAACACCTGGTGTACCGTCATATAAGGAAGTCCATATCAAGAACACCGTGTGAGAATGCTTCCTTGTTTTTTTTTCGTTCTATTATTGGTGTTCTATAGTGTTGTTTTGATAAGACACACTTGGAAATTACTTTGTCTGTTTGGATTGATTTTAAACAAGTCTATGTATATGCCATTCCAATTTTTATCATGTGGATGAAATATCTTGACAATGTCATGTTATCACAACTTCCACATAGTTTTGACTTGTTTGCTTTCCCATAGATCTGTACCATTGAAATATACATGGGTGATATGTTCCCCGTCAATATCATCATATGAGAACAAACAATGCCACAGGGAATGTAGCGTGTTTTCTGTTGAACCAAATTCTGGATATCTTACTGAGAATACTATCACAAAATTTATGTTTTGCTTCCAAGCTTCGGATGTAAGTATTATGTTTATCTGAAAAAATAAAAGTTAAAGCAATTTGAACGTGGAAGTTTTACTTTTGCCAAGAGCTTCAAGGCTGGCTATATAGAAGGAATTATCTTGCTTTAGTCAAGACAGCATGCTTTAATGAGGTCTTGTTATTACATTCTTTCTTTTGTTTTCTTACGTTTGGGTTCTCACATAATAAGGACGTTTTTCATTCATGTATAATGGAGACAGAACATTTTATTCTTTATGTAACACTGAAACAGGATGTCTTTAGATTTTTTCTGACATCAAACACATGTGAAAAGGAGTGCATTTCTACATCCTATTCCAATGAAAATACTTTTTGGCATAGTGGACATCAAGCACATGTATTTGAGTCAATTCAAATCCTATTTGGCTATGCTGAGATGTTATTTTTTCATTTAACCTGGAATGTCTGTACCAGCTAACTGAGACTTTACCTGGTCCTTAGACTGATCTTTCATAATTTCTGTGAATAAAGCACAAACAAATAGTTTTTAAACGAACTTAACAATCCCATTTCTTTGTTCAGCTCTACGACACTGAACCACTATCAGTTGTGACTATATGTTTTTCAAGTAAAAACATCACATCTTCTTCAATAACATCCATGTATGTGTTTTGTTAACTATATAGAAAACTTTAATCTCTGTAGTTATTTTACTTCCAATAGGTTGGTGCATTTTATGATGTGGCATCACTTATCCTTGATGATATCCCCACTCAAAGTGAAAATCAAGAATACCGAAATTGTGAACAAACGGCTTTAAAAGTTTCACTGAAGGCACTGTCTGTGGTATGTCAATGATCACTCTGAATGAATAACTTCAAAAGTTTGCGAATTAATTGTTCCAAAAGTAGTCATTTTCTGTTATTTCTGAAAAGAATCTTTTTCGGATAAATTTTTATCTGATACAAATATTAATCGTTGATTTGATTAAGATTATTACCCCTGTTTTGATTTGAGAAAAGGTTTTTTCATTAAATTGACAAAGAGGGACGTAATTTGTAATGTTTTTGATAAGGTATTACTAGTGCATTATATTCTTTAAAAAGTTGTTCAATGGTTTTTAATCCTTTTTGAATTTTCCATTGTCATCTTCTTTTAGCCGCTTCAAGTTTCTTTAAAGCCTCCAGTCTTAATATTTTGTGGTGACATTTATGTTGGTCTGTGTTACTGTAAAAGTGTCAAGGTAAAACATTAAGTAGTATTTGAGAATTATATAACATTGTAGTTTCCATGAAATTTAAGCTCTTCAGCATAATGAAAAATGGGATAGCATTTCTACTTGTTTTATTCTGTATTGAAGTGCGTCCTTGATATTTTTGTAAAAGTTGTTTGGCAAGGTGTTTAGTAAGGACCTGCTAATTCGTTATTAAATGTTTTCGATTTAAAACCTTCAAAACAAGCTATTGTTGCCGCAACAAACCGCGATAGCGATATAACTCTACTGACCCCGGAATCAATGTTTACATATACACATATATTTCAGGGACGCTAAAACAAAATAACAAAAAACTAGTTACAAAACACTAAAAATAAAATACGTACAGAATATATAAATTATACCTACTAAAAACACAAAATCACCACACTACGCCTACACAGAGTATACCACAAAGACGTAACACAATGACACACCACAAACTAAACTCAAACATTTATACATCCAAAAAAGCTCATTAAAAAAGTCACGATACACGCAATACATAAGAGAGATGATACAATACTGAAAGCATAAAAGGAAATAACACAAACGAAAGAACAATTAAAACACCATAGCGTGTACAAACATGAGGAGGAGAACCATGTGCTCCCGCATAGAGACGCAAGGCCTACTCGCTCTCAATGCGGGAACAGCTATTAATCACTTGTTTTGCATGGGTTTTGATGGGTTTTCCATATTCTCTTAAAGCAGTAAGTTTTGAAATAAAACCTTTAAAGTTGTGTTTTCAGATTCTCCTTATACAGCTGGTCTTTAATACAGTTGTAAGCCAGAACTTTTATACCATTAACATTACAGAGTGTAGTACTGTTAGTACGAGTCATCTCATTATTGTCTCTAATTTTTTATGTGTTGAACATCTCAGTGGCAATCTTCATTATGTAAATGTCTTGTTGTAATTAGTTTAATTATTGATTCCTTGCTTGATTTTAGCTGAGCAATGATAGTCATTCGCCAACAATGTATCATTGGCAAACCATTGATGATGAAACTTGCTTCATTGATATTTCACCCAGTACTGGAGAAATTGGTGAAGTTCCTTAGTTGTTTATTACAGAAACTACTTGAGGAAGCAAAATCTTAAAACTCTACATGGAACATGTTATGTGTTAGTTTGGTGGGAAAAAAAACCCACACCACTTGAAAACATCTTAAAGATAGGATAAACAAGGATTCTGACAAAATATGTGTTTTGAATTCTTACTTACACTAGGTCCATGATGTCTGTTGTCTGTTTGTTCTGAAAATTAAATCTTTTCAACATTAAAAAGGGGACTGGGTGTTCATCCTAGAAAGGGGGTACCAAATCAGCATTTATAAATCATTTCAAATAGATGCTCATTCTCTTCTATTTGAGTGAAACATATAATATTGTCATATAAACATAATATAGTGTTTTAAAGCAGGTTAATGTACTTATGTACTAATCAGCATGAAAACAGTTACACTTTCTGAACTAACAAACCAATACCAACATGATTTTTTTGTTTATTTAGATGCTCAAAGTGAAAAGGAATTTGTCATCACCATACGAGGGAGAAAACCTGGAAAAATTCATCGAAATGTTATTTGTGAAGTGCCATACAGTCAACAGCACCAACGGTTGTACATCGAAGCAACCTTTATGGTAAGATTGGTAATCTGTTATTGCTTATGATGTGATTTTTAACCTAGGAAAGGTATACGCTATCAAGCTGCATAGGTGATTTAGGAAAGCAAATCATACTAGAAATGTACCAGCTTGGAGAAATGAATGTCTAATTCTGTTCACTGTTTTTTAGCTGTTCAGTGCTTACCCCAGAGTAAATCATCTGATTGCATACCAAATGTTTTCTAAGTTGCATATCTTTTGAACCGATAAAGATAACTTAAGGGTCCACGTTATTGGAGATGGATCACATAACATTTTGTGGTCCTATGCTCTTGTGGATTTGTGTGACGTCATTTAAGTTTTTGATTGAGTCTACCTCCACAATGATTTGTTGCAGGGGGAAATTTGAACTTAAAGAAATAAGTTATTGAAGTAATCTAAAAGTGGACACAATGACATGTAATTTAGTTGCGTGTCTTCTGTATATGGGATCTTAATAAGCATGAAATGTATTTTGACTAAGTTTCTTTTATCCATTTTATAATCAACTGAAATAAATGCTTAAAATTTTTAATACATAATTAATGGTTTAGCCAATTAAAAAGCAATCAGTAAGCAAATTAACAACTAATTGAGTCATTAATTAACTGTGTGGTGCATTGTCAATGAAATTTAAGGTCCTTTCTCTAGTGATTTCAGGCTGGACTGCTATATATATACAACTACACAGTACTGAATTAACAGTAAACAGAGCTTTCAAGTCCATTCATCAAGTCAATTTATCGTTAGTTTCCTTGCTTAACTGGAAGGATATGACAGTACTACTTCTTTTTATAACTTGCTTTTAATGTTTTTTTGGGTGGCGATTTTCTTTTTGACAGAGCTTTGTTTCTTCTTGCATTGTCGATTTCATTACATGCCGTTTCTGGATTCTCCAGCTTGAAGTTGACACAAACTATATAACCATCCAGCATGCATTTCAACGAAATAACATCTTCGTCTGGATAACTCATGAAATTCATTTGACATAACTTCGATTGCACGCCAAGTATGTTTTCAAGTGGAATTTCTAGTCTAGTCATTTCACTGGATTGGTGAATTAACTTTAGATTTGTTAAACATAATAGGCCTAAACCGCTACCCGGATCATAAGTTGCAATTCCTTGTGAGATGCCATAGCCTTGGGTCTGAGTACTGTAAACAACGTAGCCTGTGGTCTCTTCCATTCCTTCTACTTTGTCTGGTGTTGAATTTGATCGGCTGCTTTTTCCACCCATTCTCTAAAAGTAAAGGCGTCATTTTAAACTCAATGTAATTCAAAATCTTACTCAGCATGAAAAAATTCTGAAGTGATCATTGCTAACGAACATTTCCGCTGATTTTGCTTTTTACTAAATTTTTTGGATAATTTTGTAGCCCTTTTCAAAGTCCTTAAATTCTATGCTTCATGACATAATTATGACAAGGTTTTTGGAACCAACAAAAAAGCCACGCACACCACACATGGTTTTTCTACTGCTACGAAATATCATTAAATAAATATAGAGAGGGTATTGTTATTTTATTGTCTCATGTAAATTATAACATCATCATAAAACATTTATCACAATTCTGTTATTGTAAAAAATCTCCCCCATTCTTTTTAATCTGCCGAAACATAAACACGACAACTAGGTATTCCTACGACATTTGAACATTTGAACTGTCGTTCAATTATCATCCCTTTAAAGTTTTGTTATGAACACATTCTAATGATCAGTAATTTTAAAGGAAAAATCCTTTCTGGTATTGCTAATGGAATCATTATGCTTGGAGTTGAAAGGAAATTATACTTACTATTTTATTCTTCTGTTCGTTTTCACTATTTTTGTTTCGTGTGTTTCATACATTTTCTATAACAAGAGAATAGTTTGTGGGATCGTTATTCTATTCTATTTTTATGAAACTGATTAGTCAGAAATGTTAATGATTGTTGTGTCACCTATAATTAATTGTAAAAGTTTGGGATAATAGGTTCTGTGATGTAATGATTACAGTTAAAATAGATTGTTATTTTCCAAAAGATGAATGAAAGCTGGTGTAAATATGTTGGGTTCTCCCTGGTAGATTGTTAGCCCAAACAGTTTTGTTTAGGTGACATCTACTGATTTTGAGTTTTTTCCTGAAGGAAGTCCAGTTTTCCAAAAACCTTTTTTACCCTGAATTAGATAAAATTTACTTTTTTGTGAAAATGGTTTTCTTTAAGCAGTTTAGACGTGCTCCAAAAAAATTGAGTGAAAATATCTGATTCTGAAATAAACACTTGTTTTTAAATAAACATGAGATAAACTTACAAATCATTAAACCAAACCTTATTCTAGATAACCAAGTTTCAACTTATGTGAATCGCTTATCTCAGTCCTATTCTTAGTATGATTTCAACATGATTTATTTCGTGTAGGGTCCAAACATCCATTTCTTGGAAACCACATTGGACTTTGGTTTGGTACGGTATGGCACATCACAAGATAGAGATATCACTCTATATAATGATTCGCCAACTGATGCTAGCTGGAGTATAAAGGAGTTCCATGTATGTAGAATAAACAATTTCTTTTTAACTTAGGATGATTAAGTCTGATGTGGACAAGTTCTTGGTAATGATGAATTGCTACAGCTTTAACGTTTTCATTTTGATGCAATTATTGAAGACTTTTTGTTGACTGACTTTCACTGAATAGTTTTCCTAAAACCTTTTTTTAAATTTTTTTTTGTTTCAGAACATTGAAAATTTGGCAGACTTCATTTTTATTCCTTCTGAAGGCAGTCTTCCAGCTTTTCACAAGCAAAGCATTTCTGTTTACTTCAAGCCACACTGCTGTTTGACATTAAATAGTTTCCTGGAAAATACCATTCTAAATGGAAACACAAGGTTACTAGTTTCTCTTTGTCAAAGTTGCTGTTCCCTTTATTGTAAAAAAGTTTGGAAGTGATGATAATGTTTTGACCATCATCATAAGTTTTTTGTGGAGTTTGTTCTCGTTTGCCTACATTTGTTATGTTTGAAACAGACTGTTTTTTTGTATGGTTCATTTCTTCGCAATAGCTATCTGCCAATACATGCAGAAGTTCAACGTCCACAGATTGTATTGGAAGCCTCAAGGTTGACAATCACTGAAGCATTTCTTCATATTCCAACCACTCATAAAGTCGTGCTTGTTAATACAACACTTCTGGAAAGCAAGTTCAACTGGAATGAGGTAAAGTAACATAACGAACGTTGGTGTTTATTATAAGAGAATAGCTGTCTTGACTTGAGGTTATAACAACGAAAATCATACTGAGAACCAAAAGTAAGTGAGGTGAATGAATTAATGAATGAATGAATTAATAGAGTTTACATACAGTTCAGTTTGCATACCGATCTGAATACAACTAAGTTCATCTTTTGTTTAAGGTGAGGCTATACCTGTTTTTTGTTTTTTGTTTGTTGTTTTTTTTACTGCTAAGAAGTTAACTCATTTTTAGGATGTTGAGTTGATTTGAAATGGTTTTGTTTCTCGAATAACCATTACAATCACTTATACAGTACCTATTTAGCAGAGGAATTTTGCCAACAGAAATGAGAATCTTCTTTGATGTGAGTGGAACCTTTTATTGAGGGCGTTAGGACCTTCTGTGATGGCAAGAACGTAAAGTGGCCTTGTTGAATGGGTATTGTAATAAGAAAGCACCGTTCTTTCTAACGATTTTCTAAAAGCTTTCACTTTTTTTAAATGATGTGAAGTTGTTTGAGGCAATGACTCTTGTACAGCTTGTTTGTCATTTCGTCTGACTTGCAAACAGCAGATTCGATATGGATAGCTTGTTTTCATTCTCTTGAGTGAATAGTTATCATTTTTTGCACTTCATAGGTTTCTGACAAAGATGGGAGATTTTCCATTTCCTTCAAGCCTAAACAAGGCATACTTCTAGCGCGAGAGCAACAAGAGATTGATGTGACACTGACATGTCATCAACTGGTACTCTTTTTCCTCTAATTTGATGGATCAATATTGTTATCTTGTCTTCAAAGTGTGCAAGACAAAGCATAGTAAAACTCATAACAAGGAATTTTCTTTTTCCCAATTTTGAAAGCCGATGATTTTTGTTGTTATGGTTGATGCCCTGTCCATCAACATTGGCGTGTGACGTCAGTCGTTATGGCTTTTCCAAAAACCGACTGTTTAACCAAGCAATGTGCCATGCCTAAGTGAAGAGTTATAACGTAGTTGTTATTTCACTCCAGATGTTCAAACCAAAAATGTTATTATATTTCAGGGAAATATTGAATTTCTTGCTACCTGTCATGTTGAAGATGCGCTACAACCACTTGTCTTTTCTGTCAATGCTGACGTCAGCGGATTGAGTGTTGATTTTTATATTCCAAACATGAAGGACCTAGAGAAGTAAGTTAGTCGCTATGTTACTAGAGAAGGTGACTCTCTTATTTCAAAGAAACAATCCAGCTTATTTCGTAAATATTTTGTTGCTTGCTAGGAGATTGTATTTCATGTTTTTAACAACTTCAAATCAAACGTCATCAACCCATGAAGTCGAACGTATCTATAACGACTACTTTCTGGACTATGTGGTGTTTTCAGGCGGGTAGTCGCTTTACAAGGAGACTTTCTTAAGCGGAGTGGTAGAGTAATAAGAGTTTGAGGTCCCCAGTAAAAATCTCCAGTGTGATAAAATAACAAGAAACAACTAAGTTGTTAAAAGATTTCCGTAACTTAAGCATGACATGCTTGTAATTTTGATTTGATAAAAGATGTTGTTGTGATTACTTTTCATTGTCAAAAATAAACTTTTTTCTAAGGGATTATACACTTCATTATGTATGTATGCTGCTTTCTCTCTCTTTCCATATATATAAGTCCTGTTAAGTACAATAACAAATTTGCAGAGTGAAAATAAATATATACAATGTAAAATTGCTTAATTTATATACATAAAAATTAAAAAAATAAAAATCGTCAAGAACTATTCAATAAGTCGACAGAAGTAAAATTTCAAATTCACTGGGCAATTACGTAATAACTTTTTGATCCTTATGTTCTTCTGTGGTCTAAAATACAGAGCAGTTTTCACACAGCCACAGAGGTTTGCTTTATTTGCAACAAACAGAATAAGGCAGGATAGGTGTGACCTTTACTCTGTTGGCTTTCCTTAATATACTGCATCGTGATTGTTCATTTTGCTTTTAAATGACTTATTCAGCCATGTGCAAGGACGTCACTTAATTTTCTTTTCTATTACCAGGGCATAGTTATTAAAAATGATCTCATGAATTTGGTATGGTCTTGTTAATGTTTATTGTTTTGTAGACTGTAAACCAATCGACATCTCGTAACTGCTTCAAAGTGTATCAATTTACTGTTTTTAAATAATGTCTGGATCATCATAGGTACTGACACAAACTCTCTTCAAGATTACATCGTTTCTTTTTTCAAAGACTGCACAACATAATTAAAATCATTATTGAAGGCTTTTGACAGATATTTTGTTGTCAGCCAAGCAATACATGCAAGAAGACTAGGATGGGAATTCTCTTATCTTAATCCATGATATTTTCATTCAATATCTTGTCTTCCCAATTTATTTGTTTCATATGTCAATGTATACAATTCATAACCATCGATTAAATACAAATCTTGAGATTCGGCATCAGATAAATGAGTCTTCATACACAGTATAATATCAATGTTATGATATTCCTTCTCTTGTTATTATTATCAACAACCTGTATATAAAATTCTCAAAATTCGACTGTAAATCACGTATATTTTGTTATACAAACGATAGTCCTGTCTCTTTACAAGTCACATGCAGTTCTGTAATTATGAAATGATCTGTACGTAAACTTTTCCAACATTTCCATATAAAAGTACCAAGCAAAAAACACAAGCACGACCTTCCACGCGCCACCATATTGTTTATACATGCTTTCGGTTCAGCTTTAGCCTGTCAACATTTTACATATCATCACAGCGGAGATATGAAAATCACAGGCTAGAGCATTACCCTGATAGATAGATAGATAGAGAAATAGATACGCCGCCGAAATGAATAAGATTATCCATTCCATGGAAATCTTAAAAATGTTTTTATAACGGGAACTCAAGTTTTTCACGTTACTCTGTCATAAATTACATAATAGCGATATCGTTTTTTTGGTGAGACTTTCGTTTCTTTGGAAGTTGTTCCTCATTCCTATCTTCGTATCTCTATTCGTTTCAACTAATTACATCGTTTTATATTGTGGATTAAACATAATAGTGGCTGTTGGAAACAATCGGGGAATTTCAGGAATTGATTATAGTATTATGTCATTTTGTAGCGAAGCCGAAACCATCCGAAATTCCGATATCATGGATTTCGGTAACAACGTTATACTTGGTGAACCGACATGTTGTTTGCTTATGATCGAGAATCAGTCTGGTATAAGCACTGCCTTTTCTGTGAATGCATTAAACTTCCCACCTGCGAGGCTACCAACACCACCTGTAGAGCGAAGTAAGTAGAATTTTGCTGGAGGACGTTGTTTCCTGTATACTTTCCCCTTTCTCCTTTGAAAATGAAAATAGTTATCTCTTTAACTGGGACTTTGCCCAGGGGGTATGGAATTCTCTTCTATTTGAATAAAGTCCCTAGAAATCATACTGTCGTTCAAAGCGAGTATTCTGTAGTCTGTCCACATACGCATTGATATTTCATTCTCAGAAGTTCTGCTACTTCTTCTCAATTCTTTTAGATCAGATCAGAGTAAAAAGGTATGCTCTTATATTACTATGCGTACGTATTTAAGGATATACGTCATAAGCGTTTGGTACACGACCAAATAACAAGAAAGAATAGCTCTGTCTGTTGTCGATTCGTTGTTTGTCGAATTTGATTGTAAAACATTCCATCTAAGAAATCAGTTGCGTTTTACTAAATGATTTAGACCATTATTATCAAAGACTGTTAATATTGCTGATTACGATAGCAAGACCGAGGACCAAGCCAAAAGAGGTACGATGCAAAAATTCTCTTAGTCTTCCTCAACATGAATAACCCTTCATATCTCAAGTATGCCAAGGATCATTTGAGTGTTGTTCCGGTCTGTAATTTATCACATTTTTTTCCGACTTGCTTGTCCGAAACCTGATAATTGTCAACTTATAGTTTGCGATCGAGAAAGTGAAAAATAATATTCTTCATTTTACCATGGTTTCTTCGATTATGTTTCTAATTTCCTCTATTGACTGCTTTAACTTACTAGACTGTTATCTTTCCATAGAATATAAAAAGAACGTTTTACGAGACGGCCGTGGTGTTGCTTTCGTTTGTTCGCCAAGCTCGGGTGATTTAAAAGCATTTGAAAAAAAGATAATAACAGTGACCGCGTATTCGGATATGTGGGGTGAATATTATGACACACTGGCACTTAAGGTTGGTTTACACTTGTAAGCAACATGTATACCGGTACTGCATGTTTTTAAAGGTTGGTTTACACTTGTAAGACATGATCTCCTCAAGTTAATTTCTCAATACAATCTACTCCTGTTAGTTAAGACCAGTAAGCAACTGAAGAAATGAATCTTTGGAATTTTCAGGGGAAAATCCTCTGTTTAATTTCTCTACTAAAAAAACTGTAATCATTTTTCTGAGTTATCCTGGCTTATTAATGATACAAGCCTCGTTGCTGTTTAACTTGAAAACGAGGTCAATTGTACGGAGTCCGAGTTAACAATATAATCAAAAATACAATTCTGTTATTTTTGTGATGTTTTAGTTGGACAACCTTCATGAAAAACGCATTCCAGTCCACATTGACGTCATAGGTAGTCCGTTGAACTTCCAAATGGCGAAAACACAACCGGCTCTCATTAGGTAAATAATATCGTTTGTGTATAAGCGTCTGTCATTATAAATTAATAACTTCACTTCTAATTTTGGATCTAATTTTTATTTTTCAAGATTTTTCAACAATCATTGAGGTTAGTGTATGAAATTATTAAGTAATGAATAAATCTGCTCCCAATCTTTGTATGTGATTTTCTAGATTTGGTGCACATTTATGTGGCGGTAACGATGTACACAGAAGCATGAAAATTAATAATACTAGTCACGTGGGTGAGTAGAGTCAAGTCGGTGTGTTCTGGTCAACAATACTTACAGCAAATCTGGAAAAAGATTTTGCAGTTTTGTGAATGCAAAGAATACATACATTACGGGCCCTTTGGGTAGCACAGTAGTTTCTGCTGGAAGTGTATATCCAATTTTCATTGTAATATTTCTTGACACGAATTTCGTCTTCTGAAAGTATGTATCCGTTCATGGTTAACTGTCAAAATATCGTTCTGCTATGTACAGTCTCTATAGCGCCATCAACGTGATGCATACGAACTAAAGGCGTACTCTTTACTTCCCTTTCTGTCCCGTAAAAACTGTTTATTTTAAAATAAGAAACAACATTCATTTTTGCATTAGATATTCGATTAGACTGGAAAACGTTTGTAATTGATCCAAACGACGAGCAGCTCCTCGATTTTGATGTTTACATTGGCAATCCATTCCCCGCATACGATGAACAAGGTGATGAAATCGCCGACGATGACGAAGAATACGGTAACGATAAATTGATTCAAGTTCGACTTACTGAGCATTACGGAAGACATTCAAGCATACCATTCGATATCAAGAAATCACAAGTGGTATGATTTTCTTTTTTGGTTTGAACATCAGTAACGGAATGCCGTCGACATCCTTTCTACCGACAACTAACGTCTGTCCTGATTTTTGCCGGCTGGAGGAATTGTCTACATGAAGCTCTATTCGTCATTCGTATAACTGCTCAAAATTTCATTTTTCTCAGTTAATTCCTGCGTTGGACAGCAGTAACGTCGATGTGACATTCCACCCGATGTCTGAGGCCGTGCAGAAGGACACCAATTATCTTGGATATGGATTGGCTTATATGTCTCTTCATAAACAAGTAAAATTTCCTGATTTTGTTTGTAGATAGAGGCTGCTACTGAGAATAAATAACTAAATAAAGGCAAACTTACAAAATGTACCCAGCTAGATAACAAAACTGATACTATGAACAAATGAACTACTATTTCGAAACTACTGCTAACTTTTATCAGTGTTCAAAGATGCAGTAATAATAATTTGTTTTGACATTGGGAATTTGTAGTAATAGGAAACTTCTTTTCCATGTTTCTGTGTTCACACTTTTTTAATGAGACCTTGCCTAACTAGGAGGCTGTTTATTTTAGAAGGAGCAAAAACTTGACATTAAAAAGTCATCCATGTGCTTACATATGATTATCCAGTATCCTTACTACAGGTTCCATGTATCAACAACTGTCCTTAAAACCATGCAGCGGACCATTATACTTTTTCTCTTTTACAGGATAAAGCTAGCGAAGGAGTATTTCGTCGATCTGATGGGCTTAATATGCTGCCTTTTGCTCTTAACATGAACGGCGCCGTGCAAGCAGCTAAGTGTGTAATATTTTTACTTGAAAGATCCAGTAATACTCATCTTTTCATGGCCACGCTTTCGATCTTTCATAAATAGATACGTTAGGTCATAAGCGAAATACCCAGCCACCCGTACGCTAGGTTATGAACAAAACGTATGAGAAAGAGGGTAGCAGTGGCACTTATGTCAGGTGTGACTGATTTAAGAAAATAATGAAATATCAGACTTTTTTTATTCTTTCAGGATTTTGATGGAGGCTTGCGATGAAGAAGGTTTCACGTTTCAAGTATGCGCCACAGATCTGATGAGCAAGGTAGTAAGTTTTGCGCCCTGTCAACGTTTACGCCACTGATCTGATGAGCAAGGCAGTAAGTTTTGCGCCCTGTTAACGTTTGCGCCACTGATCTGATAAGCAAGGTAGTAAGTTTTGCGCCCTGTTAACGTTTACGCCACTGATCTGATGAGCAAGGTAGTAAGTTTTGCGCCCTGTTAACGTTTACGCAGTGAATAGGAACGATCGTGTTAAATAGTATGCTAACTAGAAAATCGTACAAGCGTATACATGAACTGATTTTTTCTAAAGTCAAAGAAACAAGAATGGTAGTGAAGGGCGCTTAATCGACCACCTGAATCGGTCCCTCTAAAGAAAAGGCTTGTGAACGATATTTTATCTTTTTTTCTTGTTCAACTAAGATTTGAGAGATTTTTATTTGCAAAAGCTAATCATCAACAATGGTTTGATCGTGTAAGGAAGGACATCTTTTGGCTCCATATACTTTGGTTCGACTCGTTTTACAACGATTTAAAGTCAAATTAAGAACTGGTGTTTCTCATTGGTGTCGTCTATTCCGGTTTTCCATTTTTAATTCCATAACACTGTGAATTAAAAGTCGATTCATTTGCAATCTCAGCTGTTTATTGATTTTGTTTTCTTCTGTAGGAGGCTGACGTTATTTCATGTCGACGAAGATTCGTCCTGGTAAACGTTAGTGGCGCCTCGGTGTCGTTCCGATGTCTTGTGGATTCACCTTTCAAAATGATCAATATAGACACTGGAAAAACACTGCTGGCATCATCAAAGAAAATGATTTCGTTGAAACCGCAGAAAAACGTCGAGGTGAGTAGACGTTTCGGCGCAAAGCCATCGTCTCCCGCGTTTTATATTTCTTATCAAGTATAAAAGTGATATTCAGGATCTCCAGGCCATTTTTGTAAATGATTTCTATACACATAACCATGTTGGACTCCCATCATCGGTCCATATTTCGTTTGACCATATGCTAATATAACTGGCTGACCGTCCTGTATGAAAGTATAAGTTTTATTAACAAACTCGAACAACTGACCGCAATTATACCTTAACAATCTGCGTCCATCTATAGTTTTTTCTGGTGTGTTTCCTTCCGTTGTCACCCAGTATAACTCAAGCCAGTAGTCATAGAAACCATACCATTGGTAGATCATTGTTTTTGGCATGTCCATTGAGAAGATTTGATCAACGGCCTTATATGGTGGTCTGGCCTGCTTAAGGGCGTATACAAGCCGGCCAATATTTGAGGAGAATGTACATATAGTGTAGTTAGCGTGCGTGAGGAAGTGAAGGTCAACTATCAAATCTTCAAAAATCTCTTTTTTAAACCTTCCATCGAAGTAATTGCCGGGACTTTTGTTTGGTAAATCGAGGAATTTATAATTTCTGTAATTGAGATTTTGAGCTTTTGTTTGCATGACGCTGACCATATTTCGTTGATCGCTGGCAACATAGACTTGTTTTAGCTTGGGATTTCTTAATATCTTGTTGAAATACGACTCTGTCTCCTTTACGTATTCCGCTTCATCGATTGCATGAGCTTCATGACTTGTTATTTTGTCCCCTCTCCGTACATGCATCGCAACGTATGGGTAACTTAGGCCTAACTGCTTCGAGACTTGCTTTATTCTTTTATCTGTATTTTTATTGTGACGTAAGAGCAAGTATCCCAGAAACTGCGATGTAAACCAGAGCCATGGCTGTGACACATTAAACTTCAACAGTGCTTGTTCTATTGATCTCGGTAAAGTCCTTGGTATATGTCTTGGATGTGGAAAGGTGTTCCTAGAGTTATACTCCAGAACCTTGTGAGTGTTGTCTATGTCGTACCCATTAGGATAGCATTGACGATCATGCATATTACAATCCGCTCTGAGGTTTTTATATTTCTCCTTGAGATAGCCACACTTCTCGGATTCGGGTTTCAAAAAGGCACTAAGACCACCAAAATGATCGTATTCTTTCTGGTTGATAAACCATATGCGTCCCAAACCAAAAGCTGTTTGTATGCATACTCCATACCGATGAATCATGGATCCGAAGCCGGCATAATTTTGCGTGTTCTTGCAAAACAATATCTTTTTCTCTTCGCAGTTGCCATGCTCTTGCAAACTTTCAATCTGCTCCCAGATCAAATTCCGTATGTCATCTAACGATGAAAAGTGCCTTTTGTCGCTTGCAAGTATGTTTTGATTTTCTTTTAATGGACGGAGCATTCTCTCGTCTGTAGTAGTATGCATCGCACCAGCTGTTGTGAGAGGATTGTAAACGATCTTATCTCTTTCCTTCTCAGCGCTTCTCATAGTTTTAGAGTTGTAGGTGATCTTTTCTCTCATTTTGTCTGTGGCAGGAACTTTTGAGTAATGTACGACCATAACTATGCTCAGGTACAAAATTAAGAAAACACTCAGAAAACGGTAATAAGTCTTCATCCTTTTCCTGTTGGTTTTAAGCGAAAAAACAACATAATATGACTTGCCACGTATATGCTATATATCACTTGTTTTGATGTGTTCTAATCTTGATACCATCCTGTCTCGTAAAAATTGTTTTTAAATTAAAGTCGCGATACAACCAATGCATAGAGAACTCATTGAAAAGAAATCGTTAATTGTTAATTTTCTTGCTAATTATTATTATCGTCATAAATTAACAGCAATAAATGTCTTTTGTGTGGGATTTATTTGTTGATGGAAGTGGTTATCAAGGTTTGTAAAGTTAAATTTAATGCTTTTAATTGGAGAGATGCTATTGCATTGAAAATTTCGAATGTGACGATTGTGAACTAAAATGCACGATACGATTATTCTTAAAGGGAATGTCCGCTCTAGCAGTACTGTGGGAGACTTTTACTTTTAGCGTTTAATTTCGTTAGGAAGGGTTAACTAAAAGACCAAAAGACAATCGTCTTTTTCACCATTGAACTCCCATGCTTCCATTGAATGAAAGTCAAGAAGTCTTAGTTCCTCAAAACCAAATAGTAAAAAATATTGGTATCTTCGAACTTTTATAAGCAGTAACTGGGAGGTTTTAGTCCTTGGGCTTCCATCCATAGTGGCTGGCTATTCTGCCCGGCGACTTGCAACTAGTTGACTTAGTTGACTTCTGGAAAAAGCCGTTTTTATCGTTCTTTCTGTTATATGAAAACACCATCACTACCACATTTTTGCCACATCGGATTGTGATACCAAGCCTTCAATTGAACTGTACGAGGACCAAAACACACAAATTCATCCTATATATCTGGCATTGTGATTAGTGTGTGAAACGGTGTCTTTAATTTCTAGTTAATTAGGAAGTAGGGCTTTGTTATACTGATTGCTTTCAGTTTAAAATAATAGTGTCGTTAATAACCTCTCCTGTTTCTTTTTAGATCGTCATCGAGTTTCAATTGAATAGAAGCCTTCTTTCTGGCATTGATTCGTACGAGACATCCAGTTTCTTGAGCATTCAATTCAACAATGATACGGAGCAGGTTAATTGATGTTTAATGTTTTGATAATTATTTGACATTTTAATGGGAACAATTTAATTATAAAGATTCTAACTCAAATAGAAATAGTTGAACGTTCGTTTACGCATTTGCTGTGTAAGTCAATCCAAGGAAAATGACCTCACCTTTTCGTCCGCATACTGTCACCATTTCTAAATCCATGTTTTCCGAATTACAGTTGATTGCATTCGAATAATTTATCGGATAACTATCGGACCAAGTCTTGCTATTATGTGTGGCTTGTGCTTTTCTTAACTCTGAGTTACTATGGGACAATTTTTGATAATCACCACATCAAAACGAAACGGGGCAGGATAGTTTAGGGAAAAGGTTCGTTAAAGGTGGTTTCTTGACTGTGAGAAATTAAATGTAAGGTACGTCAATCCATAAATTATTCCTCATTGTAGTTCTCGCCTTGTTTTTAAATCTTTTGTAATTATGACGTAATTCATCATAGAAAGAACTTGGTCAAATAATTTTTTCCCAAGGTATCATGACTTTTTGTTAGTGGTATAACATCGTTGTCAGATGAAAATGAGATGAAAACTGCTACGATGGATAAAATAATCATTTATGGATAGGAGTATTGATGTGTACCATAAGAAATTCAAATGGGTTCTATCTTTACAATTTTAATTTAAGAATGAGAGTTTGTTGTTGTTCTTTTAGCGCTACAATCTCATTGGACAGGTTATGTTTCCAAAAATTCTTTTATCTCACGACATACTGGACTTCAACACGTGCTTCGTCGGTGAAACCAAGGAGATGAGTGTGACCATAGCCAACGACTCGGTAGCTGCATTGTTTTGGCAAGTAGAAAAAGGTAATTCAATGTTTTGACTTCATTTCAGCCAATAACACTGTTCTATTAATAAATGAA
The DNA here is from genome assembly GCA_027922465.2 of Turritopsis dohrnii. Classification (NCBI taxonomy): domain Eukaryota; kingdom Metazoa; phylum Cnidaria; class Hydrozoa; order Anthoathecata; family Oceaniidae; genus Turritopsis; species Turritopsis dohrnii. Next base: position 141,558 of record BQMF02000208.1, on the reverse strand, counting down.
TGACTGAATTAAATAAATTGAGTGACTGTTATGTTAGATCCAAAGTGCCCACAAACCAGCCAATCAGTATTCGAGTTGTCGTCAAGTAAGGGTCAACTGAGAGGCAGAAAAGCAAACGAACCGAATCATAGTGTTGACGTCACTATCTCATTTGCACCCAAGTAAGTATAAATAGAATACCGTCATCGTCCATTTTGCATCTTCGTACTTCTAACAGTGTAGACGCAGCACGCAATGGACCAAAAAATAGTTCCATTAAATGCAGTTGTATGAGAGTTTCGTGAGAAGTTGGGATTGTAACATCGAGGTGTTCATTGCATTAGGGATTCACAACAGTAAGCATATAGAAATAGATCTTAAAACCTTTTAGTGATTAGTTTTTTGTTTCTGCATGGTACGAAATCAGTAGTAACACCGAAGTAACGCATTTCGTTTGCCTAATATTTCGATACCTTGAGAGTCAATAAGCCAGAATGTGTTAATCAACACATGTATTCTTCTGTAAGAAAGTCGATTACAACCAACACTCGGTATATTCTTCTATAAGAAAGTCGATTACAACCAACACTCGGTATATTCTTCTATAAGAAAGTCGATTACAACCATTACTCGGTTCTGGTAGTCCCAGATACATTGGAACCTGTTTGTAGCGGACAAATCGGTTCTTCAGGAAATTGCCCGCTATAACAGATTTCCACCTTATTGATGTTTCTTGGACAAAAATAAACAAACAAATAAAATTATCTGACTTGCTTCTATAGCATTCGCGTCGCCACGACTGGAAACAAGTGCGATGAGCTAAATACTTGTCAAGTCCATTTATTTACACGACAGTTCTCTCTAACGTGTTTTTAATTCGGCTTTTCAGGCACAATGTAACCTATGGATGTGTACTATATCTTCATTCGATGCTACACAGCGGTATTGGGTCACCTCTAATCATCACACTGAATGGTAAAGGGACTTATGATGAGGCTTACAAGGAGAAGATTTGATAAACAATTTGTTTTCTTTTTGACACCACGCAAACATTAAAGGTTCAGGTGGCATTTCGGTGATTTAACGTAAATAAGTTAACGTAAACAATTAACGTAAACACATCTTTCCTATGAAAAGTGAGTTTCCTTGGTCTTTCGCCGTTACCTCTGTTCGAGAGAACGTTTTGCGTTGACGAGGGTTTGTATTGTAAATATATTGTTATGTATAATTTATATATCGATTCTGTATATTTTACTGATGCATATGAAAGAAAACACTATGTAGATTTAGTTCACAGGATCGACTTTTATCGGTTTGGACTCATACACCATTTTAACATATCAGCTATTAAGAACAGGTGTGGATAAAACGCCTGAAACGTCTTAAAGATATACGTTGTAGACACCCAAGTAATGTTTTTTTTTCATACATAAATATCAACTCGATTAGGAAGAAGTTGGATTTGTTAGGGTCATACTTAAGCGGTCTAGTAAATATCTTGTCGATTGGGGAGACTAAACTGGATAGTTCAAAAAAGGCAGTTAAACCAATAAGGCAAACTACAGACCCATCAGTGTGCTTCTTGCAATGTCGAAGGTGTTTGAAAGATTGATTGCCAATCAGGTGAACCCTTTTGTTAACTCTTGGTTGTCAAAGTATCTCTGCGGCTTTCGTAAGGCTACAGTTGTCAGTATGCTTTGATCAATATGCTTTTAAAATGGCAATTAACTTTAAACACAAACGGCATTGTGGGATTAGTCTTGATGGATCTTTCCAAGGCCTTTGACTGTTACATAACCTTTTAATAGCAAAACGTTCTGTTTATGGGTTTGGTATGAAATCACTCAAACTTTTGCACAATTATCTAAATCGTCGCAATCAACGAGTTCGCATAGGTTCTCTGTTTAGTGAATTTCTATAGATGATTATGGGCGTTCCCCAAGGCTCAGTCCTTGGCCCAATGCTATTATTCAACATCTTCATTAACGACCTTTTATTTTTGATACAAGAAGATATTTGCAACCTCGGATAATACCATGTACGTCTGAGGTAAGTTCTCTTCTTGAACGTTTAAGAAATGACCTGGAAAATTGCTTTGCATTGGGTCATGAATAATGGCATGGTTGCAAACCCTGATAAATTTCAGGCAATCTTTGAAAAGGTACCAAAAGTGAAAGCATCACTGTTAATGTGCGTTCTCGATAGTTCATTTCCAGAATCTTAATTATCTCCCAAGCTTTAAAACGCCCTTACGACTTGACGCCTCATGGCAAAGCGGTGGTCTTTTAACTTATGTGAAGAACAACACATTGTCTTTTTGATTTCAATTTTCCTATTGATATTCAAGTTATTCTAATTGAGTTGAGATTGCGTGGGAGGAAATGGCTGTTATTGAGTGTCTATAGACCACCAAAACAATGCTCAAAAAATCTTTTGAGTCGAAAGTAAAAAAACAGTATTTTGCATTTTTCAAGTGGAGATCACATTAATACATCAGAGATTGGTTTCAAAAATGGATTAGCGGCTAACGGTGTTTTTGTTACGAATGTAAGATCAGCATTTCTATCAAATTTTCACGTCGATATGACGGAAGTAAAGAACAACTATCTAAATTTACAATCAATAAGGAACGTCAGCTTTTCCGAGACCTGGATCACAAATGGACAGAGTGGTGTTTGCGCAAAGTTAATTAATTCAAAGCTAACGACACTATCAAAATATTGTCATAGATAACACATCATCACAAGTAATGTTTGAGCTTAATACAGTTAAAAATGTGATTATATCTGATTTCGAGTTCAGAAATTCAAAAGCACCTAAAGTTATCCCTATTTTGCCAGGCACCATGTATAAGCAAAGCAGTTATGCAACAAAAATTAATAAAAACGAAGACGGAGTCCTTTTATTCTGTGACAAAAACGACTAAAAAGAAGAAAATTGCAATGAATTTAACTATGCAACTCATTATGAAATACAAACGAACAAACGCAAGATTTGATTCACAAGATGAAACAGCAACATTAGCGATAGCATTGGAAAAATAAGTCGGGTAAAGGCCATTTACGTATATACAAATGTGAGATTGTTCATTCAAGACTTGGAAGGGTATTGAATTTTGAGGAAGGGGCCGTTGAAATCGTTGACACCAACATAATATGCAACACAGGTGTTCAGGCCATAAACTCTAACTAAACCATTGAAAATTCTACTTTCCATGTTTCAGAAACAGCTGTCAATTATAGGAATTTTGAAGACTCAACACGTGTGCTTAATATGAAGGATGTTAAAATAGTTTCTTTCAGCAAGAAACAACCAGCAATTTCGATCAAAGGTGATGAAGTTATCAATGTCAACATACTTAGAGTAGACGTTCTTTTGAAAGGATCAAAAATGGAGTTGCCTGTGACTGAAATTTCTACAAAAGCAGATTTTACTCCAAGTAATATTTACTATATCAATTCAACTTTGTTTTTTTCACAAAACAGTCTTCCTCATTACGAATTAAAGACAAGCGACGATTTTCTTTTTGAGTATTATTGCAAACCATGCATAAGGGGTTCTTTACTGTCACCGATCGCGAAGGACGGTTTTCTTTAAATACACACCATGGCGTTGTGACATTTGTAAAACACGGATACCTTATGCCTGACAGGTTTGAAATGTGACACTTCAACATCACAAGTATTACAAACTGGAGCTATGGAAGTCCAAATACGTTAACTTGTAAGCCGTGTCCCAGTAGAGGAACTTGTGATGACAAAATCTTGAGCAACGACAGCTATTGGGACTACCTCAATCAATCAACTGGGAACGTAAAATTTTATCATTGATCCAATGGTTACTGTTGCTCCAAAACTACCACACCATGCGCATCCTACAATACCTGTAACTCACACCGCTTTGGGACGTTATGTAGCAAATGCAAAAATGGTTAGTCAGTGGATTAATTTTCCGTAATTTTCTGTACCAACATCCAAATGTAAACATCTTTCCATTTATTGGCTACTATTCATTCCAACTTCTCTATTATACGTTCTTGTGCTTGGATACTTAGATCAACTAAAAATAACATGGAATTTCTTGAAGAAAATCATTCGTTGGTTGACATGTCAGAAACTCAAGGAGAAAAAAAATTATGTTGAAAATATTGAATTAGAAGGATTTAACTCAACTAAGATTACAGATTCCCTACCTCGTGAAACAACTCAGGAACCTGATAAAAACAAATGTCGTTGGTCAGAGACCTTGAACATGCTTATTGCTTTCTACCAACTGAAGCAGTTACTTACCATTGACTTGGACCTAAAGTATTCTTATGATCATTCCCGTCCTGATATTAGCTATATCGCTACATATCCTGTATATATGCAAGGAGTCATCACGAGTGAAGGAAACAGTTGTGATAAAAAACGAACAAGCATGCCATGAACGAAGTAGTAACGTCACTGGCTCCGAAGTCCTTGTACAAAACGAAAGCATTTCAAACGATCGCCAGGAAAATGATATATACACATCTAATCGTCGACTGGCAGAAATTTCGTTCTTAACCCGCTGCTATGCATGCTTCTTACGCCTAATTTCAATGAGGTTTAAAAACATGTCAACATTAACCTTGGATATGGTTCATTGCGTAACAGTGGGTAACGTGGATATACTGTATATCTTCAGTGATATCAAATGTTGGGGTATTACGCAGTATATCGCACACTTGGTTTCTTTGGTTATGGATTGTTCCTTTTGCGATTTCCCTCTTTTTGTCGTTAAAACTCCTAAAATCAAATCACATCTCTTCCGAACGATTTCTCGTTTTCACGGTTATCCCTGCAGTCGTACCTTTCTATTGTATATGGCAAAGTAGCAGCATTTATAGTCTAAATAAAGAAAACAATAAGTTGAAGTCAACAATACAACTACTTTTTGAACAACCGTACAAAGATGACATGACGTATTGGCATTCGTGGTTGCTTTATCAAAGATTAATCATTGCGTGTTTGGTAGTGTTGATGGTCGACCCGATTTCCCGGTTGTCGTTTATTTTTCCGTTATTTGTTTTCTTTTTGTTGGTTCAACTTCAAATGAAACCATACAAAGATGATCTGGTTAATCAATTGGATTCCGTTTTTCTTTCACTATTGATCATCTTCGCTGGTGTAAACATGCTCCGCTTCTATTACAAGCTGTGAGAAATTGATATGGCCTTAAATAATGAAAAATCTGTTGTTATTTGAAACAAGCATAATTGCTTTTAATCATCAAACGTTTAGCAAACACTTTGTCATTATTCTTGTTTCCGATTATTCACAGATATTAAATTCGCACACTTTCTTTAAAAATGCCTTCTGATGTCTGTAGTAACAAATTTCAAATCTATCAAATCGAAAAAAAGGGAATCATATTTGGTCGACACGTCTCTTCAACAAGCTGTCAGAGATTGACATGACTAACTAAAATAAAATCTGTTGTTATTTGAAACAAGCCTAACTGCTTTTAATCATCGAACGTCTAGCTACCACCTTTTTATTGGCCTTATGTCGAAATATTCGCAGGTATTAACTTCGCACGCACTTTCTTTAAAAATTCCTCTTGATGTTTTTGGAATCAAATTTCAAATCTATCAAATCGTTGATTGGGTTTCCGTGGTTACAGAAGCATATGCCAGTGAAAATTCCAATTCTTTCATACCTTGCTCTTTCAGAACCTGTCCAATGTTTTCCTTTGTATCTAAAGTACTTGGATGCTTTCACTCTCTCTCTCACCCCCACATCTCTGTGATAAAACTTTTCAAAAGTACTAACCGACGACCAATGACCTCTTTTAATAATTTCTGCTATAGGAACCCCTTGACATTTTTGCCTTTGATGAAGCTGCAGACCTTGTAGAATGTGCCTTAAATGTTGAAGTATCTATGCCTGCTAGGGAAAGAATTTCTAAGATCCACCTAGAAACCGTACATGATTTTACATGCTTGTGAGGTTTAACTTTACCTAACAACAAAAAACTCTCATTCCCTCTACATAATCTGGTTCTTTCCAAATAAATATCTATATAGTGACAGACACATAACTCTTTATTCTCCTGAAATTGGGAAAACTTTATAGCAGATCTCTACTTCCCTTTTCTTGCAGTTTTAGTTATCTCTCCGAAATGAAAAGTATAAGCTGTATGATTTTCAATCAAGTACTTGGTGTCTAGAGAACAAATTTCGTGTGCCCTGGCCATAAAGGCTAAAGCAAGAAGCATTGTTAGTTTCAAAGTCAACATTTTATCAGAAATATTCTCAGCCTTAATAGTACCCAGGAAAGAAACAACTTTGTCAACATCCCATTTCAAAGTATATCTGCCAGTAAAGCTGACACTAATGGGTGTTTTCCCACGGAAACACCCTCTACTAGTTCATGAAATGCTGACAAAGCTGATCGATGACCTGCAATTGTTTGGTATTCTAATTCCTTTTCAAACAAATCTGAAAGAAACTCGATAACTAATGGTATATAGCCTTGAATTGGATCCACCTGTTTTCCAGAACACCAGCTAGTCCACTTACCCCAGGCGGATTCGTAATGAGAATTTTGTTCCTTCTCTCCTAGCTGCAATGATAAGGTTGACAGCCTTTTCTGATAATTTTTCTGCTTGCAACTTTCCCCTGATACTGTCCAAACCACTAGTTGAAGGGTTTGATTTTGAATGAGAGGATGTCTTTCCCCTTGAGGATTCAGCAATAGGTCTGGGAAAGTTGGAAGCAGAATGGGATTCTGTACTGATAATTGAAGCAACTGAGGGTACCATGCCTGAGTCTGCCATGCAGGAGTCACTAACAAAAATGTCGCCTTGTCTGATCTGACTTTCCATAAGACCCTGCCTATTAGGGAAAAGGGTGGAAAAGCATAACCTCGTAGATGTGTCCAACGTGATTGAAATGCATCTTGCCCCTTGCTGTAAGGATCTACCTTCCAAGAAAAATAAATGGGTACTTGATGCGACAGTCTTGATGCAAACAGGTCTGTACAAGGAGTCCACCTTGCGCGACATATATTTTGAAACACCTGTTGACTCATTTTCCACTCGGTTGAGTCCTTTACGCTGCAAGACATCCTGTCTGCCTCCACATTTAAAATCCCTGGAAGATACTCGACAGTAATAGTGATCTGATGATCCAACAGATATTTCCAAATTTCTTTGCTTAACCCAGACAGGGCTTCGCATATCATATAATCCCCTTTTTGTAACAGTTCCTTCAAAAGGGATAGGCCTTCCATCTTGAAGTGCTGATACAGAATGTGCCTGTTCAAATTCTTCAGATTTATTACTGGTCTGTAACCTGACTCCTTCTTTGGGATAACGAAGATGGAGCTGAGGAAATGGCGCGGTAAGGGACTTTCCACAATCTCTATAGCTTGTTTGTCTCTATAGCTTGCCTAACATTTCCTGAATTTCCTTGTTCACTATATTTTTCTCCTCTAACTTGAAATTTGCACTGTGAGGAGGCTGAAGTTGAGATGGGGGGAGGGACTGAAAAGGAATTTGATACCCTTTTACAAACCCTAAAACCTGAGGATCAGAGTCAGAACTTCCCAATTTCGAATGTACCACTTCAGTCTCCCTGCTTGAGGCATATTGGGGATTAAATCCTGTGGAAACAATTCCTTTACTAATGGGTGAATTTTTGAAAGACTAAGCCCCGAGTTTCTTACTGGCTTTAACAAAGGAATAGGAATAATTCTTACCCCTCTGTGAGTTAAACTGGTATCTTCCTCTCGTGTTGAATAGCCCCCTGCCTCTCCCACGAAACAAGGGGCCCTTTCGAAAGGGCGAATTGGATGTCGATTCACTTGATGTTGACTGGAAATTTGTAGATTTCTGTTTCAACCCAGTAAACAAACTTTCAGATTGTTTTAAAGCCCTTGCTTCCTTAGTCAACTGTGATTCGAACTCTTCCCTAAACAAAACAGTATTTGAGGCAACATGCAGAGACTTGGACTGATTCTTTAGAATGTCCTTCACTCTTGACTGTGACTCCATCAAAGCAGACAAGATATTTTCTCTTCTTTTATATGATATAGAGTTGGATACTTGTGTAAACAACATAATAGATTGATCAAACAAGGTTGATATTTGATCCAAGCCTTCATCTGGAGAAGAATCATCTCTCTCCTCCTCCATAGTTGCCCAGAGCTGTGACAATGGACCAAACACTCTCCACAATTTTTCTTGAATCAATTTAAGATTCCGTTCATGCTTCAAAGTGGAGAACTTTGAATTGGATTGCAATAATGTCCTATGTCCTTATCAGCAATATGTATGTTCATATATTAATGAACATACTCCAATAAACCATTGGGTAATTCCCAAGAGTTGTCATTGCCCTCTGGCCCCAGCTCGAATCTTGGTCGTTTAGCTGGAGGCTCTTGTATTTCTTCCTCTCCCTCACCGGACGTAATCTCGGTATCAGGTAGGTTATTCTCTTCAATGCTGACCCACGCCTGGGGCTGAACAGAATCAGATTGATGTTGTGTACTGGTTGCTGTCTGAGTCAACCTATGAAAGAGACGTTTGAACATAGTCTCATTAGCATCAATTTCTTGCTAGAGTATGATTGTAACTCTGTAGCACACTTTACATTAAATCTTATCCGTAATCACGGAATGATTACTCAGATAATTGGCGAATTAAATACCTAAACTTATCCAATTACTTACTGTGCGTCCATTTTGTTTGGCGAGATTTGACGAAAGAGGTCGTGAAGAACGACTTTCAGCCAGAAGTCGTGAATGGACGTATACACCAGTATTAGATCGGGCGCAGATTTATGAAATGAAATGGCAATAACAAATAAAAATCTTCTGCTTTCTCAAATTATGTTTTCTTTTCAGTGGGAGTAAAATAAAATATTTCTAAACTGTTTTCTAAAATTTTATTTTCAGCGGATTGCAACAAAGAGGTAAATTTATGCGGTCGAACTTTCGCCTTGTCAAATGTAAATCAATTGACCTGTGATTAGAGATAGTCGGTACTTTTACTTAAGAATACAAGAGTTTTCACAAGTACAGGTCATTAGATATACATTAGACAAGGGAAAAGTTGGACCGTATAAACTACACTCAAGCAGCGAAAACTGGAACCTGTGACAATCTGAATAACGTACTCATGTTAACCAACATTAATTCATACCGCGTGGGGACAACCAACAAACATTAACACAACATCACAGAGAGGTCAGTTAATGTCTAACGATAACATGATGAAGATATGCAGTGAATTTGCACGGGTTCGCCTATGAAGTTCTATTTTGCTTCGTGGCTTAATTTATGCGATTATTATTGCTGATTCAAGCAGTTTCAAGTCCTTAGCCGAAAGCATGGCTTTGGAACATTCACCAGCATATGTCTTTGAGAGAAGAACCGTGAGGTTGCTCTTGAAAGCGAAGAAAAAGCAAGAAAATTGTGGAATTTTATAGGTATGTTAGGTGCTTGTTCTACTTATTAGCCGATTTTTATCAGTTATGAAGTTTTCCCAGCCATAACAGAAATGAAAATGAGTAGACCATACATCAAATATTAATGAGAAAAAAACTAGAGATACCAGTACTTTTTTGTTTTGAAGATATTTTACTCCAAACTCTGCGAAAAAATCAACATCCACTACCTAAGAATTATGATAACACAAACAGCTTCTATGGAGCCTTCTAGACGTAAAAAGTAAGCAGTGAGTCATTCTTGAAGGGAAAAACTTCTTTTTCTAATGTTTTTGTTTTTTATCTTATTTTCTCCAAAATCTTATCAACCTGTTGGACACATTTCACACAAAGCAACAACAGAATCTTACGGTTTCAAAATGAATTTTATAACTGATCAAAATTAACAGGTAATTACATCCATCATCAGACGACACTACAAGTCTAATTTTCTCTTTCTGGTAACTTTTTGCTCTGGTCTCAACCTTTTGGAATTCAGATTCACACTGATGTGGTGCCCCCTCATGTTACTTAACAAACGACGACTGTTTGGGTTCATTTGCAAAACATCTGGCGAATTCTGATGAATAGATTCTGCAGCTTGTTCACTGTAGGTACCTAAACCTGTATGCCATATTTTCGTATAAATTCAACCAGATGGTTTTCCAACATTATGCATTTTTTGAGCGATACTCTTTGATGGAAATTTCTGGCGATAATAACACATCAGTAAAATCTACTACTGCTTGTACCGATAACATATTATATGATGACATCGCGTCAAAATTTAATGTCATTTTTGCTTTGCCCGAGTAAGTTTTCATTTTTTCCATAAATATTTGGATTATATGCTCAATAGAGTTTTTAAATTTCTTCCCTTAAGGTAGATGGATTGGCTGTTTTAGAAATTGCTTTTATAGCCGGATCTACTAGGCAAAAGATAAGTTTTAACCCACTGAGAGTGGTTGGGTTAACAAATTAATCACCAAACGTTTTAGGATGAAAAGAAGTACTTCTCTATCGCTAAAAAGGATTGATAATTATTAATGACTTTTCTTTCATTTCTTTTCATATCAGCTTCTCTTCTAGAACCCTTTCCCTATTATGTTAATCAATCAGAAGAGGAAGAGAAAATAGGAATGGGGATCCTTTTCGGTATGTTAACTTTTTTCTTTCGAAATTTTCCATACAGTGCCAACAACTGTAGCAAGCAAACATCCACAAACAAGTTAAAATATCTCTCCGATGTACGTCTCCATGCAGGTTTGATTATTCGAAAGTACCTCTGACGCTTTACTTTTTAAGGCGTATGAAGGAGATTTAATTTGCTAGCCCACATGCCAACCTAAATAATAAAATAACATTAGGAGCCCTGCTTCACGACAATATTTGATTTTTTTATAAAAAATATGTCCACCAGTCCTAGTAAAGAAGATAACAACGAACAAAAGTTTGAAGAGAAAAGGAATGTTATCTATGACCAAAATTCTGTTCTGGGTGTTCCTTTCTTTCACATATATTCATTCTTACTCAATCTTGTAGCTACTGCTATTGTTATTTCTCATTTTCTGCAGCCCTAATTGTTTCATTGAAAAGTGATTAGGAACTGTGAAAGACAACGAAAGGATCTCTCACTTTTCAGTTTCTTTTCGTCAAATTAAAGTGGAGTTACCTTAATTCATGCTCCCGCTCCTTGACTGCTACAGCCAACTTGTCCAAGACTAACTCGTCCTTCTTGTCTAACAAGTTTTGTTTATCGTTGAAATAATTTTTGATTATTCGATTTTTCAGAGCTATATTTAACTCGTGCAATATGTCAATATAACATTGATGTAACTCGGACTTCTTCCAACAGTCATCAGGAAAGACTTCGTTACACCAAAATAAATGATGCTGAAATGTGAATGCACATTGGATTCAGTTATTTTGACGTTTCCAAAGATATTTTAGGTTAGTAAAAATTTAACTATAAGTCTTGTAGCGATATGAAAAGAAAGTGTAATAAATGCTAGATCTGTTTTCTCACTCTGTTGCATAGATAACAGATCTGTTGTCATAGATTTAATGCTATATTGAGCAAAAACTACAATTTAAGATAACGTACTGTTATAAACAGAGTTGAGGGTTGCAATATGATGATATCAGCAGTGGGGAACCATCTTTAGAACAATAAGAAGCCGAGTGGCTACACATTGTAGCAAAGTATTTCCGACCTTATCAAAAATAGATAATACGCCCAAATTGAACATAACATGTTTTTCTAGTTACGTTTAAAGGTTCAAGTCGTGATGTGACAATTTACTGGTTGGAGATTTGTTTTGATTAAATTTTGATAGCTTAATAATACGTTTCTTAAGCAGACATGTTCGTTCTTAAATGTTTACACAAGACGGTCTTAAACAACCGTATGCACTGAAATTGCAACCATGAATAAGAAGTGCATCTGGAATGACAAATAAGTGATTTGCTTTCTCGTATAGATTCCCCTCTAGTACAGGAGAAATAGACAAAAAGCTATCAAAACCCGGAAAAAAATACTATAAAGCTAAAACTTTGCACAGTTGTTCTATAATACTTATAATTCTACCAAAAAAAAGCCCCATCAATTTGACCATGGGAAACCTGTTTTTTGGCCAATTCAAATTTGGTCCAAAAGACAAATTTGACCAAAACTTTGATGTTGTCAAAATCGTTACTTTTATATATCATTCGAAAGATATTTTCATGCTGAATAAAAAACTTGGTAACGGCAACCTTTGAAAATGTACCGTTTCGTCGATATTTGAGCTCAAAGTGTGTATAATGACGTCATCAGTGTTAGTGAGATTTTCAAGTTTCGCAAAATTATATGTTCTATATATCATTTGAAAGATTATTTTATGCTGAGAAAAAAAGTTGCTTTAAGCGCTATTTCTACAACCTCTTCTGATCAAAATATTTCAACGAAGAAAAAAGCTGAGCATGCGCATTAAATATTTTCTGCTTTTCGACTTTTCTGCTGTGCGAATAATTTCAACTCAATATCAAAATTGCTTTGAGAAAAAATATTTGTCCAATCAAAATCGTGCAAAATGTGCTGATACTTTGTGGTTGTGATGATTGCAAGAAATTTTTCAACTGGTTTATTATACGAAATCTGTTCAAGATTAATGACTAACACCTTCACTCGATGTCATCTGGGGTAATTTCAAGGCATGGAAGTGACAGTGTTAATGGTGAAGAAGCAGAATGCATCGGAGCTGAAATTCAAGCAGGTTTAGATAACATCAAATTCCTAAGATAAGGAAAAAAACAATTTAAAGCATTGGATTTACAAGAAGCGTTAATGTTGGTGATATGGATCCAGTTAGTGTGAACCTAACAATCCTTTTTACGAGATTAGGTGCTGTAGCTGAGCGAGAAGAAGATGTAGGGAGATATTTTGATTACGAGATGACAGTTCGACCTTATTCATTGTTTAAGAGTGAACTGCTTAGAAAACCAGATAAATCATCCCTAAGAAACATTCTGCTTACAAACGAATCGAAAGTTTCCTTGGGTGAAGTAATCATTGGCAAGTATGTTATTGATGTCGGCACACTCCTTTGTCGTGTTGGATGGAAAAAAGGCATGGAATTCAAAGACATAGTTGAGGCCTATATTAGAGATATGTACAGAGGAAGTATGGTGGGAAAACTTATGTAGTTTTTGATGGATATAAAGATGATACATCAGTGAAATCAAGTGAGCACATAAGAAGATCGTTTAATAAAGGTTCTTCGCAAGACGTGAATATAAAAGTCGACAATCAAGCGCCATATTCCAAGGAGCAGTTCCTATAAAATGCACATAACAAAAGCCAGCTGATCTCATTGTTAAAGGATTTCTTCACAAATGAAGGACATAGTGTGATGGTTGTACCAAAATTGTCAGCACAGTATTAGAAGTCTCTAAGGAATTTCCAACAATCGTTATTGCAGATGACACTGACATTGCAATTATGCTGGAATAGGTATACCATTGGCATAAAAATCTTTCCGAAATATTCTATCTATCAGTATAATTGACATCAAGTAGGAGCATTTATTTTTTATTTATGTATGATCAGGATGCAACTCAATCTCCTCTTTAATGGGAAAAGGAAAACCAAGTCTTCTTAAAATGATACGGAAATCACATTTACACAAGTTTTATGCTAAATCATACCAAGATATTTGTATTTTTCATATTTCATATTTTAGCTCGTGGACGTAACTGTCTCTGATGTAGATAGCGATAATGAAGAAAATGACTATGAAGATGATTTGGATTGTGAAAGAAACATTTTTGATGTATTTGAAGAATGATGTGTTCATATGTTAAAATGTTATAACATAAATATAATTTTTTACTATTTTAACATTCACAATCTAACGTCATGAAACTTTTGTACTATCTTCTCAACCTCGAACCCAGGGTTTCTTGCCTTTTCGATATACGGATGGCGGCGAAGAAGACCCTGGTCCCGGCTGCTCAAAATCAACAGTATAAGTGTTGATTTTAATTTATGCAATATTTGCCTCAGTAAGCCCCACATCTTCATAGTTGCTTTTTCAAGTAAGCAAGTTCTGCATAAATTATGTGAAAAATACTAGGAAGACGGCGAACCTTAATATTGCAAACAGAAAGATCAGAAGAGAAGGGTTCACGATTAATAAACATGGAAAATGTTGTGAAGCTTTTTGAAAGGCTGCAACTTGCTTTGTTATCGTGCAACCTTGATAATATTTGCTTCAAAGCTAAACAAATTATTTGTTTTGATCATTTGTTATTTGAAAGAGATGTTATTGCTGTTTTACCAACTGGTTATGGGAAATCTTGATTTATCAGTTGCTTCTTAGCTTTTTAGGAAGTAGAAAAATTTCAGACACAGTTATCGTTATTATTCCCCTAAATTCGATCATTGAAAACCAGATAAATTTTTTAAACAAGATTGATATTCCTAAGAGTAATGCAGGAAGAGAATTTGCTACAGATAATATTTTTTTCAGAAGGCTGTACATATGTACTACTTATGAGGAAGAAAATGATATAACATTTCCCCCCGATGATTCTGGAGGGAGAGCTTAAGTTGTTTTCTGTCATCCAGAGGGGGCTCTTAATGAAAAAACTTTAAAGCTATTTCGGAGCCAAGTATATCAAGATAATGTTGTGGCTGTGGTTATTGATGAAGCACATTGCATCGAGTTCGTGGTAAGAAATATATTATTTGAAAATTTCTACTGCATTGGTTTTTTATTATAAAAAACATGGTCTTTGCTTTGTGGATATCATCAAACATTAAACATAACAATTCATATAAAGATATAGCTCCTTTATATAATATTAAAGTACTGTCATTGTTCCTAATTCACAAAAACAAACAATATGGAATGTAAGTCAAAGCAAATTCCAAACATTTTTAAATTAAAAACACTGCACATCACTCTGGATCAAACTAAAACAAAAATTTTACATTTTATAATCATGATCTTTCTTTATTTTCACCTTCGGAATTGGGAAGGTCATTCAGAATTAAGATCATTGACAATTATACATCCTAAACTATGAAAATATAATTATAATGTAGCTATTTATTTTACGTAATATTTGTTTTTTAATTGGGTTTTATATACCAGTAACAACAAACCTTACATTTTTGCTGCAACCTCCTTCAATCAATAAAACTGTATTAGACGTACTAAAAACGAATTGTGTTAACCTTTCATATCCAGTGTTTTTCAAGACTGATGGAGAACCTTTTCTGACACAAACTTTTTAAATTGATGTTTCATAAATTGTTTTCATATCTTTGAAAATATTTCGTTTTATTCCCAAAAGTATGTGTGGGCAATGATCGTTAATGACCCCAGCAATGGCCAATGGTTGTTTTGTATTTAAAGCTGACAGGACTTTTTTTTCTTGCATCAGTGTTATTGATGTAGTTATGATTTCATCATAGTGTTCATGGTATGAGATGTATATATGATTGCGTTGTGTCAAAATTAAGCTGCTTTTTTAATTCTATTGTAGTAACCATTGATTTTGCAGGTGGTTACGTGCTGGTTTCAGGTGAACCAGTAGACATTCGTTTAATGGAAAAATTTTTGTCTTTATTCAATTTGACTCCAAGAAGGCATTGCGTTTTCGACAAATAGTTTTTGGAAGGCCGTCACCATCATGTATGTTTACACCACATACCGTTAAAATTTTCCTGCTTAAGTTTTTCTTTCACCAGACACAGAATGTACTTTTAACAAAAAGCTTTTGTCAGTAATTACTGCACAATCTGCATGTTCCTTCAACTCTAGGTTTTCGAGAATAGACTTTTTTTAGATGTAATTTTCAATAAATCTTCATTCATTATGTAACTAAAAATTTATATTCATCAGCAACTGATATGCTACTTGAAAATTCTGGGGAAGGAACGGCACAAATTAGTCAGAGAACTAACAGTCACACTAGCAGCCTTTTTTAACTAAAAAATATTTGAATAAAATCATTATTGTGCTACAAGTTTGGCATCTACACATGTAGATGAAGGGTTGATAAGTTGGAATGTATGCAAATTAAGGAAAAACAAAAATATAATGGTTTTTCAAAAACAATGAATTTATAAAATTTTCTCTTCCAAACCACGTGCTCGGACTTTCATTCTCGCTTCTGTGTTTACCATTTTGATAAACAACGCGCTGCTTAAATTATTCGAGAATCCTGCTGAACCAATGAAACTAGAGAACGCAGCAGCTGGGACCAGGGTTTTCTTTGCCGCCATCCGTATATCGAAAAGGCAAGAAACCCTGGGTTCGAGGTTGCTATCTTCTAGTATAGTATAGTATTGTAACCAAACAAACAATAAAAAACTTTGAAACATTTTGAAAGGTTGCTGTAAGCAACTTGCAACTTTTTTTCTCAGCATAAAATTATCTTTCAAATGATATATAGAACATATAATTTTGCGAAACTTGAAAATCTCACTAAAACTGATGACGTCATTATACACACACTTTGAGCTCAAACATCGACGAAACGGTACATTATCAAAGGTTGCCGTTACCAAGTTTTTTATTCAGCATGAAAATATCTTTTGAATGATATATAAAAGTAACGATTTTGACAACATCAAAGTTTTGGTCAAATTTGAATTAGCCAAAAAACAGGTTTCCCATGGTCAAATTGATGGGGCTTTTTTTTGGTAGAATTATAAGTATATTATAGAACAACTGTGCAAAGTTTTAGTTTTATAGTATTTTTTTCCTGGTGTATACCGAATTCTACTCTACTACTCTATAAAACTGCTGATTCTAGTTATCTAGTTGACTGGTGACCACAAAAACACAAAATGTTATGTTACCTTAAAAAGCATTGTGGAAATGCCGGGAAAAGTGTATCTCTTTTCTCTCTTCCAATTTTCAAAATCCCCCTTCAATAGTCGATGAGTGTCTTTTCTACATCCATAACATTTTTGTTTGCTCCTTGCATCAATGCTTTTGAGAAGACATTTCTCTGCCAATGATGTTGATTGCAACCAAAAGAGATTATCCTTTGGAACTGCATGGATTCCAGCCTGTTCAATATCATGAATTAGACTTGTTTCAAGGACTTTTTTGGTTTCGTGTCTAGGCCAACCACCTTGTTTGAAATATTCCGGTCTATTTAATTTTATGGATGCAGAGATGTCGATATCAATGGTCTTTTTCCCGTCTCCTAAAGCAACTGTTACCGCTGGACCAGATGCTTCTCGGTAAGGAGTTGCTTTTAAACCTCAAATAAAACATTAGTTCGATGAGAATGAAGGTGTGACATATGCAAACAATAACCAATAAACAAAGAAAATGATGAGATGGATGGAGGTTACCACTCTGGTCTATATATATCATTCTGGACTTAATAATATATCATCAAAAATCTGATTTCACATACCCTTTGGCAGTGTTTTGTTTCCAATTAAATGCTTTATACATTGATAAATATCTTCCTGGATCTTTCTTGGTATTATAGGTTTTATAGTTTCGCCTCTTCCTTTTGTGTAAATGCCAATATAGCCATCAGGAATAGTTTTACCATGTTTGCATGGAATAACTTCTGAGGTAAATTCGAGACTTCGTGGCTAAGGGGAAATATTAAGCAGTTTAATTCATTGACTAAACTGATAACTATTCTAACCAACAGCATTTTTGTCATTGCTTAAGGAGCATTTAATGAGGTAAGAACGCTATACTTGTAGAGCATTTTACGGATATTTGATTCTTGTCAACTTGTCTGCTTACAACAAAATTTGTACTGGAAACTTACACAGTTTTGAAGATCGTAAAAAACTTTCTCTTGACTAAGATTCAAATTGATTTCTTCCTTTAAGTCAATTATCACGTCATAATCAAACTCATCGGGATGATCAATTTTCGTGTTGGTAGCTGAACTCCCCGACATCCGGAACTCAGTGTATTTGAACGAGCCAGATTGTTTCAGTTCTTTCAATAAGTGTTTCATGAATGTGTTTGCTCTCTCAGTAGAAATCTTTTTCTCATCTTGTAGGTTCTTTGACATTTTCACCTGTTTTTCCAGTTGACGTCGGGCTGCAATGCATCTGTCACCTAACTGTGAATATCAATAAGAAAGCATGTGGCTTGAAGACTTCAGGAAGTGCAAAAATTACTAGATCGGCGAATATTCCAGCACATCTCAAAAGACAACCGATTGCTTTTAGGTGAAAGATGAAACAACTTTTCGAATTATTTCAAATTCACCCGAATGGACCAATTTCTGCAAAAATCTGAAAATCACCGGCAAATTTAAAATCGACACCCACCAAGTAGGTTTTTAGGAAATTTGAAAAACTTCAAAGTTTTGGTCAAACTGGAAATAATTAGCAAACAAGAAGCCGCATGGCTTGAAGACTTCAGGACACAACACAGCGATGCATATTTAGTCTCAAAAATACAACGTTGCCGAATTGCCAAATTATGTTCAAATCAAATAAAATGACTGGCAAATTCAAAATCAGCAACTTCTAATTGTGCGTTGTAGAAATTTTTATGAATATTGCAGAACTTTCTAAGTTTGATCCAAATTTGGCCCCAATTACCAATTTCTGGTCAAAATTGACAAAATGACTGACAAATTTGTAATCAGCACCTTTCAAATGTGATCGTCGCAAAATTTCATGAAAATTGAAGAACTTTCGAAATTTGGTCAAGATTTGGCCTAAATTGCCCAATTTTAGTCAAACCTGGCAATAAAATTGTCAAATTCGAAATCAGCACCTTTCAAATGTGATCCGTGCAAAATTTCATGAAAATTGAAGAACTTTCGAAATTTGGTCCAAATTTGGCCTAAATTGGCCAATTTTAGTCAAACCTGGCAATATCATTGTCATATTTGAAATCAGCACCTTTCAAAGATGATCCGTGCAAAATTTCATGAAAATTGAAGAACTTTCGAAATTTGGTCCAAATTTGGCCTAAATTGGCCAATTTTAGTCAAACCTGGCAATATCATTGTCATATTTGAAATCAGCACCTTTCAAAGGTGATCCGTGCAAAATTTCATGAAAATTGAAGAACTTTCGAAATTTGGTCCAAATTTGGCCTAAATTGCCCAATTTTAGTCAAACCTGGCAATATCATTGTCATATTTGAAATCAGCACCTTTCAAAGGTGATCCGTGCAAAATTTCATGAAAATTGAAGAACTTTCGAAATTTGGTCCAAATTTGGCTTAAATTGGCCAATTTTAGTCAAACCTGGCAATATCATTGGCAAATTCGAAATCAGCACCTTTCAATTGTGATCCGTGCAAAATTTCATGAAAATTGAAGAACTTTCGAACTTTGGTCCGAAATTGGCCTAAATTGGCCAATTTTAGTCAAACCTGGCAATATCATTGTCAAATTCGAAATCAGCACCTTTCAAATGTGATCCGTGCAAGTTTTTGTGAAAATTGAAGAACTTTCGAAATTTGGTCCAAATTTGGCCTAAATTGCCCAATTTTAGTCAAACCTGACAAAATCATTGTCAAATTTGAAATCAGCACCTTTCAATTGTGATCCGTGCAAAATTTCATGAAAATTGAAGAACTTTCGAAATTTGGTCCGCCGAAATTGGCCTAAATTGCCCAATTTTAGTCAAACCTGGCAATATCATTGCCAAATTCGAAATCAGCACCTTTCAAATGTGATCCGTGCAAAATTTCATGAAAATTGAAGAACTTTCGAAGTTTGGTCCAAATTTGGCCTAAATTGGCCAATTTTAGTGAAACCTGGCAATATCATTGTCAAATTCGAAATCAGCACCTTTCAAATGTGATCCGTGCAAGTTTTTGTGAAAATTGAAGAATTTTCGAAATTTGGTCCAAATTTGGCCTAAATTGCCCAATTTTAGTCAAACCTGACAAAATCATTGTCAAATTTGAAATCAGCACCTTTCAATTGTGATCCGTGCAAAATTTCATGAAAATTGAAGAACTTTCGAACTTTGGTCCGAAATTGGCCTAAATTGGCCAATTTTAGTCAAACCTGGCAATATCATTGGCAAATTCGAAATCAGCACCTTTCAAATGTGATCCGTGCAAATTTTCATGAAAATTGAAGAACTTTCGAAATTTGGTCCAAATTTGGCCTAAATTGGCCAATTTTAGTCAAACCTGGCAATATCATTGTCAAATTCGAAATCAGCACCTTTCAAATGTGATCCGTGCAAAATTTCATAAAAATTGAAGAACTTTCGAAATTTGGTCCAAATTTGGCCTAAATTGGCCAATTTTAGTCAAACCTGGCAAAATCATTGTCAAATTCGAAATCAGCACCTTTCAATTGTGCTCTGTGCAAATTTTCATGAGAATTGGTCAACTGGAAGTCCTAACCACGGGTATTTTAAATACTTTACTCCACCACGGGTGTCCTAAAGTCAATTAAATGTCAGTTCATTGCAATTGTATTAAAGTCTTCCAGCCATGTGGCATCTTGTACAAAATTAACCTGTGGGTTGAGAGTAAGGGGTTTTTTTAAAAATTTTTTTTAAAGAACCGTTAATAAGAATAAAGTTTGTAAGATTTAAGAAATAAGAATATTTGACAAATGCCCTTAGGCCATTATTTCTAATAATAAATGTAAACACAAACAAACATATTCTAGGGTGAATAACGACAGCATTTTTTGTGTCCTAGAAGGGTTTCTTTTAACTTGCACGTCTTTTGTTTGACGCATAATGGTCATGTTTTATGTTGAGAACAAGCTTCAAGTTCTATCATTACAGTATTAAGCACATCAAGACCATTGCTTCTGAACTATTTCCATTACAAGTTTGACAGTGAGATTGATCAATGGAAAGACGGCGAATGTTTATGGAGATTGTTATTCAAAACTATCAGATTTAAAAAGAAAAACAGCAAAAACAAAAACATAAACAGGTCTCACCACAGGTCCTGATTCAGGAATTACAGATGCTGCAGCAGTTTCGGAAGATTTCTCGAGTGTGTTGATTGTTACTTTAGGTGGCTTGCTCCAGTTTGGTGGTGAGGTTTTCATATCCTTAGCAGCTCGTGAGAACTTCTCAGGTGTTTTAGGTGCTGTTTTAGGTTCTGTTTTAGGCGGCTTGCTTAAAACTGACGGTATTTCCTTAGCAGTTCCTGGAGACTTTACAGCTGTATTAGACAATGCTTTAGGTGGTTTGCTTAAAGCTGGTATTGTTTTCGTTTCTTTAGCAGTTCCTAAAGATTTCGGAGGTGTTGTAGGTGCTTCTTTAAGTGGCTTGCTTGATTTTGGTGGTGTTGTTTTCGTTTCCTTAGCAGTTCTTGAAGACTTTACAGTTGCATTACACAATGCTTTAGGTGGTTTGCTTAAAACTGGTATTGTTTTCGTTTCTTTAGCAGTTCCTAAAGATTTCGGAGGTGTTGTAGGTGCTTCTTTAAGTGGCTTGCTTGATTTTGGTGGTGTTGTTTTCGTTTCCTTAGCAGTTCTTGAAGACTTTACAGCTGCATTACACAATGCTTTAGGTGGTTTGCTTAAAGCTGGTATTGTTTTTGTTTCTTTAGCTGTTTCTGAAGACTTTGCAGGTGTTATAGGTGCTGTTTTAGGTGGCTTGCTCCATTTAGTCAATGCTGTTTCCATTGTTGATCTATGTTCGAAATGGTTGCCTGACACGGTTGACAGTTGCCTCCCAATATTTTTCTTAGATCCCGACATTCTGTGTTTTCTATCAACTTATGAGATCTTCCTAGAGCAAGATAATAAATACCCGTATAGTTTGCCTTACAAAGAAAAATCAGAAGTGATGTATTCGAGCATTTATGATCTTTGTCGAACATGTGAAGTTCATCAAAGGTTTTGGTTAGTAAAACCACTGTGTACTGAAAATTCATCCATTCATGTTAAATCAAAACCTAATAAGAGCCCTATGGCACAAAACGGTAGCAGTATTACAAAACAAATACATCTAAACTTATTCGTCTGAAATCCCGCTTAAAACTTTGTAAACCTTTGTTTATCCTCAAGGCTTTAAGGGAATGTACGGTGTAAAAATAGTGTGGTAAACTTCTTTTTTTTTACTTAAAGATAATGAACTATCATAAGTTGAAGAAAAAAGTTTGTCAGCAGTTTTTTGTGAGATAATCTCCACGAGAGAGCCGATAATATTTTCACTTTGTTTGAGCGTATTATTAATAAATAGATGCTCATTCCCAGACCATTTCCCAATTGTTCTATTTCTACTGACACCAGCACAGTGCAACCCTCAGCTATACATTATGATTGTTTATTAAAAAGACATGTCATAAGATAATATTCATTTAATAAATGTTTTTGACTGCACCTCGAACATGTTTATTTTGTTATCCAACCTTTAGGGCTTATCAGCAACTTTCACTTCAATATGTCTGAGAATAATAGAAAAGTTTTCAAAATGAATCCCAAGGTAGAAGATTTAAATTACGATAGCTGTTCAAGTTAGCAGCAAAGACCACACGGAGAAAAACGTCAGTGGTGTGAATGCGCCAGTAACTGTCACGCTAACTGCGTTACTATGACAAGTGCAGCTTCTTCATGATTGACAGAGTGGAGGAATAACGAAAAGAGATCAAGTTCCCAATACGTTATGTGTGTTACGGATTTTACGATATAAAATCATTATAATAGAAAAACGATATTGATTTTCTTAGATCCTACCGTATGCGGCTTACTTGGTTCATTTACTCAATTATCCCGTCATGTGCGATCAATGCCATCAGGGACTGGCTTTATGAGAGAAGTTACTGAAATTGATGCCTATTGGGAATGGTAAGAATAATTATGAAGCTTTAGCCCTTTGTATTTTTCTTAATTCAATTTCCGCGCGTTATGCGTAAGAAGTTATTTAGTTTACACATTCTATCTATCTAACTAATTAATTAACTAGCATATAGCTTTAGCTAAAAATGCCCCCGCCCTCAAGCATTCCAATTTGTACACACAGCAAGCTATACAACGGAAACAAAAACAAAGAAAACTTTGTTACTTTTTGTTATCTTTCGGTCCTATGTCACACTGATGCTAATTTATACCTTTCAAAAAGTGTAATTAAGGCTTAACAAGTAATATCAGAAAGTATTGGCTACAAACAAAAGAAATGTGTGAACTGAAACCATGGTTACGTATTTTATAATCAAAATAAGATAAACATTTGTTAAAGTTCTGTAAGAGCCACAGGGCGCCTATTAATAGCAATGTTTATATACGTTGAAAGGATTTTACCCTGTATAAATATGTTTTAATAATAATAATAATAATAATAATAATAATAATAATAATAAAAGAAAGAAAAAAACTTTTTATAAAAAAAAAATTAAAGCGAAAAATCCATTGGAAATCTGCGTTTCAAACTTTGATTCGAAACAAGAAATAGCCAAAGGCTACACAAAAAACAAGAAAAAATATAAGAAGGTTTTATTGATCATGATCACACCAGGTTTGGAGGACAAAGAAGGAAAACACGAAGAACGACAATTTGTAGGCTTTCTTGCATACACAGAAATCCAATTAAAATCTTTTTAAGGCAAGATCTGCCAAAAATCAGTGCATTATATAAAATTTATCGAACGAAAGATTATTTAGAGCAAAAACGTATACAAAAATAAAATGCTGTTGGCAAAATTTCAGATTTCAAGCTGTGCTTCAAAATCCTTATCGTTCACTTCACTAAAACAACACAAAAGTAATATGAAAAATGTCTAAGCAATTTTAGCATACGATCTTCCTAAATAACATAGTATAATATAATAATAAATTAGGAAAGAGATACGAAAAAACATTTGTCTCTCCCACTTACAGTACCATGCTTTGAAACGGAAAAAAAAGCAAAGTCAGCTAATTAATTGTATTCCACGAAAGTTGGAAGATGATGATGATGATGAAGAACAAAATCGGAATTGACTTTCGCCTATCTCGTGAAACTACTATGGGGGGGGGGGGGGGGGGGGGGGGGGGGGGGGGGGGGGGGGGGGGGGGGGAGGATCCGGGTCATAAGTCACCGTCCGTTTCGGGCGTTGGTTTAAGCCGTTCGCGTAATTGGTCGTTGGTTTTGGTCGTTGGTTTTAGGCGTTCGTACAATTGGTCGCTAATTTTTCGTTTCGTTTACTTTTAAGGTTACTGTAAAGGAAAAATGCACACCTTTGGTTTTTACACAATAACTCTCAAGTTTTAAACAATTATTATATAAAAGTATATATTTCTGAAAAGCTCTGTTTTTCCTCTAAAAGATGGTCTAATTTGCAAAAAGGTAAATTAATCATTTTTTGGAAATTTGAGCTGAAAACAAAAAAGTTTGTAGTTGTGTTTGACAAGTTCCTGTGACACAGATTTTTGAAATTTCTTTCTAAAGATTATTGCATCATGTTCTCAAAAGATCGAACTCAAAAACCGTGTCAGCGTTTTTTAAATAATTAAGTCTTTCAAAAGTTATGATGAAAGAAGTTTTAAGTAACATAATTATGCTAACTCCAAAGCTAAAGCAACGATTTATTTTTGATTGGCATAATTATTTCAAAAACTGTGACACGGTTTTGTTCTACAGTCTGTTGTGATCACGTGGGTATAATTATTTTAGCAATTCGATAAATATTCGTGTCACAGGAACTCCTTATTGGTAGAATTTTTACATAAATTTAATTTTGAGAAAACGCGGTTTTAAAAAATTACTCAGCTGGAAACTTTCAGCATGATAAACAAACATGCGGAATGGTGCTCTATTGTTATAAATTTTCTTTCTCAACAATCTAATGGCAATGACTAATTAGATTAACTCAATGGAAAAGAAAAAACATTTTTCGTTTTCTTTTTCTACTGGCAGTAAATGCGTTTTTTCGATAGCGTTGTCTGTTCATGGCGTAAAATTTTTAATAATAATATTTGATTTGTTTGTTCAATAAGAAACACGATGATAAGCTTCTAACTACAAAGTTCATTCATTCTAATAATGCATACTGAAGGTGAGGATCAATGTTTACATGTTTTATTTAAAATCCTCCTGCAGAATTTTCTCTCAAAAACGGTTTTTCCTCGTATTTTGGGAAATAAAAACACTTTTGACAAAAAAGATTTATTGCATATGGAAAATTAAGCTCCGCTCTATAATAATATCAAAAAATCAGAAAATGTGATTTTTACCAATTTTTTCCTTTACAGTAACCTTAAGTGTCCGTTTGTTCAATTTAGTGAGAAACACATAATAAGTCCTTAAAATACAGAAAATTAAAAATAGTTTAAAAAAGCAGAGAAAATATGGCAGCTATTACTGGGCCACTTTCACTTTCACTCATGGTAACTCATAAGAATTGCAAAACGATCTGTCACCTTAATTCATCAGTTTGGCTGTCACGAGTAAGCTCGAATCTCTTCTTGTGCTTTATGTAAACGTGAAAATCGCACACGCCCTGTAAATGAAATATCGTAAATTATGGAGTAAAGAAGATACTGTAGAGTATAATGAACAAAATTGTTCAACTGTTTTCTTTTCTTCTTTTTTTCTCCATTT
This sequence comes from Turritopsis dohrnii, assembly GCA_027922465.2. Taxonomy (NCBI): domain Eukaryota; kingdom Metazoa; phylum Cnidaria; class Hydrozoa; order Anthoathecata; family Oceaniidae; genus Turritopsis; species Turritopsis dohrnii. Next base: position 116,131 of record BQMF02000208.1, on the reverse strand, counting down.
TCTTTCGTTTTTTCTCTTATGTTTTCTAATGTTTTAACGACATCACCAAGCATGGTGGTAATATCAGGCATTTTGTAATCGGTAAACTTTGCAACCATGCTTGTTTATGAAAATAAAGGAAATACTGAGGACCGGTTATGCAAAATAATCAAATAAGTCGTTGATACGAAAAAAATATACGAGAGAACGACCAATTGTACGAACGCCTAAAACCAACGACCAAAACCAACGACCAATTGTACGAACGCCCGAAACCAACGACTAAAACCAACGACCAATTACGCGAACGGCTTAAACGCCCGAAACGGACGGCGACTTATGACCCGGATCCCCCCTGATAGTTTCCAATATTATTTCATAAAAATATTAGGTTCTTATGAAATTTGGAAGTTAGTTTATTTTTTTTTTTTTTTCTAATTTCTTGATTCAATCTTCAAATTTTTTGTTAACGATTCCTTAAAATATGCTCACACAACATGGCATGTGAATCGTTTTCCAACCGAATTCGTTTGTGGTTTGTGGAAGTTGTAGAAGTAACTTCGTAGAACGTTTTAAGAAGAATTTGAAGAATACTTTCCTGTTTATACCTACTATTGTAATCCAAGTATTACCATATGAGAACATTTCTTAGAGAGGAAAATATTGGTGTTCTTGGGAAATATGCTCGATGAAGAAGAAAGCTTCATAATAAACAAAACTGTGCTCACAGGCACAGAAATTTATGTAGTATCGAGATTACTGGTGAATGCAAGTTGTTAAGTTCTTTACACATGCATGTTTCAACTATAAGTTGCTTCAAAACAAAGTTGCTTCAACTAGTTGAAACATGTAAACCCTGCTTAAGTCTTTACACATGCATGTTTCAACTACAAGTTGCTTCAACTTAAAGTCGCTTCAACTAGTTGAAATGTGTAAACCCTGCTTTAGTTTCCATTAACCAAATTGTGACGTCACCCTAACGTGACTTAAAGGTAGCGTTTTAAAACAAGAGCCTCAACCGGCACAAAGATTTCTGCATTTTTCGTTCATATTTCGTACTTAAATAATACCCACTTGATATAATTCAAAAAAATGAAATAGTAACATAAAAACAGTATTATAAAACTTTCAAATGTTTCTGGAAATTTTGATGATTCATCTCACAACGATTCAACAGATACTTTGTGATATGGATACGATTATGAATTAACAATGGATGTACGCCATTTTCTTTCACGGGAATTGACATTTTGACGAGGTGTCATACTAGATATAAACAAGCGCCGCGGACGCATAGTAATCACGCTAGGCTTGGACAGTAAGAAAAACTAGAAGCCATTAGGCTTGAACAATTTCCGCATCAGCCCTTGAGAAAATTGCTTTAGGCTAATTTTCAAGATATCTGAATGACTTGTACACTGACTAATATTTTGATACAGTCTGGAATTCATCAAATTACTCCTTTCTTTAATATTTAACTTAATCTTGACCACTTCGCAATGCACTATGATGTTTCGGAGCCAGAAAAACAGTTCACCAATATCTTGTGCATGATGTTTATTCATGAAAATTGAAGATTTTTCGAAATTTGGTCCAAATTTGGCCCAAATTGTCCAATTTTAGTCAAATCTGACAAAATGACTGTCAAATTTGAAATCAGCACCTTTCAAATGTAATCCATGCAAAATTCCATGAAATTTGAAGAACTTTTGAAATTTGGTCCAAATTTGGCCCAAATCAGGGGCGGATCTAGGATTTTTTAAGGGTTAGGCAAATTTTTTTTGCCAAACACACATAAGGGCGCAATCGATGAAATTTACGCCAGTTTACGCCCAATCTAATACATACTTTTCGAAATGTAAAAAATATTAACTCGAATTCATTCGTCCTAACGTAAGGAGTGTTATAATGCAAGCCTGTATTGTTGCACTAATGGAATAAGGGAAATAAACAAAAGAAAACTAATTGAGTATGAATGGAATGTATTGAACTACTTTATGTAGGCCAAAATAATATTTTCTGCCAGATTGGAGGTTAAGTAAATAACCAATAAATTACTTCATCTGTTATCTTCTTCATTTTCTTGATTGCTTGTACATGAACAGGAAGAATCCATCAAATGAAAACATACTTGTAATGAATCAAATAAATAAATTTTCAATCACCTATACCATGATAGATTGGAGCACTCAGATAAATACATGATATTTCATCTATATATGTACTGGTCAAGATGGTCAGATAGAAAGAAAAGAAAAGAAATTATATTAAGAAATAGAGTAAAATGACCAAAATCAAAATTAGAGACAAGCTCCTTGATCATTATCCGGCAGCAAAATAAAAACAGATTTTTGCACTAGGCGTTCATCAAATCAAATAGTATACCCTACCCTAAAAATGATCCATGGTTAAATAATTAATGTCAACCACAATATAGTAAAAGATGGTGTTTCCAGAAATCCCTGAGACAAGTCCAAGAACCTATATATAAAACTACACAACAACAGATAAATTATGTCTGCTTCCTCTTAAATAAGAGCTACAACATTTTTTCCAGAATTTAATGTAGCATAGGAAACAAGAAGTCAAACTAAAACATTATGTAAATTACCTTTTTCAAAAGAAGACAAAATGAAAGAATAACTCCAAGATGTTAAAGTGTTCCTGCATCCAAAATGATATTTCGAGGGATGATAGAATGCACAAAGTTGTTTCAGAAGTCTTAGTTTTTGGAAATTCTGTTTCCTTGGGCAGATATTTTGATTTAAAAATCATAAAATCATACAATACATAATTATGATGTATAAGAATAAGATTTTTGTTCTTTGTTTATGTGTATAAACTCTCAATATATTATAACTTCATTTTCTTATCACTCACTCAAAGTAAAAGCCCTTTCTCTCTATAGTATATAAATTAAAAAGATATAGTATTAATGACAACTTTCGATGAGAAGTTTAACCTATATACTAACTTATTATATATACAGTGGCGGATCTAGAGGTATGTCGAAATTTGTGTAGGAGAGTGTTAGCAATCTAACCATAAAAGAAAAGCGTCCAAATAATCCCATTGGTAATGTAAATTGAATTCACAAATTATGTTAATGCTCTCCTACACAAATTTCAACATACCTCTAGATCCACCACTGTTATATACATCATAAAATATGCATTGCATAAGTGAATGTAAGATTTCGAAAATTAAATATATACATATCTCAGAAACTGGAAGTAAGTAATACTAACAAGAGTCTTTTTGATCTCTATCATATTGGTTCATATCATTTTGGACACAGGATCCTTTTAAAGTTCTTTAATTCAAAACCAGACAGTCATCTCGAACCAAGAAAAATTATACTGAACTGTATAGAAATAAGTTACCAGGTAGAGATACTGGTGCTAAAAAAACCATGCAGCTGCCTACGCAAAACAACTCAGAAAAATAACAATGACTTTGTGTATTATAAACTCAGTCATTCAAACGTAACTCCATAACATTTACAGATGCATTTTTGGTTAACAGAAACAGATACCAAAAATATTTATATACATCATTAATCAATAAAGAATAGGCTTCGGTTCAGTTGACACAAACAAACTTATTATACATAGCTGAGCTAATAATTAACTGTCAACGAATTATGGTGCTAATAATCCATTTATATTACATAAAATAATAAAACACTTGCTTTAAAGCAGCCACAATGTTTTCATTTCGCAAAAGCAAAAGAAGAGACATAACTCGAAAAAAATGCTTTTCCTAGATTTTGAAGTCAGTTTTCAACAGATGTATTAAGTGAATTCAAAATTTCCTAATTAATACTTCATTATTGCTATCAAAAGCTGCAACGATGTTTTCTAGCGAATCCATGTTGAACTGGGTCTAATTCGAAGGTCCCACCATTCATTCAATAAAGTGTGTAAACCCATGGTTGTACCTTAGGCAAATTTTCTTCTGGTTCATTCATTTAAAGTGTGTAAACCCATGGCTCCTTAGGCAAATTTTCTTCCAGTTCATTCATTAAAGTGTGTAAACCCGGGGCTCCTTAGGCAAATTTTCTTCGCCTAAGGTGAGCGTTAGGCACTAGTCTGTGTTGTCAATGTGACTATGAGAAGTCGTTTTCGGGGCAGAGATCACTACCTATAAACTCAAGCTGTAAAAAACATTAATTTTTAACATCATATGGCGCGCGCCGCGCCTCGCCGCCGGGGAGAATAATAATCCCCTATTTGGGAAAGAAAGGATCGGGCGGATTGGATGCGGGAATCTCTTGATATTTTCGATTATTTTCTGATTATTGTAATACAATACCTTTTTCATACAATTTTATGAAAAACATTATTTAACTGATTTTGGGTTAGGCATTTGCCTAAGTTGCCTAACCCTGGATCCGCCCCTGCAAATTGTCCAATTTTAGTCAAATCTGACAAAATGACTGTCAAATTTGAAATCAGCACCTTTCAAATGTAATCCATGCAAAATTCCATGAAATTTGAAGAACTTTTGAAATTTGGTCCAAATTTGGCCCAATATGTCCAGTTTTAGTTAAATCCGACAAAATGACTGTCAAATTTGAAATAAGCACCTTTCAAATGTAATCTATGCAAAATTCCATGAAATTTGAAGAACTTTCGAAATTTGGTCCAAATTTGGCCCAAATTGTCCAATTTTAGTCAAATCCGACAAAATGATTGCCAGAATTGAAATCAGCACCTTTCAAATGTAATCTATGCAAAATTTTGTGAAATTTGAAGAACTTCCGAAATTTGGTCCAAATTTGGCCCAAATTGTCCAATTTTAGTCAAATCTGACAAAATGACTGTCGAATTCGAAATCAGCACCTTTCAAATGTGATCTGTGCAAAATTTTGTGAAATTTGAAGAACTTTTTAAATTTGGTCCAAATTTGGTCCAAATTGTCCAATTTTAGTCGAGTTTGACAAAATGACTGTCAAATTTGAAATCAGCGCCTTAAAAATGTGCTTCGTTCAAAATTTCATGAAAATTGAGGGACTTTGCAAATTTGGTTCAAATTTGGCCTAAATTGCCCAATTTTAGTCAAGCCTGTCAACATAATTTTAGGTTTGAATAAACTCCACCATGGATGTCCTAAAGTCCAGCGATGTGCAGCGATGGTGTAGTGGTTAGTACCTTTGAGTGCGACCGCTGCGACTCGTGTTCGAGTCCAGTCATGTCTGTGGCAGAGATAGATAGATAATTAGATAGAATGTGTAAACCAAACAATTTCCTACGTATAGCGCGCGGAAATTGAATTAACCAAGAACACGGACGGTTTTAATAGATTTCTTGCTTACGCAGAAATCTGAAAAATCAAATTGAAAAAAAAATGAAAAGATTGAGCATGCGGCATGGAAGCAGATAAAGAATTCAGAAACTTTTTTCTGAATGTAAATTGAATGTCCTAGAAAAAAAAGATTAAAAAATATATAATCTCTCAATCATACTTGTCAGAAACGAAATAGTTAGACCACACATTCCTTTTGTGCGCTGAAAAAAGTTTCATTCATGTTAAATCAAAACCTAAAGGGCAATATAGACGGTACGATTTGTAGTATGCGACTTGTAGTACTCACTTTCTGTATAGGATTTTTAAAGTGTTTTTGTTTCTGTAGTTGTTAATTTTAATAAAATCAAATTGGAAGACAATGTTGAAGTATTAGCTCTGAATGCAATTATTTTACTTTCAAAAAGGAAAACGAAAAGAAAAAACGCAAAAAGAAAAAAACGAAATAAAAGAAAAGAGTGAACTTAGTCTTGGATGAAAAGACAAATCACTAAAGACCAACAGGATACTTTCATTTTCATAAATTTTGTTTTCTTTATTCACCATTTTCATTCAAAAAGAGATCACAGAAATCACGAAGAAATGTTGTTTTTTCATCATACATTACTTGCCGCATTTTGGCAAGATTTTGGCTAGATTGGCGTATTACAAATCGTATAGTTTGAACATGAGCTCAAGCGGTTTTTTTTTGTAGTATGCGACTTGTAGTATCACCTAATTTCTGTACGATTTTAGGTGTATACACGATGCAATTTGTAGCATGTTACAAATTGTATACTGCAAATGGTACCGTGTATATTGCCCTTAAAAAATATTCATACCTCTGTCGTTGATGATTTTTTTCTTTTCCTTCTGTTGTATGATTAACTAAATTCAACTCAATGCTTGGATGTATTATCAATTTCCAAGAATTACTTACTCATTAAGAAATTGTCTAGTTCGTAAATAAAAGCTTGACTGAACGAAAGCTAATTATCTACTACGAGGGAAGTACTATTTTTACCTCTGCGTTGGCGAACACTTAGATTTAATATATTATGTAAACAATACCTAAACGAAAGAAAACAATAAGCCTTTTGAATAAATTCTTGGAATTTGTTTTTTGCTTGTTTTGTCAAATATTCCTAAGATAATGAATACAAAAGAAACCAAAAGGAATGTATAACGTATCTTGTATAAAAATAATATAAAACAGATTATTTATACCACTATGTGAAATTCTTTGCTTTTGTTTATCAAAACTGATAAGAAACTCGATAGCAAGACGTATTTTAACGAATGAATGAAATGACTGAATGACTGAAATTCGAGGCAACTGTATATTGAAGATGCCGCATCAATAAAATGGAGTTTTAATTCCTGGAATGAAATGAAATTTTTGTTTACGTATATCATGTATTAAATCATTTCTTGTTCCCGAGACATTGGCATTTAAAGAGGTTTTTTTTTTTCGAAACATGATCACCATGGCAACATCATAACGTTTAGTGTACCACTAAATTTTCCTGAGTTATTTGCATATTTGCAAGTCAGCAATTCCTTTTTGAACATTGTGATGTCACGTGACTACGAGCACAAAAACAATCAACATGTTTTTTTTTCCTTAAGTGTCCTCAAAGTACCAATTTCGACTTTCTCTCGTAATTAATATTTCTTAGAAAACGTTTTTCATTATGTGAGTGTTTCACGTCATAAATAACCACAGCGTTATTGTCATATTCGTCAAATCAACAAAAGGTTGATGGCTATGAAGTTAATTCGGCGCCAAAATCTCGTTTGTCAAGTCGTCGAGTCGCTTTAGATGTTAACGCGGTTCACAATAAGTCGATATTCAAGTCGTCGAGTCGTTTTAGATGAACACTCGCTTTTCAAATGAAGGCGTTTTAGAAGTTTGTTCGTTTCAGATGATGAAGCGTTGTTCAAAATTTGTCGGTCTTTCATATCAAAAACTACTACAATTTCATGATCTGTTTATTCAAAATGACACTATTCGTGAGCCCCTTTCTTGAAATCAGGCGATAAAGGTGTTCCACACTAACTGAACATAAACATATTAATGTGAGGTACATATTTCATTATAAAGATAAAGAGAAGGGATCTTTCAGAATTCTATTAACAAACAATCAAATGCATCTGAAAGAAAAGGGAATCCTTCACAGTTTGGTCATTTTTTCATTCATAACCATGCAATGGCCCATGCTTCATGCAACTACTAGAAAACATGACGGCCAGCATCATGACTTATGTAAATATGACACAAAAATCTGTTTTTGTGTAAAAGCCAACACTGACTTAGAGAAACTGGTAATCAGGTTGCACCGCCTCATTTTCTGAAACGACTGAACATCTAAAACGGCTAATCTTCCGAAGCGCCTCAATTACACAGCATCTAGCGACCCCAATTTCTAAGACGCCTCAAATTGAAAAACGAGTGTTCATCTAAAACGACTCGACGACTTGTATGCCGCCTTATTGTGAACTGCGTTAACTTCTAAAACGATTAATGACGTCACGAGTCAACATCTAAAACGACTCGACGACTTGATAAACGAGATTTTGGCGTCGATCTAACTTCATAGATGGCGCGAAACGGTAGTAGAAGCGTACTCGACCTGTCACAAAGCTATTGGAATGGGAATTAGGAATAATAGAAACTCTTATTAAGTTATAAAGTCATGAAATCATTGAAACAATGAATCGTATAAAAACGAAGTTAGATATGAAACTCGGCCACAGTTCAGTGTTTAAACTGAAATTCCGGAAAGGTCTATTAGAAAACACCAATATTTTTAAAGACAAAAAACTTACAAATACATGAGTTGTGTTCCTAAATACCATAGTCACAGGAAGAAAGATAGTCTGGACACTTGACGGCTCTGATTGTTTATGTTTTTGTTCCGCGAATATGACTAGTACCCAGTCCTATGCCTGCACGCTACTGTTAAAGATGGCGAATTAACATCACATGCTACAGAAAATTTTGCGTGCTTTTTGCCTTTTAGTATTGATATGCCCGGAGAAAATTGTTCTATATACGGTTGCTCAGTCTCACGAAGGTCTAAGTATAAGGGGATTTCCATTTTTAAAGTTCCTTCTGGTGATAATTCTTTCGATAAGGGTTGGAGAGATCAATTGGTTGCCATAATCACGAGGGATAGAGAAATCGATGCTGCTCTCAGAGAAAGAATAATGTCAAAGAAGTTGTATATTTGTGAAAAGAATTTCAAGGAAGATCAAATTCATAACCATGATTCAAATAGAAAAACTCTTGTTCCTGGTGCAATACCCTCGCTGAACCTTCCAATAAAAAGTTTTGCTCCGTCCACCACAAAATCTCGTGATTCAGCTTATTCCATTCTTAAAAAAAAGTCTGAGACTCCAGTTGTCAAAAATGACATAAGCGTTTGTTACAAGTCCTTCTATAAGTTTAAATCCAGGATCCAGTCACTAAAACTTGCAGGATGTTTCATCCACTGGTAATAATGTTACATTTATTTTTCATGATGACACCCACTCAGTTCCAAAGTATGAAATCTATGTTGATGAGAATCTTACCTTTCTGATAAGAGTTTTACTATGGAATGTGCCCATTCAACATGAAATCTATTCCTACCATCAAAAGTCATTAAAATTTGTTACAATATCAAACTTGATGAAATTTCTGATGAACTTGAAGATATGTCCAGGATTGTCAGATCGTTTTGCTGGTAGCTGCATTGAACATAATGTTCCAAAGAAATTTCCTGCCACACACATTAACTGTTCTCCCCTACATCAAAGCCAATGGTACCGTTCTCCAGACTGTGTAATAATCATACCACCAACGGAAAACAGTTGCAACCCCTGTCTGAAAGCTGAATGCAAAGAATCTTTAAGTCTGAAACGGAAAAGATCTAATATCATATCACCTGCAAAATTAAAAGCACCAATCTCTATCACTTCACCTGATCGGATCAAGCAAACTCTTCAAGGTTACAGAATAGAGAATAAGCAACTGAAAGAGGAATTGTCCAAAATGCAAGAAGAAATTTCAAAAAAGTCTTTACCATTAGATAAAAACTTAGGTGAAGATTTGGTCAAAATCATGTCTAACTGTTCAAATCGAAACATACCTCCTTTTATGAAGCTATTTTGGGAAGAGCAACAAAAATATTTATCCTGTTCATCTTCTGGTGTCCGATACCATCCAATGATAATACGCTATTGCTTGGGTTTAGCAGCTAAGTCTCCTTCCTTTTATGATGAAATAAGGCTTGATGAAAAAAATGGTAGTGGTTTTCTTGTTTTGCCTAGTCGAAGACGATTAAGGGACTATAAGAACTACATTCGTCCACAGAGGGTTTCAATAAATGTGTCATCCAAGAGTTGGCCAGTATTGTTTCTAAATTTCAAGCAATTGAGAGGTATGGTATTTTGTTGATGGATGAAATGAAGATACAAGAGAGTTTAGTTTGGGATAAACATACTGGTGACTTAATTGGCTTTGTTGATCTGGGTGATGTGGATGTCAATTATGCTACATTAAAGAAAGCTGTATTGGTCTTTCTTTTGAGAAGCATTGTAAACCCATTAAAATTTTCTTTGGCAAATTTTGCAACAACAAATGTCACTTCCGTGCAAATTTTTTCATTATTTTGGAAAGCAGTTGGGATCCTTGAGGATAAATGTGGCATAAAAGTAGTCGGTGTAACCTCAGATGGTGCTTCTGCCAACAGATCTTTCTATCGCATGCATTTGAATATGACCAGAGTTGTCCATAAAAATGAAAATGTGGATGTAACGTATCGCACACTTAATGTAATGGCTGATGAAGAACGTTTTATATATTTCATTTCTGATTCACCTCATTTGATTAAAACAGCACGTAATTGTCTTGCTAATTCCATGGCTGGGCGTTGTACAAGAAATATGTGGAACGATGGAAGTTATTTGACATGGAATCATATTTCAAAGTTATTTCTTGAAGATTTGGATTGTGGCTTACATTTGGTACCTAAAATTACGAATGACCACATAAATTTAACTCCATTTTCTGTAATGAATGTTCGACTAGCAGCACAAGTACTTAGTGAATCTGTTTTCCAAGCTCTGCAATTATATGGTCCTCCAGAAGCACAAGCTACTGCTGTTTATTGTCGCATGTTTGACCAAATGTTTGACTGTCTAAATGTTAGAAACAAGGAAGAAGCTGTCATTAAGTTGAAACCCTTTTTGAAACCCTACAGGTCAGTAAATGATGAGCGGTTTCACTTGGTTAATTGATACATTTCTTGCCTACTTCAAACGATGGAAAGATTCCATTGAAGCAAGACCTGGTGCCTTTACTGATAGTCATCGAGCTAATATGTTTATATCATGGCAAACATACGAAGGTATAAAGATTACTGTCCATTCATCCATTGAATTAATCAAGTATTTATTGAATGAAGGTGTGCCATATGTCTTGACCGAACGTTTTTGTCAAGATCCTCTAGAAAATTATTTTGGACGTCAACGAGCAATTGGACACCGAAAAGATAATCCATCACTTCGTGATTTTGGGTACAATGACAACACGCTAAGAACACAAAAAGTTTTTCGACCTATTGCTGCAGGAAATTGTTTAGATCCCCTTACTCAGATTGACGTAGAGACTGTGCCTTGCCGTACTAGGAGTAAGCAAGATTGAAATGAAAAAAACACAAAAGCAAACCAAAAAAATACTAAAAAAAAACGGTTATTTTTATAGCCACACATAATAAAAAACATTAACATTGGTCTTAGATTATTCATCCAATCTCATAACAGAAAAAGAAGATGCTCACCTGCTTTGTCATGTGACGATGATTTAGCCAGTTCTGGTGCAGCAGTTAGGATTTGGGATAGCCAATAAGGTAAGGCATAATGTTTTTTATAAATTTTGTAGCTATAAAAATAGCTGTTTTAACAGGTTTATATATAGTCACTATTCTGGACTGCCAATGATCATTGTCCTTCTGTCATCGATTTCTTTATTTCCGTGCGAAGAGATCTTGCTTTTTTCCTTTTTGTTGCGAGTTTGTGAGTTCATTCTGATCTTTAACATATGAAAAGACTGGAACACGAACATATAGCATAATAATATGTTCAAGTAAGTTCATAGATACCTCCTTACTGACCTTTGCTGTTGTCTGGGAACAAAGTTTGTTATAATAACAGAGAACTGTTGAGCACTTTAAGAGTTCTGAAAGAATTACCTTACTATTAATGTTTTTCTTAAATTTTGTGGTTGCAACACGAAATCGCTACTCTACATGACTGAATATTAGAAAAACATCAGTTGTTACAGACCATAATCCTCCTCTGTCCTTGGCACAAATTAACTTATCACTCACACTACCTTTGTCCTCCATGGAGGCTTTCCCAGCTAACAAAATGGAAGAACTTTTAGCACTTAACAAATTACGTGAATTGTTTGGATCTTCTGATACGTCTATATAATGTGCTGAACACATAACCACTCAAATATTTTATAATATTGTTCTCCTTTTCCGTAAATTTTAAAGGTTCTTTTATATCTATACTATCATCTGTTGCCTTGAAACCAGTTAGATGTGCCAAAACATGATTTGCAACTTTGAATCCAAGAATGACAGAACTTCTCTTAAAGATTTTTGAAAATGAAATCATCTGAAACACATTTATAAAATTCTGGATGGAACTTTTCAGCATTACCCTTAAAGTTACCAACAGTTTTCTTTATAAATTGATAGTAATGGGATGCATCCTCGTTGGATACAACAAAATCAGCGAACTCCCTTGTTGTTTTTTCAGAGTAGCATTCATCCTGAGCAAGCTCTGATGCACTCATCTGAAGGTACTTTTTAAAGGACAAAGGATGGAGTATTTCTTCAGGTGCAGATGTAGAAGCAGTGGTCAAAGAAGGATTTTCAACAACGTCAACATGTTTCGAATTTTTATGTCTTGAGAGTCCCCTTAGTGTTTTGTAAACTTTGTCACAAAGATCACATGAAAAACTGCTACAAGGCATTTAAACTAATTCTTCAACCATATCAGAAACTTCACGACTAAAAGTATTGTCTTGATCGAGCATATCCTCGTCAATGACGGCCAAAATCGCATCGAAATCATCGCCATCAAAGTAATCTTCATTATGCGCAGCCATTTTATGTGTTTTCTGTGCAGGCCCATTCGGGCCGCGCGAAATAAAACATCATCATTTCAAAAAACAGTTGGAAAACTTGTAGACGGCCCGTAGTCTCCAGACTATCTTTCTTCCTGTGACTATGTAAATACATTCCGTAAATAACCAGCACAGGACTCAATTAAGCGCCCGTCCGATTAAGCGCTCACGTTTAGAGGAAAAATTTGTAATAAGCGCCAAGGTTGCGATTAAACATGGTTTTTAGTTGAACATATATTTCAGCATAATGAAGGAAACTTAATGGCGTGGGAATGAATTATTTTCATCTCAGTGTGAGAGTATTTATCGAGCTATTTATTTTAGTATTTATCCGTTTAGGAGTGGCGAAATCGAAGAAGACGATATCGCCCTCGCAACGCCGCACTTTTAGATGAAGATGGCGAAGATGAAGAAGAAGAGGATTACACTTATTTGATTGGTGTTTCTTTGTATCAAAACGGAAAAAGATATTCAGTGAAAAAATAAATTGAAATAGTGATTTTAGTATTTTTATTGACCGCGCCCAGGACTCAATCAAGCACCCCGTCCGTATAAGTGCCAAACGTAAAAGTTCAAAAAAGTTATAATCAGTCATTTACGGTATCTTAATTTTTTTCATTGAATTATTTAAACTGTGTTTTCCTTTCCTTGGTAACCTTTTTTTGTTTTTCTCTGCAAAATTAAATGCATCACCTGCAAGAATCACTATTTGTTATACCAACTCTGTCATATCATCCAAATCAAAGTTCATGTAACCCGTACAGTGGGCTTCTTCTTTCCTGTACCATATTTTGGCGAGGGGACACCAACCGACTGGTAGCCTTGTGGTAGAGTGCTCGCTTCCTGTTCGGGAGGTCGCGGGTTCAATCCCCGACCGAGTCATGCCAGCGACTATAACAGTGTGAATCAATCCTCTCTGCTTAGCACTCAGCAAGAGAGTAGAAATGATGTCTAGGGTGGTTGTCTGGTTGAGCGGTTCCTGTCATTACAGCTTCCGTAGCCCAAATGGGGGCTTTAAATGCTCTAGGACCTCCTTCGCAGGACCCTCATTGATAACAGTACCTTACGGAACTGAAGAGGCTATCCTGGGTAAACATTCGTAAAATAAATAAATAAATAAATAAATAAATAAATAACCAGAATGTTGGAATGAATTTTCAGAAAGATCTAATCCTGGACTAAGTCTTTTTTTTGTTTTTGTAAATTTTCTGATTTCATTTCATTTTACTGTAGCACTGATGAGGACTATGCTGAAAAGCTTCTGCTTATTTTAATCTTGTTGTTTTATTATTTTTCCATATACAAAACAGCCTTTTTTTCACCCATCGTTCCTCCAGACGTTCACTGAAATAATCATCAAGTTTTTTTGTTTTTAATAAAACGCGTTGGCACGAGGTCGGACATTTTCTGTTATGTTTCTTGTACAAGTCATTCAAAGTATTTCGCTGTGTATTTACCTCTTTTCTTCTTGAATTCCCCAGTTATGTCGAACCTTCTTAACTGTTTAAAAATGTTAGTTACATGCTGAAACGTTCTCTTTGAACCACAGGAAGGATCACAGCGCCCACATCAGCATTCTGCTCAATGACAATTCCTTCACTATTTTCATCATCCTCATTGGCATTTCTCCATTGAATTCTTCTTCATCGTAAGAAGAGACTAGTTGTTTCTTCAGAATCGTTCATTGGTTAATTGCTAGTTCTCCTTATTCAATCATCTGCATATTACGTCATACAACTATCAGAATGCAACGAACTATTGAAAATATTATTATTATTATTATTATTATTATTATTATTATTATTATTATTAAAACATATTTATACAGGGTAAAATCCTTTCAACGTATATAAACATTGCTATTAATAGGCGCCCTGTTAAAGCAAAAATTATTCTAAAATAAATAAAATAGATTAAATATATATATATAAGTGAAAATATGAAAAATATAAAATATGATTATGAGACATATAAAATTATGAAATATATAGACCAAGATAAAATAATGGGTTCAAACACAAAAAGGAAGTGATGAAAAATGTCGCCCCAGTTGAGAAAGAAGGCTACACCCTAGTGAATAATCGAGACGAAAGTCGCTGGGAGGAGTTGTGTGATAAGGATAGTCGAAGTAAGAGGCACAAGTGTATAAAAAGTTAAAAAATACCTTTGCAACAGTGTTTGAAACGAACTAACAAAACTTCGTCTCTAACACTCTTGCTTATGTCGTTAAAAATATATGCGCCTTGATACATAAATGATCTCCGACCAGATTCGGTGCGGACTTTAGGCAATGTAATGAGAGAGTTATTACCTCTGGTAACTTTACAATGATGTGATCGTGTAAAATATTGACGGAAGTTTTCGGGATTAAGTCCATTTAAACATTTAAAAACTTCCACTGCACAACGGAATTTCATCTCGTTTTTTACCGATCTCCAGGGGTAAGATTTGTGCCCGTAGACAACATAATTTGCGCGATCTTGTAGGTGTTGTAATTTCTGGTGGTCTTTGTAAAGGAACAAGTTCGAACAATAGAACATAATTGGAGACATTGTTGCTTTGAAAACGGATTCAGCTACAAATGGACTCATGGATTGACGTACTTTTGTTAGCATCTTCAATCTAGCAGAAACCTTTTTGTACACTGTATCAAGATGATCGATATAATTCAATGACTGATCTAAGATTACTCCAAGATATTTATACGTCGATGTGCGATTTAAAGTAACTCCATTCATTTCAATTTTCACCAAATCTAAATTCTTCAGTTTTCGTGCAGTACCAAAGATTGAATACTCAGTTTTTCCTTTTTTGAAGTTGACGATAAGATTGTTCATATAGAACCAGTTTGATAAGTTATCCAGATCATTATTGAGCTCAGTGATAATAATATCGATGTTGGCATGAGATGTGTATATCACTGTATCATCAGCATATAGCAATATCTTACATTTCTTCAGGGCAGAATTAATATAATTCATCAATATAACAAATAGCAATGGCCCAAGGACGGAGCCTTGTGGAACGCCACATAAAACGGTATTCATTTCAGATTTTACATTGTCCAGAACAACAAATGACGAAATAAAAGCGTTTGACAAATGTCATTCATATTTTCAATGACAACAACTAGAAACCCTTATGCAAATCCCACAGCAAGTGATTATAACATTACATGATGGTAGCTGTATGGCATAATATGGAGATGGTAGTTGTATGGCATAATATGGAGATGGTAGTTGTATGGTATATTATGGAGATGGTAGTTGTATGGTATATTATGGAGATAATTGAGGAGTGGAAACTGCTGATTTTATATCTTTGGATTGTCTTCAAATTTTATGCATTGTCTAACCTATCCTCCTAGGTCTAACTTTTGCAATGCGAAACGATTAAGGCAGTTTGGAAGTCGGTTTACGATTTGATAGAGACTGATCTTGATAATTCCATATTAGATCGACAGAGAAAAAACTATTACCGAAATCCAGTGTTTTTGACGTTTCAAGTGCTCTCCGTATAAGGCTGAGGCTTTTTTGAAAGACTTTTTTGAAAGATCCGAAATAAGAATTCCAAACTGAATGCACGACAGTGACAAGCAATAAGAAAGGCGGACGAAAAGAAATACTGCAAACAAGGTATCATTAAGTTGATGCAAAAACAAATATGGTATATTTCACGTAAAAAATATGAGTAGCTAATTCACAGAGAGTGTGCACTTGAGAGAGCATCTTAATTTCAAAGCAGCTACGTTGAACTCTTGCACAAGAACTTTAAAACTCTAGAATTAACTCTAACTTTTAACTCTAGAAATGAAATAAGAACCAGTTCAAGCTAAAATGTTTCAAATATGAGAGCAAGCAGGCCAAGTCAAAACATAAAAGTGAAATTTAATTAAATGAATATATTTCGTAAAAAAGAATACAATTCAAAATTAACAAGATGATGAATCGTCTTATTCTCCATCCAAGAGAAGGGTATAGAATATGTCTCTTTCAAAGATATCTATTTACGAGTGGCTAAATAAGTCGACAAATACTTTGATTCTCTCGTTTTTGCATCAACATTTTTAAGCAATGGAAAGTCGTCAAGAATCTTGTGTCCAGTAATGCAAGAGTTGATGTTGTCCACTACATCGACCAAGTAAACATCCGCTGCAGAAATCTACAAAAACACACAATGAGATTTAATGATATTGGTTATTGTATCACTGTCATGTTAAACACCATTTATATGTTACACACAGTCAAATATAGGAGAAATGTAATATTTCAACTACTTTTGGCAATGCTAATTTGATTATTTGGACTTAAGTGTGAATGAATCAATCTTCAAAACCATCCATGAAAACATACCTTTGAACCTACAAAAAAATCTTTAAAATCATTCTCTTTAATTCTGAATTCCAAATATTTGAAGCTCTTCCTTATTTTCTCCTCCAATTTAACTTTTTCAGCAGGCTAAGATGACAATAATACACAAACAATGTTCAAGAATTTCAGATTTGAGACATGACAGGTAACGGTAAAGTGAATTTGATTTCAATCACAGTAATTCAAACTACCTTATCATCATCTTTTACGTAAAATATTACTCGAATTAACTCGTCATGGAGCTCCTTCAACGTGTCAATTATTGAATCAATAATGGCGCGTTGAACGTTACATTCACCATAAAGATTAAACTCGTTTGCGATGTATCTAATAATGGCGCTTGTTTGAACCAACTTTTTACCATCTGGAGCTGTGAGGAGTGGTAAATATCCTGCCGGGCATTCTTCAACTAGAGGAATAAAAAAACAGTAACTAAATCTTTATCCGGCCTTAATTAATTAAATTAATTTAATTAATCAAGATATAGCTAGAAGTTAAAATGACTTCAGTTTTCAGAGATTTCTTTAAGATACCAGGAGTTAAGTGTCTGAATATTGAGAATTTTCTTTTCTTTTTTTAATAGTTGTTAGCTGGCCGTGTAATAGAACATTGATTTGAGAATTCTGATTTCAATTCTTAATACCATTTTCCTTTATCTTTGCAAAATCATCGAATGATATTCTCTTGTCTTCAAAATCAACTGCAGCATGATTAAAAAGCATACGGATGGCTTCTCCACGTCCATGAAAATCAAAGTATGTCAACGTATATTTTGGGGTGACTTTATTTTTACTCTAAAAAGAAAATTGCAGCTTTTAGTACTCAGGTTTTTTTACGATTATGAAAAAGCTGTTAAATAATGATGTTTTCTCACCTCTCGCTCTGTTAAATATTTCTTGAGGTGTTTGGAGTTTCGAACGTTGTTATTGATGTTTTGTAAGAGTGTAAAATCATCCAGAATTTTGTTACCAGGAATACCAATATTAATGTTATCAATTACATCGATAAAGTAAACGTCAGCGGCTGTAATCTAATAAAATTAATTTGAAATGCTAATGATACCTATGCTGTCGTTAATGCTAGTGATCATTTAAAAATCAATCGTTGGTTGTGGAATTGCGGTTAGTGAAGAAAATAACAGAAGTGTTGTTTATTGTCTAGACACAACAAAGTTGAACTTGCAAATAAAATACCTTTGATCCAACAAAAACATCTTTGTTTCCGTTTTCTTTGATTCTATACTCCAAATATTTGAAATCTTTTCTGATTTTCTGCTCCAGTTTCGTTCTCGCTTCGTTCTGTTTTCGAAAAGAAGATTTTAATTTAATTATCGACATAATAGCATTTGATCGTTTCAATACCCAATTACCTTTATTAGTTATCTCCATCATGAAGTATCGCAGTTACTTGTTAAAGTACTGTGTTATGGCATTCCAGGTACAAAACATGATATGAATTTCGAAAATAAAGTTAAAAATTACCTTATTGTCATCTGTCACATAAAATATCACTTGAATCAATTCATCATGGATTTCTTTCAATGTGTCGATGATGGAATCAATGATTGCTCGCTTAACATTGCAACCACCTCCAAATAAATTGAATTCGTTGGCGAGGTATCGGATAATTGATGCAGTTTGGACTATCTTTTTACCATTAGAAGCCTTCAAAATTGGCAAATAACCGGCTGGACACTCATCAACTACAACAGAACGGAGACAGCAACATGACATACACATAATGGCGATTTCTTGAAAAGTGTTCGTTTTCCTTTAAAAGAACATTGAAATTACGCGAATTTAAAATTTGTTGTTGTTAAAATTTGTGAAACAGAACTTCAATTTTATTCATTTCCTCGTAGTTTCTTTATAGTTCACTGTGTACATAAATTTCTACTTCTTTTTAACAGGTAAAGAATGTTTACTATTGCCTTAATTTATAAAATCAGTTAATCTTTGTTTTACCATTCTCTTTAATATTAGCAAAATCTTCAAATGATATTCTTTTATCTTCGAAGTCTACACCGGCATGTTTGAAAAGCATACGGATGGCTTCTCCACGTCCAGGAAAATCAAAGTATGTCAAAGTATATTTAGGTGCCATTTCTTCTGTTTCTAAAAAAGGGAAGAGATAAAAACACACACACGGATTGAAATTTCAAAATGATAAACTATATTGCCGTAGACAAATTCAATATCATACCTTTCAAAAAAATGTGTACTTTTTTGTTGCTGTTGTATCTTTGGTTAATCTCAATGTTTCTACCATAACCCTGCAAAAGAAGCTTTTTTATAGGGATATAGTGACATGACGGTGCAGATTTGTGCAAACATGACGAATCATCAAGGTTACTTGATGAGATGATTTGTCTGATTATCTCATTCATTTTTCATCTTTACGTAAGATTGGTCAGCATATTTAACAATAGCTACTGACATTTTTCAAATTCCATTATGTTAAAGAAAGTTAATTATGACACTACAAATTCAAGTTAATTGTCATTAGTATGTACGCTTTTAGAACTAAACAGCGATTTAAGCGAAAAACCAAACCAAACAAATGAAGATTTCAAATCTAGATTATTCTAGAAAGTGGAAAATAATTCAGGCCGCATATAATGTCAGGATGATCTCAGCATTTGTATTTGGCATTGAATCCTGAGATGAAATCATTCATATTTGGTTAATTTTATCTGATTTTATCCTGGGTTTAAGTATGTTTTTTTTTGTTTTATTTCCTCGTAAGATGTTTGACCATAAGGGCAATCTTAAACACTTTATCGATTATGTTGGCTGTGGTAAACCAGTGGGTCGTTTTTTCTTAGCACAACTTTCATTCATCAAGACAATTAGAGAATTAAATGATTCCCTTTTAAAGACAATGTTTTTTCAATAGATTTCTATTATTTATTTTATTTATTTATTTACGAATGTTTACCCAGAATAGCCTCTTCAGTTTCTTAAGGTACTGTTATCAATGAGGGTCCTGCGAAGGAGGTCCTAGAGCATTTAAAGCCCCCATTTGGGCTACGGAAGCTGTAATGACAGGAACCGCTCAACTAGACAACTATCCTAGACATCATTCCTACTCTCTTACTGAGTGCTAAGCAGAGAGGACTGTTATAGTCGCTGGCATGACTCGGTCGGGGATTGAACCCGCGATCTCCCGAACAGGAAGGGAGCACTCTACCACACTCTACCACAAGGCTACAAATTGGGGATTAAAAAAAGTAGCATTATATTCCTCGGTCGTATGCATAATACTGATGTGTGGATCTCTCTTTTGTCATTCTCGTTCAAGTCTTTTGCCTATAATTGTTACATCTGAACATAAATAAAATGGGTTTATTTGCGATTTGAACATTTTGTGGCGCTGATGTAAGTGAATTAAGCATGACGGGGCATAATTTAGAAATAAATGGAGCCCTGAAATCTAAAAATCAAACGCCGGTCAGATACTTTCGCGACTACAAGTTTGAAAAAATCGCTTCTTTTTTGTTTTTTCTCCGTTCGTTCTGCACTTATTCAGTCTGAATTTTAATCTAATTGCTAACTCTGTTCGAAAATGCATTAACCTATGTTGTTGTATGCATATCAGAACGCAAAGTCCACTTTTCAGTTTCTTTCGGTTTCTTTTTTAAAAAAGGCTCAGTTTTTAAAACGAGACAAATTGGTGGTTCTAAAAAGTTTTATCTGGGGTAATTGAACAGCAGCTTTTTGAAAGAAAGAAAGAGAAGGATATCAATTGCTACTAGTTGACTTTGTGCATGTTAATTACTTCTCCACATAATTGCATGCTAATTTAATAGTTACTTGTAGAACTTACTTTTGTAATTGTCATGCACATGGTCTGGTCACAATCTAGTACGACACCTACTGTTGATGTAAATGATGAAAACCGAATATATTTTTTTCTGGTTCTTTTCGTAGTAGTCGGAAAAAGTAAAAAAACTACGTTATTTTGAAAATACATCAAGATAAATCAACGTTTGGTTGAATAATAACAGGCTAAAAAACATTTTGCTCATCAAATGTTTTTTCAACATGATAATGTTTACCCATAAAAACACAGGAAGAAGTAAAAATTCAGTTAAAACTCCCGACTGTTTGCTTTGATTTGAGCTTCGCCAAAAAAGTGACGGGAAAGTAAAGAAACCGCTGCTGCATTTTTCAGCACCAGTTTTAATGTGACTGGAAAACATGCAGTAAAAAAAAGGCGGCCGTGAGTTATAACGTGCGTCCTCTTTTATTTTGTGCGGTCGCGGGTTTGGGGATAGTCTGCAAAGCAATTGTCCAAATGAGGTACGCTTATGAAAGTTCGAATTACGTTCATCTTTTAAAGAATAGATAGATACAGTTTACTCTCGATAAGTGGAACCTTGTAGTAGAATATAATGACCCCTTAGAATATTTTCACCCGTTGTTTACGCTTATGACCTGTTAGGTTTTCTTTGTTATTGTTAGGGTTAGGGTTAGGGTTAGCGTTAGTCACGCTCTATGAAACCAGAAAAAAAGTTCTCTCTTATCTGAAATCTCAGTTACACAGGTAAGCCTTCGCTTCGAAGACTGCACAGCTGCCATTTTTGAAATGTGCTGGTGATACTTTTTATGTTTTCATTACTTGATGACAATCGAATGTTCGCATTCGAAAAAAAAACTTTTTGATTAAAATGATTAGAACGTACCGTAGATTACTTTTCTTTTGGAAAAGTTCCACTTATGGAGGGTTCCACTTATCCGAATAAAATAAGAGAGGTTTGTTAATGCAAATCCAGGTGGGCGGTGGTTAAAGAAAACGAAAGTTCCACTTATCCGGGGTTCCACTTATCGAGAATAGAGTAAGAGGATACTTAAATTCATTCAGATTAGAGTTCGAATTATGGAGTACCGTATTTCCTCTAATAAACGCCGCGTCATAATTCGTCGAATTGTTTTAGCAAATGTGTTTGAAATTAGTGAACTGTCTGTCACTACGGTCCAGAAAGTGGTTCACCTCTTGATTCTTTAGGCCTTCGGTGGAAGTCATCCGCCATTCCAACTAAATGCTACTATCATTTGAGTGTAAAACTGCATGTTAAGATACATGATTAATTCAATCCTGATTTAATCAGAAAGTTTCTCTTCAAATGTAAGGTTTGCTAATTAAATCAAATCATGGAAGTATAAAACAGAAGAAGATGGAATTCTGATTTTTGTGGGGTTGAGCGTAGCGTGGAATCGAAGACCACGTGGCAAGATCAAATAATTACTATACAGAGGAGTATGTTTATATGACAGGATTCAAACACTACATAATTACTAATGTCAACGTTCGAAAGTGTTTTTATTTTACATTCGAATCACGGATTTTATAAGACACGTGCGTGGTGGTGACACATATTGCAACTAATTTTCTGAAGGAAGCAAGGCAACAATACAGGCATTGAAAAGAAAAAGTCAATCTAAAAGTTTGCTTGAGAAATACAACGCCTTAAAAGAGATTGAAGAAGGTTGTATTTCAACTGCTAGAAAGTATGGTGTCGCAAAAACCACAACATGGCATTGGTTGAAAAAAAAAAAAAGCAAGCCATTGATCAATGAGAACATAGAGGAATGAAACGAAAAAGAATCAAATCTCACTATAAAATGGTAGATAAAGCAATTTACAAATGGTTCGTTAGCTTATGACACAACAACATCTATATATTAATAGCCGATTCTCCGTCTGTCTGTCTGCCTGTCTGTTTGTTTGTCTGTCACGCAAAATGGTAGATATGAACTGCGAAAGAAATCGGGAAGTCAGCAATGTAAAATCACACATAAATTATTTCTCTTCTTGTGCGCGACGTCAGTGTGAAACCATTGCATTGGGACCCAAATCGAACGTGACGTTTGGGGAGAATTATCTCGGTAACCAATAGGGACAACTGACGTTTTTTGGGGTCCGCGATACGGGCGACGGGGTGACGAAAAATTTGGATCTAAATTTTTTGGGGACGAGTCTGTGACGTCATCAAAATCTTTGAACGATGATATCTCCGTAACGGTTGGTCGTAGCAAAACGATCCCATACATTTTTTTGATCAGTTTTTCAAGCTCTACAACATGGGTACACTTATCATTGCCAATTCCTTGATTTTATTTTTCGTGAACTGGACGCAGGCTGAACATGGGCGGCGAGCGACGCCGCCTTGGCGGCTAGTCTATATATAGAGGCTTTTACGATTTGGACCATAATGCAACACGATGAAGAAAATCCACCATCTTGGTGGTAAATAGAAGACCTCCCGCAGTGTTGTAAACAAAACTTGGTAGTCATGTCAAGTTGGTTGAAAGTTTTCTTATAATCATGTCGTCTTATTTCAATTCATTACCTGTTGTTTCTCGCAAAAGGTACGAAGAGAAAATTTCACTAATTGGTAATCAAGATCCGTACCAAATCCCCGATCAAGAATGGAATTCTGATCTTAATTCATTTCCTCCTCTCACCTACATTGACATGGTGAATTATCTTGTTCTTGGATCGAGCCCCTTTTATAATATGAAAGATTTCAAGAATTTTAAAAGTTTGGAGTGCTACGATCGTTTCTTATCCGGATGGGTTCAAAAGGTTCAAACTTTTCAACACACCACAGAAAACAAAACTTTCACTGTTATTCGAGCAAGGGTTCTTCATAGTCAACGTCTTAGTGAGAAACCGGTGTCTTCTTGGATAATTTGCAACAGCGATGGAGAAATCTGCTGCTGCCATTGTACATGTATGGCAGGTTTGGGTGAAAGTTGTTCCCATGTAGCTGCCGTTATGTTTTTTGTTGAGGCTGCAGTGAGATTGCAAGAGAAAAAAAACCGTAACCCAAGAACCTGCTTATTGGCTATTACCATCATCAAAAAAATCAATTGAGTATGCTGCAGCCAAAAATATTGATTTCACTTCATCTGCTACTCAAAAAAAAATATTGGATAATAAAGTGAAGGATCCCTATTCTACTACCGCATCATCATCTTCATCAAATAAAGGGCAAAAAATGTTCGGAAAGCACCGGTTGACAAATTTTCCAATTTTTTACAAACTATTTCTTCAACTAAACCTGTTGTTTTGTCTGTCTACCCTGGATTCAGTCATGAATATAAGCCAAAAACATTATCAGAAAAATTTCCACTTGTTCTGACAGAATTATTTGACGAATCTTTGATTGGGTTACCATTAAATGTTATTGCAGTACTCTTCATCATAAATTAGCTGCTACCAAAGAGCAGATGGCTTCTGTTGAGGAAGAAACTCGTAGTCAGTCACATTCTAATGCCTGGTTTCAGTTCCGTGCTGGAAGAATTACAGCTTCAAAATTTAAATCAGTCATATCAACATCTCTTACAAATCCTTCCAAAAGTCTCATTAAAACTATTTGCTATCCATCTACATATAAATTCACTTCAAAGTACACAGAATGGGGTAATAAACATGAGAAAACAGCCATAAAGAAATACCTTGATATGGAAAGTCAAAACCATGTCAACCTACATGTTGTCGAATGTGGTTTGTTTCTTGATTCAGATCATCCATACCTTGGTGCTACTCCAGATGGAATCATAAAATGTTCTTGCTGCCCTGATCGTTTGTTGGAGATCAAATGTCCATATACCTTGCGTCACTATACACTTGATGAATTACCATCTTCATTTTACCTGGAAAAATCTGAAACTGGTGTTAATTTAAAAAAGAATCACCAATATTATTTTCAAGTACAAGCACAAATGGCTATCACTAAAATCAAGTCATGCCTTTTTTTTGTATGGACAGAAAAGGACCATTTCCTCCAACACGTACCATTCGATGAGTCATTTTGGAACAGTCACTTGAAAAAATGTAACACCTTTTTCAATTCTGTTATTCTTGTAGAACTTGTCAGTAAATATTTCAGCCAAGCAACACCGGAGACTGTTTCAACCGATCATGATTATGCTTATCCTTGCTCTATGGAAGAGTGAACATCAAGAAAAACGGCTATTTTTATAGCCACAATTATGAAAAAACATTACTTATGGCTTATTTTTAATTAAACACCTATTATTATTCAAAGTTACTATACTTACGTCCTGGTCGTCTAACTGGTAAGACCCTTGTGTTAACCACAAGTAATCCAGGTTCGATCCCTGGTCAGGGCATACATCAACCAACCTGATTTCTAATAAAATATTGCCAAAATAATGTTTTTCTTTAGACATCTTTGATCCAATTAACCAGCAACTGTAAACAGAAGACAGAAGATTTCTAAAAGACACAATCATTATGTAAGTTGCCATTAATGTTTTTTATACATATGTGGCTTTAAAAAAAGCCGTTGTAGTTTGTCCAAAAACCAGTTACTCATTAGGAACAACTGAGGGACATAAGTTAGTGATAGCACATGCCACAGTGGTAATTTTATCCAACATAGGTAAATCTTGTCCAGGTCTTCTCATGACTAAACTAATGGGTATGGTACTTTCTAGCATGGTAAACGTTTGTCTAACTACACCAATAACTCGTTCTACATGAATTCGTGCATTGGCAATAGCTCATGTTGACTCAATTTCCTTCCTACTCAGTTGATGCTTTCCACGTGTAAATGCTGGTATTTTAACACTTGCACCAACTCCAGCAACAAGTTCGTCAATATCAAACCCACGATCAGCCAGAACAACATCACCCGGTAGTAGATTGCTGACAAATTTGGACTCCCTGACAAGATGCTTATCACTTACTCGGCCTCCCCAACCATCTGATATAAAGCTAATAGAACCCTGTGGTGTGATTCCGATAAGATATTTGATGGTGTTGTGGTGTTTGTAGTTAGACCATGTTTGAGCTTTTGCATAAAGATTGGATGGACGTTCGATAAACACTTCAAAACAATCAATTATAGCCACCACTTTCCGGCCAAAGTTTTCATCAACATCACTATTTAAACGGTGACCATAACCCAACTTCAGCGATGGCACCCAATCTGGGTTTGTATCATCCAAAAGATGAGCAGGTGAACTACTAACAAAATGAGTACTACAAACTCGCCAGGTATCGATTTTTTTGTACGATGAATCAGCACGATGGATAGCAGCCAGCCAACAATTTCTTCGCCTCTCTGTTAGTGCTTTTATCTGGTCTCCTTGGATTGTAATAATCTTCGGCAATGTATGTTATCACAATCTACAACACAGCAAGCTGTAGGCATCTTGATAGTGATTTGTGAACCGAGTTGTTTACTTTACTACCAAGTTTACCACCAAGATGGCTGACCGTGATGCATTTCGGGTAATCTCGGAAATCGTAAAAACCTCTATTAATAGCCGATTCTCCGTCTGTCTGTTTGTTTGTAAGTCACGCAAAATGGTAGATTGAGTTGTGAGAGTGATTGTTATATTTTATTTTATGCGACGTCAGTGTGAAACCATTGTATTGAGACCCTAATCGAATGCGACGTTTAGGGAAAATTATCTCCGTAACCAATAGGGATAACTGACGTTTTTTGGGGTCCCCGAAATTGGCCACGGGGTGACGAAAATATTTGGGCAAAATTTTTGGGGACGGGGCTCTATGACGTCTACAAAATTTTTGATCAACGATATCTCTGTAACGGTTGGTCGTAACGAAACGATCCCATACATTTTTTTGATCAGTTTTTCGAGCTCTACAACATGGGCACACTTATCATTGTCAATTCTTCATTTTATTTTTCGTGAACTGGACGCATGCTGAACATGGGCGGCGAGCGACGCCGCCTTGGCGGCTAGTCTATATATTAATAGCCGATTCTCTGTCTGTTTGTTTGTCTGTCACGCAAAATGGTAGATTGAGTTGTGAAGATAAATTATTTCTTTTCTTGTGGGCGACGTCAGTTCGAAACCCATGCATTGCATCCCCAATCGAACGTGACGTTTAGGGAAAATTATCTCGGTAACCAATAGGGATAACTGACGTTTTTGGGGGTCTGCGATACAGGCGATAGGGTGACGAAAAATTTGGGCCGAATTCTTTTGGGGACGGGCGTGTGACGTCATCAAAATCTTTGATAAATGATATCTCTGTAACGGTTGATCGTAGCAAAACGATCCCATACATTTTTATGATCAGCTTTTCAAGCTCTACAACGAAAGTACACTTTCAGTTGCCAATTCCTTAATTTTATTTTTCGTGAAGTCACGTCCGTTCAGTTTCACTGAAAATGCAGAATCTTATTATACGCATGCGCATTTAAAGCATGATATCTAGCATTGCGAGGAAAAGAAAAAGCTCCGTTCTCAAATTCAGTTGTTTACTTTATGACTGAATTTCTGGAAAAAAAACAGAATATTAACTATGTAACCCTATATTTTTCGGATAGCTAAATGAATAAACTTACTCTTCCACTGCATCATTGTTTTCTTTCTTCTCTATCCTTTGAAAACAACAGCGACAAAATTAGTTAAAATTTAATATCAAATATTCATTATTTAAGCTGTTGAAACCGACACTTGATGAGTTTTATTTGCAAAACAAAACTATATCAGAGCATCAGTAGCCATGTAACAAGGTTTCCTGAAAGTTTCAAGTTCCTAAAAATTTTTTTCACCAACATTTTACGAGTAAATCTAGATGTCACTAACATCAAAATATTACATCAAATTTTCCAGCTACAAGTCTTTTACAAAAAAATTCGAATGTCAATCGAACTCTCAGCGAATACTTTATGCAACCTTGTACCCAGTATTTCTTGTCTTTTCACTATTCAAATGGCGAAATAACAAGAAACATTGGGTACGATGATGCTTACTTTTTATGTTACTAACAATGAGATTCTTTGTTGTTGTTGCGACAAAAAGAATCTTCTGTTAAGACAATGGATAAACATGCCCGTTCTTCGATCGTGTAGAGCCGCATAGAGATAAAGATTGCTCTGTCTGTGATAAGAGAACCCAGCCAGCAAAAAGACGTCTTAAATCCGTCTTAAACTAGTCGGATTTGTCCGTTTAGAAAACGTCTTTTAAAGACGTCTTTAAAACATTATAAAAAAACGTTTTCTTAGCGGACAAATCCGACTAGTTTAAGACGGATTTAAGACGTCTTTTTTCTAACGTTTTAAAGACGTCTTCATTTTATCTGCTAAAAACGTTTTTAAAACCACTTTAAGATGTCTTTTCAGGTGCGTTTCTCCTTGGGTACAGAAGACCATTAATTAGTTTCTCATGTCTTCATGTTTCAGTAATAATGAATGAATGAATGAATAAAGAAATAAATAAGAAAACTGATGACAAAATCTTCTTATTCAAATATTTACATGTAAATTATAAATTAATTGGGGAACAAATAGCTCATAACACTGCCAAAGTTTAAAGCCGGCCATTATTAAAAAATATTCCGTAAAACGGAAGTATAGTCTTTCATAAAATAAGGTATAAAAAGACATGCACCTCACTTTTATGCACTGAAGATGATTTTTATCGAAAAGCTTTTGCTATTTTACACACGAGTCTTATCTATTTTTCACATATGTTTTAACCTGGCATAATATTATTCTACACATGCAAATAAAAAATGGTGATTTTTCAATTAGCAGGAGCAGCTGTTGTTGTCATGTTTTTCGTCAGTGAAACAAGAGCAGTTTTTAGTTTATCGCATGATTTTGTGTATTTCCTCCTTCTCAGCTTTTTTGACAGAGATCTAAAATACAAAAACCCTATTTAATGAGAGGTGTTATAACAATCACAAAAATGAAAACATCTAGAGTAAACAGGACACATACCAGTAACTGCTGATATAATCTTTTCTCATCAAATGTTTTGTTATCATGTTAAGAGAACAATAAGCAACTTGGGTGAAAATAATCTAAAATAAAGAATAACAAACACTTTTAGCAGAACAGAACAAACCGAATGCATTGAAGGATACATACAATAAAGCAATGTGTGCAACAAGCATAGAAAAGCATGAAAATTAAATTAAAAAGTTATATAATTACCATTTCAGTACTAAATTAACTGCGTACTGGAAATCTGATCTATCTACTTGGATTAACTGAAACCTGAAAAACAGACAAAACATTCATGTCTATCATTAAACTCCATAGACATTTCGAAACATCATCGAAGTGTATATGACAGAACAACAAACTCATAACAAGCACAAAAATTAAATATCAGTGCAAGAAACACAAGAATAACATAGATACTGATGTATATATCTTTATATATATCTTGAATATAAAAACAAACATGACAGGCAAACTTTTCCAAAAACTGTGCCCATTATTGGGTAAAATAAAATAATCTCAAGTATCTTAATCAAAGTGAAACGTTTAAACTCTGTCTAAACTAAAATTTGCATCCATCTTTAAGAAATTCATCTTTTCGTACAACTTCAAAGTTCTGAATGGAAAGAAACATTTCATGCGTTCGAAAAATTTGTTCTAAAATTTATGGCAATGTCATTGTGGATGGTTTCTACTTATTGGTAGTAAGTTATTAAACAGAAATGATTACTACAGATAAATTTGTAATGAATTACTGATTAATTTACTAGAAATTATAACTTGTTATGATTTCCCCCCTCAAAAAGGATTCTCATCACATGAGAAACAATGATGAGAAACAATGTAAACAAATGTATAGGCAGTCTGTTACATTATTGTTAGTTTTATTATTGTAATTACAAATTTGAGTTTGAAAACCTTTGAAAGTAAATAAAGTAAAACAAGGAAACCTTTCCTTACAGTTGTTACAAAGTTTCTCTTAAAGAAGATAATTTCTACAAAACGTTCATTGACTTACCTTGCAGTATCAGATGTCTTCATTTTCACGTTAATCAGCCAATTTACTTTCATATTAAAAAAATTTTTAGGTCTTTGAATTTATCATTTTCTGAAAGTTCAATGATTTGGCTTTTTAATAACATATAGCTTTTTCTGCGAAAAACTCATTTGATATCGATTTTTAACTGTTTTCCACGTACACTAGCAGCTAACCCAGCAAAAATGTGTCTTTTTGATTCACACAATAAACGTTATCCATTTGAAGAATCATGTTGTTCTAAACTGTTTTCTTCTCCACAAAGGATGAACAATGGATTCCAATCGGTCAGCGTGGTTACATTACGTTAAAAAGTAGTAAAAATTCATCTGTTTTCATGCCCATGAACGTGACCTGAACGAAGCCATTCTCAATACTTATAAAAACGGCTGAAATTAAAGTTCCAACTGCGCATGCGTATAATAATATTCCGCAAGCGAACGGACGTGAAGTCAACGCAGGCTGAACATGGGCGGCGAACGACGCCGCCTTGGCGTCTAGTATATTCCTATTCTGCTAGCATTATCAAGCTAAAGGCTCTTGAGTTTGCAAAAGGTCATCAGTATAGCAACTTCCAAGCTTCTGATGGATGGTTGGGTCACAGGAAAGGATGTTTTAACGTTCGCTTTAAAATAGTGTCAGATACGATTTTCAAAGTCCTCCATATTTTTGGGTGCCATCATGGCTGTTAATTCCTCGCTTACGTACGGAGTCCAAATAGTTTTGTACACGTGACTACAAAACGAGTCTGAATTACGTGACTTTATGGGAACTAATTGTATCACAGGGACCGCTGAGCAGGGTGGCTAAGGGGTCTATAGGCCCTGCCCCAATATAATTTTGTCGTAAACAGTAATTTGTAATTTTGCATACAATAGAGTTTTTTTTGAAAATCTTTTACCTAAAATATGGAAAATTGATATGTGACTTGTAGGATACTATTCTACTATTGTTTTTTCACTTTCTTGACTTAGGGGGTGTTTATATGGAGGTGAGCTGGCCCGGTTAGCCGGGCTGGCTCACTTAGCCGAGACAATTTCATCTCGCCTTTATATGAAAGCGGGCTGGCTCACCTTTGTATTTTTTTGTTTATCAAATAGTATGCGCATGTTATGAAATTAGCCCGCTCAGCTGGGCTAGCCGCCCGGTTGTTTATATGGAAAATTTTCATCCAACTGAAGCGAGATCTCGGCAAATTGAACCGAGATCTCGCTTAGGCGGGCTGGCTTGGTTTTCATGAAAACACATTCGAATAAAAACATACATTTCTTAATGTTTAACCGGGCCAGCTCGCTTCCATATAAACACCCCCTTATAATGCAAATAATATTCGAAAGATTTTGCACCTTTAAACAATCAAGATACGGTTGTTAACTTTTGTTTTAATTGATCGCTAAGAAATCAATGAGTTTTTCCAAACTTATTTTTCGATTTTCTCTTCTTCTACTTTTCCATTTCCTACAAAAATTACATCACGAGAAAGACCAACAACTAAAGGTTCCATCGATATAAAATTTATAAAAATTAATTGTATATTTTCTTAAAAAATGCGATGATAATTTTTGATACCGAAGTTTTGAAAGTCACTGCAGAGTATAAATTTAACAACTGTGCATTTACGATTTTTATAAAAATAGCTACATTTAACTCCCGGAAACTCAAACACCGGTTACCGTATTACCTCTAATTTAGTGCGCCCTCTAATGAGTGCGGATGGCCTATTTTTCGAAAAATGAAGAATTTATTTCCCTCTAATTATTAGTGCGGTTCGATGTTAGTAAATTTTTAATTTCCCTCTAATTTTGTGCAGGAAGGGTCAAAATTCCCTCTAATTATAGTGCGGATTGGGTTAAAGATGTTAAAATGAATTAAAGAAATTTTTGTAATATTGTGAATTTTTTTTTTTGTTTCACACAAAACAAAAGGATCATCCTCGTTATTATCATCTTCGAGGAGATGTTTGTTGGCATTTGTCATGCAGCTCTCATAAAAGGTGCCGTTGCGGACCTTTGATTTGTCAGTTGTTATGATCCCACACACGTCAAATGATCGTTTCACCATCATGTCAGTATCATCGGAGATGATAAGTGGAATGGAATTACCTGCCGAATTTTGCTACACCGCAAATAACGAAACCCTTCTTCTTCAAATGAAAGAAAAGACACTGATGGAGATAAAGAAGTTTGAGGAACAGCGGAATAAAGTCGAAGAAGCAAAAAGGAAAAAAACAAAAACACAAAACAAAAACCAAAAAAATGTAAAATAAAATAAAAATGAAAAAAAAAATGTGAAATTGCAAAAAAATTTATAATATTTTTTTTTCCTCTAATTTCATCGGTTTTGGTTTGATTTACCTCTAATTATTAGTACTAGCCGCCAAGGCGGCGTCGCTCGCCCCCCATGTTCAGCATGCGTTGACTTCACGAAAAATAAAATTAAGGAATTGGCAACCGAAAGTGTTACCATGTTGTAGAGCTCGAAAAACTGATTAAAAAAATGTATGGGATCGTTCCGCTACGATCAACCGTTACAGAGATATCATTCTTCAAAGATTTTGATGACGTCACAGACCCTTCCCAAAAAAATTAGACCCAAATTTTTTGCCATCGCCTGTATCGCGGACCCGAAAAAACGTCAGTTATCCTAGAGGCAGATTCGAAATCAAATATCAAATATCAGTTTAAACAATGGTTCCAAAAAAACCCAAATTTCATGTGTTATTTATTTTTTAAAACAATCGTTGATCAGTACAACAATGCACTCAAAACGTAGAGAGAAAAAATTTAACTTATTATTAGCTTTTGTTTTAAAAACGTTACGCGCTCTAACATGGGTGCTATCAAACAGGGGGAAAATGGTTTCTCTTCTTAAAAAGTTCACACGGAGGAGAGAAAAAAGGTACGTGCTAAATGAATAAATAGAATAAAAAAACGTTCGATCAGAACGCTTAACAATTAAAAGAAGAAATTAATTTATTAAATGAAAAGCAAAAAAAAAAAACATTTTGTTTTGATATGATACTCTTTTTTTACCTTTCGGTTTTTAAACATTTTGATTGCTCAAAAAAAAAGTTCACCCGTCTCAGACAGTCAGGCAAGAGTTAGTGGCAAACCGAACATATGCTGCCACGTTCTGCCACTGCTGCTTTTTGTCCAAAATATTTAATCAGTTAGTGACTTTGTATTTAGTTGATGTACTGTTTTCAAAGCCAAGTCAATGTGGAATATAAAACTAACAATAATGATAAAAACAAAACGTTATTCCTATTAGTTCATCAGCCAAAAAAAGTCACGTTCGATTGGGGTTGCAATGTATTTGCTTCGAACTCACGTCGCACACAAAAAGAAATAATTTCGTTCACAACTTAATCTACCATTTTGCGTGACTTACAAACAAACAAACAAACAAACAGACAGACAGACAGACAGACAGAGAATCGGCTATTAATATATAGACGGTTTCGAAGTTGTAAAATGTAGGTATTTTATCACCTCTGTTTTCTACGGTCCCTCGCACATTTCTTAATACTTTCTCATAAAAACTACTCGTTAACACAAACCACGGATAACTCGAACTTTCGTTTTCTCGAACCGTTTTTTGGTCCCCTTGAAGCCAATTTCTTCGGATAACTCGAACTTTCTACTTCCTACTCGGGAAAGAAAATAAAAAATGAATCGATAAGTCACAAAATTTAAATTTCTTTCAATTTTATCAACTCCTGACGGAGAACAGACACAAATTTTTCTTGTCCGGATATAGTTAATTTACAAAGGACTTTCATACCCTGCTCTCCATCGCCAAGATTACATCTTTTACCAGCAACATTCGCCCAAGCACTTGAGTACGGATCACTGCGCAGCAGGAAGTAAAATATTGTTTTTGCAAACCGTCCGGATGCACCTTTTTTTAAATGTCCCACAATTTTTTTTTATTTATTTTTAAGCATACTGCAAACTTGCCCGTTTGATTATCAGGCTCCATTGAAACTTCTAACCGTTTGCCTAGTTTTGATGTCGATACGTCTTTGTATACATGATGTCCCTTGGTAAATGTATCGGAATCCAAAGTGGTGATCAAGACGATCGAAAGTTCATCTTGCAAGCAAATCATTCCCGTTGTCATTTCTGTCATCTTGTTTAGCGAATTGCAATGCAATGCAATGTTATAAATGAACCGGACAAAAACAATATTCGAAACGTGACTCTTACGCGTTCGAAATTGTACATGTGAAACATATTTCGAATTTTTCTTTCACAAGGAGTTTGCATCATGGCGACGATTGCTAGTAAACGCAAGTTGAATACAAAATCTATCAGAGATAAGTACAACACATTAAAGCAAGTAGAAGATGGCAAGACGAGGTTGCAAGTTGCAGCAAATTATGGTGTACCATACTTTGCCACATTCGGGAGCTTGGAGATAGAATTAAGACCGGAGGATAAAGAGTATTTAAAATGCTCGTTGAAAGAAATGATAAAAAATAGAGGTAACCGTTTTTGAATATTTCCTTTGACTTTAGAAGACAATGTTTCTATTAAAATCGATTATGAACCAATTTATATACAGTGTGAAGACCAGCCTACACGTTTTTGTTTTTTTATAAGAAACTGAATGGCTGGACCATTTTGAATCGCTCATTAACCACGCGTCCAGTATTTGGGATGACATAATTGTCATAGCAGGGGATTTCAACATAGATATGTTAAAACCTGACTCATCTATTATCCAAAGATACCAGCAGGTACTGGACTGTTACAATCTTACTCAAAGTGATTAATAAACTCTACGAAGTTGTATATAATTCGCAACAAATCTATAGAAAAATGGTTTAGTGTAAACGAAACATGATTTGTTCCGAATCCCGCTAATTCAATTTATGAGAAAGAGCGCCCTTGAGAAGGTTGTATACAAAATGTTATTTCAAAGTTGCAAGTCTATCAATCGGAAAAAACCTGTTTTGTACCTGTTTGTGTCATGTAGATTTCATGGCAGTGCATGTAGATTTCATGGCAGTGCATGTAGATTTATGTTTTATAGATAACAGCAATCAAAGGAAGATCGTGAAATTTGTTTGATATATTTTTTGATATAACTTTTTTCTCAATTTTAGCGGTCCGAAAACCAAAAAGAAAAAGATTATCCCCAAACCGTGGGGCAAATAACTCAAAAGCAACAAAAAAAAGTCAAAAAAAAAGTCAAAAAGTCATGTACAAAAGGTCATGTACAAAAAGAAGTCTCTCTTAATAACCGTTGTAATTTTGCTTAATAACCCTAATGAAATCCCCCTGTGGTGGGATTTCATTAGGGCATGTCTGTGGTGAACCACTGGTGTGTGAAATTTGTTGTTAAAAACCGTTTGATCAGTCACGCTTAATAACCGCTTTGCATTTCCACCTAATGGTCTCTTAACAACCGCAGTCACTTACCTGCTTTAATAACGGAAAGATATTTTGCGTTTGATAACCGTAATACCTTTTTGCTGAATAACCGTTTCGGGTTGATCACAGACATGCCCTGATGAAAACCCTCCACATCTATTTTCATCTATTAACGTGGAAAGGGCATAATTTAGGAAATCAACTGTTTATTATTGGTCTTAAAGTACGTAAAATGTTACAATTTGAGGAATTGGAGTTCTTTCGGCCGTTTGCAGGGGATAGAACCGAGAGATATACGATATACAAGACTAAAACATCCTTTGACTGAGCAATATGCAATACATATCTTATGAACTTTGTTGTTCAGAGGGTTCGATTTTCACCATTTTTTGCACATCCAGGAATTGGCCTGAAAAATGCTTATTTTCAACCTATGCATTGTCACTAAATTATGCCCTTTCCACGTGACTAGAAGAAAATGGGTGTGGAGGGTTTTTATCAGGGCATCTCTTTAGTGTCTGCGGAGGTTGCAGAATAAGTTCAATTAATCGCCTAGTAGATCAATATGATTATCTAACTAAAGACTTCCTTTAAAAGTTAGCCTTGATTTAAGGAAGTCTTACGGGCCTCGTTTCGAAACGGAGTTTGAGATTACATCATTGAATTCGAGAAAGCCATAAGTCAAAATTTAATTTTTTTTGTCCAGTTTCCTAAAAAAAATGTTATGAATTACCTTCATTTGACTCACATTAACTCATGGAATTTACATTATTATGTGAAAGCGTGATACAGATCGTGAATACCGAAAATGGGCATTGATATTAACCCTATTAACTCTAACAAAAGAAAAATGTTGTAAACAATCTCCCACGTACTTGCGGATCATTTCTCTGTAACTTGTAATCCCGTTGAAAAAGTTGCATGACAGCGTTCTGGGCTTTTTCTTTCTATCACATTTCCTCTTCAATGCTCTCGTTTGTACTTTTGCCTTTCACAATTTTCTGCAGGTCTTTATATTTTTCCGTTATGGAGATATTTTCATCTCGATTCACTCATCGTACACACTCCACCTTCTTTTATATTGTCTTACAGATTGTAGCTTTGTAGATGTTTAGATTCGAATGGTCCGATTCGAAGCGTTTGCTTTATTTCTGAATCATAAAGTTCAATCTACACGATGCAAAAATTGTTTTTGTTATTTTTTGTAGCATCTATTACTTTGAGTTCGTTATATAGATGCTGTTTGGGTTTGAGGGACGAAAAATTTGGTTCATTAAATTGAGAGTTCGCTATATCGAGGGTTCGTTATATAAAAAGGATTTATAAGAGTTTCTTAAGGCAAAATCCAAGGGGCATGGACTTTGGTTCGTTCTACCAGGGGTTGACCAGAGAGATGCCCGCAGATATTCGTTACATTCTTGAGGAATGGGTTCGTGAAGTTGATAAACGCTTTACAAACGAAGGACGAAAAATTTTTTTGTTGATTGATAATTGTCCAGCCCACCCATCCGTTGATAATCTCGTATCCATTGAATTAATATTTCTGCTGCCGCCTAACACCACTTCAAAGCTTCAGCCGATGGACCAGGGTGTCATTCGATCACTCAAAGCCCATTATAAGACGATGTCTGTCAAAAAATTGATTGCGGCTATAAAGAAGAAAGAAAAAACGCTCCCGGAATTCTCTATACTGGATGCTATGAAAGTGCTTGATGTTGCTTGGGATAAGGTTAAAACTAGCACTGTTGTTAATTGTTTTGTGAAAGCTGGAATTTCAAAAGAAAACCAATCTGAAGCCTTGCTAGATAATGATGATCCCTTTAAAGATCCCCAGAAGGAGTTGGATAAGCTTGCCTTCTACGCCCCCAACTTCTTTCCTGAAGGAACCAATGCAATTGATATTGTCTCTGCGGATGAATCTGTAATCAACACTGAACCAGTAATGACTATGACGAGATCTTATCAGACGTCTTTGATGAAGAACATTATGGAGCAGAACAAGACACAGATGATGATGGTTCAAATAAGCCAACTTGCACGCCATATAATGATGTGTGTACAGTCCTGGAGTTACTCCGGGAGTATACTTCGTTTAGTGAAAATGGAGCCTGTCTTCAAAGATGCATTAAGGAAATTAGTCGAGTGGTTGACCAAGAACTCTCAACAAGACTTCTGTATGTATGTATGTATGTATGTTCTTTATTTAACGTCGGTAAAATTTACAATAGTATTTTTATGCTTGAACACACAAAAAACTAATCAAAACCGACAAACAACAAAATAAAATACTGTAATACTGTAAAATCTATAGTCTGCAGAAAAATCGCCTTAACTCGAACTAGTATCTCATTTTTGTCCAAGTTCGATTTAACGGGAGCTTCGCTTAAGTCGAACATTCGTTAAGTCGAACTATTTTCTCCAGTCCCTTGGAGGTTCGGAATAAAGGAGTTAACTGTAATTGACACGATTTAAATGAATTTGAATACGTATTAACGACCATTTCATAACAGGAGCGCTCCCGTCATCTTTAGCGATCAAACATAATCGGATAAGGCGGTGCTGTGCCTGTATTTTTCGTGTCTGAATGACGTGTTATGGCCCTGGCATCGATCCTTGAACTCTTCCGTTGTAAGGCCAATGTATGCCTTTTTGGACGATCTAGGGCCGTAACATCACATTTGTAAACGACATATAGAATACGACAATTTCCATTCAATGGGCATTCCTCCTTTTTTCTGCAATTACAAAGTTGTTTTTCTGTATTTTCTTTCTTTGAGATTTTCTTATTGTGCGAATTTATGATTAAACCAACATTCTCCGTGCAACTATACCTAACTTTGACGTTGTTTCGATTGAAAACTTGGTAAAGATCATTCTTTTTCGTGAAAGCTTTATCGATCAAATTCAAAAAAGATTTTTGCTACGTTTGTTACTACACTTTTATCTCCTCCTTAAACGTGGATTGTACCTTTCTGGTTTCTTCTTAAGTAAAATCTGCTCCTTAACAGTATATACGCTTTTCTTCAGGGCTTCTTCGTATTCAACTTTCGCTTGATCGAAGATCTTTGCGTCCGATGAATTTCTTGACAGTGGGTTGCTGATTGACGTAGGAAGCTGTTTTAAGATATTATACGGATAGTTTGAAGAGGTGTGGACGTATATATTGGCGGATCGTTTGGCTTTTTATATGGTTTATACGAGCCTGTATTTAGTTAAGTCCAGTGTGATATCAAGAAAATCCATCGTTTTAAGATTGGTAACAATTTCAATATCAAAATCCAATGCCCTTAACACTTTAGAGGTTCCAAATTTTTTCCCCAGAACTACGTGAGTTTTGGCGAAATTAAATTTTGTTAAAAAACTTCGGACCGTTTTTTCGGTCCCTTATCCCTTACAAAGTGGTAACTGTAATACTATTAGGAAACATTGGTTCAAAAATATTTTCAGTGATTATTCATTTATAAGGAACTAAATTCAAGCTTGTTTGAAATTGACATATAAAGCTGTAACATAAAACTGAATGTTGATCATTACAATAATGCTAATTGTTACCTGATGATGATAAATAGATTTTTGAAACATTGTTAATGACTCTGAAATATAACCATGAAAAGCTGCGATTTAATTGACTAATAAATCATTTTTATTCAGAGTTCTTTTCCATCTGTTAGTATAAGGGGCTGATTACATGATCCCGGTTAGCCATGATGAAATTTCTTTTCACTTTGCTGAGATGAATTTCAACTCGCTGTTATATGCGAAATTTTCATCCCGTTTAGGTGGGACGGGACAAAACTAACCCTGTTTTTAAAAGAGGAAACGATAGTTTTGACAAACTACGCATGCTCAAACCTCAGACTTATTCCGATTGACCGGGAGGAAGCGATTACATGGGAAAATTTTATCGGGATGAAGGTTTTATCATGTTATCGCGATGGGAAATTTATGAAGATTTGACCAGGAAGCTAAGACTTCGGCAAGGCGGAATGAAGTTTCGCCCCGGCTAACCGGATCATGTAATCAGCCTCTAAGACAGTTTTTGAATCTTTACACCTGTAAGAACTGAAAATTATTGTTTCACATATGATTTTGTTTTATCTTGGTAATCCTTCTCCTTTCCAACTCCACCACGCATTCACGAAATCAAACTATTGAAGTTAAATTATAAAAGAGCAACGTAAAAATAGGAATCATTGCAGCAATTTTCAAAGACAACTAGCAGTAGTACCAGATCTTCCTTCGGTCCAGTATGCATCCACATTCACACACACTGCACGAATTAAACTCGAATTAAACTCGAATAAAACTCGAATTAAAATCGCTCAAATTTGTTGAATTAAAACCCAGCTTTTATGCATTTCTTATTTTCGCTGTAAATGGGAGATTACACCACGCATCCACTCCACAGCCATTATATAACTTGTTGTTCAAAGCTGCTTTTTATTTAGTTGGATCGGATCAACATTGGATTTCCAAAAAGTTAAAAAATTTCAAATATTGTTTTAGCCTTCTCTAGGTCCAAATTTTCTTTCCAGCTCCTGTATTTATTTGGAAACAATTTCAGTTTCGGATCGGATTAGACGGAACTTTGGTATCGCTTGTTTCTATCATTATTTTATAAATTTCATATAAGTGTCATTATAACTCCTCAATATGATAATGACAAATACATATCGAATTTAAAAAATTCTTTCAGGGATGTTGAAAAAAATATTGCATCTAAGTGTAGAAAGAATTGTTTGTATTTATAATACCATACTTAAATGAATACATCAATGCTTCCAAACAATACATCACAAATCAAATTATAGATGCTACAACGTCATAATAACTAATTATAATGTTTAGTTTTCGAAATCTTAAATGATCCACGCAGCTATCAACTATTTAAATGTTGCAAACGTGGAATTTCGTAAAATCCCAGCGAAAACGTATAATATGAACTGAAGTCGGGAAAAGTGAGTAATGCTCTATACTCATATGTGCACTACAAAAGCCTTTTCAGACAGGCAAAGTGTTGTCCTTTAAGTTTGTCCTTCAAACCTCTATCTGATGCCTTCTATTTGATCGTAAAAACGAGCGTACCATTTCCACGCAGTTATCCAGATCATGGTCGATTATGGCACCGATGCTTTCTTGTAAAGGAAAGATATCGATTCCAATGCTCTTCAGCACAGCGAGATTGATTCCACTCATCATATTCTTGGTCATTTCTGGGTGGCCTTGTGTGGACAAAATATAGTCCCCATACATTAAGATTTCATGTTTACATTGTTGCGAGGAACCAATCAAACGAGCTGAATTTGGTTTTACAATGACTTGCTCGCAGTGGAACTTGATGATGTTGATTGACGATCGGCCTTCAAAATGTTTTTTCGTAAATTCTTCGTTGAAAAAGTCCTCGTTAGCGTTGACTTCGCAACTGCCGTAATTGAAATTTTCGTCGGGATTTCTACCGACTTTTCCACCCAAGGCTTTCGCAATGAGCTGATGTCCGAAACAAATACCGACCATTCTCGGTTTTCCAAGCTTTACAGCAGTCGCGTAAACGGTTCGAATGAAGTCTTCCAGTCTACTGATCCACGGCAAATCGTCGTTAACGGAGTTAAGCGAACCACTTATCACAAACCCATCGAATGTTTTGATTTCTTCTTCATTGGGAAGATCTCCAGTAACTGCACGGATTATTACGAACTGATCTCGGACTAAATTTCTCTCATCAAACCGTTTGAAGATGTATTCGCCAACACCCTCTTCTCCGCCCCAAATCGCGCAGTCAGTGGTCACGATTATACCGAATTTCATCTTATCTTAGTACTAGCTATTAAGAATCCAAGAAAATTATAAAGCTGGGTCTCAACTTGTTAGAAAATTTCGCCTCTTTAAAGTATAATTTGTTTATAATGTTATGTATATCTAAATATAATTTGCACCTTCAAGAAATGTTTACTTTTATTTCTCCTTTGCGAAGATTTCCGCCTAATGGAGAGCGGTCTTCTAACAGCGAAGCAACGTGGATGTTCTCAACTTCGATTGCTCTTTTGCCAACTTATATAATAACAGCACAAGTGATAAATAATAGTTGATAGATCGATTAGAAAACGGTTATGCTAGTTTCATTTTAGCTCCTGATTGTTAAGGTCAAAAAAGATTCTCACGTTACCTTGATTACATAACACATGTATAGAACGAAAGATGCAAAAGCATTAGAATATGTTAAATACTAAATAATCTTAGCAACTATTTTGATCCAAAGGAAAGCACTACAGGATTTGATCTGCAGTATACAGCTTATATACAGGTTTGACTTGTACTTAATCTCAATACTTGCGATTAAAAATCCATCAAACTGCTAACGCCTGCCAATTAACCCAATACCACAGATTGTAATGACGGAAATCAAAAATTGTGCTTACTATGTTATATTTTAGAGTCCAACCAAAAGAATGAAACTAACGTCATTCAAAAACATTATCGTCCATTAAGAAAGAAAAAAAATTGATGTTTCACCCGCACGGCGTCAAATTTTCATACAAAATTATGAGAAAATTCAATATGAAAAAAGTCAAACTGCTTTGGAAATGAATTATTTAATGATTCGGTATTTAAATGTATTTGATTTTGCATTTTCTCAGCAAAACTATTAATATTTATTGCGTCGTAGAGTTACTTGTTTGGGATATTTAGAAAATTTTTTCGAATTTCAGTTTAAACGTCAGTCTTAAGTTCACTCATCCTATTTGAATGACTATTTTATTTTCAGACGCAAAGAGTTACTCTGTCACAGACTGCCGCGCGTGGAAATAAAAGATCGGTGGCCTGATAGCACGGATCAATAAATTCTGTATGGGGAGGACTTTGTTTTAGAAGGTTGAAATTGCATTTAATCCAGAAGGAAATCGTAACTGATAAATCGCAACTTAATCCAATGTT
The DNA here is from genome assembly GCA_027922465.2 of Turritopsis dohrnii. NCBI lineage: Eukaryota > Metazoa > Cnidaria > Hydrozoa > Anthoathecata > Oceaniidae > Turritopsis > Turritopsis dohrnii. Next base: position 74,226 of record BQMF02000208.1, on the reverse strand, counting down.
AGGAGGTCACCATTAAGGCTGACGGCCTTTTGTTTGTGAGGTAGAATATATACATAACAAAATGTTCAAACTTACAGTTATTTATTACCTCATTTAACTTAATCCAGTAAAATGTTGATCGATTTATTTTATATAGAATTGCATATTAAGTTGTTTTTAGATCATCATCAAAGTTATGACCTTTCGATGGTGACGTTGAATATAAAGCATAATACAGTGTTTAAGCTTCTGCTTATCCTTTACCTCGTTAAACTTTATCCTATAAAATGTTGATCTGTTTATTTTGTATAGAATTGCATTCTAAGTTGTTTTTAGAGCTGGATTTTATAAAAATTTGGAAAGGTCTACGGAATGGGTTGAAGGAGGAACCACAATCATATGATGCTTTTAATTTGTTTGAATAGACCGGATGTTCAAAATTAACAAGTCACATCAATGATTGGACATAATCGCCTTACTTTCTCACATTTTTGTTGAAAAAATTTCAAAGTTATACGTGATGGAATTTGTAAACCACTTAACTTTGCAACCAAAATTGCATCGAAAGTTTTACACAAGCATCGCGATGTATTAGCTGATAGTATTGCGATATCCTCAATGGAAAAGAAAAATCCGCCTCTTATGCGCCTGCTGAGACTCGTTACGCCCTCCAGAGGTTCAAGCAAAAACAATACTGCATAAGCAATTCTGAAAAACCCACAAGTGCACGTCCTTGGGATTTTCACAAACATTTGTTAGAGCCAATTTGAGGGGGCGCTTATAAAAAAATCTAGAAAATGGTTTATGCCAGCTTGCAAGGCGATTACGTTATTTCTAGTGCAATAAAGAAACTGCACTGCTGATGCCTTGGGTATAATAACTTGGAGAAAGAAAAAACTATTTACATGAAGATTAAAAGTTGAAAAACTAAGAAGGGAACATTTTTTAACATTTTTGACATTTTTGTAAATATCGTGTCAATATTTTTAAAGATAATGAATTATTATATATCAGCTGAGGGTTGCATTATGCTGATGTCAGTAGAAATAGAACAATTGAGAAATGATCTGGGAACATGCAGTTGTTTAACAAAGCGCTAAAGCAAAGTAAAAAAATGATTGGCTCTCTCGTGGAGATTATCTCACAAGAAAAACTCTTTTCTCGACCTTATGATTATCTTTAATAACAATTTTTCGCTTATTTTACGTAATTTTCGTTTTTTCTTCTTCGTTTTTTTTTCTTGGGCGTTTATTACTTACTGTGTTAATATTATTCTATCTAATAAGCGCCAGGGTGGTTATTGAACAGGGGTGCTTATAAAAACATTTCAACTTAAAAGGGGAACTTTCAAATTGGTAAGATATTCTGGAAGGATTGCAATATTTAGTGTATATTTCGTTAGAAAGCACACTAATTTTTCGAAAAAACAATTTTGAAATTCATTACAGCTGCAGTCTCTACTGGTCTTGTTTAACCAAACTATGACCGCTTTATACCAATTAGTAAAGGTTTTAACTTCATGTTAAGCGAGACAAATGACAGATTTTCGCCAATGCATTCATTGAGGAATGTTAAAGACGCCATGTTTTTCCACTTCCACCAGCCTTGACTTCTAATGCACAGCTTCCTTCTTGAAATTGAACACATCACGTGAGCGACCAACAACACTGACTGCTGTACGTCATACATACGTCATAGGTCGTCACCAATTGTCAGTGTTATCAATATTATAAACGTCTTTATGTGAAGGGAGCAAAAACTATGTTTTGATGAATCATCAGGAATAATGGGATGTGTAATACAAAGTCAAGGAAATCAACTTTGCCTTTCGGAGAGAGTTTAGCTATTATCTGAAAGAACAAACATCATTCAAATTCAATTTGGTTTTAAGTAGTGGAAATATAAATATACAAAACTTTGATACCACTTAAAATCTCTTCAGTAATTTCCTCAATACTAACCATTCTCGAATTCAAGATTATATCTATTACGTTCAAGCTCAGCTGTCTGTACCGACAGCAATGTTGTTTATTTCCTATAATTTTAGTTAGTTCATATCGCTTAATGATTACTGTGTATCCATACAAGACATCAAAACGCAACCTCGAACCCAGGGTCCCCTGCCTTTTCGATATACGGATCACCACTGTCCTTATATCGAAAAGGCAAGAGACTCTGGGTTTGAGGTTGATCAAAATGAGGCTTACTAAGGAAACGACATGCAACCTTAGTTACAATCGCTAATTCGAGAGCGGTTGTGTAATATGTCGGCTGTAATAATTATGTTTATTTAACAATTTCTTCACACTGAAACGAATAGTTTCATGGTTGGGAGAAATTGTAAAATGAGTTTTATCGGACATAAGAGGCGGCTACACAGATGAAGAAGGGCAGCTCTAATTTAATGTATCATTTCAAAGTTATTATGTGATAATTTGCTTCAAACATCGTCTTTTTCCCCTCAGACATAACAGCTTTATCTTTACTTACATTGACAAAAAAATACAACCTTAAACTTCTCCTACCTTTTCTATATTTTCACAGCTCATGCCAGCAGCCATCAGTTCGATTTTCAACTCTTCATCTGTCATCTTCAGATCCTGAAACTCTTTACTTGTTGATATTTCGTCATTCGCAACAAGGGAAAATAATTCCTACGAGGTATAAGGCAAATGGTACTTTGAACTAACCTGTTTTTCCAACCTCGTTTCCGCGTCATCTGTCCTTTCTGATGTTTTGGATGGTGTTGAAAAAAAATTTGAAACTTGTTGAGAAATTTTGATTATTTTATCTCCCTCACCTTGCATTTATCTAGTTTTCTTTCCACTGTTTCCAAATCCAGATCTTGAACAAATGTTTTGATTGCAATGCTAAACGATGATTGAAGATTTCTTTTAATTGTATGCTTGCTTGAACCCAAACTCTACTGCCAACATCGATGACAAGAAATTACGAAATTAATCCTGACACATTTTTATATGCTTACTCTAAGCTGCCTATTTTTTCTGTCAGTGCACATACGACAGAGAACATTTTGAAGTTCAGGTTTTCATGGTTTCCCGGCAGGATCAACAACTAAAACGAAGATAAAACAAACGAATTTGTTTGCAAGAAAAGCTTTTATTACTTACGAGACTTTTAACAGTTTCAATTCAGATCCTTAGAGGTTTACATTACCAGTGGATTATGAATCAAATGTGAAAATCTGCTAATGCTGTATAAAGCTTAAATTTTCTGTATGTTATCATGAAAAGTAGATTCATGTGACAACTTGGGTTCACCAAACTCTTCAAAGAAAAGTCTTACAAAAAGTTTTGGAAGAACGAGACATGACGTAATTTTATGCTCACTGACCCAAGCAAATTTAACAAGGTTTTCACCAAGAAGTTCTGATGAACTCAATCACATGAACTGTGTAAATCTCTTTGTAATTTATTAAACTCCCTAGAAAAGATGCAAATGAAACACAAAAAAAACTGATATTTATAGTTGCTATACATTTAGCTAGTTACCTGGTTAACAAAGTCGAAATCTTTATCGTTGAATTTTGCTCCAATTAATTCCATCGCAGATCGTAAGTTATCACGGTTGATAAACAAGTTCTAAGAAACCGTACATGAAAGATTTTGGTGAGGATAAACGTTACTTTGATTAGCATGATTGATATCGTGTCGAGATAGAAGCGTGAGAACGCTGAATATGAGTTCTTAAGTGTTTCTTCAAATACAACAATGTGGCCAAAAAATGTTCCCACGTGCTGATATTGGGAAATGATGCTTGCTTTCAAGGAGGTAATCGGGATTACAGTAACTGGTTATCGGATTACTCTGTGGTACATCGCTCTCTCCAGGGATATGTTAAAGCGTAGCTTTAACATATCCCTGCTCTCTCAGATTATGACTTTCAGTGTGTACCTAATGCCTTGTTTTTGACGGGCATCGCAGTATAGCAGATTCTACGACCTATATTGGGTGTTATATTGGGCGTTATATTGGGCGTTAAGCATTTTAATTAGGTTTTCGTTCGAACTTACCTTTGAGCGATCAAACGTTCTGACGAATGAATCTTTATTTGACAATAGCTCTTGCCTTAGATGCTCAGGAAAATCATCTCCCTTTATTTGGAGTTCCAATTTGGATTTGTCTTCTATATAGAAATATATGTTAGTAAGACAAACACATAGAGAAATTCTATCTCAAACAATGCACGGAAATCTTATGAAAATGTGATTCTTAGTTTCAAGTCATCAAGTTATCAACTCAAAGCTTGTCAGTAAAGCATCAAGAAATGACGATCTATATTACTTCCATTTCCATAGCGATTAAGAAATTAAAATCACTTTTGCTCAAAGCTATTTTAGAATTCATAAATGCACGCGTTATTGGAAACTGAGGAAAATTCACCCATCGAATCAAAAGTTTCATTTCTAATCGAAGCTACATTATAACACATGGTCTGTTGACGCTCTACCACCTGCTGTAATTTCCACGTTGCATTTGCAGATTGGATCATTGCTTCATACACTCATTTTTGTTTATTCATTTTCATTGGACAGTGTAGAACATCATCGAAACTTTCAATTTCAAAGCTAGGGTTGAATGGTGTATGATAACTAGTTGTAACAGATGGTAAATTAACGCTAACATGATATTGCACTTTAACGCTATTGTCAGTATTCAGCAATGTTCTCTAACGTTAACACAACGTTTAGCCTTGCTTCTAGTTTCCATAGTAACATTTGTGTTTTGTGTTTTAATTATCTGTATGAATAATGTACATTGCCAACATTTGAAGATATACAAACAACAAGATTGTGTGTAATGGTGTAAGTGGTCCTCATGATTACAGAGGTTTAAGTACTAGACATAGGCAAGAAGAGCGTTCTACATCTGTATTCAGTATTTAGAATATTTGACAGTTTATTCATTACACATGAAGCCTCCACTATCAACATGTTTGTAAAAAAAACCCTGCAAAATCGAGTAGTTACCGATTAGTTTCTGATATTCGATGACAAGATTCGAATAGTCGTTTTTAACGTGCTCCAGTCGAATCTCAAAAGATGTTATTTCATTATTCAATTGTTCCAGCTCCTTCCCCTAAAATACCAGTACACAGTATATTAGTAAATATACGCCCCTCAAATGATGACAGTCTGTTTTTATTTTACGCCCTTTAGTAAATGGGCGGAAACTCCTTACTTGTTTTGGACTCGTTGAATTTTCTTCATTCAGGTGTTTAAGTTGTTCTAAGATGCAATAAAGATAAACTTTGAATAATTCCAAACTTGTGTGGAATAATTCCAACCTTAGTTGGAAAATAGACGTCGTGGAAAACGGACGTTAGAAAACGTTCGAAAACTAGTAAGCAACAGCACGATTCGGTCGAAGCCATCTAAAACCTTTGTCACACTTGCTTACAACAGTACCTTGAAGGATTTGTTGATTTCAATTGCAGTAACATCAAGCGAAAACTCTACACAGACCGATGGACAACAACTTAGGGGTTGCAAATACCGGAGGATCACTGCAAAACTCAATAGGTCTATCATTACGGTATCGAGAAAAAAAATTGGGTATGTAGAAACTTGCCGGTATTATCATCTTTAAGATTCGTTTAACAAATTGAAGTATGACGTAATATTACCTTTCACGTGACGTTTCTCCTTTGATGATTGGCTTAGTTTCAGTCTAATAACATCAAGGTTGTACATGATACTTTCGTACGCAAGATAACATTTCTTCTGTAACAAAAGTCAAAAAGTAAACGACACGGGCCGTTGAAAGGGAAACGATAAAAGAACGATGAATGTTCGTTGCTTAACCGATGAATGAAAGAAGAAAAATCTAACGTCTTTTTCCTTTACGGATGTTTCTTCAAAAGCTTCAGTGCTTTCAGCAATTTGGCGACTCTGTAACAAAATGATAAACACCGTAAAAAATTACACCCACGGGCGCTAAATCAAAATTTTGGTAACCAAATTGCAAGCAGGCGGGATTAAAGTTAAGGCGCGCGAAATTCAAGAAATGAAGTATATAAAACTATAAAAGTAAAATCAGTTATTTCTGTAAATTTTCTGAATATTAATTGGTTAATATTTATAAGCAGAAAATTAGAATTTGAACTTTCATACAAGAATTTTTAAGGGTCGATTTTTTGGCCACTTGATTTTCAAATGTTTTGACACGCATGCGCATGAAATCAGATAAACATGAAGTGCAAATTCAACAAGAGCTCGTGTAAACCATATGGTAAATGATGTTATTGTTTTTATTGTGTTACATTGTGTCCATGGATACATCAAAACGGACCTATGTGGAAGCTCGGTATATCTAAACAATATCCCAAAGAAATATGCCCATTCTTTTATCAGATCGTTTGACAAAAAAATGTCTAAAAAAAAATTGGTTATCTTCCTTTTAAAAAAAAACGTTTTTTAAAAGATGCTGCAAACCTGAATTCGTCGTAACTGTCGCAACAAAACCGTAACTGTCGTAACAAAACCGTAACTGTCGTAACAAGGGCAAATAAACCAACTGTCATACCTGAGACTGGAAGGCTCGCTCGTAACGTCGTAGTTGTTCGTAACTGAAATCGTATGTTTCTTTTCATTATATTACGCAGACTGAGTACTAAGTTGACATAACAAGGGTTTATAAGCAACAAGTTAATAAGCAACACACGCAAATTTTCACAAACAGTTAAGCAACAGTACTACAAGGATCTTAGATGAATTAGCAGCATGAAATGATGCAGCACTAGCATCGCACAAAGCATTTCTTAAACTTGATTGTTACACTAGGTTGCAGTACTAGAGTGTGCGCTCTAAGTAATGATTTGAATGTCGTAGACTTTGTACTTAGATACGTTAAATAAAAAACATACCCAAGGTTTTCAAGACATTTTCTACCAATTAACACTACTAAAAATGGCGATTTTAAAGCATTGGTTGCTTATAAAAAAAAAAAACGTGTAAAGCTTAATAACTGTTCACAGGCTAAATACTAGCCTTAGTTTTAACCCTTCTTTTCCAAGTCGACTCTGCCTTTTTATTCTAAATGCGCCAAACTTTGTATACTTTATAAGCAGGACAAACATTGATGTCAATTTATAACTAAAGTTTCATCCTTCGAAAATATTCTCAAAATAAATAAATAAATAAATAAACGTCGATACTTTTCCAAATTATCCTACCCTGTCAAGCTTTGACGTCACAATTTGATCAGAGTTAACAATAAATCATTTCAAAATGATTTGCATCAACGCGTCAAAACGAGATAAAGTTCGGCAGTTTGACCATATATCAACGCCTACTGACTTCGAGAAAAGTATATGGCATAAGGTATATTTATTACCTTAGTACAAAATACTTTGCAGCAATGTCGAGTAAACTCTCTTCTTCGAATTCGTCGTCATCTGAATTCTCTTCTATTACTAAAAGAAGCAAATTGGAAAGCGAAGTTTCAGTTGTAATCTTTTTTTCAAATTTGAAATCTGCAGATATGTTGTGATGCGTTAAAGCTGACCTTTAAAGGAGTGCTTACTTTGCTGGAGTATGCATAGCTATACCTATATCTGTATTATGTTTACCAAAGATATCCTTTAAAGTTTTGAGTCGATTGATCATTATATCAAATATTTGGAGTACTAAATTGAGCATTAGAATCATTTTCGTCCGGCCTTGAAAAGTGGACTGAGAACAGAAAAGAGTGATAGGTAATCTTAGGATAAAGGAAGGATGTCGCCTTTGCTTTAGTACTAACCTATATCAGCTGTTGTCTCTTTTTCTGTTCTTTGTTTGACTTGCTGCATATTTTTGGCTTTCAAAGATTGAATGCTGAAATTGACCAGAATTAATAAAAGAATAATCATAAATGGAGATGCCACTAAATTTTACTGTGGATGGATGATTTAAAAATGGCGCTCAATTGAACATCAAGTATCCTTAGGACGTTGTCAGAAATAAAAGGCATCTCTATGTTTTCGTGGTCGCACACCAGCGTTGAATTTACAAAGAAAAAAGGTAGAGCGAAAAGTGGTGGAGCGTGAATTTCTTAATCTTACAGATGCTGTATTTTCCGGTTCTTTCTCCGAGGTTTCCGATGTTATTGATCCGAAAAATAATTTGAATGGTGTCCAATTTACCTTTGGTCATACAAATTTGATTTTGATATTTTTGGCTTCTGAAATTTCTTGACTTTCGGCTTTGTTTCCGGTGTTTTTAGTCGCATGATGACCGAAGGTTTTCGCTTCTTCGTTTCTTTCGGTAATCGTGTTGTGTACTAAAAAGATAGATTTCGCCATTTCCTATTCAAACGCCAAATATGCTTTTTGATCACGACCTTCAACCTCCTCTTGCTAATTTTATATGCTCATTAATCATATAAATATACCAATTCTCCCAACACAGGAACTTCCGGTAATGCATCCTCTTCTGGTGTATCATTTTCTTCGTTACTTTCATTCTACGTAATAGAAAAGTAAACAAGAAAATATATAAACAAAACTTTCCATCATAAATCACTAACTGTAGATCAAGAAATGAATAGAACTTAACAAAAAAGGGTGATTATAAATTCTTACTAAATTTTGAATTTTGTATGACTTATTCAATTGAATTAGAAACTCACTGTATGCTTTTGTATACGATAATGGCAATGTATTACCTCTAAACTGTCTTCTTCTTTGTCTTTTTCTTTTTTTTCTTCTTCCTCTTTTTCTTCTTCTTCACCTCCCAGACTTTCTTGTGCACTAGATAAACATTTTCGTTAAAGGTAAATGTAACCATCACTGTTTGCGTCTTGTTTAATAAAGTTCATAAATCTTTTAGGGTTTACTTTCCCTTTAAAAACGTATATCCATGTTTTATTTCCAATAGGTGTGCATCGGTTTGCTTTGCTTGAGTTAGAGCACTGCTACCATTTTTGTAGCCCATATAGTGAACAGGGCTCTACAAAATAATGCCCCACCGTGGTTTCAAAAATGCATTACATTCCCGGGTAAAGTTTTACAAAAAATAACGACAATAACATCTGGAATACCTTACGGGAAGAAATTTTGACGGGAAGAAATTTTGGCGGAATTTATTTTGGCGGATCGAGAAAAAAAATAAATTTAGCGGAAATATATTTTGGCGGTTGAGGAAAATTTTTATATTTTATATATATATATTTTTTTTTTTGACATGTTACGTTATGTAATTTTTATCCATACAAATATACAGATAGAGACTAGATATACGATTTAATTCTAAAATACAAAATGTTAAATTCTCCTAACTAAAGATTTATGTTAGCGAGCTTTTCGCTAAACGCTCGGTCGATGACTTCTTCATTTTTTCAGGGAAATTGAGCGAAATTATATGAACTGATTTCACCAGATGAAAACATATGTGGCGAAGGATTCACGTCACGGTGTTTGAGTATTTTGCGTTTCGTTTTTCTGTTACCATCTCAGCCAAACGTCTGTAGAACTTTCTACATTCGCGGCCAGCTCCATCGGTTGCAGAGAAGACAAGGGGCGTGAAGGAGCCGTGCTCAACTTCTGAAATTCGTGCATTGTATTCGCGTTTTTTCTCTTTCTCGTTCAACTCGTAACAGTGTGGATTATGAGCAACATACCGTTTGGCTAATGGGTTGAAAACCCTTACATCGAAAAAATGCCTGTTGACCTGTTACCCAAAATCCCCTTGCTTTGATATCGAGTCTCGCTTCTCATCAGACTTATTTGTTTGTACATCTCGACACAGTTCTCGTAGGAGTTTAAGGGCAGAAACTTTTGCGGGCAGAAACTTTCGCGATTTCCGCAATTTTTGCCTTTTTTCGCGAAAGTTTCTTTTCGAAAGTTTAAACAACAAAAAAATTCTCAAATAACAAGGAAACCAAGAACGGAGTGGTTTTAGTTAATTTTTAGGGATGTCCTGAGATACGAACAGAGAGAGGGAGATCGAGGATACTAATGATGAAGATTCGGAGTGGGAAGAAATGAATGACTCGCTCCAAAGTGAACTAAGACAATCTTTCCTTTACTTCTTTTTACATTTCGATAGTTTTGTTGCAAGAAAGTTTAGAATTTTTTAAAATAATTCAAATAAAAATTTCTTCATTCATTGTCATTCGCGAAAGTTTTTTTCCCCCGAAAGTAAAGTTTTTGGAGGATTCGCGAAAGTTTTATCAGTAAAATTTATTCTAAAATTGTTATTCGCGAAAGTTAAATTCGCGAAATCTCGCGATTTTCCATCCTCGCGAAATTTTCTGCCCTTAAAGTACTGTAAAATCGCGGATGTTGTTGTGACGCATTGACACAAAACCTCTCTTTTTACACAAGAGGGCGTGTTCCCGGTTGAAGGGTGAACCACATTCACATGATGCAGGCGTTCTTGGCAACGGCCACCCATAGCGTATATGAAGCAGATCTTGAAAACAATGTTTGTTAAGGTAAAATCCTTCCGCATTGAGAGGCAGTGCTGTTAGCCAAGATTAAGCTCCACTTTCTTGGTTCAACTCAAGGAGGCGTAACTGGTTCGGAGATAATGTTTCTTTTAGATTAACGATGATGGTGTTGATGCTTTAGGATTTACGCTTCCTTACTAATGCTTTCTTTGTTGTAATTTGTTCACTCTTGCCATATTGGCGATTTTGACTTTTAATGGCGCCTCAAAGGTGTGAAGTTATTTCCCTTGCATTTTCATACTCAATTTGACACTGCGTTTCAAAGATTGGAATGCCAAGTCCACCATACTTGGGTGGAAGTGAGAGGAGAAGGCGTTCTTCTTCGTTTATCCTTAAGCAATCAGTTATCGCTGGGATAAACTCTGTCAGCAAAACTTCATCTATCACTTTCAATTGATTGAAAATCCCAGGTATGGTGCGCATTAAAAACGTCAACTTGTGTTTGAAACCACTAGTGAAACAAGTGTAGGCAGCATGTGGTTCGATTTTTGCGATCTCAGACAAATAGCGTAGTTCTTCACAGCATGTTTTGACTTTCTCGTTGACGAATTCTTTTCTAAATGAGTCGGATCCGATCGCAGCTCCCAGATGACGTTTTCCTTCGGTGGTTAGTTTTATCTTGCTGTCACCAAACACTTTTTCAGCTTCGGGAAGGTGTTCCTTTTTCACTATCAACCAACGTTTACTTTCTTCGGGGTAGTATCCGAAGAGTGGGCCAAGTCGTGAAAGAGTGCTCCACCATACTTTGATGTTCTGTGGTGAACCAGCAGCAGAAAAATTGTCGGCAAATGCTTCGGCCTTGGTCTGTTTGTCTGTCCCATTAAACACAAGACGTCTTTAAGACGTCTCAAACTGGTACGGACGTCTTTGAGACTAGTTAAGACGTCTTTGCCAGGTCTTTCACAAAACGTCTCTTACAAAACGTCTTTAAGACGTCCTAAAGAGGTCTTCTAAAAAACGTCATTTACAAAACGTCTTTAAGACGTCTTTGGCAGGTCATCCATAATAACGTCTTTCACAAAACGTCTTAAAGACGACCTGAAGAGGTCTCCTAAAAGGCGTCTTTCATAATACATCTCAAAGACGTCCTGAAGAGGTCTTTTAAAAAACTCTTTCACAAAACGTCTTAAAGACGTCTTTGACGTGCTTTTCGTAAAGTGCTTTTCAAATGTCTTAATTAGCGTCTTATACGTATTTTTGAAACTAATTTCAGATTTCAACCAAGTAAAATCATATTAAAAACGTCCTTGTGTCATCTTGAAAGACGTCTTAAAGACCGTTTTCAGTCATTTTAAAGTCGGCTTTTGGGCTCGTCTAGAAGACGTCTCAAAGACGTCTTTGAAATTCGTTTAAAAGCATTACAGATTTCAACCAAATGGAGACGTATAAAAGACGTCTGTTTCTGTATCTTGAAAGAGGTCTTAAAGACGACTTAGAGACGTTTTAAAGACGGCTTTTGCGCTCGTCTAGAAGACGTCCTTGAAACTCGTTTCAAAACGTTACAGATTTCAACCAAGTAGAGACGTAGTAAAGACGACTTTTTATATCTTGAAAGACGTCTTAAAGACGGCCTTGATAGCTGAGATCGGCCTAGAGACGTTTTAAAGACGTCTCAAAGAGGTCTTGAAACTCGTCTCAAAGCGTTACACATTTCAACCTAGGAGAGACGTATTAAAGACGTCCTTTTAGTATCTGTAAAGACGTCTTAAAGATGATTTAAAGACGTTTTTGTGTTTACTGGGGTAATTTCGAGAACCATCAATAGTAGTGGAATTGCTGGGCTTGCATAGACGGCCATTGCAATTGGATCGCCTTGGGTTGTGCCTTCTTTAGATGTGATTTCGACACCACCGATGACAAACAAACGCGTAGGGTTGTAATAACAGTTCGTCACGAAAATTGAAAGTTCAGGGCAAATCACCTTGATGTTATGCACTCCGATTTCTTTCTCCGATTTTTCCGATGTTTTGATCCGAAATATAATTTGAATAGTGCACAATTTTCCTTCGCTCATACAAATTTGATTTTTGATTTGATCCTTCAGGTGTCGCAATTGCTGTAGTCGTATCATCTTCTTCGTCAGAATTACTTTCATTCTGGGCAGTAAAAGAGTAAGCAAGAAATTATATAAACAAAACTTTCCATCACGAGCTCTTAACTGTATATCAAGAAATGAATGGAAGTTTATAAAAAGTGATTATAAATTCTTACTATTTTTCTACTCATTCAATTGAATTAGACACTGTGTGCTGTTACATACATGATATACGGCAATACACTACCTCTAAACTGCCATCTTTTATATCTTCTTCTTCATCTCCCAGATTTTCCTGTGCACCAGATAAACATTTTCGTTACAGGCAAATATAACCGTCGTTTTTCCTTTTTGTTCAACCAAAGTTCATAAAGGTTTAGCAGTTTACGTTTCTTCAAAAACACATATCAGAATTTTTTCTCAATGGGTGACCGATTATTTAATGGCAGTTTGTAATTTGCTAAAAGGAGGAGCTGCAAATACTATATGTTAGTTTTTTAGAAATATCGCAGTGAAAAAAATGTTCTGCAATCTGATTGACCCTGTTAAACATTTTGATTTTGTGAAACACATAAATTTTTTTCGCCGCGACATTTTTGCTTAGGGGAGATCCGGCAAAATTTAAAAAGCAATTACAGCATTATGATTTAAAACTAAAATTACTCAAAATTGTCTTGCTTGCATATATCAATTGGATTCTCCATTAATTCTAAAAGAAAAATTTTTGATAAGACATTTTTATATTCTTGACTTCGTCACTGTTTTACAATTTTGCATCCTGGTTCCCAGAGTTTCTTTAACAGCACTACACCAAGCTTTCAAAATGACAAGAAGACCTGGGGACGAGATTGACAAAGCTGTTATGTGGGAAAGTAGCATTCTTTAACGTAAGCACTAGCAGCTGTGAGAATAGCATATATCTAACTTACCAGATGGTTTGATTGCGCTGTCATCTTTTTCAATGTTGCTAAAGTAGAAAGGTTGAAATGTGAGATCTCTGAAAATATTCTGCTGTAAATCAATGAAACACTGCACAGTAAAGTAGCAACTTGACAAAATCAGGAACTGTTTATTGACTTTTTGTCCTATTGGTTACATATCAAATTGAGAGGTAAAGATTCAAAATCAGTCTGAATCATGCCGATCACTATGGCAGTGTGTATCGGTTTACTTTGTTCGAAATAGGGGCTGATTACATGATCCGGTTAGCCAGGATGAAATTTCATCCCGCCTTGCCGAGGTCTTGGCTTCCTGGTCAAATCTTCATAAATTTCTCATCGCGATTACATGATAAAATTTTCATTCCGCCTAACCGAGATCTCGGCTATCAAGAGCCGGTTAGACGGGATGAAATTTTCCCATGTTATCGCTTCGTCCAGGTCAACCGGGACAAGTTTGAGGTTTGTGCATGCGTAGTTTGTCAAAACTATCGTTTCCTCTTTTAAAGGCAGGGTTAGTTTTGTCTTGTCCCACCTAAACGGAATGAAAATTTTGCATATAACACCGAGTTAAATTCATTTCGGCAAAGCGGGATAAAATTTCATCCCGGCTAACCAGGATCATGTAATCAACCCCTTAGAGCACTCCTACCCTTTTTGTAGCCTAAAGAGACCGTAAAGGGCTGTGTGATAGAAAATAATGTCGCATTTATTTATTTTATTTATTAAACGAATATTTATTTACAGGATTGTCACTTCAACAAATAAATGCTGTTATCAATATGAGTCCTGCATTAAAAAAGAAAAAAAATCAAAAAAAAAAGTATACGAAACGAATACCGGTATGCTAGAATGATAATTGTGATAAAAATTGTGGACACACGCACTGGCAAAGATAAAAATAAGAAAATACACATACACACACAAAAAGAAAAACTTGGTATCAAGGACTTTCGTCACAGTTCACACAAAATGGTTATTCAACCTCCTGCAAAAATCTTTAAAAGATTCAGCTTTGCGAACATCAGCGGGGAGATCATTATATATTTTTGATCCCATAAAGAAAGCTGACTTCCTGGCAAATTCAGTCCTTACTTTAGGAAGTTTCAGTGAAAAATCCAATAAAAATAAGTAATAAATAATAAATAAATAATAAATGAATAATAATAAATAATGCTGCACCGTGGTTTCAATATTATGTAGAAAGTAATATCGATGTAGAAATTGATAATAATAATAATTAAGCGGAAGAATGAAGAATGAAAAAGACATATATTGAAACCACGGTGCGGCATTATTTTCTAATGCGACATTATTTTCTATTAGAGCTCTCCAAAAATGCATTACATTCCCGGGTAAAGTTTTACAAAAAAAACAACGACAATAACACGGAAACGTGTGAAGACGATAAAGACGATACACTGTGGTTGGTGGATTAAAGTCTGTTTAAAAATAGTGTGCACACTTTTAAGATTTGCTTGCCATTTGCTCAATACTGAACCAATTTTAACAAATTATATAAACTAATGGAAATTTTCCATTAAATATATATATATTTGAAATCACCAAAGAATAAAGTTTCCAATGATATAAAAATGAAATATATATGACTTTTGTATAAAAAGTTTGTTTTTTTCATCTTCTGTTTTCTTCATTTTCTTTTTCTTTTTTGGGTTTTTTTATTTCTGTAGAATATTGTGCTTTTTAATGTCTATCCAACGATACCAAATTTGTTACAATTGGTTCAGTATTGAGCAAATGACAAGCAAATCTTAAAAGTGTGCACACTATTTTTAAACAGACATTAATTGAATACCTGCTTTCCATAACCGGTATAACCCGTTTTTTTATTCTTGGTAGTGGAGCTTTATATACTGGTTTCCGATCGGGTTTAAACGGTTTTAGTGTCAAACCCTTTTGCGTAATCGGGATGGTATTGTTCAAGGTAAATAAAGATTTACTGCCATCATTAGTTGTGTTGTTTTTATGACATATGGTATTTCCAATATCAAAATGTGGTTGCCTAGGAGAAGAAATCAGTAAAACAGAGAAACATGTGAACATTGTTGTTGTTGTTGTTGTTGTTGTTGTTGTTGTTGTTGTTGTTGTTGTTGTTGTTGTTGTTGTTGTTGTTGTTGTTTTCTGTTCAAGTTAAAGTCTCGTTCTTCGTAAAAGTGAACTCAAGTAGCTTATAGAACGCATATAGAATTTTATAAATAACTCGCGAACATATTTCAACAAATGAACATCTCCAATACGAGCTACTATTACATAGGTGTTCTCTAATTCTACACAAAAAAAGCGACTTTTTATTCCCCTTACAAAGTTTTTCTCTGTTTATTATGCTGATGGATTTTTTGGACCAAGCTCAAACTTTTGTTCTAAATGCAAAATAAACAATAAACAAATTAGCAAATCGGTAAATAACATTTCAAAGTATCAAATTTAAACCGGAAAGACGTTAAGAGAACAAAATCTATAAAAATTTCGCCAATTTCTTCTTGAATATTGTGATGTCACGTTGCCATGGAGATCATGTTTGAACAAAAAAGCCTTAAATGGCAATATCTCGCGAACGAAAAATGATGTTTTGAAAATTCCCACTTTCACCAATTTTGATTTTTTTTTCACCGCATTAATTTTACTTGTTACTCTAAAGATATAGATTTTAAATTGAAAATGTAACTGTTGTCTCTACTAGACTCGATTAAGACCATTTCTTTTCCAGTTCGTTTTGGGGCGATTAAAGGGTTCAACTCGTGGTTCTTAAACGGAAATTCGGAAAGCACCCATCAAAAAAGTCCCACCGTTAACTAGAGAAATCCCATAGATACTAAAACGAGCCAGAATCAACCGTGCTTCTCACATAATGGTTTGATTATCAACAGTTACACCTTTATATTGATCATTAAAATTTCCCAGCGTGCAAAATCGTTAAAAAGTCACTGCGATGAAGAGCATTTTTATTGAAATAATACTGTGTATATTTCTATAGATATGTACTCCTTCGCAGTGTTTTTTTCAACAAATTTGCCAACTGTATTTTTCAATAAATCTGTGGTTGAACATACCTTCACACCAGGTATTCCGAAAAGTAATTTCTTATCTTGAACATCCTTTTTTATTTTTGGATCTTCTTCTTTCACCAAATTTTGTTTATGATTAATGCTTGACAATCGATACACTAATTCCATTTTGTTTTTGTTTTTTTTTTGTCTCAGAATACCAGATTCAATAATCAACCTGAAAGTGAAGGGATGTAAATAAGCGAGTCCAAGCAGATATTATATTTTCAATAAGCCTTTCCCGAAATTCTGTTTCCGTGTTTAAACATCGTGTTTTAGGAGCATTGTAAGTACATCTTACCTCGTTCTAAAATTTGCTCTGCTAAGAAATAAAGGCACAACCGGTGAACTAAAGAAATACACGAAAACGAGGTTGGATATACCAACTAGGTCAAAACACGGCGATTAAAATAGGATTTCAGGAAAGGTGTACTGTAATGGCTTGATGGGTTCCACCGATGGTTTAATCCGGTTAAATTGTCAACAAATAGATAACCAGTTTAAAAGAATATAGAAAAAAAGAAAGACATTCAAACTGTTTATAAATTTGATAAACATAAAAACATATTAAGCGTCTAAAGCAATTTACTGTCTCTTCTATTCACCACCAGAAAAATTTCACTAAGTTCCGTTGCCTTTATTTTCGAAAAAATAATCTTATAAAATTAACCCGATGAATTAAACCGATTAAATTGGATTTAGATTCAAAACTTGCGTGAGTTGGGCGGTGAAAGTAAAGTCGAGTAACTCGAAAAAGTATCGAGTGAGTAAACATCTCTGTCAACACGGTTCATAAAAGCAGTTGAGTTTACGTGCATGTAATTAAATAATACAGAATACTAATGAGGAAAAGGAAGGGTCAGAAAAGTCTGTGGTCAAAACTTTATCATTTCTGTTTGGATTAAGCGAGCAAATGATTACGTGATGGCTCTTTCTTTCAAACAAAGTAAGAGATTTTCAGCGATGAGGAGAGCATGATCGCATCTTGTTAAATATTTTTTTAAGAATAAGTCTGAAGGTCTTCTACGAGTTCTCCGAACTCTACCGTATTTATTCAATTAAACGCCCTGGGCGTTTATAAAATTTTTCGAATCTTCAAGGGGCGTTTATTGGAGAGGGGCGTTAAAAAGAGATGGGGGTTAATTTCAGAAATAGCCGTTGTCTTCACTTTTCAGACAAAAAGTTTACATCGAATATGATCGAATATGATTTACCATTTCCTAAACGCAAGCTCGGAGAACAAGTTGACTATTCGAAGTAACAGGGAAGCGGAAACGTGAAGTTGGACTAGTTGTATCTGCTAAATTTAACGCTTTAACAAAAGACAAAAAAACAGCTATGGTGTTGGATAGGGAGATCTCTAAACGAAAACGAGGATATCATTCATGTTTAGAACTCAAACATGAAGAAAAAAAAAATATATCGCATGTTTCCTGTTTCTAAATTGTGATATCTATTGATATCTATAGAGAATAACTTTAACTGAAATGGTATTTTCATATTATTCTCTTACGACTATTTGTCACGGAAAATAATAGACCTTTCCCGAATTTCTGTTTAAACACCGTGTTATAGCCTAGCCACTAAGTTTCGCCTCTTTTTCAAACTCTTAATTACTTCTAATTATTCGACTGGGGAATTGAAAGAACGAGTAATTATTACTTACTGAAAACATTATGAAATTAGAGAAACAATAAAATACATAGAAACGAGGCTAAACTTGATAACTAAGAATTAACTCGGCATTAAAACAGAAATTCGGGAAAGGTGTATTGTATTATCGTAGAGTTGAAAATATGTGTATCTTATCTTATCTTCTTGAAAATCACAATAGGTGAACAAATATACATAACATTTCAATGGAATACGCTTTGTCGCAGTGACTTTTTCCACATTTTATTGAAATAGTATGCATATTTTTTAAGAAATGCACTCCTTCGTAGTGGTTTTTCACCAAATGTGCCTACTAGGTATCAGAAGTTAGTGCTCACTATAAGTTCAGATTAGAAAAGAGGCGAGGAGGAGGGTGACGTTATAATGTTTAGGTCTTTTGGGAAAATGTATTAGACTACGTTCGAAAGCGCTGAGAAGGAGCGTTAGACCTGTGTCAGTTCTGCGTACACAACAGAGAAGACAGCATCATCAATTTGAAGCATATAAGCCCAAAATCGAATCATTCGATATGTAGATATGTAGATATATTTTTTACCTGATGATGTGCTTAGACACGAAAAGCTTCGTATTTTAATTTTAATAAATGCAAATTTTTTAAAAAGTTCGTCTTTTCATTTACTAATGAACTATGGCAAGTTATAACTTATTCCTATGGCGGATAAATTTTTGCGACAATTGAATTCAGCCAAATAGATAAAGTTTTGTGTTTTATTACAATATCAATTTTGTCAATACGACAGAAATTTAAGAAAATTCACGCATTAGAAAATAACAAGTTTTTCTTCATTTATCCTTCACTGATTTAATATGACAAAAATAGAAATAAAAAAATTCACGCCTAACCTTACCTTTTCAATCGTAAACTGTGTGTTTAAACTACTTTATTTTGCAACCAATTTTTTTTCTATCTTCAAAAAACTGGAAAGATATATATATTTTTTTGTCGTTTCCTTTTCCCTGTTACCTCCTTCTTTAGAACTTTTATAAGAATATGAAAAAATGGAAAGGAAGAGAGCAATTCTTCAAAATTCATAAAAACATCCCCCCATTTTTATTGCCCCATAAAAAGATTCACAAATCACAATGAATGGATGTTGTATCAACGCAAGGAAATGTTTTATTCTGCAAAATATTTGATATCCGCGTTCACTGAAACGCTTCGAACGAATTTCGTTCCCAGGACGCCTTACCCTTTTGATACGGTAACGTGGTAGCTTACATTTTTTATACCTTTACATTTCTATGATATTCCAAAATGCAACAGAAACCCTGGGTTCGAGGTTGATAAAATCCAAATTTCCCATACTTCGAAACTGTCCAACCCAAATTAGGTTGCATGGTTTAGTTATAATCATTGATTTTTTTTAAATTGATGTCCCTTCACTATGTGACACGTGGACCAGCCACGCAACATTGCTTCCATTTTAAATTTTTGTGAGGCTTTTTGGAGCTGTGTTACTTTAGTCAGTTACGAAAACCGAACGAAATGCAACCCACTGTTTTTTACTTAAACTAAAAACGAACAGCTTACATAAACGTCTCATTTAATTCTCTTTAAGCACAGCTATGTTAAAAACAATACTTTCAAATATACTGTTATAAAATACATATTGAGACAGTTTTAACTTTCCTTATAATAAAATATATAGGAAGTATTGAGAAACTAAAAGAAGAAACGATAAATGCAAGGGAAATAGGAATCAAATCCTAGAAGTTGCTATTATAGTTTCCAGACTCATTCACAGGACTTCGCACCATTTGAGCATACAGAAACAACTTGGAGTACTGGGAACTAGATTGGGTAGAAAAACACTCAACCTCTTTTTTTTCATGCCAGAACTATACTGGATCGTCTCGATGTGTCAATATTTATTTATAGAATTTTGACCGAAAAAAATGTAACGTGGCGTTAACAGATGAAGGTCACTGCCTCGATTATTGATAGTGCTTATCCAACAATTTGATATTGCACAACGAAAAAAAAAGGCAACGAGGTTTTGAAATAGGCTGCCTGATAAGGAACATTGAACAGAAAAATTAGAGACTCATTCTTTCAGGAAAGTCTAATAAAAACAACTATACGTTGAAGTTGCACGTTTAAAAGTCTTTGTGTTGGAAGGGTATGGAAAAGGTAAGGGGAAGAGAATGTAAATAAACGGAAGTCAAAACAAATAATTGAATAAAAATATGATAAAGAACTTTGATGACGACTAAAAGAACTCGAAAATTTACAAAAATGTCGCTAAATAAATACTAACTAAACTTGAAGTCCTAACACGTGATATAAATAGAAACTTTTTACAGTTGAAATCCAAAGTCAAGTTTAAAAATGATTACGTTTTATACTGGCGTCGTGTTTTCGACCAAAAATACGTCATCGTCCGTCAATGACGGCTCGCTGTTGGACCTGGCTCTATACGGCGGTGGTAGTGTGGACGTGTGAATCCAAGCCTAAAGAGATAGAGCGTATGGTGGAATTCATACAATAGAAACGATTTGAAAACGTCATATTTACCTTTGCCCTAAGTTCGACTTCCAACCTCGAACCCAGGGTCTCTTGCCTTTTCGATATACGGATACGCTATACGTATATCGAAAAGGGAAGAGATTCTGGGTTCGAGGTTATTCGACTTCGTGAAAACAATAGATTTCCCTGTGGTTTAAAGATAATGAACTATCATAAGGTCGAGAAAAAAAGTGTGTCAGCAGTTTTTATTATGAGAAAATCTCCACTTTGTTATGAGAAAATCTCCACTTTGTTTGAACACTTTGTTAATAATGAACAGTTGTTCGTTCCCAGATCATTTCTCAGTTGTTCTATTTCTACTGACATCAGCATAGTGCAACCCTCAGCTCTACATACAGGGTGTCTCAAAATGATTGAAACCAAAAAAATTATCTTATTTTGTGGCAGTATAAATTTTTAAAACATAGAAGATCTTATATGAGCAGAAAGCCTTAATTTAGCCGTAATTTTCCTTCATGAAATGGAAAAGGATAAAGAATAATCAAAGAAAGAAAATACGAAACCGATCGTTAAATTTTTAAAAGTCAATAATTACAAGATTTAATGACTTATCACTCTTTGCTTCAAGGTGTTGAATTTCCTCTTCTATTTCATGAAGGAAAAATACGGCGTTGGAAAGATGTTTTCAAGGGCTTCATCCTAATATAAGAGTTATTATATTTCGAGACTTTTTCTGGTTCCAATCATATTGAGACACACTGTATAACAGTTCATTATCTTTAACGTTCATTTCACTTTAAAACAATCGAAGTAAAATACAGCGCATGTAAATCATTCGCCTGAAGTGAGACTTGTATTTAACTGTGGTTTGATCTTTCACTTCAGATCACGCAAAGTGATACTCTCTGGTAAATGAATCATTGAAACGTCTTTTGTGGTGATGAAACGCTTAAGCTTTTACCCACAAGGATTGCATTTGACACTTTGATTAATTGATGACAATTCTAAAAGTTTGATTGTCTGTCACCTTAGCCAACTTCGAACCCAGGTTTCCTTCCCTTCCTATATACGGATGGCGGCGATGAAGGCAAGTGGCAAGGGTTCAAAATTGACTCAATATTGTTACTTTCGCGAAAAAATGTTGAAATTCGGAATAATATAATGTGATTAGGTTACATGGATGAAAATACTATAATTCGAGAAATCACTATTAATTTTATATTATGGATATGTAAACGTCATACTTATACTTAATCATACTTAATCTCACCAGTTCCCAAAGATTATTTTCGCACTTTAAATCTCCGCACCATACCACACCATTAATCTTAATCTTAGTGAGCAAAATCACCAAAAAGTCACTGCAACAAAGTGCACTTCCACTGAAATGGCGTGTATATTTGTGTACCTTTCTATACGCACACCTCCGCAGTGATTTTCAACAAATTTGCACGATGAGTAATTTTTTTCACTTTGAGTTTTGCTTTTCGTGAGTTCAATTCAATTTTTTTTTTACGTGCGTTGTATATAGATTAGCGTGGGTTAAAATTTTGATGACGAGATCCCATTCCTGTGTTTTTGTCTTCGTTGTTCATGTTTGGAGAGCGGTTGGGTGAACGACACTTAAAACATAATACATCGAAAAAAACATTGTGATAACATATGACGCGGAAATCCGCTTTAACTGCCGATGTTGCGAAAAACTTCTGTAGGTCATGATTAGAAACAACTTACAAGTACCTTAGCAATGACGTCACTTTTGTTAGATAATAAACGAACTTTAGGCTCTTGACTCCGTGAGCAACATAACCGTGGGTTATCTGGAAAAAGATTATTATGTTGATTAGTGTTATCAGGGATACATTCCTTTACGTTTTCGTCACACCAAATATTGAAAAGGTAAGAAACACTCTGGGTCCAAGGTTGCCATTATGTTAATAAAGAACTCTACTGAACTGGTTCGAAAGAGAAAGAATAGGATATGCGGTGGAGAGCAGTGGAAAAAATCTGAGGAAATTCCCAAACTGGAGTATGAGAAATGTTCATTAAGTAGCTAGACATAAGACGGGTGTGAAATTTAACGAACGATGTAATACAAGTTTCTTACTGTGTGTTATGTCAGTATTTCTGCCAGTCTTTAAAAGCTGCACCAACGAGCCTAGAAACACCAAAACAGGCCACGCTCCCAACAAAATCCAAGAGAACCAACACGGTTTTATCGTGCGTGGCAACACCATCAAGTTCTCGTATGCCGTTAGTCTTAACATGGACAAATCTAGGTAGTAATCGATGCTTAACATCATTAATAGAGCGCCAAAACTTGTAAAATATAAGATGCAGGCGGTACGTTCCCACTTCAAAATTGGTATCGATAACACGATAAAGCAAAAAGCCACTAGGCTGGGTGCTATGATCACTTGGGTAGTTGTGATAAACGCGTTCACAGCAAATAGTATAAGCGACGTCAAAAATACACTTTGTAACAGGCTAACAATTAAGAAACCAATCGGTCTGAAGAACGTTGCTAGGAACGCAATCAAAACACCAGAGCCCACACTTATGAGGATATTGATGTGTTGTGAGAGCACGCTAGCTTCCAGGAGTGCCACGTAAACGAGGCATGATATGAATGATAGTACTTGGAGATATAACGAAATTCTGAAGAAACGGTAACCTGAAAACAAAAAGAAAAAAACAAACGTGGAAGCTTTCCTAAAAAAGTCTGGCCACTCAAATTTCGAAATTGAATTCCTATAACCATTCGTCGTGAGACATTCTTGCGAGAAAGTATGTTTTGATGTTGTGCTGAAAGCGAAGAAGTATCATCTTTTATGAAGCTTAAATCTTACTTTGATGGCGATTTCATCATTTTATCATCATTTCTCATGCTGTCGTCCTATTTACGAAAGACCCCAATCCCTCACCTTTAATACAACACTCTTTAAAAAAACTGGTTTATATTTGAAAGCTCACTTGAAAGTGTATGGTCAGAATAGAGTTTTTAGTGCCCGAAGAAATTGGTTGAATCTTTTCCAGGGGCTCACATAACATGAATATGCATGATTAATCAAAGAATAGAAACTTTGTACACAGAAGATTTGCAAATGACATTCTTTGTTTTTGACTCGATAAGGTAGATTTTCGAGTAATCAGTGTTATTCAAGAGGAAGTAAAACCAACTGAATTCTAATTTTTACTTCCATGCTAAACTCACACTTAACCCATTTAATCATTAATATGTATGATAGCATTTATGACATAGATACAATAGCAATACAAGAACTTTTATAATGCTGCAAACTAGAGGAAATATCTCAAAATTGTAAATTAGACAATGTTTTAAAAACATATAAACATTTGAAAGTCAACTATTACGTATAAAGATATCTAGTTTTTGAACGGTCACCCTTATTTGTTTTCAATAAACAAAAACAAACAAGTAAATAAACAAATAATATAGATAAATAAAGTGATAGAAAAAAACAACAATTTCATACTCACTCGTGAAAACCATGGGTAGACCGATAATAAAACATATGCCAAACACAACAGACAGTGGTACATCGTCTTGAAAATTATACCGAAAATCTTCACATGAGTTTTCCATTTCTTAATCTATTGCTATATATGCTGAAAAATAAGTAGGCAAGATATAGACCCGATGTGCTGTTTTTTTATCTAGTTAAATATCGTTTACGTTATTTAGAAACACCATACAAGAAGACTTAAAATATAGCAGTTTAGAAAACATCCATGATCGTAAGTTGATCGCATAAGCAAGATAAAACGTTTTAATAATCGAACGATTTCCCATGTGGCACTTCGACACAGACATGACTGTTAATGAGAAATCCATTTAGGCCTGGTTCAGACCTGACGCTTACGACGATTAAAATTTACTGTAATCGTCGTAATCGTCAGGTCTGAGGAAGTGTTTTCTGAAAATTAAATTGCGAGCTAATTGAAAAAGGGCCTCTGTGTCAAAATCGTGTTCTATCTCTCTTGGGTCGTGTTAATTTACTAAGAAATTCGCTGGAAACCGTAATTCACTTTTCGCCGAAGTCGTGTTTATACGTCGTGACCGAGCTAAGTTGTCCAGCTCGTTTCTGTGTTAGTAATGACTTGAAATTGTTCCACTGTGATCTTCGATCGAACAGCTGTTAAATGATTAGAACAATGCCACACATGAAAATGAGGACCAAAAGACCTTCTCGGATCTGTTTAAACGACGCATTGTGGCTGACTATCATGTCTAACCTCGCTTTTAATATTCAAACTGCTTTTAATCATTGGAATGGGAATATACACCATCACTAAATTATAATGTAATGGAGTCAGTGGAATAATGAATCGCATAATAACGAGGTTACATACAAAACGTCACAATTCAGCGTTTCAACGGAAATTCGGGTAATGCTAAAATGCGACATATCAACATAAACTCTGGGAAAGTGCATAGGACGTTTTAAAAACGTGATTTAAACAAACTGCATTAACCATGTAGAGGTCATTTCAATCGAAACTTCTTATATGATACCAATGGTAAAATTTGATTTGATAATTACACCATCAGCAAATACTCACAACGAAGTCGTGCTGACAACAGCGACATCACTAGATCTTTTTTTTTCTCGTGTAAATCCATGCATATATTATTGCCTGGATAGTTGCATTTTTGTTTAATCGTTCATCAATGGAATAGTTTCTCAAACATAAACAACTTCTTATTATAAAACGATCAACCTCGTACCCAGGGTTTCTTGCCTTTTCGATATTCGATATACGCCGCCGTCCGTATATCGAAAAGGCAAGAAACCCTGGGTACGAGGTTATAAAACGATCAATCGCTAGATCTTGAATATATTGTCATTTTCCTTGTTGCCGTTCCAGTTACGTATGTTTTTATAAGAAAAAAAAACGTGATTTTATTTAACGCTCAAATACCGTAAAATCCCGATTGTAGTCCTCTCCGGTTATAAGACCCTCCAATGTGAAAGAGACCTTTCATCCTAGTTACCAGGACTCCTTAACATCTCTTCAATGCCTGAAATGGAAAAGAACAACAGCATTGTAAATTCTAAAGTCAACGAACACATCGATTATAGGAACCAAACTGCTCACTCTCCTTTTAACAGATAGCTCTTCTAACAATTTTAGACAATCTAAACTTTGTAGAAAGCTGTGTAAAATGCAATTGGGTTATTGAGTTTGCCTCGTTTTTACAAACACTATTAGAAGATTCTTCACCGAAAAGTCTGAAATTGTTAGACGCTCTTAGGAACTCTTACAGAAACCCTCATGAACTTTCAAGCTTTGTTTTTGTCCCTTTAATCTTCACCTTGTTAATCTTCTTTTAGTGTTTCAGTAATTGATGTAGCAATACTTTCATAAGAGGAAAGAGCACCTCTAGTGCTGTTTGAGACCAAGTTTTCCCAAGTCTAAGTTTCAATGTCAATACTTTGAAAAAATCATATTCCCCTCTCGTTTTCGATTATGTTACATTGTTTTGTACGGGTATTTGATCATTACTACGAATGCTTGGAGAACAGTTTTTAATCTGTTAAACAATATATACGCGTGTAACGTTCTTAAAAACGAGGTGGAAATGTGAGTTTAACAAGATATTGAGGTTTAGACTGAGAATCGGGAAATGTCTATTGAATATTTGAAATTATCATCATGTTTACAGTGGCATTACTGTGGGAACACGTCAGAGGCGTAGTTAGGGTCAGTCAAAAAAACCTGGAGGAGTTCAACATTATGATATTTTTTTTCAGTCTTAAGTGCCGATTAGGTTTCTTGCAAGCTTTCCTTTTCTACCCTAAATGACTTAACTCTCCTCCACAAATTTTGACTGACCTCTGGCTACGCCTCTGTCACGTTAAGATTGAAAATGTTTTGCAAAATTATTGCGTGCCCCGTGCAAAATACTTATACCTTATCGGGGGAAAGTGAGCAATTTCTTTTTGGCCAAAAATTTTCCCCGACTTTTTTTCCCCAATAAGGTATACAATATCTCAGACATTATTGCAATGTCTTGATTATTTTCTTTATATTGAAAATAATTAGTCAGGGAAAAGTGACTAATTTCAAAATTTAATCGGGGAAAAGTGACAAATATCAAAAATTGGTCGAGGAAAAGTGACTAAAATTTCCTTAGGTGGCTAAAATTTTCCCCGACTAAAATTTTCCCAAACAAAATTTTTTACCGACTTTTTTTTCCCTGATAAGGTATTAGTCAGAAATACTTACAAAGTTTTTCACGGCTCATTAGGAGTTAAAACCTAACTCATTCTTCAACACCGTAACATCGCCATTAACACCGTAACATCGTCAGATGTGAGCGAAAAGACGTAAACCAGCAACAAAACTGCGACAACTCGCACAATCACACAGTACAAAACTAAATTGACGATTGTCGATTTATAAAAGGATTTTGATATTCGTTTACCTGAATGTATTTGTCATTCGAGTTAAATGTCAAGTAAAAAACGACAAGTATTCGCAATCTGAAAATCTCGTTAACGAAGTTTTCAATAGAAAGTGACTTGATGAACTGAATTTCAAGGATGTCCTTACAGTTCAATTGAACTAGATAAAATTATAAAAAAATAAAAAAAGCTTTTCGAGTGTTCTAAAAAAAACCTTGTCAATTGTCAAAAAAATATTTAATCACGCTTAAGCAGATTTCCTCACATTATACCTTACTCTTAATCTAAGAAGAAAATCTACCATTACGTCATTGTGTATCAATTGTAACAATGCATGTATTTAGGTAATGTGAACAGAGTCTTAACGTATAAAAAACGAGAGTAGAATATTAAAGTAAAACAGTTTTCATTATATCAAATATCCAAAACACGAATAAGCATAATTATCCCGTCATTACAGCAATCTCTCGATTTTGAAATTTCGTTTTGATTTTAAAGACCATCTTGGAAAGATTATATACCGTTCTTTTATTTTTGCTACTTTGACTACACTCATAAGAAAAACAATTCTCTGACCTTTGAATGTCAAATAGTTTTATCGAACAATTTCTGACAATAGATTAAAATTAGACTTGTCAAAATCTGAGAAGCCTTTGAAGCTATGTTTCTTTTAGTTCAGTATGTTTTTCCCTCATAAAACCAAACTTCCGACCTTTAATAACAAAAAACACGTCAAGAAACTTTTGAAACTAAATAATTTACTTTACCAATATAATTAGTCACAGAAATTAAGACAGAGTTCTCACTACGCCTGTCTCTAGATTTCCTTTAAAACATGTGCATAAGAAGGGGTGATTATCAAATTCATTTTTAACATTGTACATCCACCATCCGTCTTCCACTTTCGGACCTTTCGGGAACGATGATTATTGGAGTTTAGAAACCGCTCATACAATCATTTTTTTTACGTGAATACACTACATAAGCACATTGAGGCTGAGAAATACATTTAATTACGGCGAGCCTGTGTATTTCCTTTAAATTCTACGAATGTAGGTCCAACCAACACCAACTTCAAACACAGACATTTTTGTATTTCAACTAATTTCGCGGGAATTAATTTTCGCGAGTCCTATTGTTTTATAACAAAAGGTATTGTTCTCGTAGTAAAATAGTCCTACAGAAAAACATGATTGAACACTGTCTATTCAACACTTGATGGTTTGATTTATTTAAGGGTCTGATTACATGCAGTTGGTTGATCTGGTGCTGGCTCGTTTCAAACGAACCAAAAGCGCTCTTTCGTTTACAAACCGGAAAAAAATCAACATGGCGCACACACGCCGATTGTTGGTTTCAGTGAACATATTTCTTCACTGAAATCTGTCGTACTTTAAGTAAGCTATTCAGGGTCAACCCTGACCGTATATAATCAGGACCTAAATATAATGCTTTTATTATTTTGATCAAAGAAATATTCCAGCTAATTCTTTTATTGTGAGAATATTCACTCGAAACACGTGTAATAATAGACTCTTTATTTCCAAAAAAATGTATACTTACTGAAATTACTGATGATATCTTATTCACTGCAAACTCATACATTGACTTGCTTACCACCTTATTCATTGATTCGGTAACCATCTTCGAAGCAGTCAAAGCATTTTGTTTGTTAATCATTTAAATTTATTTGAGTGTGTGAGAACAAAATGGTCAGACTATTTTTTCAAACGATTTTAATACAGTGTACTCTATTTAACTCGAATTTCGAAGGGGAAAACAAAATCGTTCGAATTATATATATTATGGAAGTTCGACTGACAGAAAGTCGAATTACAGAGAGTTCACTGTGTATTTTTTCCCGCCAAGAGTGAGATACCGGTAGGAACGGTTCAAAGTTCAAAACATCACATACACGAAAGAAAATATACCGCTGACCAGCTGAAATTGACAACACTGTATCGCCAAACGTGATGTGCCAGTTTCACATTTAAGTCGATGATAGCACATACACAGTGTCACTCATACATTTTACATTACAATATCAAAACCGTAGTCCATGTTGGTTATAACATCAAAATACTTTACTTATGTTTTCTTTTCACAATACAGAATTTCATATTCAAACCTGACATCTGAAACGATTGTCTTATAATGCAGATATACAGATAATAGGAATTTATAAATTTCCTCTTGCTGTTGAAGAATAGAAAAAACCACAAAGAATTAAATAAAAAGTAAATATATGCTTCAATTTCACAACAACATCTGCCATATCTATTGAAAAAAAAAACGTTGAACCATGATTTAAGAAATATTAAACACAAAAAAGCACAAGAAACTTTTTTGAACGAACTAAAATAAAGAAAATCCAAAAATTGAAATACATTTCCAAAATCATTATCTTTTAAAATCACAATTTTTAGAAGATTTTGAATGAACTTCAGCGTTATCCCTTTACAAAAAACCTCTTGTTTACATTTTTATCTAATAAAATTAAAACTGACTGATTCTTTTTGTTTCAAAACTAAATCAATAATATTTTATATTAATTTTACAGATTAGATGGGGATGTAGTAATATCAAAAAGAGAAACACAACTTTAATGCCCTACTTACACGAGAGATCTTTAATTACAGAAAAGCGAGAGCATAATGATGAGAAATCCCTCTTAAATATCAGAAATCTATAAACATTTCAAGATGTGTTGTATTATAGAAAGATATTTGTTTCAAGGAAAAATCAAATCAAAGTTTTATCATTTATTGGTCTTCGCATTCGGGTTCTAATATTTAACTTTTCATGTTGTGTCGAAAGAACGTGTAAATCTGCTAACGATGTAATTAAGACTTAGTTCATACTTAAGTAATAATTATCGTGAATAGGGTTCTCTTTGATGATTTGAAGTTAAAAACCGTTTATTCCGTTAACTCTCAGCACTGTGTGAATAAGTTCAAACATATTCTTTATGTAGACACTCTCATGCAGATTACTACTTCGTCGTCGTCGGGGATAACATATGCCATAGAGTCAACCTCGAACCCAGGGTCCCTTGCCTTTTCGATATTATCCCGTATAACGAAAAGGCAACAGAGTCCGAAGAAGAGTTTCTTTCTCAATAGTATGCGAATCCTTGGCGGCGATTTACCATGCGCAAGTGAATGTACCACCGTGCCGGGTCGACACACATACCATGCGAGGGAAATTGTGGAGATGATACATTGGGTGTTGCAGGATGTCATCCAGGAGAGCACAGGCCCTTCATTGGGTTCGTGTCACTCATGAGAGTGTCAAATCCTTAGGAGCCTCCAATAATAAAGCCGAGGCAACACCTGGACAACAGATGAAATAGCAACTGAGTGTGACCAGCCACGCGAAACAATTACCAAAATAAAAAAAAACAACAATAAGTAACCCTGAGAAATCGACGGATTTTCAAGTCTATGTCAACCGATTTGGCAGTTCGAACATTTTTTATGATTTCTAAGTCAAAATAAATGATTTTAAAATAATTTTTTTTGTATCATTAAGAGCATAAAAAGCACAATATTATAAACGACTTTTTGGGAAAAAATATTAAAATTTTAGCGTTAAAATGTGCGTTAAATTGCGTAAAATTTTTTTCTAGTAACCCAAAAACGTTGAAACTTACACAGGAGCGAGATCAACCTTTCACAAAGAAGTGTGCAAAGTTTTATAACAAAATCTTTATTCTATCGCAAGTTCTCAGCCCAAATATGGGACCGGGTAGAGCCTTAAAAATATCTGATATTTTGCCATAAACCGGGGGTTAGGTTATTTGTTATGACTGCGTTTAAAAATTACTAGGCAATTAAATATTTTTTATAGTACGAGTCTCAAAAACTCAAATAAAAAAAAAAAGTAAATAAAAAGTGTTCGAACTGCCAAATCAGTGGACATAGACTTTAAACTGAATCTAAACATGGAAAAAATAGTATATTTTCTGCACATGCGCAGTAAAAACGATTACACAAAATGGTGGCGATGGAAAGTTATATTATCTTGTCGAAAAGTCGAAACAACTTCTAATTTTTCGCAGAAGTCTATCAGAATGCAGAAGTTTGAAGAAAACGATTGCACCCGCACAAAACATATTGTTTACTTTGTACGTGTGTTTTGATATAATGATTCATTCCAAAACATTAGAAGAAGTTTTTATTAAAAATAGTTCTTTCCCCTCTGATGTGGATTTAAGTAATACACGTTTCCCGAGTATGAATTTAAATTAAACTGAGAAAGAAATATACACACTATTTCTGTAAATAGGCTCTCCATCGCAGTAGTTTTTAACGCTTTTGCCTACTGGGACTATTCTTGCGCCTTATGAAACAACTTGGTCATCAGTCTGCTTAGCTACAACTGGCTTTGCGACAATTTTTGAAAATGTTATGGGTAGGATGGCAAAATAAAACCGCTACAATTCGGGAAATGAGTATAGTGTAGTTGTTGGAAAGCGTATCTTCAGCTAAAAGTTGTATTACAAAGTTATTGTCCTTGGCTGAAACTATTAAGAATCATAAGGCTTGGTTCCAACTGAACAAAAGTCGAATTGGTCTCCATAGATTGTCCTTGAAGACTTGCCCAATACGCAAAAAGTAACTGCGATGAAGAGCATTGAAACAATGTGCATATTTCAAAGGAAACGCACTCCTTTCCTTTGTTCATCGCATTTACGTCCTAACTATGCGACGAGCTAAAAATCGTGTTCATCGCACAGTGTGTACAATGCTTTACAGAGGAGTTTTTAAAGAGTCTTTTAAAGAGTCTTTTCAAAAAGAAAGGAAAAGGTTTCTATCATAATGGAAAATAATAATTGAGTTAATTAAGTGAGAATTGAAAGTAAGGCATTGAAAATTTCACAACGTAACAAAATTCGAGTTACTTTATGCGACGTTAATTTTATATATACACGTTTTTTTTTATAAGCAACACGTTTATAAGCAGCACTAATAAATTTTCTCAAAAAGTTAAGCAACAGTACTACAAGGATCTTACATAAATTAGCAACATGAAATTTTAAAATAATGCAGCACTAGCAAAATTTCCACACTAGCTAGTTACACTAGGTTGTAGTACTGTGTCCTACACTTTGTACTTAAATACTTAGCTTACACAAAGGTTTTCAAGACTGGAAATACATATTTCTTCAATAAGTTCTTAGCAACAAATTAAGGAACATTACCATTAAAAAATGGTCATTTTTTAAGCAGCATTAATACTAACGTCTGACCTTGGTTGCTTATAAAAAAAAACGCGTAACTTGATTTCATGAGACATATAAATGTGTCTTTTGTACCTGTAACATAAAACTTGTATTATCGATATGTAGTTGTCAAGATAATAACAATGTTGCAGCTTTCAGGCACTGCGTCAATTATATATGAAAATAAAAATATGATTTTGGTCGACGATTAGCGTTAATTTTCTGCGCGTTAAATTCATTGGCGCTAGGTTCATGGGACGTTAACTTCCTACAAGATCTTAAACTACTGACATGTTTAAAGTAAATTTCCTTCGATACTAAACATATGCTTTCCTCAAAACATCAGCAGGTGTATATCTCAAGTTACGCAGTCTACTTCTTCTTCAACCAAGTAAATCAACTGTTTCATCCATTGTCTAATCAATACTGAAAAATAAAGATAACATAAACATCACAGTTAAAAGAACACCATGTAAACAGAACACCATGTGAACAGAACACCATGTAAACAGAACACCATGTGACAGTTTCAATAAAACTCAAATTTATAGTTCAGATTTATAGATTTAAAATTTAAACCTTTCCTCAATTTCCCCGATTTTGTGATTGAATGCGAAAGCTTTATCAAGTTTCGCCTCGTTTCTATGTAATCTACTAATTTCATCTTTTTCAACACTTTGGTAATATTCTCGTCAAACATGATAAATTAAGGTTTTGCAAAATCGATCATTTGGTATTTTAGTTGACTTGGTCGAAACAAGAGGAAATTCGGAAGAGGTCAACAGATACCCACCAACTTTAATTACATCGAGTTGTGA
Organism: Turritopsis dohrnii; assembly: GCA_027922465.2. Classification (NCBI taxonomy): domain Eukaryota; kingdom Metazoa; phylum Cnidaria; class Hydrozoa; order Anthoathecata; family Oceaniidae; genus Turritopsis; species Turritopsis dohrnii. The sequence continues at coordinate 41,144 of BQMF02000208.1, read as the reverse complement.
CACTACTTTATAATGTAAAATCGTTGTGTGTGCTTATAACAACTTTGGAATATAGCAACTGAAGAGACATCATTATTTAAAAATATTTCAGCCTCGTTTGCATGAACTTTAATGTTTCATGGTAATTACTTCCCTATGCAACATACAATTTATCAAATTATCACGTTCAAACGAAACAGGGATATGATCCCGATGGACAAAATTTGTGGAAAATCACTACGAAGGAGTACATTTCCATGGAAATATATACACTATTTCAGTGAAAATGCTCTTCGTCGCAGTGAATTTTTGCAATAATTTGACAAAATATCGAGAAAGAATGGTTCGAAGGATTCAAAAGAAACAGGACAAAATAATATTACATCAAGCTTTATACAGTACTATGTTCACCTTCTCTAATTTCACTCGAAAGACATCATGTATCTGTAGAAGCTACAGCGGAGTGAAACCAGCACTTTTAAACATTTAATGGCAATCCTGTCGTATATTGCAAATGCAAGACACCCTGGGCTCCAAACCTGAGGTTGAGCTCTTTCGAAATAAATCTGACAAGCCTTAAGTTCTGAAATATAAAGCTGGAAAAGAATAATGCGAATACTTCTCTTCAGTGTGTTAAGCTGCTTACTAATGACAAGAAAACATTATTAGCCGAGGTGATTAGTCGAGGAAATATCATTGAAAACTTAAGTGGAACAGTAGGAAGTGTTTATTGATACTTGGTCTCGTGTATGAAGAACAAAATGAATCCTTTACGAAAATAAACTCTTTTCACATTGTGAAGTCGCCAAAACCTTCATTTTTATTCTTTCCTCGTTTGTTTTTTTCATCGAATTGTTTATATCAAATAATCTGAGAAACTAGTGACACATATTTATGTATTATTTAAATTTCTATTTCGTAAATCATTTCAGGTCTTCTTCCTCTTCTTCTGTACGTTCTTCCTCTTCTTCCTCCTCTACAAACGGCTTTTGCACCACAAAAAAAACACAATCATAAATCATAGTCAACATAGATTTCGGGTTGCACACATAGCTAGCTTTCATGTTCGTCTTTTCTTTTATCAGTATAAATTTGAATTCTTTAGTGATTATGTTTCTGATCTCTTCATAAGTTAGTTCGATCGACGATTCTTGGGGTATGTCAGCGAAATGGTACAACAACGGACCAAAGTTAATCCAGTAACCGCCAGGCTTTAGGATTGAGTAGACCTTTTCAATGTAATCAATAACATTATGCGCTGTATCAAGGAAAAAACACATTACTACAGAGTCCCAGCTATCCTTCTCAGTATACACCTCCAAGAAGTCACCAGCTGCCATTGAAAAACTTGCTTTATAGTTCAGATTTTGTGGATTGACATCGGGAATCTTGACTTCACGTAGCTGGTCATCGTTGGACAGGATGTTGCAGGTTTGATGGACCCACGGGTGAATGGTCACACATCGTTCTCTGATACAGTTGTTAAGAATGTAATTCGATGCAAACAACATGTACAGACTAAATTCGTTACCTTGACAACAAAAACCTTTATTCGCGATCTCATACATTAACCTACCCAAACCAGCGCCAGGAACAAGAACTGAAATCGACCCACGATCAAACAGATCGGCGGGAAACAATTCATCGAGTTCGTTCAATATAGGTGAATATGATTTCTCCCTTTCTTCACTACCCTCTTCAGCCCAATCACGGACGCACTGTCTGATGGTTGTACGTACCCGATCCAAATCATCACCGGTTATAGGTTGATGGCTATCCTGGACAGTAGTATTATTAGACAAACTAGAATTAACGAACATGCCGTTGGTGAACTGAATGATATTCTTTATGAAAGCGTAGTTAGTGTCAATAGCAAGGGACATTGAGACCAATCTATCACGAAGTGTTCCCAACATCTTTTGATGATCTTTCCGGAGACTCATAAGGGACTTTGTCTTACGTTCAATTTGTCGTGTTGAACTGGTTTTATAGAAGAGAAATGCGTCCACAACACGCTGAAAATGTTTCCTTTCTAATATTTCAGGGTCGTCTTCGATGCTTTCGACATCTTTTTTCTTCCTTTTCTTTGTGTCCATTTCGTTGATGATTTGCTATCGATGACAACGCAAATCTAAACGTGAGGTTATTCTTACATGAAAACTTAAATGAAACGGTGATCGAGTAACATTGAGAAACACAGGCTTTATCCAGAAAATAGATCCTTTTTATCTCTTTTTATTCAACCAAATAAGGACCTTGTTATTATGAGGGCTTGCTTCCGCAGTCTTTCCTACAAATTCACTCAAACGTACATATGCCTATCATTTTAGCTATGATTGGTCAACTTTCATTGGTCGTTCAGTGGCTTATACAATACGCCCAGGTTACTGGGAGCATTAGAATTATACTTTTATCTAAGAAGATTTTTTTTTTTTAAAAAAAAAAAGAGCTACCTCAAAATACTTAAAAGCACTTTCATGAAGGGAGTAAACTCTCCATAAGTATTCTTAGAAGACTATTCTCATGCAATGTTTTTAATGTAGTTCAGAAAGTAATAGGAAACCTTCACAAAGTATTCTTTGCATTTCCAGGAGGAATAAACTACAATTTGGTCCAAAAATCGATGTATATTTTCTGGATGTTAAGAAACGTTTCTCAATGGCAAAGGTAAAGAGGGAGGATTTGTAGATGAGATGAAGAAGTTGGATAATGTAGATATAACATATTGTAAATTTATGCTCATAGCCCATTTCAGGGCAATTTTTCAACACAAAAACATTTTTGTTTCATCAAAAAAGAAATAACAAAATACTTAAAATAAGCAACCAATATTTTAAATATTTGTTGTTTCTTTTTTGATGAAACATTTTACTAAAACTGGCATTTTTTGAAGCATTTTTATCAACAAGATACATATTGAATATTGAACAGGGAATAATCAAGGAATTTTGATAGAATTCAAAGTGAATACATAAGTGAAATTTAAGTGCAATACAGTGAATTTATTTTTCACATTGTACATCATTATTGCAATAATTTTTGGTGTTTTTCAGACACCATTAATGACACTGATGACTCAGAATGGGAGAGGAAATCGAGGATTGAACAATAAAGTTTTCAGAAATATTTACGATTATATTTATTTAAATACATTTACATCATACCTCAAGGCAGTAAAAAGTTTTACTCTTCATTTTTGAAATGAATGGAAAAGAATTGAAAGTGAAAATTTTGAAAAGAAAAAGAAGTGAATGGGAAGAATGGACAACTTGTCAACAAGATGGTTGGCGATGAAAGAAACAAACAATTAATATCACATTCAGTTAAATGATAAAAACAACATTTTAAGCAGAGGAAAAAATTTATGAGATTGTTTCCCAAGATATTACCTATCAAAGAAGATTTGGCACTATTACCTTTCCTCTTATTTTTTCAATGAAAACCATTCTATATAGCACAAGGAACACATACAAAGTGAAAAAAAGATCTTAAACAAGGAAAAGTAAAAAAAAATTATATGCAGTTGAATTTTGAGCTTTCCACTAGTCAGGAGAACCCTACCTTCTCTCAAAGTCAAGAAGTAGCTGGGTTAAACCCTTGACAGTTGAAAAATTAGTATGAAGAAATACAAATTCAAAAGTTGAAAAATTGGCGGTTAACATACATGATTACACGCTTTTCTTTTTATGAGAATAGCTTTCATAAGAATATCAGGGTGAAAATCGCCTAATTTGTAAGAACACCTGAAGAATATTCCTAGGATGAGTTTCATAAGAACAACAGAACAAAGTGAAAAACAGATACAGTAAAGAGCAAACAAATATATTCGCAAATGCAAATATCAATACAGAGTCCAATCTAGGCCGAAAGAGTGTCCGTTGATCCGACACTGCCCTCTACGTTCTTTTTTAAAAAAATTTTATTTCGCTTTAAAAACTTCAAAAATCACTCTTGTATAGGGGGGCCGAAAGTTTAAACCACTGAAATAAAGCTCAGGTTGCCCTTTTCCTTAAAAAAAGTGCCCTTTGGATGTGCATAATGTGCCCTTTTTCCTTCTGCCGGACGCTGCCCTTCCATTCTAGATTAGATCCTACAATATAAACATCAAATATAAAGCTGTTTTCATAAGTTGCATCGTGTACATGTACATGAAGTTTATAGCATACTAGTTTCATGATAAAAAAGAAGAACGAAGGAGCTCCCATCTACTTGAGTAAAAGGAATTATAGTATAAAAGAAATTTTAAAAAGCAACTTAGTTTCTCAGGATGATGTTATTTTGTATCAAATCTATTGACAAATTAATAAATATAAATAAAGAAATCAAGTAGCTTTAAACTTAAAAAAAAATTTTCAAAATTATCTTGCATAAAAGCAACCTCTTGTTGTAGCGTATAATATATTTCATTACTCCGTCTACCCTATTTGTTTTTTTCCTTGTGGTTAACCAAACAAAGATAACAACTTCATGTTTAGCCCAGCACTTCATAATGAAAGTTTTAATTCATCTGTAGTAAATTAGAACAAGGTTTTTGTGAAATTGTTCTATTACCTGGTTTCTATTATCAACTAGTTATATCTTTAATATGATTTTCGAGACTTCCTTTTACGAAAAGATATACAAGCAATTCAGAAATGTTTTTACAATAATCTGTTTTTCTCAGAAATTAATTCAGGGATTGTGGCACTAGTTTTTATCCAGGGTGGAGCCATGGTTAAGACAACCAAGAAAAGATTGCCTTTCATAGCTCCCAGAATGGTCTAACACAGCTATTTTATTTTAACTTTGGACAAATCTGAGGCCAATGTTCTTATCAAAATGTTCTTATAAAAAAGTGTGTAGTCTACTAGAGGATGGAACACCTTATCATCATTTGTTTTTTGATATTGTATATATATATACATGAGTTGTTGTTGTGATTTCTGCTGTGACGATTGCTGCTCCCCCACTTTTCGATTTGCTTTACAAAACGTTTTCTTATTTTTCTACTCCACATTTCTCATTTCCATATGTAAGTTTTTTTTGGTAAAAAAGGTTGTTGAAAAATGCAGTACAATACTGAAAACAATGCCATCCTTTTTAAAAATGCAATGGGAAATCAATATTCACTGACATGCTGAAGGTAAGTTTGTAATCAGGGTCAACACAACCGTTTTTAAAGTGAAGGGGGCATATTTCAACCCGAAGCCAGAAAGGTTTTCGAATTTTAAGGTCCTAGAAAGGCTTAAAACGAACTGTTTTATGGCTTGGAAATGGAATCTTTTTTATCCTTTTGAGAAAGAAATGATTGAGATTTTGGAATTTTTAAAGTTTTTTAAATCTATTATATAATAGGGAGTGTGTCACACTTTTCTTTTAGAGAGTTACTAGTACTCATATATAAGCTAAAATATATATATATAAGTATGGCACGCCAAAAACCGATTTAATACTTTGTGCATGATTCTCATACTATCTGTTTATTATAATACTGTTACTTGCGATTATGATATAATTCTGCTGGGTTATAAACACTCCAACCTTGTTGATAATAGTAAAATAATATAATAGTACTATTCCACATAACTATAATAGTAACTTTGTGTGACGATACTTATGCATGTTTTTTAATACTTCTGCAATTTGTCCGATTATAATAATTCGGTCTACTTGAAAGAACTGGGTTTTATGTGGCGCATGATAGTCTGACTCGATAACCCAATCACTCTGAAAAAAAGTGCTGCGGCAAATGTTGATGTAAACAGAATTATTAAAATGGCGCATCGCAAGGAAGCAGAGCAAGAATTAGTGGACTCTTTACATTCGCTAGTTGCTGCAGCTAAGCGAAATGTGCCAGAGAGTCGTGTGCATCATCTGAAGAAATAGTTGAACAGTCACTTCGAAGTTTGTACCCTAGTGGACAGCGTACTCCCAATGAAGAAGATACAAAAGTTTTAAGGAACTTCTTTAACGGCATTAGAAGTTTGGGGTGGAAAATGGCACTCAAGAGGTATACGAAAGGCTACTCAATTTAAAAAGCTTAAATTAACTGAATCACTGAAAGATCTTTTCAGTTTCCCGCGCTAACATCTGGTCAACATCAACCAACTGAATTATCGAGTCTGACCTTGTCACGTGACAGACTATGTAGAGGAAAGTTTTAAAATTAAAAAAGTGTTGAAGTTGATAAAGTATTATAAAAATTATATGATAGTAATAAAACTATGACAATGTTTAACAATTTATGCCAACAATGTAATTATTGTTTTTGTATAGTTTAGGATATATTTCGATTATTAATAATCATCTTCAGCTTAAAATAAAGATAAAATATAGGTAAAACTGATAAAATAAAATAAAATATATACATATAACCACACTGTACACACAATAAACGAGTCATGAGCAAATGTAATACTAAAATTTTATAGTTAGTTGACGAGATCTAAATTCGTCTTTTGTGTTTAAGCTAGGCTTTAATGATCTAATAAAAAGTGCTTCTAATGTTAAAAGATGAGTGATTGACCGTGAAATTGTCATTATTTCGATATTTTCCAACTTCAGCTCTGTATCACATGATTTAAAATGAATTCCCACTGGACTCGACTTTTCATGCTCTTTAAATCGGGTGATTAGATGTCGGCTAGTCTGGCCGACATAGCACGCATCGCAACATGGACATTTAATACAATACACCACTCGACTCTTGAGCATTTTATCAACTGTGGGTTTTAATGACGGTAGAACATTCTTTAATTTTCGCAACGTGAAAATTAATTTACACGGCGCTTTCACTCTTTTTAGCGATTGTTGGAATTTATCAGACACCTTGCCTCTGTATTGTAAAAAGACCAGTTTTTCTTCCTTTTTCTCTTCCTCTTCTCGGTTTTTATCTGATACGTCATTGGTTGTTTGCTGTTTTATTATGGTCTCGATTGTTCTCTCTATAATCGGCTCGTAGAATTTTGGAGGATATTGGTTGGATTCCAGTATCTTTTTGGCCTTTGTAAGACTTGAATGAAAGTTTTGCCACGAACTGCAGGCTCGATGGATTCTGTGGACCAACCCTGAAACAACCGACCTTTTGTACTTCGTTGGTGCCAATGAATGGAAGTTCAATGTCAGTCCTGTATCAGTGGGCTTCGTGTACCAGGTGGAACTCAACTTTTTATCTTTACGGTGAATTTTCATATCAAGAAAGGCTATCGAGCTGTCCATTTCTCTCTCAATCGTGAATCACAGAATCCATCGAGCCTGCAGTTCGTGGCAAAACTTTCATTCAAGTCTTACAAAGGCCAAAAAGATACTGGAATCCAACCAATATCCTCCAAAATTCTACGAGCCGATTATAGAGAGAACAATCGAGACCATAATAAAACAGCAAACAACCAATGACGTATCAGATAAAAACCGAGAAGAGGAAGAGAAAAAGGAAGAAAAACTGGTCTTTTTACAATACAGAGGCAAGGTGTCTGATAAATTCCAACAATCGCTAAAAAGAGTGAAAGCGCCGTGTAAATTAATTTTCACGTTGCGAAAATTAAAGAATGTTCTACCGTCATTAAAACCCACAGTTGATAAAATGCTCAAGAGTCGAGTGGTGTATTGTATTAAATGTCCACATTGCGATGCGTGCTATGTCGGCCAGACTAGCCGACATCTAATCACCCGATTTTAAAGAGCATGAAAAGTCGAGTCCAGTGGGAATTCATTTTAAATCATGTGATACAGAGCTGAAGTTGGAAAATATCGAAATAATGACAATTTCACGGTCAATCACTCATCTTTTAACATTAGAAGCACTTTTTATTAGATCATTAAAGCCTAGCTTAAACACAAAAGACGAATTTAGATCTCGTCAACTAACTATAAAATTTTAGTATTACATTTGCTCATGACTCGTTTATTGTGTGTACAGTGTGGTTATATGTTTATATTTTATTTTATTTTATCGGTTTTACCTATATTTTATCTTTATTTTTAGCTGAAGATGATTATTAATAATCGAAATATATCCTAAACTATACAAAAACAATAATTACATTGTTGGCATAAATTAAAGTATAAAGTAAAGAAATCCACAATGTTTCTTCCAAACAATGTTTAACAATACTGAAAGTTAGTTTAAAATCACAGAAGATAGTATTATAATGTTATTAGGAAGTTTTAAAATCACAAGTTAATAGTAATATAATAAACAGATAGTATGGGAATCGTGCACAAAGTATTAAATTGGCTTTTGTCGCGCGATATATAAGCAATATAATTGAAACTTTACAAATCATAGTCACAAAATTTTCCAAATGCTGTTTCTTATTGGTTTAGAGGCAACAAGTTGACCCATGCAATCTATATATTAATAGCCGATTCTCTGTCTGTCTGTCTGTCTGTCTGTTTGTTTGTTTGTAAGTCACGCAAAATGGTAGATGTGAACTGCGAAAGAGAGTCAGCAATGTAAGATCACACATAAATTATTTCTCTTCTTGTGTGCGACGCCAGTGTGAAACCATTGTATTAAGACCCTAATCGAATGCGACGTTTAGGGAAAATTATCTCGGTAACCAATAGAGATAACTGACGTTTTTTGGGGTCCGCGATACAGGTTATGGGGTGACGAAAAAATTTAGGTCAAATTTTTTTTGCGACGGGTGTGTGACGTCATCAAAATCTTTGATCAACAATATCTCTGTAACGGTGCGTCATAGGCATACCGGGTGTACCAAAAAAAACGTGCCTAAAATTGAAATTTTGATGTAGCTTTTTTTACTTAATCTTAAGACTTTAAACTTTCCAGAAATGATCAGTAGGCTATTATCGTCCTTCCCTGAAAGTTTCATGTGTATATCATATTTACATTTTGAGATATGGATATTTTACCAAAAAGTATGAAAAACCTATTGTTTATAGAATTGACGTCAAAACGTCAAAACATTGGGATCCTAAATTAAAAGCTCGAGCACCTAAGTCTGTGAAGCGTCTGATTAAGAAATTCAGTGAAGATGGTAACATGGATTGTAGAAAAGTCTCTGGAAGACCAAAAACGGCAAGAACAGCTGAAAACGAAGCCTTAGTTGAAGAAATGGTATGCTCCCAAGAAGACGATCCCGGTACACACGTCACACCGAGGAATATTGCCAAAGAGCTGGAAATCTTGCATACGTCAGTCTGCCGAATTATCAAAGTTAACGGTTTTGGTCAATTCAAAAGAATGAAAACGCCTCAAATGAACGAGTCAACAAGAAAACGACGTGTTGCTCGAGCTGCAGGTCTTGTTGAGAAATTTCAGAGCAATCCCAGGATGATTGAGCGCGCTGTTTTTCAGGACGAGAGTGATTTTCCTCTACAAGTGCTGTTAAACAGTTAAAATGATCAGGTTTATTGTGAAGGTAGCAAAAAAGATGTTCCTAACGAAAGATTGTTCCACGAAACCAATTGTCAATCCGTTAAAGTTATGGTTTCTGCCGCGCTTACCTGGCATGGAGTCACGAAACCAATTTTCGTCAACCGTCGAGGCTTGAAAGTAAATGCCAAAAACTACAAAACACACCTCAAATGTGAACTATTTCCGGCCATCGAGAAAGTCTACCCTAGGAATGATTGGATTTTCATACAAGATGGAGCGACATCACATACGAGCAACATCGTCCAAGAGTTCTTAAACGAAACGATTCCTAGACGATTCATCCGAAAAGACCAATGGCCTCCCAAAAGCCCAGATAGTAATCCTTGAGATTACAATTTTTGGAACGAAGTCAAAAGAAAAGTCTATCAAGGCAGGCTGAAGAAACCTTTTGAGTCTGAGGAAGAAATGATTGCAAAAATCAAGTCAATATGGAAAGAATGTGCCACAAACGTTAAAGACATTCGCAAATCAATGAAAGACTTTGTGGGACGTGCTCGTGCAGTTGAAGAGTGTAATGGATCGTCCATAAAACTGATTTATTCATCTATATACTAATCACGAGTGTGCATCCGCTTTTTTCACGCTTTCACTCTCTAAAATTTCGGGTCGTTTTTGCGGTCACTTATTCATAATGGAGTGTCAGACCACGGCAGTTGATATTTTTCTGCGATTAGTATAGGGGAAAACATTGCATTGCATTTAATCGTTTCAAATGTTTTGATTATTTGCGAGATCAAGAAACAATAGACAACAACGAAAGTATTGCGCGAAGATTTATTAATGTTTTTAGGGTAAGTACGCTTAAGAACTTTTTTGTTTGTTTGTTTTGTTTTTTCTTATAGTATGAATAGGGTTTCTGCGTCATTACTTTTCCAATAATACGCCATTGAAGAAATGAATATCATGGTTTTTAATCATGACGGTCTGGGTTCGTAAAGAAAATCGCAATTGTTTTTAATTCACATTTCGACACTTTTACGACTTTCGCGTTTGGCTTTTATTTAAATTGGGGTATGGATTCCATGAGCAGTTACAGCGATTTTGATCTTTTTGTTGTTTATCTGTACGCACAATTTATTTTTACTACTGCATATATCGTATCGTGAAAGATTTATTATGAATATTTTGATGTGTTTCAGATCTTCTGATTAAAAAGTTTTTCTGTTCATAACTCCAGTGTTGAACTAAATATGCTTTAGCCGGAATACCTAGAGATTTTTAATTAAATGAGTGAAGAGTTTTTTTGTATTGACGTTAGATATCTTTAGTCATGGCGAACCATTGCATTGTATCTTCAATTTATACAATTTATGTAAAAAGTGAAAAAAGTGGACGCACAGCGCGTATTTTTATTTTTGATGAATTAAAACCCGTGTTCTACACGCTGTTCTACACGGGATACTACATTCTAAACATTTAAACTTTATCATACTAAAATTCATTATACTAAGCCCTTCTCTCTGTTCAGCTCACATCGATTAAAACCTGTAAAAAATTTTTACACAGGTTACTAGTGATTATTAATATATTTAATTTATCAAGTCAAGTTGTACTTAGTTATTCAGTTTTTGTTTTACATTTGGAAGTAGAAAAATAAATGTATCTCAATTTTCTATCCGTAAAAAAACTGACGTCAATTCTATAAACAATTAGTTTTTCATACTTTTTGGTAAAATATCCATATCTCAAAATGTAAAAATGATATACACATGAAACTTTCAGGGAAGGACAATGATAGGCTACTGATCATTTCTGGAAAGTTTAAAGTCTTAAGATTAAGTAAAAAAAGCTACATCAAAATTTCAATTTTAGGCACGTTTTTTTTGGTACACCCGGTATGATCCCATACATTTTCTTGCTCAGAATTTTGAGCTCTACAAGATGGTAACACTTTCTATTGTCAATTCCTTAATTCCATTTTCCGTGAACTCTTTGAGAGGTGACACAACGCAGGCTGAACCTAGGCGGCGAGCAATGTGTTCAACTTCACTATCTTGTCAGGCAAAACTGTGTACTTTACAAAATAACTGGAGCAAGCAAAGCAAAGTATATTAAGCAGATCCTTACACACCATAAGTCTAGGTCCCCAGTAGCATGGTTCATGGTGATTACCTATATAATATTTGCTATAGCCATTTGATCACCACATTCCCTATAATTTTTTTCAAAAAAAAAAAATAGGTATCAAAATAATAATTTTTTCCATGAATTAGAATGAAATATGAACTTTTTCACTATGTATGCATTTTTGGCTTAATTGCAGTTTATTCCCATACAGTGTCTAATCATAAGATTTTATCTGGGTGTCAGGTCAGGCCATTGACATCATTGGTTTTAGAATTTTTGGTGGCCATACAGAAATTTTGGTGGCCCTGCAGAAATTTTTTCAGGTGGGATTTGAGTCAATTTTGTGTAAGTTTCCGTTCCTTTTGGGCATTGGTTTTAGCTGTTTGCACAATTGGTCGTGGGTTTCGAGCGTTCTTTCGGGCGTTCGTACAATTTGTCGTTTGTTTTGGGCATTGATTCTGAGCATTCGCTCCTAATGCGTTGGTTACTTACCTTGGACAAAAGTAATTTTTGAAATAATGACTATGAGAAAAATGCTTCATCTGGCTGGTTCTCACTAGATGTCGTAAGGCTTATGTTACCAGATCGTAAGACTAACAACAGTTTTAAGGCTTGCAACAAATATCAAAAATTTTCAGATCGCAGCGTTTTGTCAAAAAGTGTGAACACTTTTTTGTCCTACAATTGACCATTGTAAGCCTTACGCAGCTGTCGTAAGCCTTACACACAAGATCAAAAAGTTTTGATCTTGTGTCGCAATCGTAAGAGTTTGAATGAACTAAAATGTTCAAAGTAAGCAAAAAACGTACGAATTGAAATTGACATTCTCCGGAATTATTCGATTGGAAGGCAAGTTTCACTTATAAACACAAATCATGCTCGACTGATCCTGAATGAAAAACAAAGAGATTGTTGTGATTCTCCTGATGCCAGAAATCTCAATGTTAAAACCAGTCTTTCAGCAGCAGAAATTGGTACCCTGATTCTTGTTGTTTGTCGTTGCAGAGAAAGTCTGATCAAAGATAGTAAAATGTTCCAAACAAATCGAAAGAAATATTCTTTGTCAAATGACTTTTGAAAAAGCTTTCTTGTACCAAAAATCTTCTTTGTTTAGGTCTACATTCCTCTTCATTTTCCATGAGCATAGGAATAGTTAAGGCACAAATTCACTATTTTCTCAATGAGAGCGGCACCATTTTTTGGGGTTTTTTTTGTTGTGTTCTAACCTGTCATAAGCAAATTTTTTGATATCAATTGTAAGCCTTAAAACACAGTTTTTAGGTTTAAGAAGGATTTCTTGATTTTTTTTATTCAAACTAGCGCAAGCCTTAAAACTGTCGCAATGCTTACGATCGTCGTAACGTAAGCCTTACGAGGCTAACCAGCCTTTAACGAATTAATTATAAAATCGTGAAATTTTATAGCAGAACCGGACACACTTATTTTTCTGTTCCTATTTATTAGTTCAACATGTCTACTTCAAAAATACCTTGACCAGTAGTTAAAATCAATTTCATTGTTATTATAGAAATCTTTTGTTATCGAATGAATAACATTATTAAGAAGACACCTGCAAAGATTGTAAAAAAAGTTCTCCTTCTAAGTTGAAATAAAACACATCAAATCAATGTTTTTCATTGCTTGTTAAAGAAATGGTGGAGTGTTGTAGTACTTATCTTACCTAACAGTTAGGAACTGTCATAATGTTGCTCAAAGGAGATAAAGGCTTATAAAAACTCTTTAAACTTAGAAAGTTATACTTTTTTGTTCTTGTTTTTTTTAGTTTTTTTTTTTTCAAATCTCTAGTAATGGAATTTCTTAAATCATTTTACAACTAGTACATACAGCTATATTATATATATTTTTTTTCACCTGTCCAGTCAGGCCACCACAACACTGATTTTCTAAAATTTTGGTGGCCCGAACCAACTTTTGACCGCCTCAGACAGTCAAGCTACCGCTAAAGACACTGCCGCCATAGTATCAACCTGTTCTCTTTAAAATGTTTAACCCTGCAATCTTAAAAAAAAAATGAAACTATATCATTTCCAGCAAGAACAACATGTCCTTTTTAAATTTACTACAGGTTTAAAGAATGGGGCAATAGTTACAGGAGTGAACTACAATAAAGCTGTTGTGTTTCTGGTTTTTTTTGTTAAATCCTCAACAAACAACAACACAATAATACAATAATAATTCTTGTTCTTGATCTCTTTCACTATAATTATTTATTATGGCAGTCAGGGACAACCGCAAATAGAGGGATCCCGTAATTACGGGATACATCCCGCAATTAAAGGAATTTTGTTTGTTTTGAATCTACGGTGAACACACTTCCCCTGCAAGACTTGGAACATTTTTTATCTTAAACCTTAGGGAATTTCTCAACATTTTAACGCGGCGATGTGTGGCCTTTCCGCGGCAACTTTTTCTAAAATCAGCAATTTTCTAGCAGTGGTAAATTAAAATGGCGAATAGTCTGGATTTCTTAATGTTACGAGTTTCAAATAGCTCGTCATAAGACCACTGATCATGATTTATGCAACCACAAGTTCTTTTAAATCTGCCATTGTCACATGTAATTGGGCTGATTTTTTGTGTTCGTGTAATTACAGTATGCACGCCATTATGGTCATCGCGTAATTCCAGTATATGTACAATTCACATCCCGTAATTACGGGATCCCTCTATTTACGGTTGTCCCTGACTGTATGGTTTCCTTATAGCTACAGAACAGAAAAAAAAAAGTAAAGTGAAAAGTGAAAAAAAATACTATAAAAGTGATGTGAATTCAGGAAAAAAGGAAACATCGCCTAAAAAAGTGTATTCCGGAATAAATCAAAGATGAGTAAAATAAGAGAACCAACCTGATCAATATATCCAAGATAGGATCAATCGTCTATCATTTGCTTTACTTTTACCGGCAGCGGCGCAGCCATTTTGCATGTGCAAGCAGTTGGTTTGTGTAAGTATAACACTAAATTAAGGTTGTGTCGATATGTATTACTGACATTAAATTAAGGAGATAACATACTTATTACCTCCATTATATTATTACTCTATTACCTCCGTTATATATCATATATCATTCTATCATACTATCATACTATCATTCTATCATTCTATCATACTATCATACTATCATTCTGTCATATTATCATTATGTCATACTATCACACTATCATTCTGTCATACTATCATTTTGTCATACTATCATTCTGTCATTCTATCATACTATCATACTATCATTCTGTCATACTATCATTTTGTCATACTATCATGCTATCATTCTATCATACTATCATACTATCATTCTATCATACTATCATACTATTATACTATCATTCTGTCATACAATCATACTATCATATTATCATACTATCATTCTGTCAATATGTCATACTATCATACTATCATTCTATCATACTATCATATTATCATACTATCATTCTGTCATACAATCATACTATCATATTATCATACTATCATTCTGTCATTCTGTCATACTATCATACTATCATACTATCATACTATCATACTATCATACTATCATACTGTCATACTATCATACTATCATACAATCATACTATCACTCTGTCATACTATCATACTATCATTCTATCATACTATCATACTATCATACTATCATACTGTCATACTATCATACTATCATACTATCATACTATCATTCTGTCATACTATCATTTTGTCATACTATCATTCTGTCATTCTATCATACTATCATACTATCATTCTGTCATACTATCATTTTGTCATACTATCATTCTGTCATTCTATCATACTATCATACTATCATTCTGTCATACTATCATATTATCATACTATCATTCTGTCATTCTGTCATACTATCATACTATCATACTATCATACTATCATACTATCATACTATCATACTGTCATACTATCATACTATCATACAATCATACTATCACTCTGTCATACTATCATACTATCATTCTATCATACTATCATACTATCATACTATCATACTATCATACTATCATACTATCATTCTATCATACTATCATACTATCATACTATCATACTATCATACTATCATACTATCATACTATCATACTATCATACTATCATTCTGTCATACTATCATTTTGTCATACTATCATTCTGTCATATTATCATTCTGTAATACTATCATTCTATCATACTGTCATACTATCATTCTGTCATATTATCATTATGTCATACTATCATACTATCATTCTGTCATACTATCATTTTGTCATACTATCATTCTGTCATTCTATCATACTATCATACTATCATTCTGTCATACTATCATTTTGTCATACTATCATGCTATCATTCTATCATACTATCATACTATCATTCTATCATACTATCATACTATTATACTATCATTCTGTCATACAATCATACTATCATATTATCATACTATCATTCTGTCATACTGTCATACTATCATACTATCATACTATCATACTATCATTCTGTCATACTATCATTTTGTCATACTATCATTCTGTCATATTATCATACTGTCATACTATCATACTATCATTCTGTCATACTATCATTCTATCATACTGTCATACTATCATTCTGTCATATTATCATTATGTCATACTATCATACTATCATTCTGTCATACTATCATTTTGTCATACTATCATTCTGTCATTCTATCATACTATCATACTATTATTCTGTCATACTATCATTTTGTCATACTATCATGCTATCATTCTATCATTCTATCATACTATCATTCTATCATACTATCATTCTGTCATACTATCATTTTGTCATACTATCATGCTATCATTCTATCATACTATCATACTATCATTCTATCATACTATCATACTATTATACTATCATTCTGTCATACAACCATACTATCATATTATCATACTATCATTCTGTCATACTGTCATACTATCATACTATCATTCTATCATACTATCATACTATCATACTATCATTCTGTCATACTATCATATTATCATACTATCATTCTGTCATTCTGTCATACTATCATGCTATCATTCTATCATACTATCATATTATCATACTATCATACTATCATACTGTCATACTATCATACTATCATACTATCATTCTGTCATACTATCATTTTGTCATACTATCATTCTGTCATATTATCATACTGTCATACTATCATACTATCATACTATCATACTATCATACTATCATTCTGTCATACAATCATACTATCATATTATCATACTATCATTCTGTCATACTGTCATACTATCATTCTATCATACTATCATACTATCATACTATCATACTGTCATACTATCATACTATCATACTATCATTCTGTCATACTATCATTTTGTCATACTATCATTCTGTCATATTATCATACTGTCATACTATCATACTATCATACTATCATACTATCATACTATCATACTATCATTCTGTCATACAATCATACTATCATATTATCATACTATCATTCTGTCATACTGTCATACTATCATTCTATCATACTATCATACTATCATACTATCATACTGTCATACTATCATACTATCATACTATCATACTATCATTCTGTCATACTATCATTTTGTCATACTATCATTCTGTCATACTATGATACTATCATTCTATCATACTATCATTCTGTCTTACTATCATACTATCAAGTGCTCTTACATGTACAGTTGTAAAGATTGTGAGAGCGATGATGATGATAATGATGATGACGAAAATGGTGATGAAGATATTCATCACGGAGATTATGAATTCAACCATTACCGTGATGGGAACATTGGTTAATCTCCAGACGAATAGGAAGAACTTTACTAGATATTTTTATCATTCATATTGTTGTTTTATTACATATCGTTAGGTGAGAATTATTTTGTACTATCTCCAATTTCTTTAAACTGAGAAAATTAAGTTTTAAATTTCATAACCACACAAAATCTTTAAGAAACCTTCCTATGTAAAGTTACTTGGCACATTTTGAATACATCGTATTTGGAGTCCCTGACCAAAAATTATTTCAAATTTGCTAGTACCCACTCTCCTCCAGGGAAAGTTTGAAATTGGAGATAAAACAAAATAGTAGCGAAACAAGTGATATTTATTAAAATTATTTTGTTTTAACTCCATGCTCTTACAAATTTACCTTTAACTGACAAAAAATATTTTATACAGTACGAAAAACATCAATTTTCTTTTATGTTGCTTCTGTGTATATCATTTGGAGTTGCTTGGGCACTCCAAAATCTTAATTTGGAATTTAAAAAGACTACAAAATTTCTTTGGCATGAGCTGACAGTAAAATACAACAGACACGTTACATCTAAAAATGACAGCAGAGCTGAACGAAAAAACGCTCGTAAAATTAAAGATGAAAAGGTAGCTGTTGTTTGTATTGGCTTAGAAAATGTTATAAGCTTACCAAAATCTAAAGTAGGAAACTTTTAATACAAAGAAAGCTATCACCATACATATATATAGTGTTCATACAGGAAAAGGTATTGTGTGCTTTGGAGCTCGCCAGCACTACAATGTCAATGTTGGAAAGAATTCTTAAAGATGATCCTGTCATTAAAAAAGTTATACTTGGGTTTGACTTGTGCGTCGCACAAAATCGAAGGAGCTATAAGTCTACTCTGTCCTTCAAGAGTTTATTTTTCGACAGAGATAGTTATAATCGAACAGAGGTTTTGTGAACCTAGTCGTTCCGGCATTCAAGAAGTTGATAACATTCATAATCAAATTTACAGGGCCTTCTCTTCAGTCGAGATATTTTCTTCACTTGGATTGGTGCAAATGCTACCAAATGTGAATCAAAAACATGCGCTCATGGTAATACAAGTGCAATCAGACAGCATTAAGAACTTCATTCAAGTTGCTGCATTGCTTAATTATAAATCTGTTCCGTATTTTTCAATCAAAACAGTTGTTCATCGCAAAAACACTCCAAACCATGTCTTCTATAAAGACGCTTTTAAATAGGCTAAACTGACCAAGAGTCAACAAACTAGAAAGTTTACCCAAAAATCTCCATAAATCCCGTTTGCAAAAGTTTTGAAAGCTAGCAGATTGCTTTTAAAGGCCAAAAAGGATGATCTTGAGAGTATGTTTGCCTATATGCCTCCTATTAATGTTGCTTTTTGTAAGATTACATTAAAGTGAAAAAGATAAGTTTGGTACCAATCTATGCAATTTATATTTTAAAACTGCGTATTTAAAGATTGCGTTAAATTTCCTAGGGTGAAGGTTGGCTATTTTGTCAATTGATTAATGTCCTTTGTATGTTCCCATGTGACTCTTTATATTTGCATGACATTAAATTTTGTGATTATATTCAAACCACAGAAAATGAATGCACTTTTAAGGCTTTATCAGCATCTTGTCATTGATAAATCGCTTCCACGTTCGCCAATTTGAAAATACAATAAAAACAAACAATCTCCACTACTTACAAGATTATCTGACAGCGGTTTCAGGGCAAATCAATAACCTCGTATCAACCTGTACATAGAATAAGCCGTATTTCCTTGGCTTTTGGAGATAGAACATAATAATTTTAAGGCGTTATAACGAATAAGGAGATAAAACAGTATCAGACTGTCGTTTGATGGAGATTTTGCGCTTGTTTTTGGAAAAAGCTCACGGAGAAAGAACGAAATCATCCTGAAAAGCTTGAAAACAATCGGAGCTCATTTTTTCCAAAAATGGAGATAGAACAAAATAATTCTCACCTAACGATATACTGAATTTCTAGGTATACATGTTTTAAGTAGTTTTAACACCTCTTTTTGAAGAGAATATCTAATTTTTGTCTATGACGTCATAAACAACGAATATTGAATATTTCTCGATTCAGTCAATATTATGATGGAACCTAAATACTTGTTCCATGTATTTTTGTTACTATTATTCATTAGTTTTAAAAATTTTATGTTCTGATCAAAGAAAAAAAATTAAGTAGTAATTTACTTTTCGCTGCTGTGAAAGACCCACAAGAAAATGAAGAATCTCCAGCAAACATTTTTTGCACCTTCTTGTGTATGAGAACCTTCTTTTGTATGAGAATACACTCTGAAAGTTTCAATTTGTCCGGCAAATATTTTTTGATTTCTGGCTCTCACCTTCCTGACTATAACTAGGAACACACCACTTTGCTTCGTTTAAAAAAATACGGTTTGAGACGAATGTTGGTAAAAATTCGAACCGAAAAGATGAAATACGCTTCAAAGTATTTTAGACCGTTGAAAAATGGACCGTTGTAATAGCGTTTATGGTTTGTTCAACGTTTTTTGTTTTTGTTTTGGAATTCCGATTTTGTTTGACAGTGAAGATGGGTTTAAAAGGACAAGTGTTTTTCATATTTTTGTTTTACAGTTTTGTTTAGTTCCATTTTCATATATTCTGTCACCATGACTTATTTTCACATGCAGTTTTCTTTTAAATATCTGAAGAAAGACGTCTTATATTTTCTTTTTAAACCGTCCCACTCTCTCGTCTCTTCTGGTTCAGATGTTAGTACTAAATGCTATACCTGGATAACAAGAAATCGTATTCAAAGCAAAAAAACGTTGTTTAAAAAGAGAGTATATGAGAGTCTGAGTGTCGTCAATATGAGGATGAGTTGGGCTTTTTTTAATGGCTTAGTTTAAAAATCAGCACATCTCTCGCCTCCAATCTGCATTAGAAGTTGCATGAACATGATATATTAAATTTGTTTCTGCAAATCAGACAAATGGACTAGGCCTCTTCCGGATTCACGTTTGCATGTTTCATTTCTTGTAAAATGTGTTGAGATGGTTGAATTTAAGAATAATTCATTCATTCAACAATACACTTTGGAGTTTTCTAGAAATTTGTTGTCTACGCGGACTTCGTTCTTCGACCGTAATAATGACAGAGTTCAATTTACAGGGCGCATCCTTATTATCAATTGCGCCTGAAATTTGGCGTGTGAGATAAGTAGGCTTAAATTTTGGATCACATTGGCTTTTGATGCTCCCTAAAACCTATTAAGTATCAAGTGTGCATAGCAAATACTGCAGAAAAAAGATTTTTTTTTTTTTGCTCCCTATATTCAAGAATTCCAAGAGTCTTTTTTTGTCCTGACGGTTCCCCAAATGACAAAATAATATTATTTTGTTTGAAAATATCGTTTCGGGCATACAATTTAATTATAACTAGGAGGATAGAAAAAGAGAAGGAGAAACAACTCTAGTTTTTCCATTGTAATAAGCTCGATGCGCTAGCGTGTGGCTCTATTCAAATCTAAATTTTAAAATTAGCGGTTAACTGCATAATCTTTCTTTGAACAAAGAAATAATTTAACATAATTTAAGCAGTAGCAATGCGATTGGTTTTTCAAAAAACAATCCGGGCGAAATGTTATTGGCTTACACCAACTCATGATGTAATAGTTTTTGATCACAAACTGTTTCTCCTAACACTGAGGGGAATATATTATTAAAATAATCATGGATATCATAGTTTCAAAACATATAACAAGAAATCAATTCCGAATTTATGCATCTTTGAAACTTTAAAATTCAAAGTAAAATAAGATAACAAGATTTAAATAAAAACGTCGAATAAAATCATCATCAGGACATATAAAATCTGTACACCTTTAAGCATGCATATATACAGTTAAAAGTAAAACCTTAGTAGGGAGTTAAAACATTTATATAGATGAACCAGTAAAATATAAGAAAGGTTAAAACAGTCATAGTTTGAGACCTCATCATTAACAAACTAAAACACTATAAGGTCACCTAGCTAAATGAAGAACTTTTTTTACATGAATAAAGAAATAATACAGTGGGTAGCTACTACACTAGGTAGCTAGCAAAAAAATAATAGCTATATAAAATAGTTTAGCACATCTCAAATATGTTTTTCGAAGAACGACTTCTTCTTAAAAACATTTGACACACGATTGACACACAAGCTCAGTTGTGACTATGTTTTGTAGTCCAGCTACTTCACGATATTTTTCGTCAATAAATGTGATTTCAGGGGTAGCAAATTTAACTCTTGGAAATCTTCCACTAAAATATCGTCCAGACTTCTTCGAATTCGTTAAACTCATCCAGGGGCTCTATTGTTATTTCTTCCTCTGAGTCAATTTTAAAATCACCAGTTCCGTGGTCTTGCTGTTCTTGTAGAAATGCTATGTTTGTTTACTAATTCTCACTTAATCTTAATGATGTTTTAGCAGGCACAAAACAGATATCACACGAATCATCATGTATTGAAAATTCAGGAGCATGCCCAACATACTTAGGTTGTTGTGATTCAATCCTTTGAACTCTTCTTGCGAAGCTACTAACTACTACAGAGGTTACTGAGGGTACACATTTGGTTCTTCATGTTCAACTACTACACCAAAACACTCCTTCATGGTCGTTTTTTTCTTCTTTTTTAATAATTTTTGACAATATCAATTCTAGATTATATGCTCTAGGAAAGGGAAAAATATGCATTTACAATATACCAAGTTGCCAGTGGCTAGCAACAACACACTATGTTCAAAAGTCAAAGAATTTAACCAAGCAAGAGAAAGTGAAATACCTAAAAGTGACAAATCCATGAGCAACCAACTTTTTATTTTTTAACTATAAATAACAAATATTTCTCAAAAGAATTCCTGGAGAACAGAAACAGTATTAATCAAAAGTAATAACAGAGAGGCATTACAGAGAGCTGTAAGTAAAAACATAATGCTGACTGAGTAAAATTTTTGAAAGTTAATTTAGGAAAATATATTAAGAAAACGACAGTAAAAACACTGTGAAACAAATCCTTATAACTTACGTAATCCTGCATCAAAACTGTTCAAATAAAAAGAAACTGACAGATAAATTCATAAGAAAGATTATATAAATCACGCAAAACACACGCACAAGTATTTCTTCAAAAAAAACATGATCAGTGAGAGCACATGCACCTTCCTGTCGAAGCTCAAAATGGCGATTTTTATAAATTTCCTCTCGGGTTTTTGACGCCGAATGTTTTGAAACCCACAGTGAGGGACATATCGGTCTATTTTCAATAGATAAAAGCTTAATAGTGGTCTCTCAGGGGATAAATTAGTATATTTTTGATATAGGCTTCAATTAGGAGAAAATAAAACTTCATCATTTTTGCGCGGAAAAAACTGGGACGAGCGCATCGCGCTTACGTTTCTATTCAATTTAAAAACAATGCAAAATTTGAATAGTTTGAATAGGCTTTAAATTTGAGTTGTTTCTCCTTCTCTTTTCTATCCTCCTAGATTATAAATAGAATTACCAGAAGCTTGATCATTTTAAATCAAAGGATGGAAAACGATTTTCTTTAAAAACTATATATTCGTCTACACATTCCAGTAGACATCATCAGAGTGATGATCATCTGGTAATTCTATTTATAAATATTATTTTGCCTGAAACATGAAATTGACATTGTATTATTCCATTGACAAACGTGATTTTCTGGAACCTCTGAAAAATGCATAAGTTACAGTCTCATGGCATTATCATTTCAAGCGCGAAGGTACTCGGAGGGAGTATGCATACAACACTTCTTATGGTGAAGAAATTTTGGGGTAATTTGTAAGTAAAAAAATTTTATTGTAGGTGGAATCGCGTGGAATCTTTTGTGGTGAAAGGCTTGACCAAGATGCTTTAAATTCTCAATTATCACCACGCATGCGCATTTAGTTCCAAAGATATTTTAAAGTGCCCTAGATCCCCAAAAAGGCAGTTAAGTCCTAAAGAATCCTAAATGCATACAGCAAGGAGACCACTCAGTAGCAAAAGCTAATCGAGGAGTGGCCACCTCTTTACAAATTTTATAAATTTTTTTATAATTGATTTTAATTGAGATTAGAATATTTTATACACTAGAGGAAACGGTTCTTACACTATTGAACCGATCCTACCCTGGATTAAAACCCATCACTTCCGACCTAATGGAGCAGTGTGCATTGGGTTTCTGATGCTCTATTTAAGTTTTACAAATTATTTTCGTTAACTGCTTGTTATTTCCATTGATCTTCTTGATATCTTTTCGACTATTTTTCTCTATTCCTTCCTTTAAACGGATAACGAGCTGCTCCGATTGTTATCTCGTTCCAATTTTTTTGGTTGATTTTTGGTTGAATATGAAAATAAATAAAATTATTATAATATAAGAAACTTTAGCTATATACATCTTCTCAAGTATAAAGCATCGTGAGATCGGCCTCTAACTTTCCAAACTAAATATTTGAATCAGGACTTACCGATTCTTCTTATTTTTTTCTTCCGCTTTTTCATACCATTCTTTCCTAACTCTCCTTTGAAACAGCTAAATTTTTTGTTAATATATTTACCCTTTAAATTTTCCCTAAATTCCATTTTTTAGTAGTAGTGTTGCTTAATTTGTTGCTAAGCATTAATTGAAAAAATATATATTTCCAGGCTTGAAATCCATTGTGTACGTTTATATATCTAAGTACAAAGTCTAGGACATAATAACAACCTAGTGTAACAACTTAGTATGTAACAATGTGAACAAATGTGCTGTATGCTAGTTAGTGCTATGCTAGTGCTGCATCGTTTCAAAATTGCATGTTGCTAATTTATGTAAGATCCTTGTAGTACTGTTGCTTAACTTTTTGAGAAAATTTATTAGTGTTGCTTATGTGAAAAGAGCCTTTTAAAATGGGTCTACGTCTTAGTTTTGTGGTATGAATTTACTTGGCAAAGTAACTCCAAGAAAGGAGAACCATTGGATTAAAAATTCCACTTTTATATTTAAACATTGTTATGGAACAACGAATACTAAGCATGCTCCAATAGAAACTCAATTATTCAATTTTTTTGAAACCAATGTTTCAAGAACGGACAGGTTTTCATTATTTTGTGAAATGAGTTTTTGCTGTGAATTTTGTTCCCAAATGGCTCTGTATGGGAATAAAAAGGAACAACGCGGCTTTAATATGAAGCAGAATGAATCAGATCGACATGACTTGCAGTAGATTATGATGTATTATTTCAAATTCAGACGCTATATTTTTCTTAAAATGTGGAATTACTCATCAATGGTAGTTTTGTTGGGGCTCAAATTTGCTCACATTTGCTCAAAAATGAAACAAATTTTAACAGATTTTCATCGCTGAAACAACGTCAGATTATAACGTTATTACAACGTTGAAACGATGTTGAATAACGTTGTTCTAACGTTGATAAACACCTTCGTTTCACCTTCGAGTAGATGCTTCAGAATTTTGTGTAATTGTCATTGACACAGGTTTCTGTTGTTGCAAATTGGATAGCTTTCAAACGTTCTTTACTTGTTCTTTTTCCCGTTAAATCTTTTCCTTTAGTAGAAAAGCCATCATAGGGAAAGCAAAACATCAAGTTAACACACACACACACACACACACTTTTTTGTCCATTAATGGTTGGTCCTTTTTACAACTTTAAGAAGTTTTTCTCTTTTCATAATTTCTTTCATTTTTTTCTCCATTTCAGTTATTATCATTTGTGAGACTAAATTCTTTTATATTTCCTTTTGTACTTTATACACACAAGATTAATGCATACGATTCTCTTGTAAAAAAAGTGCTGAAGCCATTTTTTGTGTATCAATTTGTATGACTTATTGTTAGACCTTATTGTTAGATAATGACGTTTGAAGGAAA
This sequence comes from Turritopsis dohrnii, assembly GCA_027922465.2. Taxonomy (NCBI): domain Eukaryota; kingdom Metazoa; phylum Cnidaria; class Hydrozoa; order Anthoathecata; family Oceaniidae; genus Turritopsis; species Turritopsis dohrnii. The sequence goes on along the minus strand of BQMF02000208.1, from coordinate 16,029 downwards.
ACTTATTTATGTGCCTCTCAGTGTTAAGGAACGACTCTTTATAAATTTTACTGAAACACTTTGATCTTCTAAGTCGAATTATAGTCCTAAAAGTGCTTTCTAAGCCAATCTGGAAGGTCTACTTTTAAAATTTTCTTGCACGTCGGCCCCAAACATGGTGGGACCTCCTTCGACAAACCAGATTCTCAGCCCCACCAGGTTCAAATTTGTGCCGCTGTCCCTGCATGAAAGTCTTTTGAGACTTTAGTACTTTGATGACATACATTTCAAAGATGTTATATAACACAACTAAAAAAACTAATTTCAGCATGTTACTGTGAGTGCATTCTCAAATAGTAATTTGCCAGCTATAACCAATCTGAAATCTACATGTCTCGGGAAAAAGTTCTAAGCCCTAGCAAAACAAAACATATTAAGATCCTTTTTTCGCAATTTTGGCCCTAAATCGTTATCTGGCGGCCCTGATACAAAACATGTACACTATTATGCACAATTATTACACTATATTATACACATATACACTATTTTTTATAAACAGCAAGAACGAGAACTTTTCAAAGGAACATTTTTGAAACAGCTTATAAATTATTTAGATACGATAGACGTCTTGGGTCGTAAATCTTTCGAAGAGGGAAAAACACATGTCAACGGCAATGACTAAAACGAACGTTACTTCAACGTTACTCTAATGTCATTTATCCAACGTCTGGCTTCTGACGTTACCGCAACGTTATAATGACGTTAGACAACGTTGCAACTTTCAACCAACATCGAAACAACGTTGAAATGCCTGCTGGCGATATGGAATTCTAGAATCCTTGAGTGCTTCAAACCATTGGTTTGGAACCATATATTTGAAAAAAAACACTGAGCTTCTATTTCTCTCTTCAATGATTCTAGCACATTTTCTTTTTGTTCTTCCAATACCATTTGAAATTCTGATGGTACATAAACACAATTACAGCAAATGAAACCTCTATAACTTTTTGTAAAAAACAAACTTAATTGAAACAAAATTGATACAAATTGCTAATTTTTTTTTTTTTTTTTTTTTTGCTTCTGCAGTCATTTTAAATGATCCATGGGTCATTTATACTGTGAAAAAAGAAACAGGGTTAGAGTAATGTTAAAGCTGTTTAAAATCGTGGAAAACGCTAGAATCGCAGAGTTTCCGGAGACATCACCCCTTGCTGGACCCCCAGAAAACTGCTTTTAAACTCAATCTTCCAAAAAAACGGTAGTAGCTAAAAGTGCTTGGAAATATGCCTGACCTTGTGCAATCGTGACCAAACATGTACAACAGCAGCCATATTTACATTTGAAAAAAAGGACCCATCTTCGTACACGAAATATCACTGTACGGAACATCGAACCGTTTGGTTTATGTTTTGAGGAAATTGTAGAATTGTAGAACCTTTGAAGAAGAATTTTAAGACTTTCTACTATTGCAATCGAAATATAATCATAAGAACATTCCTTATGGAGGAAATATTGATGTTTAGCTGACTCTGGGAAAAATTCTTGAAAAAGAAGGTGAAGGTTTGATAGTAAACGAAACTTTGCTTGGTCAAGTTATCACTTGTGTGGAACTGATTAGTTTTAAATTCACATTTGAAAGATTTTAAGATGACATTGTTCAAAATAATCCTGCAAACCGCTCAATGGAGGCACAATGATTTAGTTTGGATATACATCTGAGGAAAACAAACTTTGGATAATGATTAGAATCCAACCAATTACATACATACAATGAGGTCACTAAAGCCTTGCGAAAATTTGGTGTGTAATATGTTCTAGGACACAATACCTTAAGGGGATTTTTTTGCGTGGATTAAGTTTTGCAACTTTTGTGAATTTTGGCTATGCGTACCTTTCATATATTAACTATTTCCTTGTACAGTACTTATCAAGCACCCATTGGTTTTGCAATGTGGCAGGCATGGAAATGGTGATTTTTGCTGCTACTTCTAATTATAAAGTACACACATTGCACTTTGTGTCCATTCGCAAATGTAAATCCAAACATTTTCCTTGAGAAGCTCGGACTCGAAAAGATTAATCAACGCAAAACACTCTCAAACCTTGGCTCGCAAAAATTAGTCCACGCAAAAAAAATCCCCTTAAGGTGTATCATGTTCGAAAGGAACATTTTCATACAGATCCTAACAAAGTTTTATTGTGTCATTTGTCTTTTCGTGCACATTGGTGTTATTTATAGACTCCATGGAAGTGGTAATATGCAGACAGTGGTGGATCTAGAGTGTAGTTGCAACATATGGAGAAGCGCATAACATATAAGTTGTGAATTCAGTTCATATTATCAATGGGATTATTTGAACCTTTTTCTTTTATGTTTGAATTGCTAACACTCTCCTAAACAAGTTGTGGCTTACCTCTGGATCCGCCACTGGCAGGTTTAGTAGGAATAGATTTTCGTATTGTAATTTATGTTGATTTAAGTTATGTATATAATTTTTATCTTCTTGTAATCCTGTTAATGTCATGGATTAAAATCTTTGAAATGCCCAAGTTTCTCCTGCTCCTATTAATGCAAGTTATGAACAATTTCATGTAATGTTTACTTAAATATATTACCAAATTCACATTTCTGGCAAAATTTGGAAGGTGTGCACAAAGAACAATTGGAAGGTCCTGATATTAAAGTTGGCAGTTACTTGCAGATTTTTCCCTGATTTTTCCCTGATTTTCAAATGATTTTGGTTCACTTCTATCGAATATCATTTTGTTCTTCATGTGAATGTTAAAGTCAGTAATACACGTTTTAATTCGCTCACAAGAACGTGATTTTAACCAAAAAATCGTCAAATTTTCCCTCCTCTAGACCCCCAGCTGATTTTTCGAACGCTCCCGCTTCGCATTCGCGGTGTGCCCAAACTGACGTCTGGATACGGCACTGCAGAAAAACAGCTAGGGGAACCTCGCACCATAATATGGCTGCTCTTCCTGATTGGTTTAAAATATCAAGTGATATAAAATGAGTGTATCTCCAAAAATTTGTATAAAAGAGAGATGCACAATACACAATTATAGCACTTTAAAGCTTGTTCAGGCCTCCCACAGAAATTTTGACATATCATATATATGAATATATGGCCCAAAACGGCTAAAATATATGGAAATATATAAAAAAAATGGGTAAAATATATGATTTTTTGCTAAAATATACGTTTTTCAGAACTGAGGTAATTGTGCAAATACAAACTTTACCATGCCATATCCTTATATCAACCAAAGATTAAACACTTTGAATTTCTCAATGCTAAACATTAACTAAACATAACATTATGAGCATATGTAACACAATACCAAGTCCAATGAGCAATCTTGCCACAATACCTATCGGCAGAACTGTTCACACGTTCCAAATAGAAAACTGAAACAGTACTTTTGACTTACTTAACAAAATTAGAAACACAAGTAGCAATAAATCTGACTTATTAAGATCAAGATCTCGCAATTCTCTGTGTATAAGTTCTAGTGATGAATTGACGTTTATACTTTTAAATCCTGAATAGCGAGGAATCTACAGATGATACTATCTTTTTGGTTTTTCGGAACAAATATCCTGAATTGAAAAGAGAAACTACAGGAAAACATTGTGAAAGCGATAATACAATGTACTCTCTACAACTTGAACCTTCATAATTTGGGTGAATTAGATACAATCCCTTCATAACTTAAACTATACAAAACGAAAAACAAACTTCTTTTGGGTATTAGAGTTATAAGGAGTTCACTGTACTACAACAGAAATAATCAAACTCAGAAACAATTCAAAATGATTCAATTCAAAAAAATGATAGAATGATAGTATGACAGTATGATAGTATGATAGTATGATAGTATGATAAAATGATAGTATGATAGTATGATAGAATGATAGTATGACAGAATGATATCATGATAGAATGATAGTATGATAGAATGATAGTATGATAATATGACAGTATGATAGTATGACAGTATGATAGTATGATAGTATGATTGAATGATAGTATGATAGAATGATAGTATGATAATATGACAGTATGATAGTATGACAGTATGACAGTATGATAGTATGATTGAATGATAGTATGATAGTATGATAGTATGACAGTATGATAGTATGATTGAATGATAGTATGATAGTATGATAGTATGATAGTATGATAGTATGATAGTATGATAGTATGACAGAATGATATCATGATAGAATGATAGCATGATAGAATGATAGTATGATAGAATGATAGTATGATAATATGACAGTATGATAGTATGACAGTATGATAGTATGATAGTATGATTGAATGATAGTATGATAGTATGATAGTATGATAGTATGATAGAATGATAGTATGGCATGATATTATGATAGAATGATAGTATGATAGAATGATAGTATGATAGTATGATAGTATGATAGTATGACAGTATGATAGTATGATTGAATGATAGTATGATATGATAGTATGATAGTATGATAGTATGATAGAATGATAGTATGACAGAATGATATCATGATAGAATGATAGCATGATAGAATGATAGTATGATAGAATGATAGTATGATAATATGACAGTATGATAGTATGACAGTATGATAGTATGATAGTATGATTGAATGATAGTATGATAGTATGATAGTATGATAGTACGATAGAATGATAGTATGGCAGAATGATATCATGATAGAATGATAGTATGATAGAATGATAGTATGGCAGAATGATATCATGATAGAATGATAGTATGATAGAATGATAGTATGATAGAATGATAGTATGACAGTATGATAGTATGATAGTATGATTGAATGATAGTATGATAGTATGATAGTATGATTGAATGATAGTATGATAGTATGATAGTATGACAGTATGATAGTATGATAGTATGATAGAATGATAGTATGATAGAATGATAGTATGATAGTATGATAGTATGATAGTATGATAGTATGATAGTATGATAGTATGATTGAATGATAGTATGATAGTATGATAGTATGATATATATATGAATGATAGTATGGCAGAATGATATCATGATAGAATGATAGTATGATAGAATGATAGTATGGCAGAATGATATCATGATAGAATGATAGTATGATAGAATGATAGTATGATAGAATGATAGTATGATAGTATGATAGTATGATAGTATGATTGAATGATAGTATGATAGTATGACAGAATGATAGTATGATAGTATGATAGTATGATAGTATGATAGAATGATAGTATGATAGTATGATAGTATGATAGTATGATAGTATGATAGAGTATGATAGTATGATAGTATGATAGTATGATAGTATGATAGAATGATAGTATGATAGTATGATAGTATGATAATATGACAGAATGATAGTATGACATGATAGTATGACAGAATGATAGAATGATAGATAGTGTAGTATGAGTATGATAGTATGATAGTATGATAGTATGATAGTATGATAGTATGATAGTATGACAGAATGATAGTATGATAGTATGATAATTATAGTAAATCAGCCAAAAAATCAATTAAATAAATTTAAAAACACAGATATATTTTTTATATAAAAACTAGCACGAAGCTTTTCGTAACCGAGTTACATTGTCAAGTGAATATCAACTATCATTCAATCACTTGACAATGTAACTCGGTTACGAAAAAGCTTCGTGCTAGTTTTTATATAAAAAATATATCTGTGTTTTTAAATTTTATTTAATTGATAGTATGATAGTATGATAATATGATAGAATGATAGAATGATAGTATGATAGTATGACAGAATGATAGTATGATAGTATGATAGTATGATAATATGACAGAATGATAGTATGATAGTATGATAATATGATAGTATGATAGTATGATAGTATGATAGTATGATAGAATGATAGTATGACATAATGATAGTATGATAGAATGATAGTATGATAGTATGATAGAATGATAGTATGACAGAATGATAGTATGATAGAATGATAGTACGATAGAATGAAAGTATGATAGTGTGACAGTGTGATAGAATGATAGTATGATAGTATGATAGTATGAGAGAATGATATATGATTGAGTAACAATATAACGGAGGTAATAGAGTAATAATATAATGGAGGTAATAAGTATATTATCTCCTTAATTTAATGTCAGTAATACATATCGACTGAACCAGATGAACAGTGGAAGATTTTTGTTTTTTTTCTGCTAGCTTTTAAAATGATTCAATAATAGATGAAACGTTAAATGATGGAAATGGATCGTTTTAGTTCAGTGTTGTCTTAAAAAGCTTTGTAAAACTTTTGAATGAACGTGTAAAAACCAGAAAAAATTGATGTAATGATGATGATGCACGATGTTTTGTTTTTGTTGACAACAAACAATGTTATGGTGACTGGTTATTAAATGCTTGGAGCAGTAAACCATTGAAGCTGTGATTTCAGTGAAAGGGTGAAAATTCACTATTAAAAGCCACGCTGAAGATTTATTTATATGTTGCATCCTGGATAAATGTGGCCCAAACTGAACAACACTGAAAAAGCACATGATGTATACAGCCATTAAAGGAAATCCTTTTTATATGGAGCACATCCAGTTCAATCAGTTTCTTTGATTCATAGATTACATCACAAAAACTGCAAGTACAAACGTGACTGGTTATTAAATGCTTGGAACAGTAAACCATCGAAGCTGTGGTTTCGTTTCAGTGCAAAGGTGAAAATTCATTATCAATAGCCAGGCTGAACATTTATTTTAATTTTACATCCTGATATAATGTAGCCCAACTGAACTGAAAGCACGATGCACCAGCCACAATAAAGGAAACCCTTTTCATGTGGAGAACAAACCAGTGTGTAATTCAAAAAGTACAGAAGTCAGAAACTAATTGCGTATAATATTTTAAAACACAGGATTGAGACACATAATAACTTGACAGAATCTGGTCGAGTGTGCTTCCTTGGATAGTCATTTAATCCAACAACAGAAACGTAGTTTGCTATGGATGAATTCCATGGTCACGTATACTGTTTTGATACTGTATAATTATATCGTATATTTTATTTTGCAAAATTTAATATACTGTCAATTTTCCTGTACGAACAACGAACGTAAATCAAAACACAATACAAATGACAGTCTGTAAATTAAATCAAGCTGGAACACGAACTTCTACTTTGAGCTATGTATATAGTGATTTGGTTATGGATATGTATTTTCACTACCAAAGTTTTTTTTTCCATTTGGGATTTATATATGGTCATTTTTAGCACAAAATAAACAATGAGGTGAACATATTTTTTTGAAGAGAGATGTTTATTCTGAATATATACTTGAACTATTCTGTCCTAATTTGAAATGTTACACGTAATATTTGTTACTCAGAGATTTTGATTGCTTTTGATAGTTATTTGCTTACCGTATTCTCTGTAATAAGTGCGGCGCTTACAATTTGTTTTTGGAAATTAGGGGGGGGGGCTGGGGGGGGGGCACTTATTAGAGAGGGGTGCTAATTGGAGAGGGGCGCTTATAAAAACATTTTGAAATGGTCATGCTAGCTGTGAACGAGGCATTGCAATTGTAACAACTGTATAATATTTTCATGGCAACAAAATAAGATTTTTTACTTATAACTTAAATTTAGACATTTAGTCTTCTGTTATTATTATATACAGAATTTTCGCTTTTTGTTCAAAGTTCTAATTACCACCCGGGCGCTTATAAATTTCTGAGTCTAGTCTAATTTCTGTCTAGTCACTCTACAAGCGCCCGGGAGAGGGGCACTTATAAAAATATTTTTGACTAGAAGGGATGCTTATTAGAGAGGGGGGGGGGGGGGGGGGGGGGGGGGGGGCACTTACTGGAGAGGGGCGCTAGTTAGAGAGAATACGGCATATATGTCTACCCAAAAGTATACCGTGGTATCAAAATTAAGTTTAGCAATTTTATTTTCTTCTTTTGTACAGAAAACCTGTATACAAATTTGATTGTATAATGTTTGTAAGATAGTTTTGTCCGAGTTACAAAAGGCAAGTGTTCTGTTAAGTTACATTGTTTACCCTTATTTTATGGTATAAAAGATAGGAAACTTGTCAAGCTTCTGCAACAATAAAGATCATACATGATGAAATTGTCTTACACATTGATGGAGTTGTTGATATGCAGTTGTTTAAGGAGAAATATTAGTCGCATTTAGGTCTTATAATTTTTAGCTACGTGTCCATAGTAACTTCTCAGTCACTTTTTAACTCCACGGCAAAAAATTTTAAGAGAAACCTATCATTTGACCGTGAACAACTTCATTTCATAATAAGTTCAAAGTAAGTTTTTCTGTGGTATTAAATTCAATCTGAGTATCAGGTTGATGGTAGTTATACTGTACCTATTTAATGATACATTTTTCTCATGGTTATCAATGTACACATAATAATTGATAAAATGTTTGCAACTTTGGGGAAATATATAGTCGCATTTTTGCGAATCTTGTATATATTATAATACAAAAAAAAAAAAAAAAAAAAAAAAATTATCCGTTAGCATTACAGTTTATATCAACGTTATACATGTACATAATTTATTCGTATTTCCGGTAGAAGAACCATTTGTAAATCATGGAATCGGAAATAAAATTGATTATCATTATTATTATTATTACGGTGGAACCTCTAATTAGCGGACACCATCGGGGAAACGGATCAGTGTCCGCTAATTAGAGGTGTCCGCCTTTGGGAGGGTTTTGAATTTCGGGCTCAAATCTCCGAATTAAACCGTACTAGGGTGTCGCAAACATAAAATTACGGTCTTAGGCATTTTCCTAAAGACATAGGAACATGAAAGGACACGAGAAAAATTATTTAAACACAACAAACTACTTTTGTGAATCGTACAAGAAAAGTAAAAAAATACTAAAAATAACAAAATCAACATCAGAAAAGAAAAAGAAAGCGTTATGAGCTGAAATCGTTACTTTTATTGTTTAAAAAATACTTGATTGTTTTTTGTTTTCGCTGTTAATTCTGACAACCTCAAGTCTGTTTTAGCGAAGATAGAGTAGACCTTTCATTATCATTAAGTTCTTTTAAATTAATCAACTTGTCAATGAAAACCAGGGCATCGTGTGGTGTAATTTCCTCCGGTTCAATTTCTTGAACTTCATCTTTGCTTTTTGGTCAGATTCTGGGTTTTCTCATTTCCAGACTCTTTATTTAAATACTCGCTAACACATTTATTCACGGAGCTTACTTTCCAGTCAACTTCATCGGAATTTATCTCGGGGTATGAAGTGCACACTTCGATATCAAAATCGATATCTTCCTCTTTTGTCATTGATGAATCAGCAAGTTCATCAAACAAGGCTTTAAACTCTTCATCCAAAACTTTTTCATCATCATCATTTTGGTACGAATTCAAAACAAAAAAAAAAATGTTTAAAATAGATGGTTTAAAAACACTCATTACTTGTATTTTCATGTCTGAAACCAGTTTTACCCTCGATGTCCGCTAATTGGAGGGAAAAAAAATAGGTTTTTGACCATTCCGTGCAAAATATTTTGTCCGCTAAATGGAGGTGTCCGCTAATTGAGTGTCCGCCTTTTGGAGACTTTTTTTATAAGGATTTGACTAGAAAATGGCCGGGGAAAAATATTTTGTCCGCTAATCAGAGGTGTCCACCTTTTAGAGTGTCCGCTAATTGGAGGTTCTACTGTATTAAATGGAAGTAAAATATATTTGACGCAACATTTTAAAGCGCAACCAACGAAAAAACGATTATGTCAACAGGTTTTGTTTGTATTAGGTAAAAAGAAAAATTGGGACCAACTTTTTTCAAAAATTGGGAACAAATTGATAGTGCTGATTTAGCACTTGAAAGTAAAAATTATATTTTTTGTTATAGTTGGCTGGTTTTCAGGCGAAAAAGGTTTTATATTTGATGAATTTTCTCTTCAGAACTGTGTTGGTTGAAGCATCGTCAGATGACAGCAAATTAAAATACCTCTGTTGCAACATCTAAAAACTGTGGTGAAAATTTTGCAGATTTCTTTATTCACATGAGTAGAATGAAACACTAAAATATTACTACCAATAGTAATTACATTGACGTACGACAACACACTTATCGACTTTGGTGTCGGGTACTCGTCGATACGTCATTAAGCCGAACTGTTTTGAAACACAACAACGATCTTAGAACTCTTTTGTCTGAAAACCAATAAATTATTCACATTCATATTCACGTAAATTACAAATTTAATAAGAGAAAGGCCATCATACAAGAATCATTGATAATTTATTCGAAAAACAGTTATATAATGTAGACAGAGCCTTCTGATGGAAAAGTTGTAAAGTTAGAAAGGTTAGGAAATGTTTTGCTCGGTGATTGCTCTAATTGGCAAATTTATTGAAAAACCACTGCGAAAGAGTGCATTTCTATGGAAATACAAACACTATTTCAATAAACCATTTTGCTCACTGGGACTCAGCTACCGACCCCATGTGACTACACAAGTTCGTAGCAGACGGAGGGAGCTCACAGATCAATTGAACCTTCCTGACACTATGGTCTACGAATCAATGGAATCTCATCCGATAGATGCTCATATTGGCTCATTTGATTGCTCATTTGATTGGCTCATATAATTTACATATTTGATATTCATATTTGCTACCTATGGATTATCTGATTTCATGTTTCAGAATATATATTGTGAGAGAGAGCTGGTCAATCTTTCTTATTAATAGCTTGGAAGGATTTGTACATAAAAGTGAAAGTAGATAAAATTGTTTCAAAAGTGCGACCACTGATTTCGGAAAGCTGTTTATCTCAATAAACAAAGAACAATCAAAACTTCGAAATTGTTGTTACGTTTATTTTCCTTCCTGGTCAGCTCATCTCTTGTTTTGCAGTAAAGACTGTTCATGAAACTGTAACAATGCGTGCGACCAAGATGAATGGAGAATAGCTTGTTTTCGAATGGAATTCATCCTTGATGGAGTTAGCCATCAAGTTTCTATTGGGAACTTTATTTGTTCTCCGAAATCAATTTACGCTGATTGTGAAGGTGAGTGGATCGATGGCTCCACATTACTACAAGTTGATTGGTCAAAAATTTTAAAATTTAAAAGTTGATTGGTCAAAAATATTCGAGGCTTTTAGAACATGATTTTTCAAACTGAACTTTTCGTTATGTAGTAAAAGTCACCTCGACGGAGTGCATTTCATAGGTTTGTATATTGGTGTGCCTATATAAATGCACTCCTCCTCTGCAATCATTTTTCAAGAAACTTTGACCGGTTACTATAAAGTTGATTTTTCACGAAACAAACAAAAACAAAAAGAAGAGCATTTGTGGGGCTGAATTCCACATCGAGGCTGAGCCAAAATGAACTGCAATGTTATAAAAAAGGGAGTCTGAAAAATATATAATATCAGGATCAATAAATGACAAAGAAAAAATTAATTACTTGTGTTAACGATTTTCAAACATATCGCAGATTAATGTGATGGGTCAAACTACAAGCTGAATTATTTGATCAAATTCACACATTCAAAATAATATTTAAAAAAAATCTATAATGTTAGTGATCAATATATGTTAGTGATCAATATATGTTGATGATCCATATATTAATCAAACATGGGAAAGAGGCTCTCGATAGATACAACAAGAAATCTGTATTTTACATCAACTAAAAATAATTTAATAGAAACTGTCGGCTTATATATCGTTTCTTCGTCAAAAATAAAAAATAAAAAAAAAAAAAAAATCGAAATTTGAATGTTCACATTGCAGCAAAAATCAGTTGCATTTTACGTGTCGTAACCAAATGGCAAAGAAGAATTTCAAAAATATCAATTCGGGCAAACAATTTAATGATAAATAGAATCACAGAAGCTTCATATTTGGATAAGAAAGAAAAGATGACAAAATATTCTTTCTTAAAATTTCCTATATATTCGACCTCAACATCGAGAGGTCATCATCAGAGAAGAATTATTTTATCGAAAAAAATCTGCTTTTCCTCTCCCCTCTTTCCAATCTTAACTTTTTCTTTTGTTATTTTGTGTTACTGCTCAACCACGGATACGATAGTGTTTTCACCAACTGCATCAACTTGTTTTAATGACAGATCATTCCCTGCATGGTGATGTCCTTTGTTGGCATCAATTTATTCCACAACTTCTCGAAAAAGGCTCTTACGTGATTTCGGATAAATGAAAAGTAGAGGATCGGATCGATGATAGAATTGCAAAACGCAAGTGTAATTAAAGTGTTTTCAATATCCCTTTTCTCGAATTGCCATCAAAATATCCTGTTGCCAAAATGATAGCATATATGGATACAGGGAGCCAACAAATGATGAACGCTAAAATGGCCCAAAAGCTCAACCAATGAACTTTCTGTTCATCAGCTTTGTTTTGGTTTTCCTTCTCAGTGTTACTTTGAAACGTTTTAACTGCTTTGATCGAATTTTCCACCGATGACGTCACATTTCCTTCCAGAATGGCAGTATTTGATTGGATTTTTTGTAATGATGACGTAATAACAACAAATAAACGCAATGGTTGCTGGGATGGTAAAGAACGGGATTACGTAATTTTCGAAATCTTTCATCTCATGTTTTGCATGTTTCATTTTCAATGGAACGAAAACAATCGTCATGACAACGACTGAAATTAACCAATTGAAAATCGAGATCTTTATTGCAAGTTTCCTTGGAAACGTTTTGGCCTTTACACTTCTCAGGACTAAAACCATTCTACCAAATGTTATGGCAACCAAATTGAAAACAGATAAAAACAAAGACATGCGAGAAGATAAAACTTCATTCCAAGAAAAATTTCCTTTAAAATCTCATCTTTCTCTTCCTTCCAAATCGAAAAAATATTTTTATCAACGCGATGGAGATTCCAACAAACAGATCTGAGAAGGAGAGATTTAATATGAGGATCATGGAGGAATTCAATGGTTTTTTGCCTTTGTTTTAAAGATGGCGATGATTTGGATGATGTTTAAAACGACGATGATGCCTGCAGTAAAGTTGTTCACATAGTCGAATAAAATTTCTCCCCACTTTGTCATTTTGAAGCGTCAGATCTAAAAACCAGAAGAAACTACAAAATGCAGGTCTGCAAAATACACACTCTGGGATGACTTTGGACAATATGGACAATCTCAATCCATCAAACGTCTTGGTGAATCTTCGAATAAAAACTTACAATAAAGGAGTGTTCATCAACTTATCTTAACCTGCCCTACTCCTAAACCTTACCTTAGAATTACGTGTAGGGGCTCTAATTCTACCGCTACACCTAATTCATTAGATGAGATTCACAACAAAGAAATCGTATTTTTAGATAACTATATGCCAAAAAAAACAGACTGCTCTCAAAGGTGGCTGAAGACAGATTTGAAAATTACAACATGGATAATGTTTTACATGGGCTCTTCATAAGTGAATATCAAGATGAAAATTTTTCTTTTAAAAAAAACATATCATGTACATACCTGTCACTTTGGCTTCTAATAACACTTCGCAAAATCAACAACTCCCATACATATATATGGCCTATACTCCAGTCTGTGTACACGTGATCAATGCTAATCCTAAAAGATTGACTTTACAATACATAAAACCACTAATCACGTGGAAGGGTATTCGGTGTTTCTTTATAAATGTTCGACTTTTCTAAAATTTTGATTTTGACTCATACAATGTTACAAACTATAATTAAGCACACAAATTATCATCGAAGGAACATGTCATCATCAAACACAGTCAAAACAAAACGCTAATTGACAATAATTATGTATTGGTTCATCAGCCAATTTATTTTCGAATTTGATTGTTTTACCAACAAAAATCCATTTCCGGTTGATATTTGTAAGCTTACTACTTGGCTCGCATACCACTAACAGGTTTTGTGTATCGGGAAGTGATGATAAACTTGATCCATACTCCTCTTTTCAGCTCCAAATGTTTTTTTTTTAATCTAATGTTTCTCGGAAATCGTTTAGGTAGAAGATTTGTAGGACATGAAAACCCTGGGAACGAGGTTGAGCTCCGCACAGATAAGTGACGCCTAGAGTCCTTACCACTTCATGCCCAACCCATTTAACGCCAAACCCAAGTTTGTATCATCATCATTGAGAGGTTTGGTGAGAAGAAAAATTTCTCCAACGATGTACAATAAAAATAAATAAATGAATGCATAAATCACGTGTTGAAAACATGGTGTGAATTAGTTCGAATGATCTAATTCAAAAGAGTGAGCGACATTGTCAAATCAGTTCATTCGCATACGAAGAAGAAGAAAAGCCTCTCAGGGTGAGGGTGGGCAATGAAAACATATATGAAGGAGTGGGAGTGAAGTAATGGTGGAATGAAAGCATTCTTCACCATCCTCTTTGTAATTGCATTCGAACAAAAGTTTTCCGTTGTGTTGTTCTATTGCTAAACACTTAACTTGTACTTATATGTGCTTGTACATTACGAAGGTAATACGTTTGACACATATCAACAAGGACGTGATGGTATGTGTAAAGAGCAGTTAAATAAACAAAAAGGCTTCGAATGTTTAAGTGGAAATAAATTGTTTTCAATGGAAGCCGCTGATAAAAATAGATGATTGAAAACATTGAAGAAGAATGAGCTCTTCACATGTTGCATAAGATTGAAGTATTTTGAAACAAGGCTTTCAATTTCACTTGTCCAGATTCTTTCAAGTTATTATTATGTCCCAATCCTGTGTATTGAAAAGTTAAAACGTAGTTGGTTTCCTGAACTTCATCTTGTACGAAACCACATAAAATATCGTCATAAGCAGTCTAACTTAATCGGTCGGTGGTCGTGTAGAAATATCGGAACGTTTACACAGGCCGCTCTATTACCAGCCTTCTCTCTACGAAATTAGCTGTGTTTCTACCGCCTAGTGTCACCGTTATCACAGATTTGGGGTGAGAGTGTCCACTACATCACTCACCAACTCCAAGCCAGTAGTATTTGTGGTCAAACAAACCTTAATCGATCGAAGGTATATGCATTAGCAAGGAATGATATTAAACTAATGGTAGACGTGTTATATCCCAATCGGTCCATGACCACAATATCGGAAATATGTACAGGCTGCAATATGTACAGGCTGCAATATGTACAGACTGGGATATGTACAGAATGCAATATGTACAGGCTGGGTATACCGTCTTGCATGACTTTACAAGATGTTTCATTGAGTTGACTCCTGTTGTCCCACAATGAACACATAATGAACACACACAAACTCGCCAATTCCTCTTGACAAATAGAACGTATTTTCGATTGAAGAAACATTTCAAATTCCAAAAAGGTTTAATCTCGAAATTGTTGATATTTCTATTCAACAAAGAGATCTAACATAACAATGAGTTTCACAAACAAACCTTTGTCTTTTGATTCCTGAACCAATTGTATCGATTCTATTTTACTGCAAGTCTGTGTGCATGATTGAAATTTGTAAATATTGCACAGTGTAGCCACCTGTTTTTTATTTTCATTCTCGTCGTCATCGAGTAAATGTAAAGGTAGTACCTCCCAGTGGGCAAAAAAGTCACTTTTTCATCTCATAAGAAAATAATTATTGCAAAACTTTCGCTGCATGGTGGCCACACATACAACATTTTCATGCGCAGCAAATTGCATTGCACACACATGATAAAATTGCAGCGTGGAGCCCTAGCGTAATTGATAAAATGCAACTTTGGGGAAATATTACGGTCGCTTATTTTCCGAATCTTGTTTTTATAAAAACCGAGAAACACGAGAACACCACATAACATGTCAATGCTACTTTACATGCCACCTTAACAGCTTTTCTTCTAGCAAACCTAACAGTTACTCTCGTTTCTACCCAAACTGTGTCAAGCATAGGCAAGAAAAGACGAACAGCTTCAAAAATTAGAAAAGTAAAAACAGACGAGTATAAGAGGAAACAGAAACGTATCGTATCGTGTCGTATCGTAAGGTAGAGTAAAAGAGTAAAAGAGTAATCGCAAA